>OY728125.1:1411939081-1413148956 GCA_963277665.1 Viscum album | reverse complement strand
TGAACCCGGAAAAATAAATGATGAAATTAAGGCTAGGTTGGACATAATTTACATGGGAATATGAGAAGAGTTGGTTTTAGTTAAGGGTCAAAAATGAACTTTTCTTCCTCCATTTGTTTACACTCTTTCCAAGTGGAATAGATATCAATTTTGAAACTTCTTGAATAACGTAAAGGTTCCAAAGTGGTATTCATCGAATTTCAAGAACATTGTTTCAATGACTGATTTAAAGTTAAATGGTTTGAAATCACACAACTTCCATGTTTTGATCAAAGATATAATTACTATACCTTTACATTTAATTTTAACTAAGAATTTACATTATACATTAACCAAGATCTATTTCTTATTCAAAGTTGTATGCAGCAAAGTTATAGACCTGGAAAAATTACCGACTATGGAAAGAGAAATTTTCATCATATTATGTGAATTGTAAATATTATTCCTAACAAAATTATTTGATATGATGGTTTATTTTATGGTTTACTTGGTGAGAGATATTCATCTATGTGGTCCTGTACACTATAGATGGATGTACCCCATTTAATGGTATATGAATATTTTGAAAGGGTATGTCAAAGATTAAATTTGGACAAAGGATTGTATTGTGGAGTAATATATTATTGAGGAAGACATTGAATTTTGTACTGAATATCTTTTTGATGTGGAAAGCATTGGTCTACTAAAATCTCATCACACTGGTCGGATTGAGGGTGAATGAATTTCTAGAAGAGTTGTTTTTAGAATCAATATTATAGATCAATAGCAATCCCACATTTACATTTTTCATAATAGTTTGTAGGTTTCCCCATATATTGAAAACCACAAATAAATTCTTAGTAATTTGAATCCATCAAGGGATAAAAGATGAATATCAAATACACATAATCAATAGTTTATAGAATGGTTTTGAGACCATATTTTTAAATTCAAATGAAAATTCTGATTCAATTTCAAAACAAATTTGATGGCTAGCTAGAGGACTTAGTGTGTGTTTGTGTGTGTATTATCTTACAATGGTTATAAATTCTATAAAAATGAACATTATGAAGACAGTACCATGAAAACTAGTGGAGTTACACTTTTCAATGAAGCAATGCATTTTTCTGGTACTAAGCCTAGAAATCCAATTTATGCGAATATGTTATACTTTGGCATCATCAAACAAATATGGGAGTTGGATTATATAACATTTCAAGTTCCAATTTTTCAATACAAGTGGGTTAATAACAGGAGTGTTATTAAAATAGATGAATTGGGATTCATGAAATTTGATATCAGTAGGGAAGGGTACCAAGACAAATTGTTTATAATGGAATCACATGAAGTACAAGTATTTTATGTTCCAGATCCTACAAACTAAAAGTGGTAAACTATTCTGTTATCAACCAAAACTACTAAAGGTTCAGATAAAAATTCAACTGGGAATGACCCTTTCATTAGGATCTCTCAATTATTTCAAAGTGGTCCCAATGTAGTATGTTAAAGGAGACCACGATGAAGGGATTTGGATAGTCGATAGAGTGGTCAAATCTCTTCATCCTTAAAAAAAATATTTCAATAATCATGTAATATTTTTTGTAATAAATATCATGTTACCTCATGTTATTTTCCATTTACTTCTACATTTATGTACTCTAAATTAAATAATAAACCACTTATACAGATAATAACTTTTTCACATTCCGGTGCTCCTGATCCCAAGTAATAACAGGTCTCTCAACCTGCTACTGCTCACAGTGCAGAGGAACAAAGATCTTCTGCTTGTGATGGTGCCCCCAATCCTGAGGCACAACAGGTCTCTCAACATACTAATTCTCATAGTGAAGAGGAACAACATCCTCCTGCATGTGCTGGTGCTCCTAATCCCAAGGCACAATAAGTCTCTCAACCTATTGATGCATACAATACAGAGGAACAACGACCATCTACACATGATGGTGCTCTCATTCATGAGGAACAACAAGTTTCTCAACCAGTTGTTACTCCTAGTACATAGGTACAACAACCATCTACACATGTCAATACTACCACTCCAGAGGAACATATTTATGATTTGTAATTTAAGGAAATGGTAGGTGACGAAGGAGCGGTGATGAAGAAAAAATAAGAGCATTGTAGTTTGACGATGTTAGAAAAAAACATTAAGGTGAAAGTCAAAGGAATCAAATATGAGGTCGGATGGAATGCACGGGGCCCACCTGTTCAATATCTGCATTTACTATCATTGAAGTTTCATATGGATATAGAGGTAAAAAATGGATGTAATCATATAGTTGATTTTGAAGAAAATATGTATGGATAGAAAGTTCAAGACTTCATTGGTGTTGATAATGTGATTGAAATCCTCAACTATGATTGTCTAAGCAGCTCAGTTGTAAATGTATATATGAGGTGTTTTTTTATGATTTGATTTTTCAAAATATGATATACTATGTTAATTATGAAAAAATACATTTCATATTTTTGGTAGGTGTGTATATGAAAAACAATTGAAGGGATTTCCCCATGAATGTTTTTTGGACTCGTTAGTCCTCACACCACCTCTATAGAACAACCAAAAATAAATTCTAAAAAATATGATGAAATAGTGGATGACTTGTTCAAATTGTTCAAAAGGAAACTTTTAGATAACATACTCTTATTAATACCAATGATACAAGGATAAAATTCTTAAATTTAATTATATCAAATATAATTTCATTTCTTTCATTACTTATTCCTTTTTGTGTTTTTAGGCAACATTGGATGCTCATTGAGGCTAATTTGGATACTCCAAAGATATATTTTCTGGATTCAATGCATGGATTCCCAACAAACCCACCACACATGATGGAATTTTTCAATATTTAATACACTAAATCCAACATTTTATAACTAATAATAAATTTATAAAATTTAGATTATCTTTTAATGATGTTTCTATTATGATAGGGTGGTGTATAGTTGTTATAAAAAACAAGGAATGAGGACAGGGGCTAAGCATGAGAAAGCTGAAAAGTTCTATGACTAGACAAGTATCAGGGTATATATAATAAGATTTTACTATCCAAATACATATCAAAATAAATTACTTATTTTTCTCAATATTTTTGCAGTGTTTGAAATAAATAAGTGGAAAATATTATGGTTATTATGTTTGTAAATTTATGATAGAGATCATATTCCATGAACAAACTAGCATAATTGAAGAGGTATTTTCTAAGATAATTACTATTTCATTTAAAATATTTATTAATCCTTTGTGTATTTATATTTTTCAATACTATTATGACTGTTAAAAAGACTCATGTTCACAAGATGATATATATTTTCTTATAAATGAATGGGCAGCATACCTAATGGAAGAATGTACACAAATAGAATGAATATGTGACTTCCATAGAAGTAGTGGATTTTTTCATATATATTTTTAATTTACTTATTTTTAGCATTACTCACATAAGAATTCTTTTCTTATACAGGTCGATTCCTTTGTTCAAGTTGGGGCAGTTTGTTCAAAACTAATCATGCTCCTGAGATATTAGACTTCGAGGCTACAACTGAGATAA
Organism: Viscum album; assembly: GCA_963277665.1. NCBI lineage: Eukaryota > Viridiplantae > Streptophyta > Magnoliopsida > Santalales > Viscaceae > Viscum > Viscum album. The sequence continues at coordinate 1,413,145,405 of OY728125.1, read as the reverse complement.
TAACAACAATGAAATGGTTGAAGAATGTGTAAAGGTGAATTATTACTACTTGTGTAATTAATTAATTTTTTCATCATTTTATAAACTATTTGTATGTTATTTTCCTCATCATTTTTAACTAATACTTAATTAGTTTTTTTATAGATATTTTCGGAAGTTATAATTTCATTTAAACTATCTGAAACAAGCCAGAAAAGGGAGAAAATGTTCCTTTCAAGTGTAATAGGAAACCCCATGTTGCATGAAATGTGAAGTGAGTCATAAGGATGCATCTACCAAGGGATTTATTAGTAGTTTAATAAAAAGTATAACTTCCCAAAATATATGTCATGAACATTTTCCTAAATAGTGTAGTAATCAACCGCAACTCAATTAGTCACAACTCAATCTGATACAAAGTGGCTCGGTATGAATTGAAGTATATGTTTTTAGTTTATAATATTCTTTTATCCTTTAATATTCATGTCTTTTAAACTACCATTATTTAATCCATTTCTCATGATTATGATTTATGGTATGTAGGGTATGAATTTCTAATGTTAATATCACCTTCTAACATCTTTATGCTCATGTCATCCTTATATAATCATTGATATATCCCTTTTGAACACTTATTGATACTCTATGATCACCATTTCTTATGTTTCATATCCTTAGGTTATGAATAATGGTTTTATAAATTATATGTATAAGAAGGTTTCTAGTAAAGAATAACTTAATGAGAGACTCTTATGAACAAGTTCGTTATGTTTCCATGTTTCCAAAAGCACCTGACCTAAACTATTCAGGCATAGATCATTATGTTATATAAGGAATATTAATCTACTAAGATGTGATATCTATATATGAAATTTATGGGTCAATATAGTTATTAGAGAAACCGACCCACTCAAAACTGAGAAAACGCATTCAACTATTTTGATACTTTAGAGAAATGATCCCTAAGTCATCTGAGATGTGTAAAAATCAACCCCATGTCAATACGACACATGATGAGACTAGTATGACTCAAAGTGTCTCTTTTTATTTAAAATTGAAATTATTTTTAGTAAAAAGAACAAGTAATGTCGTGAAAACTGAGAAAATGAATTTGAATTGATTTGATACTTTAGGAAAACAATCCATAATTCATTTTTGATGTGTAGGAATAAACCAAAACTCAATCTGATGCATGGTATGAATGATATGACTTTAAGTGTGTATTTTTATATTAAATTGATATTAAATTTAGCAAAAGGAACAAGTGACATACTGAAAACTGATCAAACGCATTTGTATTATTTTGATACTTTAGGAAAATGATCCATAAGTAATTTTCATGTGTAGGAATCAACCACACCTCAATATGATGCATGGTATGACCAGTATGACTAAAAATGTCTGTTATCAGTTTAAAATTGACATTTTATCTCAAAACGTGTTACTCACTGAAAACCAAGAAAATGTACTCAAATTATCTTCATAATTTAGGACAGTGATTCCTAATTCATTTATGATGTGTATAAAATAGTATCACATCAAACCATTGAATGATAGGACTGGTACGACTCAAAATGCATGTTTCTAGTTTGAAATGACATTTTAGTAAAAAAAACATAATTGGCATATTGAAAACTGAGAAAATTCATTTGGAATGTTTTGATACTTTAGGAAAATTATCTATAAGTCATTTTTGATGTGTAGGAATCAACCACGACTCAATATGATGTACAGTGTGTCCAGTATGAATCAAAGTGTCTCTTTTTATTTATAATTTCATTAATTTTAGTAACAAGAAAAGGTGACAAATTTAAAACCAAGAAAATGCATTCGGATTGTTTTGATACTTTAGGAAAACAATCAATGGCTCATTTTTGATGTGTAGGAATCAACTAAACCTAAATCTGACGCATGTTGTGAACAATGTAACTTTAAGTGTATATTTTTATATTAAATTGATATTAAATTTAGCAAAAAGAACAAGTGACATACTGAAAACCAATAAACACATTTGAATTGTTTTGATACTTTAGGAAAATGATCCATGAGTCATTTTTTATGCGTAGGAATCAACCACTCTTCAATATGATGCACGGTATGACCGCTAAGACTAAAAGTGTTCAGTATCAGTTTAAAATTTACATTTTAGCTCAAAATGTGTCACTCACTAAAAACTAAGAAAACACACTCTGATTTTCTTTATAATTTTGGAAAGTGATTTATAAGTCATTTGTGACGTTTATGAAGCAGTCTCACATCAAACTGACTCACGATGCGACCGGTATGACTAAAAATACGTGTTTCCAGTTTGAAATGAAATTTTAGTAAAAAACAAACTGAAATACATAAAACTGAGAAAACAAATTTGGATTGTTTTGATACTTTGGGGGGATTTCCACCTCCCATGTACCACTCATCTTGTCGGGTCACCCGGTGTCTCATTGGGTGGGAAGAATGAGATCACTTCACCTGGCTAATAGATTGTTATGTCGAACCATCATCAATCAAGGTGTTACCTCAAGGGACGCTCTGTCATCTCAACTGGAAATGGATCCTTCCTAGATGGGGCAGTATGACCTCTTCGTAGGGAGGGGGGTTCCTTGGAGTGGAGGGTTTGAAAAGGCTACTCTTGGGGATTTCCTTTTTCAAAAGAGAAAAGGAATTTTTTTGATACTTTTAGACAATGATCTATAAGTCATTTTTTACATGTAGGAATCAATCACACATCAATATTATGCATGGTATGTCCTGTATAACTCAAAGTGTCTCTTTTTATTTAAAATTAATGTTAATTTTAGTACAAATAATAAGAGACATTAAAAACTAAGAAAACTCATTTGCATTTTTTATAATTTAGGAAAATGATTCATGAGTTATTTTTGATGTGTAGGAATAAACCCCACCTCAATATGATGCATGGTGTGATCGATATGAATTTAAGTGTGTATTTTTATATTAAATCGACATTAAATTTAGAAAAAAGAACAAGTGTGTGAGTCAATAAGGTTTTCTTATGACTTTTTCATTCCTTTATGTTTTGAAAATCACAAACACTTCATCCTAAGGCAATTTTTTTATTTCCCCTAATATTTATCTTAATAAGAAAATTTTCCTTTCCCAAGGAAATTTTCTCCTTACTTTTGTTTTCATTGTTCATGTTATAGTTTCTCTAAATCTAACTCATTTTGTTTCAAAGTGTAAAAATCGGTTTCATATATAAAACCTCATAATTCTATAAATTCTTAAATATAGAGTATTCTATTTTCAGATTTTTAATTCTCTGAAATTCATAATATGAATTCTCTAAAATTCAGATTCCGAATTCTATGAAATTTAGATTCTGAATTCTATGAAATTCATATTTTGAATTCTCTGAAATTCAGATTCTGAATTCTCTGAAATTCAGGTTCCAAATTCCTTAGAATTCAGGTTCTAAATTCCTCAGAATTCAGGTTTTGAATTCCTCAAAATTCAGGTTCCGAATTCCTTAGAATTCAGACTCCAAATTCCTTAGAATTCAAACTCCAAATTCCTTAGAATTCAGACTCCGAATTCATCAAAATTCAGACTCCGAATTCCTCATAATTTAGACTTTGAATTCATCAAAATTCGGAATCTGAATTCTTTATAATTCAGATTCTAAATTCCTTAGAATTCAGACTCCGAAATCTATAGAATTCAGGTTCTGAATTCCTCGAAAAATAGAATCCGAATATTTATGATTTGTAGTCTTCAAGTGTTTAGTTAGACTCTAATCTTTATTTTTCCTTAGACTCTGGAAAATTGTTTTAGTTAAGCAACCATATTTTTCTTATTCATTTTATAGTTATGAAATGATGTCGTGCAATTTATTTCTAATTAACCATTGTTTGAGTGACACGTGTATAGGTCCCTCCAAGATTCAAGGGAAAATATGATCATTGGAGGAGGGAGCCGACGATTGGAGAAATGCCTATAAATAGGATCTTATTTTAATGATCTCAAAGAGAATAAAAAATAATTGAGAATTGATCCATCAATATAGAGATTACATGCTTCTAAATTAATTTCTAGAGAGAGAGACTCTCATGTCTTGTGTGTACTAAACTTCTTGTTCAGCTTGCTTTGTGTGACTCTGATTGTTGTTGTGTACAATCAAGGACTTTCAAGGATAGGAAGACAGAGGTTCCAACTACCTTAAAGTTCTAGGACTTCTGGGGATAGGAAGAGGGACGCGCTGACTACATTAAAGTTTGAGGGATTATGGGGATATCAAGACAGATTCCAATATTCCTATCGAGGGCTTACCCTGGTGTGGGTAAGACAGACTTTATTGAAAGTATAAATCAAGGGACCTTTATCTAAGGTTGTTGGATACCCTTCTCTTTGGGTTAAAATATTTCATACTTGTTACTTATTTGTTTCAAGTTTATATTATGTTGTGTTTTGATAAAGAAAGAAAGTATAACCTTCTTAATACTTTATTGTTCTTTTTTATACTCTAATAAGTAAGATTCTATATGCTTTAAGGTAGAATCTTTTCCTTGTAAACTTTTCTTAAGTTTCATTTCCAGAACCATACTTCCATAACCTATCAAGTTTGTATAACTAAGAGGTCTTGTGAATTTACATTGTTTAAATTTGTTAAATATAGTTTTTCTTAAGTTTAAAAACAAAAGTTTTTAAAATTACAATTCACCCCCCCCCCCCTCTTGTAATTGAGAATCTACATTCATATTTCGATCCTACAATTGGTATCAGAGGAGTTCTCTGAAATACTTATATTTACATATAAGTTTTCTTACTTAGTTTTCATTGTTCTATATATTTTACTTTCTTAGGATTTTTATCCTTGTTTACAAACTTTTACTATTAACAAGTTTCTGTGGAAAGCTAGTTTCTTTTAGATGGAAAGAATGAATGTTGGCTCAATTGACAATCTAAATCCTACTAGACCACCTATATTTGATGGGAATGATTATAAATATTGGAGAGATCATATGAAGACTTTTTTTATTAATATTGGAGTGGAAAACTTTGTTATGCTTACTTGAGATTATAATATTCCTGATAAGGAAGTCAGAACTTTTACTAATCAAGAAAATTCAGAATACCAACTAAACTACAAGGTATGCAATACTTTGTTGTGTTCCATGACTATGAATATATATAGTCAGATTTCTTCTTGTGAAGCTGAAAATTGTATTTGGAATAAATTGGAGGTTACTCATTTTGGTAAATCCAAGGTTATAGAAACTAAAAGAGCTATTATTAGAGAATAATATCATGGATTTATATTTCCTTATGGAGAACCAGTATGTATGGTACAAAAAAGATTTACGATTATTGTTAATAGATTACAATATATGGGTGAGAAAGGATTATATGATGAGGAACTTGTGTACAAGATTATAGATATCATGCCTAATGAGTGGGAATCTAAGAGAACGGCTATTGATGAGAATAGGAAAGTATCTCAGATTACTCTTGATGAGATTTTTGGAACTCTTCTTTAACATGAGACAAGAATGAAAATAGATACTGATTTGAATAAGAAGAATAATGGCAATGGAAGTGTAGCCATTACTACTACTAAAGTCAAGACTCCTGAAAGGGTTACAAGATCTAAGTCAAAGAAAGTCATTGTTTTATCTGAATCAAGTGAAAGTGAACATTATGAAAATGAGATATCTAATCTTTCTTGAAGGATGAACAAGATAGTTGGAAAGAAAGACTTTCAGTATAGATATAAGAAGAAATAAATAAAGGATAATAAAGACTTTTAAGTTACTTATTATGAATGAAAAAGAGCAGTGAATATAAGGCTAGATTGTCTTATTCTTAAGAAAAAGTATATAAAGGAAAAGCATTCTGAGAAAAATAGAAAGAAGTACCACAATTCCAAAGTAATAAAGTTTTTAAAGATAATGACACCTGGATTTCCAGTGGTGGACACTCTTCTGATGAATCCTCAGAGTATGAATCTAGTCAGAAGAATCTTGGTTTACTAGCCATATTACCAATTGAAAATCATTGTCTAATGGCCAAGGTACACAATGATGAATCTATAACCAATGTTTCTTTAAATAAAAATTATAGTGATAATAAATATTATAAATCTTCGGATGAATAATCTTCTTCTGGTGAAGATAATACTTTACCTACTTATGAGGAAGTTTCTATATTTGTTAAACTTCTTGAGAATAAAAATTCTAAAGTAAAGAAAAAGCTTGATAAGGAAAATTATAGAATTTATTATTCTTACTAAAGAAGTATCATATCTTTCTAAATATCTTGATAAGAAAATTTATGGTTTTGAAAGTATTTCAAAAAACCTTGAGGAAGTTAATTCTGAGAAGGATAAACTTTCTAAGGATATAGAAAAGGTAATTTCTAAGAAAAATATTTTAGAGACTATCTCTAGTGCTAGAACTAATGTTTTTTAGGATAAAAAGTTAGTTATTATATTGAAGTAAGAAATGTTTTCCTTGAGGAATTGTTTGTCAAATTTTACCTTAGGTAAGGAAAAATTTGATAAGATTTATTCCCAAATTCGACCTCTAAAGAATAATTATGGTTTTGGTTATACTTATTCTAAACTAGTTTTTAGTAATAATTATTTTGTTCTTCAAAGTGCTCTATTCTATACTAAATGTTAGTGTGGTGGACACTGGGTGGATAATTATTCCTTAAACAAAACTCAGTATTTAGGTTTTCATAAAGCTTATTTTTCTGATAAAATGTGGATTCCTAAAATATTTCTTTCTGAAGTTTCCGGATCCAAAAAAGTTTGGGTTTCGAAAGTTTAACACTCTTATTTTTAAGAAAATAAAGATAGTACCAATATAAATACTTGGTACATGGATAGTGGATGTTTCCGGCATATGACTGGTAACAAAAATTCTTTGAAAAGATTATCAAGATGAAAGGAGGAAAAGTAACTTTCAGAGATAATGCTCAAGGAGAAATTATTAGTATAGGTAACATTGTTCTTCTTGGAAAAACTTTGATTTCAAATGTTTTATTTTATAAAGGTATTAAGCACAACCTCATTTGCATAATCCAATTATATAATGAAGGTTACCTTGTGAATTTTAGGAATTCCAAGTGCTTATTACACAATTCCAAGAAAGAGTTTATTCTTTCTGACAATAGGCAAGATAATGTATACACACTAAACATAAAAGACTTTAGGAGCCAAGATCTACCTTGTCTTAGTGCAATGGAAGACCAATATTGGTTATGGAATAAAAGGTTAGGACATTGTAACCTTAGGAACCTATGTAAACTCTCTAAGAAAAGACTATTTAAGTATTTACCGAAGCTTAGATTTGATTCTTCAATAGTTTGTGATCCTTGTAAATTTGGCAAGCAACATAAATCAAGTTTTAAATCAATCGGTGAAGTCTCAACTACTGATGCATTATAGTTGGTGCATATGGATATTTTTTGACCAACACAAACTGCAAGTATTGGATGCAATTATTATGTATTTGTTCTAGTTTATTATTATACTAGATTTATGGGGGTATATTTTCTATCAAAGAAATCTGAAGCTTTTTCTAAATCTAACTCATTTTTTAGATCCCAAGTTAAAAATGAGAAAAACCTTCCATTGATAACTATTCATAGTGATCATGGAGGATAATTTCAAAATTCTAATTTTGAAACTTTTTATAGTAAAAAAGGCATCACTCATAACTTTTCATCACCAAGAACCCCTCAAAAAATGGTGTTGTTGAAAGAAGAAACTAAATTCTTCAATAAATAACAAGAACCATATTGAGTTAATATTCGATAGCCAAACATTTTTGGGCTGAAGCTGTAATTACTGCTTGTTATACTATAAATCAAGTTTTGATTAGACCTTTTCTTAACAAAACCCCTTATGAGTTATGGAATGATAGAAAGCCTAGACTTTCCTACTTCAAGGTATTTAGTTTCAAAGTATTCATTATGAATACTAAAGATAATCTACATAAATTTGCACCCAAATATGATGAAGTAATCTTCCTAGGATACTTCACAACTTCTAAGGCTTATATAGTTTTCAATAAAAACACTTGTTCTATTGAAGAAATAGTACATGTTAAATTTGATGAAACTAATCCTTCTATTTCTAAACAACCTCAACCTATGTCTTCTGATGTGTTTTCAAAAACTGATTATCAACACTTGATAGAAGATCCTTCTGATAAGGAAAATGTTCAAGAAATTTTTTCTGAAACATTTACCCCATAATATTTCTTACCATATGTTTATGAATAGGTTTTAAAAATCTCAAATCAGTTGTTTATAAAGAATCATCCCAGTGATAGTATCATTGGTGATGTAAATCAACCTGTAAGGACTAGAAGTTCTTTAAGAAATTAAGTATAACATCTATCATTACTTTCTCAATTAGAACCTAAAAGAAATGATGAAGCTTTAGGTGATGAAAATTGGATTAAATCCATACAAGATGAACTAAATGAATTCAAAAGGAATAAAGTCTGGACCTTGGTTGAAAGACCTAAGGAAACTTATGTTATTGGTGTAAAATGGGTCTTCAAAAATAAGTGTGATGAAAATGGAATCATAATAATAAATAAAGATAGATTAGTTACTAAAGGCTATAATCAACAAGAAGGAATAGACTATGAAGAAAATTATTCTCCAGTAGATAGACTTGAATCTATTCATATTCTACTTTCCTTTGCAACATTATTTAATTTCAAACTTTTTCAAATAGATGTTAAATGTTATTTTCTTAATAGTTTTGTTCAAGAGGAAGTTTTTGTGGAATAACCTCCTGGTTTTGAAGATAAAAAATATTCTAAACATGTTTTCAAACATACAAAATCTTTATATGGACTTAAACAAGCCCTTAGAGTCTGGTATGATAGACTTACAGGATTCTTGTTACAAAACAATTATGTTAAGGGAAATTTTGATCCAAATCTTTTTATAAATAAAGATAAGAAAAATGTTTTGATTGTTCAAATTTATGTTGATGACATTATATTTGATTCAACTCAGTAATCTTTAACTGATTAGTCTATGAATCTAATGAAATATGAGTTTTAAATGAGTATGATGGGTGAGTTAACCTTTTTCCTTGGTTTTCAAATTTCTCAAAAACCAGAAGGAATTTATATATCTCAACATAAGTATATTAAATATCTTCTTAAAAAGTATGGATATTACAACATTAAAAGTATTAGTACTCCCATTGGTACCTCGAATTCACTTGATCTTGATAAAGGTGGGAAACCAGTGGATCAAATTTCATTTATAGGTATGATAGGAAGTCTACAATACTTGAGAGCTAGTCGTCCAGACTTAATGTTTTCAGTATTCTTGTGTACAAGGAATCAATCCAATCCTAATTAATCTCATTTAAAGGTAGTGAAAATAATTTTTCACTACTTAAAGGGAACCATGGATTTAGGACTCTTTTATACTTTTGGAAATAATTTTGTTTTAAAAAAAAATTGGATACCGACTTTGGTGGATGTCGGATAGATATGAAAATTACAACCAAAAATTGTCATTTCTTAGGAGATTCATGGGTTTCTTGGTCATTCACAAATCAAAATGCAGTATCACTTTCCACTATTGAAGTCGAATATGTAGCAGTTAGAAGTTGTTGTGCTCAAGTATTGTGGATGCAACACACACTCAAAGACTATGGTATGAGTTTTACCGAAACAAAAATATTATGTGATAATAATAGTGCCATTGACTTAAGTAAAAAACCCTTCACATCACTCTCATGCAAAACACATAGATATTAGGCATCACTTTCTTAGGGATCACACACAAAAAGAAGATATAATTCTTCAATTTATTAGAACGTAAGATCAACTTGCTGATATTTTCACAAAATCATTACCCTCTGATAGATTTGAATTCATTAAACAGAAGTTAGGAATGATAACCATGAGGTAATCTTCCATATTAACTTATTTTTGAAACTTATATCCTTACAGTAAGAAACTTCTTTCATAGGGGGGTACATTTTCTTATTAATCAAAAATTTTTAGAGTCAAAATTTTTCATAGTCAAAATTTGTCGTAGTTATAATTTTTTTTTGTAGTCAAATTTTTTAAAAAAAATCTAGAATCTAAAGTTCTCCAAGAAAATTTTCCTCATTATGAATAATTTTCCTAGAAATCCAGAAGGTATGTTTTCTTTCTTAAATATTCGTAATCATCCTTTTACATGTTGGTATTTTTATCTTATTTAATAAAAAAAATTAGATTTGTTTTTTTTTTCTTAAATATGAATGTTTATCTTAAAAACCTCAAAATATCAGAACCTATCAAAATCCTTCTTCAGTTATCATCTCAACCTTCAGATCTGATCAGAATTATTTCAATCATTGGATCAAGTAAGGAATCTGAACCGTCACCTTAATCACCTATATAAGGACCCCCTAATTGTTTTCCCACATCAATCTTCAATCTCTAGAATGGTGAATCCCTACTGCTCTACTTAAGGCCGTTTCGAATATTCAAGGCTTTCTTACTTTTGAATGTTTGTAGAAGCCTCTCATCCGAAAGAGATATTGACTATAAAGGAAATTTTTGAATGGTAGATATATCAATAAAGGTTGGTTGATCTGAGATTTTATGCTAAATGTGACTTTATCATTTCAAAGAATATAAAGTTGAATAGATGGGAGAGCCTTTGTATATCGAAACCAGGGGCATAGGATCCAGTCTATCTGGAGTGGTTGATTGAATTTTATGAGTTAGCAAGTTTTTTCAATGAATAAGGGAGAGATAAATTTTCTTTCAAGAGCTAAGGGAAGACTTATTATCTTTCTTACAGCAAGGAAACAAGTTTAATTGGAATTCCTTATGAAGGAGAAGCAGAATTTTGTACTCACAAATTACCGAATGTTTCAGGATATTTTGATAAGGAGAAGGCTCTAGATTTTCTTGGTTTAGAAGGAGTGAAGACTCTGAAGATTGTTCATCTATATACAAACCTTCGGATTCTTGAGTTATGGGTCCAAGGTTTTTTCATTCTGAGAAAAGGGGATAAGGACACCTTGAAGAAAAGTGATATCTATATTCTGGAATTCTTGATGAACCTCAGGAAGATTAACCTGATCAAGTTTATCTTGGTTATGATTGAGAATATCAATAATGGAAATATAAAGTCTCAGGTTATCATATATCCAACTATTCATTCGAATATTATAGTTATTTTCCTTTAGTAATTCAAAATTCCTTGCAGTTCTAAGCCAAGGAATTTAAAAGTGATGTTGCTAAGTGATGATACTCTAAGAAGAATGAAAGTTGGTTTTTTCAATGATTCAGAAGAATTTTATGATTTTTCGGAAACTGAAATACAAGATATTTCAAAGAAACAGGAAGTGGATGAGACTTCCAAGAAGGGTGGAAGGAAGAGGAAGGTGAAGGAATTGGAAAAGAAAGAAAAAACTCATGTGGCTAAGGAAACTCAGTCATCACCACTGAAGCCAAAGAATCAAAAGGCATATCCTGATGAAGTAGTATCCAAGTGGAGAGAAGACACGAAGAACAGGAAGAAATGGGAGCCTAATTTTGGCTTGGACCCTGCTGAGGCAAAAGCATTAAAGATAAAGGTTGCTGAAGAACTTGAGAAGAAACAGAAAGAGAAGAAGCAAAGGAAGAATTTGTCTGAAGCCGAAATTATACAATCACTTCTCAAGGATGCTGAGAAAGCATCTGAACAAACCCCAGTTCTAGAATTGTTTTTGATTGAATCACTTCCTGAGACTCTGGGAAAGAAGGTGGTGATTTCGGATCCAAAACAAGAAGAAGAAATTGTTCAGGAAGAGGAAGAATAAATAGAAGAAGAAATAGAAGAATAAGAAGAAGAAAAAGTGGGTGACACTGATGATGTCATAAATCAAGTTGATGATTATCATGAGAAGGAAAGTCCCTCTGTAAAATTATCAATCCAGACTTCCCAAGAAGAATCCTCAAAACTTTCTACTCTAGGGAATGAAGAGAATTATCAGGAATAAGTAAACAAGCCTTCTGAAGAAGAAAGAAGTAATCATGATTTCATTCATCTGGAAGATCAAGTGGTTGATGCTGAAAAAGAGGAGGTTGAAGAAGAAAAAATTGTTTAGTTATCTGATAGTGAGCATGAATCCCCTAAACCAGAAGATATCATTTAGAGAGTTGATAAAGTAAAGTAGGTTTTGGTCCATACACCTAAAAAATATGTATTGAAAAAGAAAGATGTTGGTACTTCATCGAAGAGGAAAGATGAAGAGTTAGAAAAAGAACCCTCACTGACAAAACTTTTTGATTCAAAATCTTCCTCCCATGGACATGATTTTGTGGTACAGTATTTGAAAATTTTGGTTGGAACTATTCATTTATTTCCAATTATAGATTCTAGATGTCAGATGATTCAACATTCGATGAATCAGAAATCAGATTCAATTTCCATGGTTATGGATAAATTTTTTGGACTTGAGGCGGATTTCAAATCCTTTATTGTTTGTTATGAGGCTCATAAAAGTTCATACAAGAAGATTATAAGCTGTTCAAGGAAGATAGTTGAATACCTGAGAGCTTTTGATGAATTTAAAGATAATTTCAAAGATGCCTTTGACACTGAAGATGGAAAGCTTAATGATCTTTCTAATAATTTTGAGGAAAATCTAAGTCTCAAATAGACTTCTCAGATACAAAAACTTAAGGATATGTATGGGAAGCTTAATTTTATGGCTATGAATTGGAATAGGGAAAGGGATCTCAGGATTGAATTTGAAGAGAAGCTTGTTAAGCAAGAAGAAGTGTTGAAAGCTCAAGCAGAATGTCTTAAGGCTCATAAAGAAAAGATAAAAGCCTTAGAGAAGAAAAGTGCAGATCAAGATCAGTTGCTTAAGAATATGGAAGAATATCATAAGGATCTCCACAACCATTTTTTTCATTTTCTAGAGGTCGGTTTAAGGGTTCCCGGTACCCAAACAACGCACATGAAATAACCTCATTACACTTTCAAAATCAAAAACGCCTTCAAAATTCAAACACACTGCGATCCATGCCTCGAGCTGCAAACCCCGCATCAGGCCTTGAGCATTGAACCCATCACGTCTGACCAACACCACCTCAATCCATGTCCTGCCATGATAGACACATCACAGGCATCAACCAGACCGCTGAAGAGTTCCACCGGCGTCCATCACCACCATCACTGTCGGCGTCCGTCAACATAACCGCCATTCCAAAATCAAGCTCACAGATTACAACCAAGCAGGCCAAAACAACCACCAAAACCATATCAAAGAACCTCAAACAAGCATCCCAAAAACATAGAAATATGCCCTGCATCCAAACCCAGAGCAGCAAAAAACAGCGCAAAACCCTATGCAAAGTCGCATCATGAAATGGAAAATGGGAGAGCTCATCCTGCCTCCACCAGAGCATCAAAGTTGGTTCGAAACTACCAGATCCATCCACAAGGATCTCAAGAAGATGAAAACCATTGTCAAGAAGTTGATGTCGAAGGATAAAGAAGGATAATTTTTCTAATTCTAATCTTTTGTTGAATTTATTCCCTGTACAAATTCTTTAAATATTAATTAAATTCTAGTTGTCCTCCATATATTTTCTTGTTTTGTACTAATTTTCCAGGTACCATTTTTTCCCATTTACTTTATTTCTTTTTGAAAATCACAAAGGGTGAGAAAAGAGTGATAAAAAGAATACTAAGAAAGAAGATTTTTCCCTAAGTAAGGGGGAGTTCATCTAAGGAAAAGTTTTTACCAAAAAAGATTTTCGTATGCAAGAAAATGAAAAATCTCATTTAGGAAATCAAGAATACAATCTTTAGGGATTTCAAAACCTAAGGGGGAGTTAGTTGTATTCACTTTGATACATATGTAAAGGGAGATAAGTTTTTATTTTCAAAAATTCTAAGTCCTTATATTCTTTTTCTAAAGGATGTTTGGGCTTTCCAAAAAGGGGGATATTGTTGAGTCAATAAGGTTTCCTTATGACTTTTCCATTCCATTATGTTTTGAAAATCACAAACACTCTATCCTAAGGAAATATTTTTATTTCCACTAAGATTTATCTTAATAAGGAAATTTTCCTTTCCCAAGAAAATTTTCTCCTCACTTTTGTTTTCATTGTTCATGCTATAGTTTCTCTAAATCTAACTCATTTTATTTATAAGTGTAAAAATCGGTTTCATATCTAAAACCTCGGAATTCTATAAATTCTTAAATATAGAGTATTCTGTTTTCAGATTCTGAATTATATGAAATTTATATTCTGAATTCTCTAAAATTCAAATTCCAAATTCTCTGAAATTCAGATTCTGAATTCTCTGAAATTCAAATTTCGAATTCTCTGAAATTCAGGTTTCGAATTCCTCAGAATTACGATTCTGAATTCCTCAGAATTCAGGTTCCGAATTCCTTAGAATTCAAGTTCCAAATTCCTCAGAATTCAGGTTCCAAATTCCTCCAAATTCAAATTCTGAATTCCTCAGAATTTAGACTACGAATTCCTTAGAATTCAGACTCCAAATTCCTTAGAATTATGACTCTTAATTTCTCATAATTTAGACTCCAAATTACTCAGAATTTAGACTCCAAATTCTTTAGAATTCAGATTTTGAATTATTTATAATTAAGACTCTGAATTCATTGGAATACAGACTCTGAAATCTATAGAATTCAGGTTCTAAATTCCTTGAAAACAGAATCCAGATATTTATGATTTGTAGTCTTCAAGTGTTACTTAGACTCCAAACTTTATTTTTCCTTATACTTTGGAAAATTGTTTTGTTTGAGAAACCATATTTTTCTTATCACTGTTATAGTTATGAAACGATGTCATGAAATTTGTTTCTAATTAACCGTTGTTTGAGTGACACGTGTATAGGTCCCTTCGAGATTCAAGGAAAAATATGACCATTGGAGGAGGGATCCGACCATTGGAGAAATGCCTATAAATAGGAGCTCATTAGAATGATCTCAAAGAGAATAACAAAGAACTAAGAACCAATCCATAAATCTAGAGATTGCATGATTCTAAAGTAATTTCTAGAGATAGAGACTCTCATTCCTTTTGCATACTGAACTTCTTGTTCAGCTTTCTTCATGAGACTCTGATTGTTGTTGTGTACAATCGAGGACTTATAGGTATATGAAGACAGAGGTGTTGACTACCTTAAAGTTTGAGGACTTCTAGGGATAGGAAGACATAGGTTTCGACTACCTTAAAGTTTGAGGGCTTGCAAGGATAGCAAGATAGATTCTGATATTCCTATCGAGGGATTACCCTGGTGTGGGTAAGACAAACTTTCTTGAAAGTATAAATCAAGGGACCTTTATCCAAGTTGTTGGATACCCTTCTCTTTGGGTTAAAAGATTTCATACTTGATACTTGATTTTTTCAAGTTTATATTCAGCTATGTTTTGATAAAGGAAGAAAGTATAACCTTCTTATACTTCATTGTTCTTTTGTATACTCTGATAAGTAAGATTCTATACGCTTTAAGGTAGAATCTTTTCCTTGTAAACTTTTCTTAAGTTTCGTTTTCAGAACCATACTTCCAGAACCTAGCAAGTTTTTAGAACTAAGAGGTCTTGTGAATTTACATTGTTTAACTTTCTTAAACATAGTTTTCCTTAAGGTTAAAAATAAAAGTTTTGAAAATTACAATTCATTCCCCCCCTCTTATAATTGAGCATCTACATTCATATTTTGATCCTACAAAGTGACATACTGAAAACCAAGCAGAGGAATTCATATTGTTTTGATGCTTTAGTAAAATGATTCATGGGTCATTTGTGAAATGTAGGAATCAACTGCACGTCAATCTAATGCACAGTGTGACCGGTTGATCGCACCATAATTCACTATTTCATTTTCATCCTCACACCACTGTTTTAAACTGAATTTTTATTGTAAATTCCAAATATAATAACAAATTTCACTTCATGTTAGATTCAATTATTTTGTGTTTATAACTGCTAAAAAGGGAAATGTTACTTTTTTTGATAATTTCAATGTAGGTGGAGGTGATTTAGAGGCCCCAAAGATGATCCAGAAGGAAAATGGGTCAAACTGCATGGGATCCCAATGACATATGTCCACTATTTTAAAAATTAAGCGCAATAAAAGTCTTAAAATATGATTAAATTTGTGGGATGATCTAAAACATAATTTTCTAAAACTCATATTAAGGAACCCAATCCTAATTCTTCCATCTTGGGGCCCATCCGGACTGATCTGTCCAGAACACCAAATCTACACGAAGTCAAAAGTGGTGTGTTGTAATATGTACATATCTCAGGCTATGATTGTCCAAATGATGCCAAAATTTCTATGGAGATATTAAAGAGTTGGGTATACAAATTTTTAGTTTTTTTAAAAAGGATATAAGACTTTATGGATATCAAAAACCATGGGACAAGTGGTTTTAATAAATCTATGTTCCCAAAACCACCTTCCAATTTTCCTATAAAATGGCACCTTGGGATCCCCATTTGTAAGTTAGGACAAGGAGAAAAGTGCTGACAATTTGGATTTCCATAGGATTCCTCTCCTCATCCTAGAAGTTCTGTAGGCCCTTATCCTCATAAGGGGGCCGAGAATGAAAAATGAGTTCCACCCAAGCTTCCTCTTCCTCTCAATGTCGAGCTAAACAGTGGGCGTTCATTATGAGGGATCTACACATATGTCAAGGGAGTTATGCTGCATATATTAGCTACTGGTTTGGAGTAATTTGGGTTTTTAAACATTTCATTCCATTTATCTTACATGATTTCATGTTTTAATGCTTGTTTTATACATGTGATCGTTATTCTAACTGATCAGTGTGAGGTTTTTGAGTGTGTGATTTGTGTTGTTCCAATTGGAAAGAAAAAGAATCCTTTACATATCCACCTTATTGAGATTTAAATATACTTTGGAATATATTATTCCATTTATAACTTTTGTACCTTTACAATATGATTATTACGTCAATGTTTTGTTCTTTAATCATTGAAATAAAAGCTTAGAAATTAATCGTGATTCCAATTAATTTCAACCAAAGAATCACTCCAAAACTAAATGGATCTCTATGAACAATGAACTTGAAATGTTTATAGTGAAATCAAAAAGAATTATTTGTCTCATATTTTTAAAAATACACTTGGTTTTTCAACTATTAAACTCTTTAAATTAATTTATTTTCTTAAAACTATTTTCAAACCACCCCTTATTTTGTTCTTCTTATTAAAAATTCACACTATAAAATCACAAAAGTTACTTGAGATACAACCTAGGATCTTCCCTATACTATAAATCAATCTTAAAATAATAATCAATTTGATGTGTGATGACAACGTGGTCAAATTTTGGCGTTGTTTATGAAGATCGCTTCAGTTTTTAGTTTGTGTTTTTGATAAGATATTTGTAAATTTTGTCAATATTTATTTACATTTTCAATCCATTTGTGTTATGATCTATTTTTTTATAGGTTTGGTTCATGAATCTTTATAATATAGGATATTTACCTTTTTTATAACCCGAACTAGATAGGATCTTATGTCATCGACATCGAGACATAGAAGAGAACCCTTTGAAGGAGGATACACAAAATATTGACACTCTTCTTGATCCTTCTACTTCTTCCACTTAAACTCACATTAAAAATGAACAAAACTTGCATAAAATGGTTGAAAATAACTAGACATTAAAATAAATAACCTCACATGGTGTTAATATCCAACCCACCTATATTCAAATACAAGGTGAGGCACCTAATTTTGAACTTAAATCCGGTTTAATTCATTTATTACCAAGATTCCATGAACATCCTAGAGAGGATCCACATAAGCATTTAAAAGAATTTCACATTGTGTGTTCCACCATAAAACTTGATAATGTGGATGAAGAACAAGTAAATCTTAGGGAATTTCCTTTTTCATTAGAAGACACTTCAAAATATTGACTTTACTATGTTAATTCACCAATTAGAGGTTGGGTGGACATGAAACGTCTTTTTCTTGAAAAATATTTCCCAGCCTCTCAAACTACAACTATAAGTAAAGAAATATGTGGTATAAGGAAATAATAAGGGGAAACATTACATGAATATTGGTAACACTTTAAAAGGTTATGTTCAATTTTACCACACTACCAAATAAGTGATTAAATTTTAATTCAGTATTTTTATGAAGGGTTAATTCCAATTGATCGTAACATGATTGATTTTGCTGCAGGTGGTGCACTAGTGGATAAAACTACAACTACTACAAGGAACCTAATTGAGAACATGGCACAAAACACTCAATAATTAAGTTCAAGGTCAAGTGTACCCATTCTAGGAGTCCATGTGGTGCAAAGTACTGAATTCGAGAAGAAGGTGGACCCAAAGTTCGAAGAGTTAAGTAACCTTATTCAACAACTTTCTCTTTCCCAAGGGAAATCCCAATCTCCTTCTCCCATCCATTGTGGTATATTTTATTTTGACACTCACTACTCTGACCAATGCCCTCAATTGAGAGAAACATCTGAGAGTTGTGAGGCAATATTTCCAGGCCACCCCTATAACCAACCCTTTAGGAAAGAACCTTACTATCTATACAAACCTAGGTGGAAATAAAACCAAGCTTATAGGAAAGGGGGTATTCAAACCAATCTTAATAAAAATGGAACCAACAGGGTCAGAGTAGTCATCCACCACCACCACCAAAAAATCCTCAACCACCCCAAAGGCCTTTCCAAAAAACCCCTCCAAAACCCGATCCTAGCCTAGAAGATATGATGAAACATATGTTTTCCAATAATATCCAATTCCAAAAAACCACTCAGGCATCCATACAAGACCTCAAAACCCAATTAGGCCAACTAGCTAACTCGGTGGGGGAAATTAAAAGTCATGGGTTGGGTAAACTACCATTTCAACCATTAGTCAACCCTATATATAAATAAAATGTTAGTTCCATCACCCTTAGGAGTGTAAAACAACTATAAATTCAAATGAATCCTCCATTAGAGGAATCCCCTCCTAATAAACCTTCCATCCCAACCATTAAAAATATTCCAAATTTTGAAAAAACATGTCTTGAGAGAATCCCTTCCAAAGGAAAGAGTGTGTATATCGATGAGTCTCCTATCCAAATCATTCCTATTACATTTCCCCAAAGGTCCACCCAACCTAGAAAACAAAATAAAAGTAAACTCGATAAGGAAATTTTGGAGACTTCCAAAAAAGTGTAGGTAAACATCCCCTTTATTGGTGCCATAAAGCAAATTCCATGATACGCCAAGTTTCTAAAGGATATGTGTACACAACAAAGGAAACTTTGAGAAGATGAGAAGGTAAGCTTGGGGAGGAACATTTCAGCATTAATAGAGCCATCACTTCCCACCAAGTGCAATGGCCCTAGAAAATTCTCAATTATGTGCACCATAGGGGAGTATTCTTTTTCTAATGTTATGCTTGATTTGGGTGCTTCTATAAATGTGATGCCTTTCTCCATTTACTCTTCATTATAGGTTAGATAATTGAAGCCAACTGGGATAGTCGTTCAGCTAGAAAATTGGAGTACAGTACACCCTTCTGGTGTGTTAGACGATGTTCTTGTGAGGGTTCAAAATTTAATTTTTCCTACTGATTTTTAAGTGATTAAAATGGAAGATGATAGGATGAATGGACATGCCCCAATTATATTTGAAAGAACCTTATTTAAAACATCCAAAACCATAATTAATGTCTATAATGGAACATTATCTATAGAGTTTGGTGGTGAAATTTTCCACTTCAACATCCTTGATATCATGAAGCACCCCCTCAAAAGAACATTCCTCTCTCTCTTTATTAATTCTATAGATGTACTCCCTTCACTTGAAAAAAATTCATTTAATTACCCTGATTCCCTTTCTAAGTTTTCTTCATTAATAAAAATTATAGTAAATTATTCATGCATTGATTGTTGTAGTGTTCTAGAAAAGTGTCATGCGTGTTTATTAATTAATAATTTCTTGAGCACTGAGGATCCACTGACCATTGATGATACTGCTAAGCTTGTAAAAGCTCATTCCTCATATGAGGATGATACCATTGAGCAGTTAGATGAGATTAGTGACCTCTCACTTTCACACACACTCCCATCAATCCAAAATACACCTAAATTGGAACTAAAAAAACTGCCTCAAGATTTAAAATATTCATATCTTGATAATAGAAACAAGTTTCTCATCATCATTGCTAGTTCACTCCCTCATAAGCATGAATTGTGACTGTTTGAACTTTTTAGGGAGTATAAACAAGCATTAGGATGGACACTTGTGGACATTACTGGTATTATCCCATCAGTTTGTACACATTATATTTTGTTAAATGATGAGGCTAAACTAGTGAGGCAGGCACAACATCAACTGAACCCAAACCTCCTTGAAATTTTGAAAAAGGAGGTAACAAAATTATTGGCTACTGGAATCATTTACCCTATCTATGATAGGCAATGGGTTAGTCTTGTTCAAGTAGCTCCTAAAAAAACTGGTCTTACTGTAATTAAAAAAGAAAACCATGAATTGGTTCCAACTCATGTGCAGAATAGTTGGTGTATCTTTATAGACTATTGCCAACTAAATCAACACACTATTAAGGACCATTTCCCATTTCTATTCATTGACCAAATTCTAGAGAGGTTAGTGGGGAAGTCCCATTACTATTCTCTTGATGGGTATTTTGAAAACTTTCATATCCATATTTCCCCCAAGGATCAGGAAAATACAACATTTACTTGACCCTTTGGTACATTTTCATATAGGAGTATTCCATTTGGTCTATGCAATGCTTTAGGTACTTTCCAGCGATGCATAGTTAGTATTTTTTGGATTACCTAAAGAATTTCATAGAAGTATTCATGGATTATTTCACTATTTATGGATCCTCTTTTGATGAAAGTTTGAGTAGTCTTGCTTTAGTCCTATGTTGCTGTATTGAAAACAATATCATATTAAATTTTGATAAATTCCATTTCATGATGTGAAAAGGTATTGTTTTGGGACATATAATTTTTGGGGATGGTATCCAAGTAAATAAATCAAAATTAGATGTCATTTCTTCCCTACCATTCAGAAAAAATGTACAAGATGTGTAGTCTTTCCTAGGTCCTGATGGATTTTAACGTCATTTCATTTGTGAATTTTATAAAATTGTACCCCCACTCTCTCGGTTACTCCAAAAAGAAAAGGAATTTGTTTTTGATAAAGAATGTTAGGAATCTTTTAATAAATTAAAAAGGATTCTCATGTCACCCTCGGTAATCCAACCACCTCGGTGGGATTTACCATTTGAGATCATGTGTGAAGCCTCTAAATATGAAGTTGGGGCAGTCTTATCATAGAGGGTTGATCGAGAGCCACATGTCACTACCTATGCTTCACGTACACTGGACCCTACCCAAGAAAACTACACCACAACTTAAAAATAATTTTTTGTCATTATGTTTGCCTTGGATAAATTCAGGTCGTATCTTTTAGGGTCCAAAGCCATTGTGTTCTCAAACCATGTAGCCCTCCGGTATCTAATTAAGAAACTAGAAGCCAAACCATGTATCATCCGCTAGATGCTCCTCCTTTAGGAATTAGATCTAGAAATTAGAGATAAAAAATATCATAGAATGTGGTGGCAGACCATATCAGTAGGATTCACCCATCCTCATACATTGACCCATCCCCCTGTATTCCCATAAATGACATGTTTTCTGATGATCAATTGTATCCAGTGCAATATGTTATTCCTTGGTATGCTGAAATTGTAAATTATTTGTTAGCATCTTTCATTCCTATATATTTCAACAAAAACCAAGCCAGTCATCTAAAACTTGAGTCTCGTTGGTACATTTGGGATGAACCCTACCTTTAGAGCACATGTAGTGATCAATCCCTTAGTTATTGTGTTCCCGATAGCGAGTTTCAGTCCATCCTTAGATTCTGCCACACTATTTATTGTGGGGGCCACTTTGGTCCCCAATGAACTACTTGCAATGTCCTTGATTCTTGTCTCTTTTGGCCAACACTTTTTTATGATACCCATGATTTTTTTAAATCTTGTCCTTGTTTTTAAACAATGGGTAATGTCTCTAAAATAAATGAAATGTCACAACAACCATTTCTCTTTCATGAAATTTTTTATGTTTGGGGTATTGACTTTATGGGTACATTTCCTAATTCCTTTGGCAACTTGTACATTCTTCTAGATGTTGATTATGTGTCAAAATAGGTAGAGGCATGATCTATAAGGATTGATGATTCTATGGTAGTTGTAGAATTTCTAAGAACCCAAATATTCTGTAGGTTTGGATTACCTAGGTTCATCATCAGTGATTAGGTTTCTCATTTCTAAAACCGAACAATGCAATCACTTTTGCATCGGTATGGGGTCGGGCATCAAGTGTCTGCTGTTTATCACCCACATATGGTCAAGATGAGGTGTCAAATAGAGAGGTAAAATAGATTCTTGAAAAAATGGTTTAACCCAATATAAATGATTAGAGTCTTAGACTCGATGATTCATTATTGGCTTACCGTACTTCTTTCAAAACCCCCATTGGCATGTCACCATATCGGCTAGTGTTTGGAAAGATATTTCACCTCCCTATTGAGATTAAGCACCAGACCTACTAGGACATCAAACAATGCAATTATAGTCTTTCTGGTGAATGTTCTCAAAGGAAGTTACATATTTTAGAGATGGAAGAAATGAGAAGAGATACTTATGAGAAATCCATGATTTATAAGGAGTGAACCAAGGCTTCTCACGAATGTCTCATCCTTTATCATCAGTTCCACATTGGGCAGAAGGTCCTCCTCTACAATGAAAGGATGAAGTTGTATCTAGGTAAGCATAATTACCACTAGTTTGGATCATACACTATTACTAATGTCTCTCCATTTGATGTTGTCTAGGTTCAAAATAAAGAAACCAAGCAAACCTTCACTGTCAATGGGCAGTAGCTGAAGCACTTCCATGAATCCATTCCAGAGTCCCCGATGGAGGAACTCCATGTTCAATAAGAAATCTATGAATGACACTCACCAGGTTTTATCCTTCCTTCCCACATTCACTTTTATTATAGTGAGGACATTGCATACTTTAGGTTTGGTGGGATGGGTACATTCCTAGGTTAGTTAGGAATTTTCATCATATTTCTTCTTTTTCTCTTTGTATCTTGCTGAATTGTATTATTAATTAACTTTGTGACAGAATATAACTTTTTTTATGCCCACTTTATCATGTAAAATTATGCCCGTTTAATCAGGGAAGTTATTAAAAATTCATGTAGAATTTTTGTATTTCATATTGTTTTAACAATCAAAAAAAATCTGATGCAATGTGAATGTCAGCAAGAATTCAATACTGTGGTGTGACATTATTTTGAAATTTAGTTCTTTGTCGATGATATAAATGGTTGTATCATTTTGAACCTTTGAGAAGAATGGTGCCCCTTTTTGTGAATAGTTTAAGGAAAAATTGTGTCACTTAATCTCTCCACATATTTTTTAACCAAATCATGAAGTGTAAAAATTTCTTACTTAATGGAAGGTAAATATAAGTTAGGTTGATTTTTCTCTACTTTCCAAAATCATTTTTCCATACGTCCGTTCCTTATCTGGTCTATTTCATTATTGTACCAGATTGACCTGTGCATGTGTACCTATAATCCGACTATTGTATGCCCTCAAAAAAAGGGTTATGTATTGGGCAAGTCAAAAACCACCATTCTTTGACTTTTGATCTTATTATAACTATTACAATTAGTGTCATGAGGAGATCAAACAAGGGTTTGGAGAAGAGTGTGATATTTTTTCCATGTGAAACTTTTGGAAAAAATTATAAATGAGGGGTGTGATGAAATATGAAACATATGGGGATATCTAGGTTGGGAGATTATGGTTTGACTTTTGGAAATGATTAAGTGAGTGGGTCTTGGAATTTTATTGCAAATGATATAGGGTAGGTTCGGTGGAAAGGATCATATAAGTAGACATTTTTTAAAATAACTTATATTTACTCGATAGAAATTGGAAAGAATAGCATGAAATGGTTGTCACACACACACGTGGAGAATTAGTGACATTATTAAATTTTATATTATTTTCTTTGATTGGTATCATGCATCTCTTTTAATTTCATTTAGATACAATTTTTGAGATGCATTTTTTCATGATTATTGAGAATAACACCTCGGTGTGATTTTTGCTTTGATCACATTTCTATCAGGAATTAAATTTTCATTGAATGTTAAATATTTATGAATTTGGAAATATCTATATGAATAATTTTTGGAAATATGACTTTTCTAGGAGTGAAAATGTTTAGGTTTGGGGGTGTGATCGCACCACGATTCACTGTTTCATTTTCACCCTTACACCACTATTTTAAACTGAATTTGTATTGTAAATTACAAATATAATAACAAATTTAACTTCATGTTAGATTAAATTATTTTTTGTTTATAATTTTTAAAAAGGTCAATGTTACTTGTTTTTATAATTTCAATGTAGGTGGAGGTGATTTAGAGGCCCCGAAGATGATCCAGAAGGAAAATGGGCCAAACTGCATGGGAGCCCAATGAAATATGTCCACTATTTTAAACATTCAGCGAAACAAGTGTCTCCAAATTCTTTGAAATTTTTTGGGCCGATCCAAAACATCATTTTATACAACTCATCTCAAGTAAATCAAACCTAATTCGTCCATATGGTGGCCCATATGGACTGATCTATCCATCACACTGAATCTGCATAAAGTCAAAGTGGTGTGTTGTGATCTATCCATATCTCCGGATGTGATTGTTCAAATGATCCCAAAATTTTATTGGAGATATTCAGGAGGTTGGGATGAAACTTTTTAGTTTTTCAAAAATGATATAAGACTTTCTGGACATTGAAAAACATGGGACAAGTGGTTTTAAAAAATATGTGTGCCCAAAACCACCATCCAATTTTCCTATAAAATGGAACCTTGGGCTCCCCATTTGTAAGTTCTTACAAGGAGTGAAGTGCTTCCAATTTGGAGTTCCAAAATATTACTCTCCTCATCCTATAATTTCTGAAGGCCCTTATCCTTATATGGGGGTCAATAATGAAGAAGGAGTTCCACCTGAGCTTCTTCCTCCTCCTGATGTTGAGCTAAACGGTGGGCATTCATTGTGAGGGAGCTACACACATGTCAAGGGAGTTATGATGTATATATTAGCTACTATATTAGAGTAATTTGTGTGTTTAAAAATTTCATTCCATGTATCTTACATTATTTCATATTTGAATGCTTGTTTTGATACATGTGATTGTTATGCTCTTAATTTCTAATCGATCAGTGTGAGGTTTTCAGTGTGTGATTTGTGTTGTTACGATTGGACAGTACAAGAATCCTTTTCATATCCACCTTATTTAGATTTAAATATTTTTTGTAATCTCTTATTCCATTCATAAGTTCTGGACCTTAACAATACAATTTTTACATCAAGGTTTGGTTCTTTAAGCATTGAAATAAAAGATTAGGAATTAATCGGGATTCCAATTGATTTCAACCAATGAATTACACCAAAACTAAATGGATATATATGAACAATGAACTTTAAATGTGTTCATTAAAATAAAAATGAACCCTTTATCACATATTTTTCAAAATCCACTTGGTTTTTCAACTATTAAACTCTTTAAGTTAAGTTATTTTCTTAAAACTGTTTTCAAACCACCCCCTCTTTTGTTCTTCTTATTAACAATTCACACTATAAAACCCCAAAAACTACTTGAGAGATGACCTAGGGTATGCCCTATACTATAAATCAATCTTAAAATCATAATCAATTGGATGTGCCAAGACAACGTGGTCACCAGTAAGACTAAAAGTTCCCGTTATCAGTTTAAAATTGACATTTTATCTCAAAACGTATCACTCACTGAAAACAAAAAAACACGCTATGATTGTATTAATAATTTATAACAGTGATTCATAAGTCATTTTTGATGTGTAAGAAGTATTCTCATGTCAAATTGACGCACGATGCGACCGGTATGACTCAAAATGTGCGTTTCTAGTTTGAAATGACATTTTAGTAAAAAACACAACTGTCATACTGAAAACCGAGAAAATGTATTTCGATTATTTTGATACTTTAGGAAAATGATATATAATTTATTTTTGATGTGTATAAATCACCTTCACCACAATATGATGCATGGTGTGGCCGGTATAACTCAAAGTGTCTCTTTTTAATTAAAATTGAGATTAATTTTAGTAAAAAGAACAAGTGACATACTGAAAACCAAGAAAACGCATTCAGATTGTTTTGATAATTTAGGAAAATAATCCATGATTCATTTTTTATGTTTAGGAATCAACCTCACCTCAATACAACACACATTGTGACTAATATGACTTTAAGTGTGTATTTTTATATTAAATTGACATTAAATTTAGAAAAACAAATAAGTGACATACTGAAAACTAAGCAAAGGAATTCAGATTGTTTTAATACTTTAGGAAAATGATATATAAGTCATTTTTAACATGTAAGAATCAACCAAACCTCAATATAACTCACGGTGTGACCAATATTACTAGAAGTTTTTGTTATTAGTTTAAAATTGATATTTTAGCTCAAAATGTGTCACTCACTGAAAACCAAGAAAACACGCTTCAATTGTCTTCATAATTTAGGACAATGATTCATAAGTCATTTTTGATGTGTAAGAAGTAGTCTCATATCAAACCAATGCATGATGCGACTGTTATGACTCAAAATGTTTGTTTTCGGATTGAAATGAAATTTTAGTAAAAAACAAAACCGGTATATAGAAAATCAAATAGACACATTCAGATTGTTTTGATACTTTAGAACAATGATCCATCAATAGTTTGTGACATGTAGGAATCATCTGAACTTCAATCCAATACATGGTGTGACTGATATAAATCCAAATGTGTCATTATTTAAATTTGATATTAATTTTAGTAAAAAAACAATTGACATACTCAAAACTAAGAAAACACATTCGTATTGTTTTTATATTTTAGGACAATGATCCATAACTCATTTGTGACATATAAGAATCAACCCCGCCTCAATATAACACACGGTGTGACCGATATAACTCAAAATATGTATTTTTTATTAAAAATTGACATTTTATTAATGTACTCTTTTATATTAATGTTCATTTTATTTCTTTATAGTATTACTAACATAATATTTGTTTTTTTATATAGTTGAAATCTTTTGCTCGAGTTGGGATGATTTGTTCGGCAACTCATTCCATGGGTGGACATTTTTGAGAGGGGATCACAGGCATCAAAAGATAAAACATTAATGTTTTTAACTGCTTGTTGGATAATTATAAATGTAATTATATAAAACATTGTTTGAAATGTATATAGTAGTGTTTTTTTTATATGCCATGGGTAGATATTCTTATATTCATGTTGTCAATTAAATGTATATAGAATTTTTATTGGGTGTCTTGTATATACCTGCAAGTTTTTACTGGGTGTGATGTTATATTAACAGCACATCTTAGTCAGTTGGGCCTTTATCAACGCTATTTTGAGAACGGATAAATGCCTCTCTTTATCATCACTATTTAAAGCACTGATAAAGTGGACCTTTATCAATGCTTGAAATAGCCCTAATAAAGGGGGTCTTTAGTCATGCTAAAATAGTACTAATAAAGGTAAAATACCCCCTTTATCATTGTTGCGATTAATGGTGCTTTTTTATAATTGTTAAATGTGGCATCCTGCCTTTTTATTACATAACTTTTCAATTCATTTTACATACAGAGGATCTTTAAAGTCTAGTGTCTTAGAAATCAGGAACATAATACATGAAAACAACATAAAAATTCTTCTAAACCACTTGTAAGGCTTCATCAAAGGTTCATCCTATGTATATTTACTGCATCTCATAGCCTGGAGATAGACATCAAAGGAAAGGGTGAGCAGGAGGCCCAGTAAGGGTAAACAAGGGAATCAATATACTTGTGATATCAAAAAGAACTTAAATAAAAACATAAAAACATTAGAAATGAAAGAATAGGCATATAATAATGAAAAGAACTTGAATCATAACTTGAATATGTGGCTAAAAAATTTCATTTAGACATTCATGAACATATCACCAAGGTCCATCCCCAAGGTGTCATAAAAATTACCAAGGTTATTCACCAAGGTATCATGAAACTTGTCATCTCTAGAGATTAAATATTTACCCAATGCATTAGAGTGTTATCAGGGTGCACCCTTAATATGTATTTAATTACATGTGATACACATAGATAATAATAAAACATTTCATAAATAACCCATAGAGAATAAAAGAAATGGATTTCATTTCAAAATCGTGACGTTTTAAAAGCTCTCAAAAATAAGATAATTTTATCATTTATAACCCATGGAAAGGGAGTGAGGGTTATATGTATGTCAATTATATAATCAAATATATCATCTTTATATATTTATGAACACCCATAAAAAACGAAATAGTTTGGGGTATTCACATAAATAAATAAGGGAATTTCTTGAGAGAAAGAGATAGAAATTTTGAGATGAAATTTCTACAGCATAACGGATATAGAACATGGTTTTAGAAAACATTGAAAAGAGAGGGGAAAAGGGTCAACCACTCATAAATAATTCATAATACATTATGGGTACTAAATAAGATCATGGTATGGATATTTTAATGACATAACACCTGAAAAGGAAACATGAAAGAAAAGAGAAGATTCGATTTCTTTTACGAGAAATCTGGCAGCCTAACGGTGTCACTTAAAATTTTATAAAACAAATTGATGAGAGAAGAAAGGGTCTCTCAAAAATTAGACATGAAATTTACAGTAAGGATAACATATAATAACATACCCTTAACATAAATAGATGGAAAATATAAGACACAACATAAAGGAAGTCATGACTTAAAAAGAGGAGGGTGAAAGGATCCCTTACCTTGAAGAGTAACTTCGAAAGCTTGAAGTTTGGGACCTTAAGAGGCTTGAGAGAACCTTGGGAGGACTCCTTGGCAGGTAAGGAGACCAGAACTTCGTTGAGGAGGATTTTTAAATGAAAATGATGAGGGAAAGGCTTGGTATTTATATGAGAAGTGAGGGGACAAGTCATTAATGGCCAAGGGACACCTCATCGGTGCTATTGGAAAAATCGTGGGCTTGCCCATGGTATTGGCCCATGGTATTGGCCACTTGGGACACATCATACCTTATATTACTATTCATAAGTCAACCAGAAAGATTACATAATTATTACATCCTTAATGATGTCATTAAACACCCAAAACTAAAAACTGTATTTTCACTATTCACCGTAAATTCATTTTTTTCAGAAAAATCCCCAAAAATCACCTTAACCTAATATTGATGCTCTGAATTCAAAAATGAATTCCATTTTATAAAAATATTTTTTTAAATATTTTTAATTTAATTTTTAATTAAAAAACACTATTCACCCGAAAAAACTAATACTAGACTAATAATTTCTGAAACAGTTATTTACCTATTTTATTGAACCACATTACTTAATCAAGGTGCCTAAATTATATTAATATTTTCTTTAAGTGAGATTACTAATCCATTTGGTCACATTACTAATCCTAAGTGTAAAATCACTATTCATAATTTACTATTCACAAAAAATAAGTTGATCTTATTAGATTCAAAAAAATTTACTGAACACATTTCCAGAATACCATTTTTTGAAAATCATTACACATCATTAATTATTTAAGGTTTATATAAATATTTTAAAATATCCCCTTTTTCCAAAATTCATCAATATACATCCTATATTTATTCGAACATTTGAAAAAAAACACAAACTTCACCATAGGAAGAAATCACAACTTTATTTATCTCAAAGGATTACACAAAGTAGCTAAGGTCTTGTTACATAGCCCCTTATAACCTCAGCATAGGACCTAAGTGTAAGGTGTGTTGAGGTGAGAGAATCTGAGGGTGGCTCGGCCAACATTGCCCGAGTAGTGATTTCTATAAGCTTGAACTTCTCTCGAAGGTGATTCCGCTCCAGCTTCACACGATGAAGTTCGACTTGGGTTTGGTCCAGAGCAAAGCCCAGTGGTGCTACCTCCTTCCCAAGTTTCGTCAGATGGACTTCGATCGGCCCGAGATTACTGGATGAGGCTATTGAATCTTCTTTCTGTATTAACCAAGATCACTTGTATTTATAGAAAACAATTGCAACATTTAGTTTCCAACGGTCATATTGACCAACGGTCATATTGACCAACGGTCATATAACAGTCTAAACCCAATGGTCTCATTTTAATTATACTCATATCATAAATTAAAGAATATAGTTTTGTTGAGTATAAACTAAAATAACACAAAAAATTAGGAAACAAAAATTCATTCAAAATTTCGGGTCATTACATTCTTCCCCCCTTAAGAAATTTCATCCCTGAAATTTTAACTCATGTCCTCAGAAAATAAAAGGTTTGGGTATTTATGCCTCAGAGACTCCTCTAGTTCCCATGTGGCTTCTTCATATTTTTGGTTTCTCCACATCACCTTAACAAGGTGGGTAGTCTTGTTGCGTAGAACCTTGTCTCTACGATCCAAGATCTCAACCGACTACTCCTCATAAGAGAGGTCATGTTCCAGTTATACCACCTCTAGGTTTAGTACATGTGAAGGGTCAGGTATGTACTTTCTCAAGAGGGATACATAGAAGACATCATGAACTTGTGCTAGATTTGGAGGAAGTGAAAGCCGATAGGCCACTGCTCCCACGCGATCAAGGATTTCATAGGGGCCAATGTACCTAGGTCTAAGCATCCCTTTCTTCCCAAACCTCATGACTCTCTTCCAAGGTGAAATTTGAAGCAATACCTTGTCACCGACATCAAACTCCAAGTCCCTTCGATGGTTGTAGGCATAGCTCTTTTGCCAACTCTGAGCAGCCTTAATGTGTTACTGGAAGGCAAGGACTTTTTCTATCATCTCTTGCACAAGATCAGGCCCAAGAATCTTTCTCTCACTAGATTCATCCCAACAAGTAGGATTTCTACATCACTTTTCATATATAGCTTCATAGGGTTCCATTTGAATTCTTGATTGGAAGTTGTTGTTGTAAGAGAACTCAACTAAAAGGAGATGTTGATCCTATC
Source organism: Viscum album (assembly GCA_963277665.1). NCBI lineage: Eukaryota > Viridiplantae > Streptophyta > Magnoliopsida > Santalales > Viscaceae > Viscum > Viscum album. The sequence continues at coordinate 1,413,114,300 of OY728125.1, read as the reverse complement.
CACCCTTAAATTCCATTGAGAATGTTCTCAGTATGTCCTCGAGTGTTTAAATAGTTCTTTCAGATTGGCCATCAGTTTGGGGGTGATAGGCCGTATTGAAATTCAATTCAGTGATCAGAGCTTGTTGAAGACTTCTCTAGAATTTTGATGCGAACCTTGGATCATGATCAGATATGATAGAAAGTGGAACTCCATGTAGCCTTACCACTTCCTTCACATAAATCCTGTCAAGTTGATCAAGAGAGAAATCTTCTTGAATAGAGATAAAATGGGCATTCTTGGTGAGACGGTCCACAATAACCCATATCGCATTGTTTCCCTTGGAAGTTCTCAAAAGACTAGTGATGAAGTCCATAGTGATATTGTCCCACTTCCATGCTGGTATGGGTAGTGGTTGCAATACCCATTTAGGAAGCTGTCACTCTGCCTTCACTTGTTGACATACTAGTCACCTTAAAGTGTAGACAGAAATATCCCTCTTCGTATTATCCCACCAATAATGATCACGAAGGTCCCTATACATTTTTGTGCTTCTAGGATGTATAGAGAAAGTAGAGTTATGAGCTTCATCCATCATATCCTTCATTATTTCTGAAATAGATGGAACACATAGTCTTGTACAAAATCTCAGTAAACCTTCTTGATCAATATTGAACTCAGGAAAATTTCCATCCTTTACAGCCTCAAACTTCTCTTGTAACAAAGGATCTTCTTTCTGAGCCTTCTTGATCTTCTCTAGTAGTGATGGTTGAGAAATCATTTGGGTTAGGTTTGATGATGTCCCTTTCCTTATAATTCCCATGTCCAGATTTACTAGGTCATTGATCAAAGGATATTTTTGAATCCTCATCATGGAAAGAACAATTGGGTCTTTCCTACTTAATGCATCAGCAACATTGTTTGCTCTTCCAAGGTGATAATGAATTGAACAATCATAGTCTTTAAGAAGTTCCAACCATCTCCTTTGTCTCATGTTCAATTCCTTTTGTGTTAAAATATACTTCAAACTTTGATGGTTTGTGTATATATCACATTTCCCCCTGTAAAGATAGTGCCTCCATATCTTTAGAGAAAAAACGACTACAGCCAGCTCCAGATCATGTGTAGGATAATTCAGCTCATGAATCTTCAACTGTCGAGATGAATAAGCAATGACCTTGTCATTTTTCATGAGGACTCACCCAAGACCTTTTAGAGATGCATCACTAAAAATAAAGAATCCTTCTCCACTTGAGGGAAGAGTTAACATAGGTGCATTAACCAATCTCTTCTTCATCTCTTGGAAACTTTCCTCACACTCCTTTGTTAAGATGAACTTGACCCCTTTTCAAGTTAACTTGGTTAATGGATTAGAAAGTCATGAAAAGTTTTTCATAAACCTCCTATAATATCCTGTTAATCCAAGAAAACTACGAATCTCAGTTATTGTTGTAGGTTGAGGCCACTCTAAAAATTTTGCCTTTGTAGGGTCAACTGTGATTCCTTCGTTGGTTACAATGTTCCCTAAGAAAGCAACTTGTTGTAACCAGAAATCACATTTATTGAACTTTCCAAAAATCCTCTCCTTCTGCAGAGTTTGAAAAATAACCCTTAGATTATCTTCATGCTCCTCGTGACTTTTGGAATATATTAGACTATCATCAATAAAAACTACCACAAAGTTATCAAGGTAGTCCTTAAAGACTCTATTCATCAAATCCATAAAAATAGTAGTTGCATTAGTCAGTCCAAAGGGAATAACAACAAACTCATAATGCCCATATCTTGATCGGAAGGTAGTTTTTGGAATATCTTCTTTCTTCACCCTCAATTGAAGATAACTAGATCAAATATCAATCTTAGAGAAGAATTGATCCCCATGAAGTTGGTCAAATTAGTCATCAATTCTTGGAAGAGGGTATTTTTTTCTTCACTGTGATCCCATTCAGTTCTCTATAATCAATGCATAGCCGCATCGATCCATCCTTCTTCTTCACAAAGAGAACAGGTTCTCCCCAAGGAGACACACTTGGTCAGATAAACCCCTTCTCCAAAAGATCTTGGAGTTGTTTCTTTAATTCCTCCAGTTCCACATTTTCCATCCTATACAGGGTCTTTGATATCGGATGAGATCCAAGTATGAGTTCGATGGAGAACTCTACCTCTCTTTATGCGAGAGGTCCATGCAACTCCTCCAGAAATACATCAATGTATTTTTGGATGATGGGGACATTTTCTATCATCAAACTCTCATATACTTCTTCTTCTTCACTGATCAACTCCATAAAGAAGGATATAGGGGGATCTTTTAGACAAATATAAGGTTGAGATATCTCTCCTTGTAAGATAACTATAGGTTTTCCATTCAAGACTACTGATATTTCCTTTCTTCTACAGTTGATCTTAGCATTATACTTTGAGAGCCAGTCCATCCCTAGTATAATTTCGAATTCCAGCATGGGAATGACTACTATATTTGTGATAAGATTGTGCTCACTAAAGTAAATACTAGAGTTTCTAAACACTGACGATGCTTGGATAGTCCCACCAGGAGTCTTGACTGACAACTCTACTTTTAGAAATTCGGGGGTTGATTCTAATTTCCTTGAAAACTTGGAGGAAATAAAGGAATGCATAGAACCAGAATCAAACAAAGTACTTGCTATCTTTGAGAGGACAACAATAGTACTTACTACCACATCATTTGGAGCATAGACTTGAGCTGTCACGATAGCAAAAGCACGGCCTTAATCCCTTGGCCTTTGTTGAGGCTGATGGTGGTTCCCCTCCACTACCCTCGGATTTGGACAGTGATTGGAAAAGTGCCCACGTTGTCCACACTTGAAGCACTGGACATCAGGTAGGGAATTCACCATCTTCCCCTTGTCGTTTTTGTTTAGAAGTTGAGGTTTCACCTCACCATGACAATTCCTCACAATGTGGCCATCTCTGCCACACTTGTATCACTTCCTACTCCCAAGAAGGCAGTTCCCCGAATGATTATTCCCATATTTATTACACGTGGGAAGTTTCACTTTCTTTCCTCCTCTTCCCGGATCAAAAGTCCTCCCTAAGATGGGCTCCATCGATCTCTTCTTGTCATTGGATTTATGAGACCACTGCATCTCTCCAAACTCTAGCTTAACTTTCATCGCACTCCACACGATCTCCTCATAGCTATCATAATCTCGGTTGGCTAGATTCTTCCGCAGATGAGGTCTCAGTCCACCAAAGAATCTATCAACCTTACCGTTTCGGTCCATGAAAAATCTAGAGGTATATAGTGAAATCCTTGTGAAGTTCATATCGTAGCTTCCCACAGATTCATTCTCCTTATGCTTCAGCTCGAGAAACTCCTTCTCCATTCTTGTTCTCATGGAATGAGGGAAATAATTATTGAAAAATATCCCTCTGAACTCTTTCCACTCCATAGTTTTAACTTCCACTCTTTGCCTTGTGTTTTTGATCAGTTCCCACCACTGGTCAGCTTCTCCCTCTAAGCGATATTCAGCCAGGGTGACCTTCTCTTTCTCTAGACAATGTAGCACAGAAAAGATCTTCTCTATAGAGTTGATCCATTGCTCAGCAATCAATGGGTCAGTCGATCCACTGAAGGTTGGTGGTCATTGGCGCATAAAGGACTCAACAGAATGTTATTCCCTTCATGGTGATATCGGCCTCTCAGCTTGATTCAAGTTATTACTCATAACTTGAGTCAGTTGGTTCATCATTCACATGAATGTTTCCATTTCAACTTCCATCGGAAGGCCGTCAGCTCATGGTTCATTGCGGTCACCATTTGCACGGTTCCTCCTATTGCCTGCCATTTTCTAAAAGAATAAAATCTTAGTGAGAAACTTGTTTCATTTATGAATCTTTTAACTATAAAGGATTCTACATCTTAAAACTTCATGCTTAAACAATTATATTTCTCTATAATTCCTTCATAATAATTCATAAAAAACTTGCAATTAATCAAACATATCCCCCGGGAGTGTCGTAGCCAAGAGTGCAGCAAGGCCCATTGTCGTGCACTAGTTCCCATTCGAGTCTATCTCAAAGCGGTGTTTTCAGGTTTTACCCCTATGTACATCTGTGCCAGAGCTGCCTCTACCTGCTCCTATCCAGACAGGGATGTATATGTTTGATAAACCACTTAATCAATACTCACCAAAATACCAGAAATTTTTCCCTTTATTTAAACTTTTCTATTGGGTTCTTCCTAAAGTTTTCATAGCCTAATTTCTATAAATAACTAAACTATCCTTTGATACCAACTGTGGCATCCCACCTTTTTATTACATAACTTTTCATTAAATTTTACATACAGAGGATCTTTAAAGTTTAGTGTCTTGGAAATCAGGAACATAATACATGAAAACAACATAAAAATTATTATAAACCACTTTTAAGGCTTCATAAAAGGTTCATCCTATGTATATTTACTGCATCTCATATCCTGGAGATAGACATCAAAGGAAAGGATGATTAGAAGGCCCAGTAAGGGTAAACAAGGGAATCAATATACTTGTGATATCAATAAGAACTTCAATAAAAAAATAAAGACATGAGTAATGAAATAATAGTCATATCATAATGAAAAGAACTTGAATCATAACTTGAATATGTGGCTACAACATTTCATTTAGACATTGATGAACATATCACCAAGGTCCATCCCCAAGGTGTCATAAAAATTACCAAGGTTATTCACCAAGGTATCGTGAAACTTGTCATCTCAAGAGATTAAATATTTACCCAATGCATTGGAGTTCTATCAGGGTGAACCCTTAATATGTCTTTACTTATATGTGATCCAAAAATATCATAATCAAACATTTCATAAATAACCCATAGAGAATAAAAAAATGGGTTTCATTTCAAAATCTTGACGTTTTAAAAGCTCTTAAAAATAAGATCATTATATCATTTATAACCCATGGAAAGGGAGTGAGGGTTATATGTTTGTCAATTTCAGAATCAAATATATCATATTTATATATTTATGAACACCCATAGAAACTAAATAGTTCTGGGTATTCACATAAATAGATAAGGGAATTTCTTGAGAGAAAGAGAGAGAAATTTTGAGACGAAATTTCTGCAGCATAACGGCTATACAGCATGGTTTTAGAAAACATTGAAAAGAGAGGGGACAAGGGTCAACCACTCGTAAATAATTCATAATACAGTATGGGTATTGAATAAGATCATGGTATGGATATTTGAATAACATACCACCTAAAAAGGAAACATGAAAGAAAAGAGAAGATGTGATTTCTTTTACGAGAAAACTGGCAGCCTAACGGCGTCACTTAAAATTTCAGAAAACAAATTGATGAGAGAAGGAAGGGTATCTCAAAAATTAGACATGAAATGTAAATTAAGGAGAACATATAAGAACATACCCTCAATATAAATAGATGTAAAATATAAGACACAACATAAAGGAAGTCATGACTTAAAAAGAGGAGGGTGAAAGGATCCCTTACCTTGAAGAGTAACTTCGAAAGCTTGAAGGTTAGGACCTTGGGAGGCTTGAGGGAACCTTTGGAGGACTCCTTGTGAGGTAAGGAGACCAGAACTTCGTTGAGAAGTATTTTTAAATGAAAAGGATGATGGAAAGGCTTGGTATTTATAGGAGAAGTGAGGGGACAAGTCATTAATGGCCAAGGGACACCTCATCGGTGGTATTGGAAAAACCATGGGCTTGACCATGGTATTTTCCCATGGTATTAGAAACTTAGAACACCTAACACCTTATCTTAATATTCATAAGTTGACCATAAATATTACATAATTATTACATCCTTAATGATGTCATTAAACACCCGAAACTAAAAACTGTATTTTCACTATTCACTGAAAATTCATTTTTTTCAGAAAAATCCCCAAAAAACACCTTAACCTAATATCGATGCTTTGAATTCAAAAATGAATTCCATTTTATAAAAATATTTTTATAAATATTTTTAATTTAATTTTTAATTAAAAAACACTATTCACTCGAAAAAACTAATACTAGAGTAATAATTTCCAAAACAGTTATTTACCTATTTTATTGAATCACATTACTTAATCAAGGTGCCTAAATTTTATTAATACTTTCTTTAAATGAGATTACTAATCCATTTGGTCACATTACTAATCCTAAGCGTAAAATCAATATTCATAATTTACTATTCACAAAAAAAAAATAAGTTAATATTATTAGATTCTAAATTTCTTAATGAACACATTTCCAAAAGACCATTTTTTGAAAATCATTACAAATCGTTAATTATTTAAGCTTTACATAAATATTTTAAAATATCCCCTTTTTCCAAAATTCATCAATATACATCCTAAATTTATTCGAACATCTAAAAAAACACAAATTTTACCATAGGAAAAAATCACAACTTTATTTATCTCAAAGGATTACACAAAGTAGCTACGGTCTTGTTACATAGCCCCTTATAACCCCAGCATTGGACCTAAGTGTAAGGTGTGCTAAGTTGAGAGAATATGAGGGTGTCTCGGCCAACATTTCTCGAGTAGTGATTTCTATAAGCTTGAACTTCTCCCGAAGGCGATTTCACTCCAACTTCACACGATGAAGTTTGGCTTGGGTTTGGTCCAGAGCAAAGCCCAGTGGTGCTACCTCCCTCTCAAGTTTTGTCATATGGGCTTCGATCGGCCCGAGACTACTGGATGAGGCCATCGAATCTTCTTTCTGTATTAACCAAGATCACTTGTATTTATAGAAAACAATTGCAACATTTAGTTTCCAATGGTCATATTGACCAACGGTCATATAACATTTGAAACCCAATGGTCTCATTTTAATTATAATCATATCATAAATTAAAGAATATAGTTTTTTGAGTATAAACTAAAATAACACACAAAATTAGGAAACAAAAATTCATTCAAAATTTCAGGTCGTTACATTAAAAACCATTTTGTGCGCTGTTAAAGGGCATATGTGTAGTAGTGGACAAGGATGTAGATTCTCGTACTAATTTTGAATCTTGTAAATCTCATGTGCTTTACTTATTTTTCTAGTTTTGTATACATGAGTATTTACTAAAATATGATATGGTCATAAACTTTAACAGGTTTCAGGGGTTATGGTTTAAATGTATTAAAACTTATAAAAAGTGACCAACTAATATAACCTCCCTTCTTTGTTGTTATCCAATCATTTGGAACTTCAGTTTCCAAAATATCTCAAATTTTATTTTTTAAAATTATAACCCTCTTAAGTTACAAATGTGCATCAAATGGCCAAAAATGAGTAAATGAGGTTGAATTGTAATTAAATTTAGAATATATATTTTTGAATAATTTGTTAGTTTTACGGATAAAACACATGTCAATCCAAAGTTCTATGAGCTCAAAAAGAGTCAAAGTCTATTTTTTGTATTATAACTCTTTTATAAGTTATAAAAATGTGTCAAGTGATAAAAAATGAGAAAAATAGTTAAGATTGTTAGGAACTCTTAAAAAAATTACCATCGATTAATTTTTTACCTCTAAGAAAAAAACTATACATCAATTTGATGTTCAAAATGATACAAGTGTCTTTTTTCCCCCGCAGGTGGCTGGGGTGGCATGGGATGGTGGGGTTTTGGGCGGCAGTCGTGGGGTTGAGTCCCCAAATTGGTTTATTTGCGGTATGTTTTCCTTATAGTGTGTGTGAGCTATCATTTGATAGTCGTAACCCACCTTTGAATGATACAAAATGTCTTTTTAGAATCATAACTCATTTTTTAGTTTGAAATCTGCGTCAAACAATGAAAATCAAGCAAACAAGCTTGAATTGTCATAAAAATTTAAAACAATGACCCTCAAGATATTTGTGATCTAAAAGAATATACCACACATAAATCTAATGTACGATGTGTCCATAATCATCTAAAGTACACTTATAACTCTTTTAAGCTCTATAAATTCACATCAAATGAATAAAATCAGGATAACGAGGTGAAATTGTCATGAAAATTTAGTCTATGTGTGTAGATTAATTTATGACCGATAGTAACTGTTGGTAGTTTTATTTCTCCAGGACCATGTCACCCCCTTATTTTTTCAAAGGGGGGTGGTGTTGGTTGATGTGGTGGGTAGCCAAACCACACCAAACCTCTAACGGGAGAAGGCAGTGGGAAAGGATATAAGCAAGGGTGGATTGCGTATAAAAAGGGCTCTCTCCCAGTAGATTTCATCATTACCTTCACCTGATTCTCATCACCATTAGTTCAGTTATTTAAATTATTTAGTGAGGCGGTTTTCCTCACATATTCAAGAGATATTTTATGATATTTTTCTCCTTGTAATAGTGAGGGAGTGTGTACCCACATTTACCCATAGTGATCCTTTTACTTTGCCTGTGGTTTTTTACTCCTTTCATTTGGGGGGTTCCATGTTACATTTAGTGTCCCTTTTTTCTGAATTTTGCACTTAATTTTATCTCATGATTATTTCCTCATTATGGGAAAATCATTTTAAAGTCCCAACAAGTGGTATAAGAGGCAAGGTTTTGGCCCAATGTTGTTCATGTTTTCGGTTATTAATAATTCTCATAGATTTGAGTATGCTCTGTGATTGCAAATCCGGTTGATCTATCATGTCAGGAAAAAATATTGAAATTATTAAATACATCATTGTGAAATAAAGGAGGTTCTGGACTAACGACATGTCCAGATGGCAGCAAAATCCGAGATCAAGAAATTCAACAGGAATAATTTTTCGTTGTGGAAAATCAAGATGCAGGCAGTGCTGTGGAAGGATAATTGTCAACTGATAATTGATGAAAGACCAACAGATGTGACGATGGATCATGGTTCCAGTGGGAGCTAGAATCATGAAATTGACAGAAATGTGGTGAGTACTTCTAAAAATGGACATATACTAGTCAGTGAAGCGCCGACGATGACTGGAAGCAGGCAACATCTCAACAACATAGGGATAATCGCCTCAGGAGCAACATGGCACATGATGTCTCAATGGGAATGGTTTGACCTGTATGAAACCATCCCAGAAGGACTTGTGTACATGGGGAATGATCACACCCTAAAGATCATTGGAGTTGGTACCATCAAATTGAAGATGCATGATGGCATAGTATGGACCGTCTAAGAAGTATATCATGTGAAAGGCCTGAAGAAGAACATATTGTCTTTGAGACAATTTGATGATATTAGATACAAGACTCGCACTTAGAATGGAGTGATGAGAATTGTGAAGGGCATTCTTGTGGTAATGAAGGTAGAGAAGATCTCAAATAACATGTACGTTCTTATGGGTGAGACGTATAAGGGGGCAGAGATAGTTTCCATATCAACTACCACGACGGAAGCATTGACAACGTTATGGAATCGGAAGCTTGGCCATATGTCAGAATGAGGACTGAAGATTCTTTTGGATCAGAAGTTGTTGCCTGGTCTTATGAAGGTATCCTTACACTTTTGTGAATATTGTGTTTTGAGCATGAAACACAGATTAAAGTTTGGGATGTCAACAGCAAGAAGCAAAGAGATATTAGAGTTGATCTATTCTGGCGTTTGGCAAGCACCAGTTATATCCCTGGGAGGAGCAAGGTACTTTGTATCATTTATTGATGATTATTCTAGGAGATGTTGGGTGTACCCAATCAAGAGGAAAGAGAATGTTTTTGAAGTCTTCAAAACATTCAAAGCACGAAAGGATCTTGAATCTGGAAAGAAGATTAAGTGTTTAAGGATTGAAAATAGTAGAGAATATACAAGTGAGGAATTTGATACTTTTGTCAATATGAAGGAATCAAAAGAAAATTCACGGTGTCATACACTCCTCAGCAAAATGGAGTGGCAGAGCGGATGAACAGAATCATGTTGGATAGAACAATGGAAATGTTGAAGACTACAGTAATTGCCGAAACTTTTTGGGCAGAAGTAGTGAATATCGCTTGTTATGTGGTCAACTGATCTCCTTCAATGGCGATTAATCTGAAGACACTGATGAAGATGTGGACTGGTAAACCTGATGACTATTCCCAATTACATACTTTTAGAAGTAATGTATATTCATTTTTTAATGATCAGGAAAGATTGAAGTTGGATTCAAGATCCCGGAAATGTATCTTCTTGGGGTACACTGATGGTGTGAAGGGATATCATTTGTGGGACCCCACTGCCTGCAAACTTATCATCAGTAGATATGTCATTTTTTCAGAAGACAAGGTGAAAATGACAACTGATCAAGACAGGGAGAAGGAGAATACATAAACAACAACAGTCGAAGTATAGGAAAAATCCAAGGAAGAACCAGTTTCCTCTGAGACATTATCAGAGAACGATGATCAAGTACCGGTTGAGTCTGGACCACAACGATCAGTTCGAGAGAAAAGAGTACCAGTATGGAACTCAGACTATGTCACCGAGAGCAATAATGCATACTTCTTATTGACGGAGGATGGAGAGCCATCTTCTTTTGTGGAGGCGACCCAGAGTCCAGATGTATCCTCATGGATGGCGGTGATGCATGAGGAACTTGAATCCCTGCACAACAACAAGACTTGAGATCTTGTTTCATTACCTCATGAAAGGAAGTCTATCATATTCAAATGGGTCTTTAAGATCAAATGAGGTGGAAAGTACCAGGTGGAAAGATATCGTGCATGATTGGTGGTCAAAGGATTTGCTCGGAAGGAATGTATTGATTTCAATGAAATATTTTCTCATATTGTTAGACTAACAACTGTTTGGATAGTTCTAGCGATGTGTGCTACATACAGTTTACATCTAGAGCATCTGAATGTGAAGACTGCTTTTCTCCACGGTGATCTTGATGAAGAGATCTATATGCTCCAAACGGAAGGTTTTTCAGAAGAAGGTAAAGAGAACTTGGTTTGCATGTTGAAAAAATCTATGTACAGTCTCAAGCAGGCACTGAGGTGTTGGTACAAGAGATTTGATTCATATATCACGAGCCTTAGATACAACAGACTTCATTCAGATCCTTGTGTATATTTTAGGGGTTTGGATGGTAATGATTTTATCATTCTTTTGTTGTATGTGGATGACATGTTGGTTGCAGGCACCAACAATGATCAGATCCAGGAGACGAAGGCACAGTTGGCTAGGGAGTTTGATATGAAGGACTTGGAACCAACAAAAAAGATTCTTGGGATGCAAATTTACTGAGGCAGAAATAATGGGAAGTTTTGGCTATCATAGAAGAATTACTTACAAAAAAGTCTTGAAATGTTTCAACATGCAAGACTGTAATCCAATCTCTACCCCACTTCCTATTAATTTCAAGTTATCCTCAATGATGAGTCCAAGTAGTGAAAGAGGGAGAGGATGAAAATGTCTCGAGTACTGTATGCATCAGCAGTGAGTAGTCTAATGTTCGTTATGGTTTGTACTAAACCAAACATTGCACATGCAGTAGTATCAGTTAGTCGGTACATGGCGAATCCAGAATGGAAGTATTGGAGCATGGTGAAGAGGATCCTGATATACATCAAGGAGATCGCAGATGCTGCATTATGTTATATAGGATCAAATTTCACTATCAGAGGCTATGTTGATTCAGATTTTGTAGGAGATTCTGACTTGAGGAAATCCACTACTGGTTATGTGTTTGCTCTTGCAGGAGGAGTTATGAGCTGGATTTTAAAGTTACGGTCAGTTGTGGCTTTATCCACGACAGAGGCAGAGTACATGACAGTTACACAGGCTTATAAAGTGACGATTTGGATGAGAAAGTTTTTGGAGGATCTCAGGCACAGACAAGAGCAGATTTCATTGTTTCGTGACAGCCAGAGCACCTTGCACATTACAAGGAACCGGCCTTTTTCATTCCAGAATGAAGCACATTGGGGTACAGTATCACTTTGTCCGAGATGTGGTGGAAGAAGGAAATGTGGATGTGCAGAAAATTCATACTAAAGAAAATATGTCAGATTTCCTGACGAAGGCAGTTGACTCTGATAAGTTTAGATGGTGCAGATCCTCAAGTGATCTTGCGGATACGTGATCAGTATATTTGGCCGATAAAAAGGATGTGTGGAGATGTGATTTGTTCTCAATCAAATCTCCAAATATGAGATGTGCCGACAATTTTCTTTCTCCAGGGCGGTGTTGCCCCCTTGTTTTGTCAAAGGGGGGTGGTGGTGGTTGATGTGGTGGGTGGCCAAACCCCACCAAACCTCCAGCGAGAGAAGGCACCAGGAGAGAAGATAGGCAAGGGTGGATTACCTATAAAAGGGCTCTCTCCCAGCGGATTTCATCACCAACTTCATCCGTTCTCATCACCACCAGTAGAACACATATTTGAGCGGTGTTTGTGAGGTTTATTTCTCCGCTTATTCAAGAAAGATTTTACGATATTTTTCTCCTTGTAATAGTGAGGGGGGGTGTACTCACATTTACACATAGTGATCCTTCTATTTTGTCTGTGGGTTTTCACCCCTTTCATTTGGGGGTTTTTTCCACATTACATCTGACGTCTCGTTTTCCGCATTTTGCACTTCATTTTATCTCGTGATTATTAGTGCATTGTGGGTCAATTATTTTACAGTCCCAATATGTTTCCTAATTTATTTCAATATTAAAAGGGTGTGTTCCTTTAACGATACACACGGTACACACGGTACAAGGTGGGTTCAATATTGTTTCTCTTATTAGAGATATGTTCGGGTTATCATTTAATATAAAAGAAAAATCATATTCGTGTTTATTGAAGATGTTTTAATTTTAATTGATCACTTTTGTCGTTTGAAACTATTTCAGTGGTGTTAGATGATGGTGATGCCCACACCTCCCCACTTGCATGTTAAGATATTTTAATTTTTTGTTTTGATAAAATTAAGATTGTTTTCATTTTAAAATCAATTATGGAGGGTGCGGTCAAAAGTACTAAATAAAATACAATTAAAATAAATATATTTTTTATTTAGAATAGACGGCCAAAGGTTTCCCGACAAAGGTAACAAAACAATTATATTTATATGTACATTATGAGACCCCAACAACACGTGTCCTTTATTTATACTTCTTAATTCCCTATTTGCACTAACGGCCAGCTACGTCTTAATTCCATGACAATTATATGTATTTAATAGTATTATTTATGCAAATCTATCTATCTATATAAAATATACGCTATATATATATATATATCAATTTTTTGGGATGGACTTGAAATCCATCCATGATAACCCATCCATGATGATCATACATGTCGAATTATTTAATAATATTATTTATGTACATATATCCATCTATATAAAATATACGCTATATATATATATATCGATTTTTTTGGGGATGGACTTGAAATCCTATTTGCACTAATGTTCAGCCACGTCTTAATTTCCTATTTGCACTAATGGTCAGCCACGTCTAATTTCCCTATTTGCATGAATGGACATCCACGTCTTAATTCCATGACAATTATATTCTATTTTATTTCCAAGTTTCACAGATTTGTGATCAAATTGTTTTGAAGAAATTAATGGATAAATTCAAATTTTAATATGCATGCACCATTAGTTCAAAAAAAAGATTTATATAAATTTACACTTAATATATAATATATTTAGAGAAAAATGATTTATAAAATAATTAAAAACTATTATTATTTAAAAAATGATTAATTAGATTTGAGTAAAAAACATTTAGTAGAATATTGCTGGTAGACAAAAACTAATAAATTAATTAATCTATTAAAGATGAAAACATAACTTAAAACGACCATAAAAATATATATATTATAAACACACGCGCGCGCGCACGCACATATAAACATATTTTACACACATAAATAGACATCACAACAGAATTGGGTTTTAACAGGGTTAAAAAACATTTATCACCGTTAAAAAAACACTGATAATTGAGGCACTATTGAAAGAGAGTTTTATAATCGCTAAAAAAACGTTGTTTATGGTAAACAAAATAATTTTCGAAGAGATTTTTTTCTACAATTGGATGGTGACCCCCCTTTTATTAGTGCTCAACCCCTTATAACAGTGCTCGACCCCCCTTATAACAGTGCTTGTCCAGCCTCCCCCACCCGTCCCCTTTAACAACTCTGGCCTCCCCTTGCCCCTTTAACTACGCTATGCACCTACTCACCCGCCCGTGCACCTCTGCCCTTGGTGAGTTTCGAACCTAAGACCTCCCTCTCATACGTCCGCGCTTTCTTCCACTCACCTATATTGTTTTGTTTTGAATTTTTTGATATATCTATATATTTATATATATTTCTACTACTACACATATGCCCTTTAACAACGCGTAAAAAGACTTTTAACAGCGCTAAAAAAATGCTATTAATCACATCGTTGATAAAGACTTAGTTGGTTGCAATGTGATGTTAATATAACTGCACGCCCACAAAAATCTGTAATTTCAAACAATGCTATATACATTTAATTGACATCATGAATACAAAAATGTCCACCCATAGTATATACAAAAAAATACTACTATATACATTTCAAACAATGTTTTATATAATTACATTTACAATTATCCAACAAATATTTAAAAACATTAATATTTCATCTTTTGACATCCGTGATCCCCTCTCAAAAATGTCCGCTCATGGTATTAGTTGTCGAACAAATCATCTCAACCCGAACAAAAATTTTCGCATTTATAAGAAAACAAATATTTTGTTAGTAATACTATAAGGAAATAAATTAAATATTAATATGAAAGAATACATTAATAAAATGTCAATATTTAATAAAAATGACACATTTGGAGTTATACCGGTCACACCGTGAGTCGTATTGAGGTGGGGTTGATTCCTACACGTCACAAATGAGTTATGAATCATTGTCCTAAAATATCAAAACAATCCGAATGTGCTTGCTCAGTTTTGAGTATGTCACTTGTTATTTTACTTAAATTAATGTCAATTTTAAATAATCACACATTTGGAGTTAAACCGGTCACACCATGCGTCAGATTGAGGTGCGGCTGATTCTTACCTACCACAAATTACTGATAGATCGTTGTTCTAAAGTATCAAAACAATTTGAATGTGTTTGCTCGGTTTTTAGTATGCCGGTTGTGTTTTTTTTACTAAAATGACATTTTCAAATTGGAAGCATTCATTTTGAGTTATAATGGTCGCATCGTGCGTTGGTTTGACGTGAAACTGCTTCATACACATCACAAATGACTTATGAATCATTGTCCAAAATTATCAAGACAATCGGAGCGCGTTTACTTGATTTTTAGTAAGTGTCATGTTTTGAACTAAAATGTCAATTCAAAACTGATAACATACACTTTTAGTCATACCAGTCACATCATACGTTAGATTGAGATGTGATTGATTCCTACACGTCACAAACGGCTCATGGATCGTTGTCCTAAAATATCAAAACAATCCAAATGCGTTTGCTCGTTTTTTAGTATGTCACTTGTTCTTTTTTTTACTTAAATTCATGGCAATTTTAAATAAAAATACACACTTGGAATCATACAGGTCATACCGTGCATCGTATTGAGGTGCAGTTGACTCCTAAATGCAAAAAATGACTCATTGATTGTTGTCCTAAAATATCAAAACAATCTGAATGTGTTTGTTTGGTTTTCAGTATGTCACTTGTTCTTTTTACTAAAATTAATGTCAATTTTAAATAAAAAGAGACACTTTGAGTTATATCAGCCACACCATGCATCATATTGAGGTGCAATTGATTCCTACACGTCACAAATGACTTATAGATCATTGTCCTAAAGTATCAAAACAATTTGAATGCTTTTGCTTGGATTGTAGTATGCCGACTATGTTTTTTTAATAAAATGTCATTTCAAACTGGAAACACACATTTTGAGTCATACCGGTTGAATCGTGCATTAGTTTTATGAGAGATTGATTCATACACGTCACAAATGACTTATGAATCGTTATCCTAAATTATCAAGACAATCGAATCGTGTTTTCTTGGTTTTCAGTGAGTGACACATTTTGAACTAAAATGTCAATTTTAAATTGATAACAGACACTTTTAGTCATACCGATCACACTGTGCGTCAGATTAAGGTGTGATTGATTTCAAAACATCACAAATGACTCATGGAGTGTTGTCTTAAAGTATCAAAACAATTCTAATGTGTTTTCTTAGTTTTCACTATGTCACTTGTTCTTTTTTACTTAAATTAATGTCAATTTTAAATAAAAATACACACTTGGAGTCATACCGTTTACACCGTGCATCGTATTAAGATGGGGCTAATTCATACACGTCACAAATGAGTTATGGATCATTGTCTTAAAATATCAAAATAATCCGAATGTGTTTTCTCAGTTTTGAGTATGTCACCTTTTCTTTTACTAAAATTAATGTCAATTTTAAATAATGACAAATTTAAAGTTATACCGGTCACACTGTGCATTGGATTGAGGTGCATTTGATTCTTATATGTTACAAATTACTGATGGATCATTTTTCTAAAGTATCAAAATAATTCAAATGCGTTTTCTCAATTTTCAGTGTGCGAGTTGTTTTTTTACTAAAATGTCATTTCAAATCAAAACCACGCATTTTGAGTCACACCGGTTGCATCGTGTGTCGGTTTGATGTGATACTATTTCATACACGTCACAGATGATTTATGAATCATTGTTCTAAATTATCAAGACAATCGAAGCGCATTTTCTTGGTTTTCAGTGAGTGATACATTTTGAACTAAAATGTCAATTTTAAACTGATAACGAACACTTTGAGTCATACCGGTCACACCGTGTGTCCAATTGATGTGTGATTGATTCATACATGTCACAAATTACTCATGGATCATTTCCCTAAATTATCAAAACAATACGAACACATTTGTTCGGTTTTTAGTATGTCACTTGTCCTTTTTTACTTAAATTAATGTCAATTTTAAATAAAAAGACACACTTGGAGTCATACCGGCCACACTGTGCACTGTATTGAGGTGTAGTTGACTCTTACACGTCACAAATAACTCATGGATCATTTCCCTAAAATATCAAAACAATTTGAATGTGTTTGCTCAGTTTTCATTATGTTACTTGTTCTTTTTACTAAAATTAAGGTCAATTTTAAATAAAAAGAGACACTTTGAGTTATACCAACCACACCGTGCATCATATTGAGATGTGGTTGATTCCTACACATTAAAAATGACTTATAGATCATTTTCCTAAAATATCAAAACAATCTGAATGTGTTTACTCAGTTTTCAGTATATCAGTTGTGTTTTTTTGCTAAAATGTCATTTCAAACTGGAAACATGCATTTTGAATCATACCGGTCGCATCATGCATCGGTTTGAAATGAGAACTATTCTTACACGCCACAAACGACTTATGAATCGCTGCCCAAAATTATCAATACAATCCGAGCATGTTTTCTTAGCTTTCAGCGAGAGACACATTTTGAACTAAAATGTCAATTTTAAACTAATAACAAACACTTTTAGTCATACCAGTCACACCATGCATCGAATTGAGGCGTTTTTATTCCTACACATAAAAATGACTCATGGATTGTTTTCTTAAAGTATCAAATCAATCCGAATGTTTTTTTATTGGTTTTCAGTATGACACTTGTTCTTTTTTACTTAAATTAATGTTACTTATAAATAAAAAGACACACTTGGAGTCATACCGGTCACACCGCACGTCGTATTGAGTCGCAATTGACTCATACACATCACAAATGACTCATGTATCATTGTATTAAAATATCAAAACAACCCGAATGCGTTTTCCTGGTTTTTAGTATGCCACTTGTTCTTTTTACTAAAATTAATTTCAATTTTAAATAAAAAGATACACTTTGAGTTATACCAACCACACCATGCATTATATTGAGGTTCACTTGATTCTTATGCGTCACAAATGACTTATAGACCATTGTCCTGAAGTATCAAAACAATCTGAATGCATTTTCTCAGTTTTCAGTATGTCAGTTGTGTTTTTTTACTTAAATATCATTTCAAATTGGAAACACACATTTTGAGTTATACTGATACCATTTTGTATTGGTTTGAAATGATACATATTCTTACACATCACAACTAACTTATGAACATATGTACAAAATTATCAAGAGAATCCGAGTTCATTTTCACAATTTTTAGTGAGAGACACTTTTTGAATAAAGTAGTCAAACATTTAATTTGGATTATTTTAATGTAGTAGAGGATAGATAATATTATGAGAAAAAACATAGTATATTAAAAAAAACATTACCTTATAATTGAATTCTATGTTTCATCCTCGAAGTCCTATCTCTCACGAGCATGAGAATTTTTAAACAAACCACCTAACTCGAACAAAGGAATCCACCTATATAAGAAAACAATTTCTATGTGATTAATACTAAAAAGAAGTAAACTAAACATAAATATGAAAAAATATACTACTTCTATGGAAGTCATATCTTCATTCTATTTGTGTACATTCTTCCATCAGGTATGCTTACCATTCATTTCTAAGAAAATCTATACCATCTTGTGAATACGAGCCTTTTCATCAATCATAGTACTACTGTAAAAATATAAATACACAAAGGATTAATAAATATTTTAAATGAAATAATAATTATCTTCAAAAATAAATCTTCAGAGATGCTAGTTTTTTGATGGAATGTGATCTATCTCATAAATTTACAAACATAATAATCAAAATATTTTCCATTTGTTTGTTTCAGACACTGCAGAAACATTGAGAAGAATAAGTAATTTGTTTTTATATGTGTTTGGGTAGTGAAATCTTATTATATATACCCTGATACTTGTCCAGTCATAGAATATTTGAAGGTCTTTGTGTTAGCCCCTGGTCTCATTCCTTAATTTTCACAATATTGATGCACTACCCTATCATAACAAAATCCTAATTAAAACATAATATAAATTATATAACTTGATATTTAGTTCTAAAACGTTGGATGTAGTGTATTAAAAATTGATAAACACTATCATTTGTGGTCAGTTTGTTGGATATCCATACATTGAATCTAGAAAATAAATATTTAGAGTATCCAAATTAACAACAATGAGCGTCCAATGTTTCCTAAAAACAAAAAAGGAATAAGTAATAAAAGAATTAAAAATATATTTGATATGATTAAATTATAGAATTTTACCCCTGCAACGTTGGTATTAAGAAGAGTCTGTCATCCGAAATTTTTCTTTCAAATGATTTGACCAGCCCTACCACTATTTCATAATTTTTTTGGATTCTATTTTTGGTTGTTTTGTAGAGAATATGTGAGGACTAACAAGTCCAAAAAATATTTCACGGGAAAATTCCTTCAATTAATTTTGATATATACACCTTCCAAAAATATGAAATGTATTTAGTCATAATTAACATAGTATATCAGATTTTAGAAAATAAAATCATGAAAACATACCTCACGTATACATTTACAATGGAGGTGCCTAACCAATCATAGTTGAGGATTTTACTTACATTCTCAACACCAATGAAGTCTTGAACTTCCTCTCTGTACATATTTTCTTCAAAATCAACCATGTGACTACAACCATTTTTTAACTTTGTATCCATATGAACCTTCAATGATAGTAAATGGGTATATAGAACAGGTAGAGTAAAGGTGATTTTGATAGATCTTTTTGATCAGTTGGTCAATCCTTTAAATGGTTTTGAGTTAGTCTTTCATTTTACCATATTATATTTGTCCATCTATAACAACATTCACCAGTTCAAACATTTTATAATTAGTTATTAAAGGTTTATATTGAAAAATAAATTAGAAATGAATACCTCCTTATCAACATATTTTGTTACAAGATTTGACAACCATGCGATGAATGTTCTAACAGCTTGTTCAACCTTATGAATATCATCCTCATCAATTGGAATATGTAGCTTGATTCTTGGATCATGGGCTACACTAATCGACACTCTCACATGACTTATTTTAAGTGGTCTGTTGTGTAGCATGTCGTTTTGGATATTGAGCAGTAACCCTTTATAAAAGGTGATGGATGAGTGTTGATAGATATAAATCACAATCATTATCACTATGAAGAATATCAATACAGGAAAGGTATCAGTGTTTGTCTGATTCAAATTTCTTGGAAAAAATTACTGGAACATTTATTTCCTCATCCAAGACAACTATTTAAGGGGAATAACTCACATCAAAGATGATAGGGGATGGGGGGGGGGGGTCATCAGACAATGATTGTTCTTGAGTTGTTTCTTCTCTTTTCTCCCCCCTATAAAAGTTTATAGCATCTCTCTCTACCATTATAATTGTTTTTTAAGGGTAGATAGAATTTCTCCCATCTATTTCATTTCTTCACCTTGATCCTCTTATTGTTTTTTCCTCAAAATATATACAGGGTGTTACCCCAAAACCTGCACCTCTGACACGATCGTACAATTCTGGCCGCTTCAAGGCCACTGATAGTAGGTGTTCATCCAGTACAGGTGTTAATGATTCCTATGACTATGTAGGATATAAAATATAGTAAAATAAGTAATCATTGTTATGTAATAGTGATTTAATGAAAAACAATTTTTTATTATGTCGTACTTACACATGTTTCCCACACTTTTTATGAATTTTCATCTATTAGCATCTCATCATTATTTATATTCTCCTCATTCCATAGCACATGGCGTGGGATGGAAGTGGATTTGGATTTGGTTTCATCAATATTTATATAAATAGAGGAACATAATTATGCTATTGTTTCATGTTACATAAAAGTATTACGGTAGATTTAAAATACATACCATTTTTTTCAAGTGAAGCGTACCCCATTCTTGATTTATGGAAGTGGTATGTTGGTTTTGCTACCCATTCCTTATTTTTAGCATCCAATTGATGTTTTATAAATAAATAATTACCAATCAAAGTGATGAATACATGTATCATCAAACAATGTATTACTATCCACTATGAACCTGCAAAGACACATCTGCATGATGACTAGTAAACACATCCCATGCTTCTTGGGTTATCAGGTGTGTATAGATAAACGGTGGCTGTATGCTTATTTTCCCTTCCGCATCTTTAAGATGATGTCTCGTTAGAATTGTGAGAAAGCCTCTATGAACCCTTCCATAAAGAATTAATACATATTTATTATGGGAGTCATCCACTATAAATGAACTCTACAAGAGATGATGAATGTTTCATTATTTTATTTTTTAGTAAAATAAAGAAATGATATCATAATGTTACAATAATCCATTCCCACAATAGTGTCTTATGTCCAGATACAACATGGTTCCATGAATCTATATCAATTGACACATGTTGCTGAGTGATGATTCTAATGTAACTACTGAACATGGCCTTATTGGGGTTAAAACTTTGTCCTCGTGCATTCCATCTGACCTCATATTTGATGCCCACAAGCCCGTGTCGTAACTACCCCAAGCCCGCCTTCCATAGGCCAGGGGCTGGCGACTAGCACCAAAGGAATAAATCCCTATAAACTGGGAAGACATTGCCTTTATGAAACGTAAACACACACACAATCAGAGTACAAGAGGAAGAAAACACTAATTAAAGCAATATAACAAGTGTGCTGAAAGTACAAAGGGCCCCGGAAATATAATCCCAACAGTAAAGTACAAGAAAAAGACAAAATAGCAGGAAGGTTTCAAGCTGCTCCTAGATCGTCCTCCGGAGTCCCCACCTAAAGGGTAGGTACAGATGGCCACCTCAGCTATCCACGTCCGTCTATCACCTCCGGGTACCGTCTTGTCGTGAAGTCCACCTCCGGGTACCCTCTCATCGTCAGGTCCACCTCCGGGTACCGTCTCGTCGTGAAGTCCACCTTCGGGTACCGTCTAGCTCTACAAGCCTCAACCACGATCAGTGATTTCCGTCGTCTGCAACCAACACAATGTAGTGCAGGCGAAGCCCATGCAGGGGTGAGTATACGATACTCAGTAGGGACCCTAAGACCCCTGAAGGTCTCCCTGAATCCACAAAGGATAAACCACAAAGAAAATATATAATCACGAA
The DNA here is from genome assembly GCA_963277665.1 of Viscum album. Classification (NCBI taxonomy): domain Eukaryota; kingdom Viridiplantae; phylum Streptophyta; class Magnoliopsida; order Santalales; family Viscaceae; genus Viscum; species Viscum album. The sequence goes on along the minus strand of OY728125.1, from coordinate 1,413,092,345 downwards.
GTATCATCAAACACTACTTAGGTATATGCCCATACATATACCTAAGTCATCAAATCCAGTACAACTCCATCTCACGAGCTCATGTACAACCCAATCCACTCAGGGAAGTATAACTTAATCCACACAGGAAAGTACGATCCAATCCACACAGGAAATCATAACTTAATCCACCCAGGAAAACAAGATCCAATCCACATAGGATATCAAGTCAATCACATCGAAGATAATGATTGAAAGTCAAGACTCATCTCAAACCAGGATTTTAATCATGATGTCGAAACCATAGCTGCTGAGGAACTCCTCCTCTATTGAGTACAGTGGGCCCGCCGCTACAACCAAGCGCTTCCCACTAACCTTGGAATACTGAGGTACTCCACCTATCGAGTACTGTGGGTCTGCCACACTCACACAGAGGCGCTCCCCACCATGGGTCTGCCGCTACAACCAAGCGCTCCCCACCATGGGTCTGCCGCTACAACCAAGCGCTCCCCCTCATAGCCTACAGAGGTACTCCTTCTGTCGAGTATCGCGGGTCTGCCGCTACAACCAAGCGCTCCTTCGCCGTGGGTCTTTTGCTATAACCAAACGATCCCCACTGGGCCATCCGAATCACTCTGAGTCGATCGGTCAGTAGTCGTCAAGTCACAGCCAGCTACTAGGTCTCTGCAATCAGCTCGCTCATCACCGGGAGAGTCTGCTCCACGAGCTACAAGTAGATACTCCATGTTCTGTGAATTCCCACTTAGAAGTATCTCAAAGGACCTCCTCGTCATAGGGGTCTCAACGCAATAGACGACGTGTCAATCGGATGCCCGGTCTGTGAGTTATTAGCCTTTTTGTCCCATGGGCCTGGTTGGTTTCGTGTACGAACCAAACCGACCGTATCTAAAATGTACCCCAAACTCACATAGGGTATACTCATAGGGACCGTTTCGCAACGTGATCATCAATGCCCCTGATGGTTCGTCAAACGGACGTCCGGTCTGAAAGTTATCGGCTTTTCCGTCCTAGGGGCCCGGTTGGATTTCGGGTACAATCCGACCCGGCCATACTCCAACTGTGTCCGAACCTCGATCGGATTAATCCAAAAGGTCCATCTCACTAAGAGGAATCCAAAAAAGTTGACGGCACGTCAATCGGACGTCCGGAGCTCAAGTTATAGGCGTTTCCGCTCCGAGGCCCCGGTTGGTTTCTTGTTTGAACCAACCCGGTTGTACCCAAAGTTCTCCAAAACCTTGAGTGTAATATACCAAAACGACCGTCTCGATCCAAGGATCGCGTCGCAACTGACGGTTCGTTGATCGGAGTTTCTTTGCCCAAGTTAAGGGCGTTTAAATGAACCTATCCGGTTTTAGGGGGTTTTGGGCCCGGACCGACCCGACCCGAGACCCCCTGGGTCAGCCCGAACTGGGTCGACCCGACTCGGGTCCGGGTCTGGCCCACTAGGGCGCGGCCCGGCCTGGTTGGCGCGGCGTGGCCCGGCGCGGGCGGCGTGGCCCGACGCGGGCGGCCCGACCCTGCTCAGGCGGCCCGGCCCGGTGCGGCCGGTCCAGCCGACGCGGCCGGTTCAGGCCGGCACGGGCGCCGCGCGCCGCGTGAGCGTGGAAGGGGGGGAACCACTACCCCCTTCGACGAAACGGAGGACCCGCGGGGGGTCCGCCTTCCATAGGCCAGGGGCTGGCGACTAGCACCAAAGACGTAAATCCCAATAAAAAGGGAAGACATCGCCTTTATAAAAGTAAACAACACAACAGAGTACAAGAGGAAGCTAACAATAATTAAAGCAGTAAACAAGTGTGCTAGAAATACAAAGGGGCCGGAAATACAAGCCCAATAGAAACGTACAGCTACAACTGAAAGTAAAGTACAACTCAAAGGACAACAACTGAAAGGTGACAAACAACTCCTGAATCGTCTACCACGGATCCTACCTGAAGGGTAGGTACAGATATCCTCCACAAAACTCCGCGTTCGACCGTCCGTCCGTTCGTCTCCTCCGGGTACCGACTCGTCGTGAGATCCACCTCCGGGTACCGTCCAGCTCAACAAGCCTCAACTACGACCAGTGTTGTCCGTTGTCTGCAACCAACACAATGAGGTTCGGGCGTAGCCCGTGCAAGGGTGAGTATAACAATACTCAGTAGGGACCCCGAGACCCTCAAGGTCTCACTAAAATCGAACAAGGATAAACCACAAATAAAGATCTCAATGGATAACCTTTACTTAGGTGTATTCCCTTACACACACCTAAGTTATCAAGTAACCCATCTCAATCACGAGGAAATAGAAAGGTTATATGCCCATACATATACCTAAGTTATCAAGTGACCCATCTCAATCATGAGGTAAACACAAAAGTCATTGACTCAGCTCAAACCAGGATTTAAACATGATGTCGAAACCACAACTGCTGGATAACTCCTCCTCTGTCGAGAACAGTAGTCCTGTCACGACTCCGAGGTACTACTCACTAACCTTAGACTGCTGAAGTACTCCACCTGTCGAGTACTGTGGGCCTGCTGCTACAACCAAATGCTTCCCACCATGGGTCTGCCGCTACAACCAATCACACCCCCTCATAGCCTATACAGGTACTCCTTCTGTCGAGTACCGTGGGTCTGCCTTTACAACCAAGTGATCCTCCGCCGTGGGTCTGCCGCTACAACCAAGCGCACCCCACTGGGCTATCCAAATCACTCCGAGACGATCGATCAACAGTCGTCAAGTCTCAGCCAGCTACTAGGTCTCTGCACTCTACTAGCTCATCACCGGGAGGGTCCGCTCCATGAGCTACTGGTCGATAATTCAAGTATCACAAGGTTCCACGAAGAAGTACCCCAAAGGTTTTCCACGTCTTAGGAAACTCAACAAAACAGACGGCACGTCAATCGGACACCCGATCTGTGTGTTATTAGCCTTTTCGTCCCGGGGTCCCGGTTGGTTTCGTGTACGAACCAACCCGACCATATCTCAAATGTACCCCGAACTATCATAGGGTATAATCAAAGGGACCGTTTCTCAACGTGATCAACAATGCCACTGACGGTTCGTCAAAAGGACGTCCGGTCTAAAAGTTATCGGCTTTTCCGTTCTAGGGGCCCGGTTGGATTTCGGGTACAATCCAACCCGACCCTACACCAACTGCGTCCAAAACTCAAGTGCAGTATGCCAAAAGACCTTCCTTATCAAGAGGAATCCAACAAAGTCGACAGCACGTCAATCGGACGCCCGGTCCTTAAGTTATTAGCATTTCCGCTCCGAGGGCCCGGTTGGTTTCGGGTTCGAACCAACCCAGCCGTACTTCAAATGACACCAGTTAACCAAACCGGTCACACCATTGCGATCCATACGAAAAAACACACGAGATGGACTACCCATTGGTCCAAAACGGATAGCCGGTGAAAAAGTTTCATTTCACCACAACGCGCGCGAACCGGGCCTCGTGGGGCCCACGCCTCGACCTCGACTTAAATATCCAAAATTGGTCTTGAAATATCCGTCTTAATTCAAGGGTCACAACCTCGCAGACAGTTCGACATTCCGACACCGTATGAGAGAGATATGTCTGATACAAGAACCCGTAATAATAATAATAATATTATTATTCGGTGTTTCGTGGGCCCGAGCCACGAACCAGAATTTAGTATTCAACATTAGACATGAATTGACCGTATTGATGTCAGGATTACATCGCCACCGATGGCAAGCCAATCGGACGTCGCACACATGAGTTATGGCAGGTCAAAGATTTAAACTATTTATTATGTGTATTTGATATCCATTTTCAGCCCTTAATGGATTCAAATGCTTAAGAATTTCTTTTTGGGTTTCAACATAAGGGGAAACCTCCAAACTTTTATGCAAAACATAATGGTGGGCCTAATATTGATCTGTAATATTTATTGTGACAACATCTCTTCCAAAAATTCCTTCACCCGCAAGATGCCCAGTGTGAAGAGATTTCAGTAGACCAATGATTTCCACAATGGACAGGTATTTAGTACAAAATTCAATTGCTTCTTAAAAAATATATCACTTTACAATACAACCCTTTGGCTGACTTCAATTTTTAACATACCCTTTAAAAGTCTTCATATACCATTCAATGGGGTACACCCATCTATAGTGTACAAGAACACATGTTGAATATCTCTCACCAAGTGAATCATCAAATGAACCATCATATCAAATAATGTTGGTGGGAAAAACATTTCCAATTCACATAATATGATGACAATTTCTCTTTCTATAGTTAGAAATTTTTCTGGGTCTATAACTTTGATGCATATAGCTTTGAAGAAGAAACATAGTTTGGTTAATATATAATAGTCATTCTTGGGTAAAATGAAACATAAATCTATAGGAATTAGATCCTGCATCAAAACATGGAAGTCATGTGATTTCAGACCCTTCAACTTTAAATAAATCATTAACATGATGTTCATGATATTCGATGAATACACCTCTAGAACCTTTACAACATTTAAGAAGTTGTAAAAATAATATCTCTCCTACCTAGAAAGAGTGTAAGTAGCTGGTGGAAGAAAAGTTCTTCTTTCACCCTTCATTGGCGCCAACTCTTCTTTTATTTCCATGTTAACCATGCCCAACCTAGCTTTAATTCCATAATTTTTTTACCGGGTGCATTTAACAACGTGCCAATGACACTATCACATATAATTTTTTCAACATGCACAACATCAAGAAAATTCACAACATACATACGATTCTAGTATGGTAATTAAAAAAAACTAATCTCTTTTCCAACTGGTTTTCATAAGTTTTTTCAAAAATGGTTTACTAAAAGAAGTATCCACATATTTTTCTTTCTCAAACAGTTGATCACCTATTAATGGAGACAGTGTTATGCGTTTTTATGAACTTTCATCAAATGATTTCATCCAAGATCGGTAATTATGTCATCAGGCTAAAAATCTACAATGTCCCAGAAACATGGTTTTCGATGATTATTTCAACCTAATTAACTATGTACATTGTTCTCAAATGGAACATGGCTCTCAATGTAAAATCTTCATTTCTATAAGCATCATACAACGTAACACCTAAATCCCACAATAATTTTAAATCCTCGATCAATGGAGCCAAATAAGCATCAATATCATTACCCAGTTTTTTTTGGTCCAGATATAAGCATAGATAACATGATTTATTTTCATTTCATGCATAACCATGATGGTAAGTTATAATTTACTAACATAACTAGCCTTGTACTGTGAGTGCTGCTTTGAAAACCAAAATGATTCACTCTATCTATAGATAACTCAAGACGGATGTTTCTTGGCTCATTTCCAAATTCAGGATACTCATGATCAATTCTCTTCCACTGAGGAGAGTCTGCTGGGTGACACAGTTTACCATATTCAATTCTTGTATCTATGCGCCACATCAATTTCCTTGCAGTCTCCTCACTTCCATATAGGTGCCTAAACCTTGGAATGATTATAAAGTACCGTAGAAATTTCGTAGGACTAGATTTATCTTTATTATGTCAAGAAGCACCATACTTTGGGAATTTTGTAAGTGATTTTTGGTCTTTGAGAAATATTATAAAATCATTTAGGTAGACATGTATTATTTTAGAGATCATACCCATCAAGCTTAGAATTCATTTGGCATCGTATGTTCAGATCAAGAGCTCATTATCTTATGGGAGAATGTTATTCAAGAGAGCAAGTAGTTCCATAAAACTGGAATCACTCCATCCATTGAATGATTTCAAATTATATAGATTCAGTACGACTGGAAATGATGTATATTTAGTACAACCAGCATACAATGGCGTCTTTGCAAAACTCTTTAACTTCTCAAACAATGTTGGGAAATTGCAAAGTTTATCTTCAACTATCCCTGTCATTTCCTCAATACGATCTTTATCATCATTCTTATCTATAATCACATCCTCAATACATTATTCTTCATTTTCTACACTTTTAATCATATCAGATGATCCATAAAATAGAGTTCTATCCCAACCACTATCTACATTATCTTTTTTCTCCATGTTTATTCCATCATTTATAACTTCAATCTATTCTATATTAGATCAAGTGTTCTTCCAACTCCTCTGGACTAATTAATATTGAATAACAACAGTGTAAACATGGAAAAATGATTTGAGAAGGGTCATATGCATGATCTTTTGCAAACTTGATGAACTCTTTCACCCCATCTTTATATGATTTTTTCAGATGATTGTAATCCATCCATTATTTATTCATATTCATCATTTTTATTCATTAATATTAATATTTAACCAAATAAATACACAAAAGGGGCCTTTTAAATAAGAGGAACTCAACATTTGAATGATAGTTATTATTTCATTTTTTTCCTGAGACTCATCCTCTTAGAAGCTAACACCAAACCAGAAAGAATATGTAATTGTAGAGGACTCCCCTAATTTAAACCATGTAGGTGATGTTGGATGCAAAGTAGGTTTATGAGTTGCAATGAGGTTGAACATCAATTCACCTTTTTTAGGAGTGAGGTCATGATGGATATCCTATGGGTTGGATAGATTTAGTGACATGCCCTTTACATAGTGTTATTATCAATCAACCCATCTTTCCTATATAATGTAATGGTTTTCCTAATTCTATTAAAATATAAAATTAAAATATTATGAAAAAATTAAATTTCATATGTCCATTGAAAACTATTTATAAAATTACACTTGAAATCCCATTAAAAAAACCAACCATTTACACAAATTTCTCTTTAAAATAACACACCCTTTTTAAAATAAACCAATCAGTTCCAAACACTCTTTCACAAATACATGCACATTTTTAAAATAATAAAAATTGTTAAGAATTAAATCGATCCATTTCATGTTAAATCATTTCTACAAATTCCAAAAATGTTCTCTAATTTTTCATAATTAAATCAAACACATCTCAAATATTTCAAATTAAATAAATTCCTTTTAATAGGGAAATCTTCATGCATGGTTTTAAAAATTAATGTATTTCTCAAAATCCTCTTTTAATTTCAATACCAAAAATTTCATATAAAAATGAAAAGAGAAGAAAACCCTTATTTAAAACATTTCACAACCATTAAAATACTTTTCATTCCCTTATAAATTTGATTTTAAAATAAACTCACTCAATAATATTCTTTTCCAAACACAAAACAAGATTTTAAGTACTAAAATAGGATATTATAGAAAAACTTACGTGAATTGGTATATAATGCACTATTAAAGCTTAAATGATTGGGGAAAACAGTATAAAAGTGAAATTTAAGGTCATGACAAAGATATGAAATCAAGGAATCAATATATATTCCATTGGAACATGAATATTCCACATATAGTTATAATAAATGGAACACATACATAGATTGGGATCATAAACAAGGGGAATATAATAGTTCAAGTTCACAGGATGGTCAATTATTTTGAAGATATTATCCAGGATGATCCAAATAATCAAGTAATCACACTTTATTTGGAGTTATATAGGGTGTTTAAATCCACCATGATATGAAGATAACTATTGTGCTTCTCAGAAATCTCCAACTTATTCTAAAACTGCCCCAGCTCTTTAAAAAACCAAATCACAACAAAAGATATAGAAACCTATGAAAAACATTGTCATTGACATGAATCCTCTTTCAATGAATATACATCTTTTAATAAATAACTTAGTATCTAATAAAATCAGTCATCATCAATTATTCTTCAACAACATTTAATAATACCAAACATAATCAATGATTTTCAACAAATACCATATACAACCCAATAGAAAAATAATTTTCTCCAATTGATTTTTTCTTCACAATGCTTAAATCCATAAAAATAAACAACCATAAGAGATAGATATAACCTATCCCCCTTTCATTCATAATCTATGATACTCTAAATCTCTAATTTTTTTTCACCTTTCTACACATTTAGATGTAAAATTTTAAAGGGTTAAATCATATGACCACATAGAATCCTCTTCTAGTTAAAAATTCAACACTACCATAAATCATAGAGATAATTATTTAGTCAACCACTAATCATATATGAGACAATTCTAAGTCTAGGAATAAAGGGAATTAATCAATATTTCAATGTCGACCGAAAATCTAGATCAAATACCTCTATTTTCCTAGAAACGATGGATTATATCTCTCCCAATCCTAGTGCTTATAAGAATAATATAAATCTATATGCATAAATAATATCTACATGCACAAATAATTTAGAGCGTTTGGAACTTAAGGTCCAGTGGTAGGGACGGTGATAGGGGGCAAGGGCAGTGGGGATAATGGAGGTGGAGGCGGGGCCAGTAGAGAAGGGGGAAACAGAGGCAGAGGTAGGGGTGGAGGCAGTAGAGGTGAAGGCAGAGGTGGGTACAGTGAAGGTGGGGGTAGGGGCGAAGCGTGCAGTAGAGAAGGGGGCAGCGGAGGTAGAGGTAGGGACAGGGGAGGCAGAGGTAGAGGTAGTAGAGGTGGATGCAGAGGCAGAGGCGGTAGAGGCGGAGGCGACAGAGGCGGAGGTGGAGGAGGCATAGGTGGAGGTGGCGGTGACGATGGCAGAGGCCGAGCTCAACTTCTGTGAAAACATAAGGCTCGAGCGACAAGTGGATTTGGTAAGATTCCATTTATAAAAACGTGAAAGGCTTTTATCAGCACTAAAATATAAAATGCTAATAAAACAGACCTTTATCAGCGCTAAAAAAGTGCTGATGAAACCTTCCTTTATCATTAGTAAAATATCGCATTGATAAAGGGTTATCATTATCAGCGCTAAAATAGCGCTGATAAAGACCTAATATCAATAAATTATTTATAATTATAAAATTATAATAAATATATTTATTATTTTGATAATTAGAATTATAACTAAATGTATATTTACTTATAGTCATAAATATAAATAAATAAATAAATATATTTATTTATTTATATTTATGAATATAAATAAATAAATATTTATTTATTTATAATTATAATTATAAATATAATAAATATATTTATTATAATTTTATAATTATTTACATACATATATATATATTATTTATAAATATAAATATAAATATTTGTATATATGTATAAATATTTTTATATATTTATAAATATATTTCTATAATTATATATATTTATAAAATTATAATTATTGTAAATATATTTATTATAATTTTATAATTATTTAAATATAAATATATATACACACATTTATAATTATAATTATAAATAAATATATTTATAATATTTTTATATAATTATAAATATATATATGTGTGTGTGTGTGTATTAATATATAAATATATATATTTATAAAATTATAATAAATTTATTTATTGTAATTTTAAAATTATTTAAATACACATATTTATAGTTATAATAATAATTATAAATAAATAAATTTTAAAATTATTTATATATAATTATAAATTTATAATTAAAAATTTATAATAAAAAATTTAATAAAAAATTTTATTATTTAAATATATTTATTGTAATTTTGTAAGTATTTATGAGAACATAATAAGTTCATGGGTATAACATTAATGAATCATATGACTGTCAATTTATAAATAAACATTCATAATGATGAGTACATAACATATACATGTGCATGCCATCATAATATAGGTAATCTTAGCATTTAGAACATAATTCACAATCACATCCACAAATAAACTTTATGATCATATAGGATCAATTATACTCACACATCAATATATGAACATAAATAACAATAATTAATATCATAATTATCTAATGATATATATATATATATATTCATTAAAGACATATATTTATTTAAATATATATTTATAATTATAATTATAAATAAATATATTTAAAAAGTTTTTATATATAATTATAAATATAATAAAATGTAGTTGGGGTTTGACTTAGTGGTAAGCACCCCATAATCCTACATGAAAAATGGGGATTCAAAACCCATTTGGCGCAGGTACTACAACAACACTACAGTAGTACTGTAGCAATAGAGATACTGTAGCAACACAGACACTATAGCGGTGACAAGACACTATAGAGGCGATAGGGGCACTGTAATAGCGTGAGTACTGTAGCATTACTATTCAAAAAATGGGCTTTGGAAAAAAAATTTAGGCCTATGGGCTATGTAATGGGCTAAATGCCCACTGGGTGTTCGGGCTATGTAATGGGTCTCCCTCTACCCCGTTAAAGAGGTCTTTTTTTTGCTTTAATAATAAAATATTAGGGTTTATTTTTTATAAATATAATAAAAATATTTATCATTTAAAAAAATTTATTATAATTTTATAATTATTTAAATATATATCTATTTATTTATAAAATTATATATACTTTTTTAAAAAACATTATATAAATATCTGAATTATTAAAGAATATATATTATAATATATCATATTTATATTAATTATAAAAATAATTTTTTTAATTAATGTATATAAGTAAATATTATTTTTGAATATAAATATAATAATTTTATACAAATTAATAATATTTTTTCTTAAAAACTTTTATCAGTGCTAAAATTAGCGCTGATAAATCTATCCTTTATCAATGTTAAAAAAACGCCGCTAAAAGGTACACCTTTATCATCACTTGTTTTAGAGCTGATAAAGGTAACATTTATCGGTGCTTTTAGGTAGCGGTAATAAAGGCATGACTTTTACCAGCGCTTTCTGCTTAGCGCTGATAAACACCGGCGCACCCCTTGCCCGAATTTGTGGTAGTGTTCGTTATATTTTTTTATCTATATATATATGTATATATATATATGTTTAAATCCATATATAAAATATGTTTTTTTGTGCGTGTATGTGTCTTTAAAAATACATACATACATACCTACATACATATATTTCTATATATGTGTGCATCTATAAATATAATTATACATATTTATATTGTAACTCCAAGTACCTACCTAATATATCCATCCCCCGAAGTGGATGAAATGGATGAAATTACATGAATTGAATATTCATTCTATTGTCTTGAATATACTATAAAACTCAAACAAATAATCTTATTTCATTCCCTGAAGTGAATGCGAATATTTATTTAAAATCATTTATTTCATTCCCCAAAGTGAATTCAAATATACATGATTTTATTTTAAATCAATTTTGAGGCGAGTATGATGTTTTGTTAATAATTATTGTGATATATTTTTTTTAGAAGCAAATAATAATAATATAACCACCTGAAGTGGTTTGATGAAAACAAATATTTATAGAGAACAATGACTTTTTTTGGTATTTATGAAATAATTCATCCATGAAGGATGATATAAAAATAATTTCATTTGACATCATATTTAATAATATCTTCATTTATCAATTATTTTTCTTATAATAGCAATATCAAGGGAAAAATTATTATTCACATGATTATGAATTACCATATCATCTCAAGTAATTCATTCGATTTTATCTCTTGAAGTGGATGATATCATTCTTCTAATTCATGAATGAGATGATTTAATTACATAGTTTTGATAATCCTGTATATTTCATGAAAATGATTTTACCACCTGAGGTGGTTAAAACAATGATCATCAAAATCAATAAAAATTATAATTTTATATAGGATGATCATTATTGATAAATAATGAATTATCATTAATGGATCATGAAATTCAAAGAATGAATTCATTCCTCAATGTGAATGTGATTACATTATCTCATTCCTTAAAGAGAATGAAAATATTTATGAAAAATTTGATATGATGTTTGGTACTCGTATTTATAATTTTATCATGAATATTTGAGAGTTAATGAAATTTTCTAAAATTATTTCCACATCATTTGGTAAAGTGAATGTTGTTATTCAATGAATTATAATTTTGGATGGAGACGAGATGTGTGTCATGAATCTAGAATATTTTTCCACATTAGTTATCACTACCACATTCACTAGCTTAAAAATATGTGGGGGGTGCCTCTCCCAAGTAGAGGTATTGTAAAATAATATTTGAGACAAAATTTCCAAAATGTTTTGTCCAAAAGTTCTAAAAAATATACAATAATCTACTTGAGATGGGTCTAACCTTTTATGATTATAACATGAATTCATTAACCACCATGAGTAGAAATTATAATGATAAATATGAGTATTCACAATGAAATACAATGGAGATCTTTTATACATCTATATTCAAGCAAAATATTTATAAATACTATTTTGATTAAATGATTCAAAAGAACTCATATATGAGTTAGTGTACGATCATGTAAGTACATTTACTGGAAGAGAAAATTAATCAATGGCTCCAGAAGAGATAAAATATTAATATATGGTAGTAAAAATTCTCAATAATTTTTTATATCTGAAGTCTCGATGAGATATATCAACGATATTATTGAAAAATAATATCATATAGAGACATTGGATAAAAGAGGTACCCTGATATGTAATAAGCATTCATAAAAAGTGATTATAAAGAGTTTGTTATGTACAATCGAATCAATAATGGTAAACCAAAAGTTTATCAATATTATCACTTTACATATATGACATGATGGTTTAGGTCATCCAAGATCAACTATAATGAAAGATATTGATTCAAGTATACATGAGCATCAATTTGTTGACAATATAACATAAATCCATTAGGGGGAGAATGATGAATTTATTTAATGGATTCATGTCCACCAAATTATCAATTAATCCATTCAAATTAGGTTATTATGAATTCCCCTATATAATAATTTACCACGAGGTACCCATTTTTGAGGTAAATTATTTATATCATTAACATCTATTTTAGAAATTAATTTCCCATATATTTATGACGAACAAATTATGAAGTATATATGGGCATGCCCACCTATCATGTGGTCCATTTGAATACTATATGAAAGATGCACCAACTAAATGATCATGTGTGTTATTTGTTGTTGGTGAGTATACATTACATGCTATGCATGTTGATTAAAATAAAAATTAAGAATCACATGCTATATAAAAAATGGTTATGCAAAACCATTAACAAGATTCTCACAACACTTATATGAATGTAAAGTATTGGAAATCAATAGTCTTATTATACACACCTGAAGTGTGGTTGAACTGATTGTATAAAATCATTATTCATCATGATTATAAATTAATGAATATATTTTCCCTTGAAGAGGAAAATGAATATATCAAAAAAATTATATTTTTTTATATATTGTCCTTAAAGTGACACTGGTACTAGAAATATTATGAGATCTCAATAAAATGTTATTGATTATATATGTTCTTTGAATGATTTTAAAACTGATCGATGACAATGGATTTTAAAATATTCCAACACCATAATAATTGGCCCAAATTATTATAGGAAATTATGAAATGTTCAACATATAATGTTTTGGATTGATTATCCAAACTACCAATAATATTGAATACTGATGATCTTATTATAAGAAATATTCTTATTTGTATATTTTTATATTTATATGAATCCTGTAAGGGTTTAAAATTCATGAATCATATTCAAAATTATGAAAGTTTCAACCAATATGATAAATTACAGGGTTAATCGAATAAGATGTATTTTATGTATCCATATTAAGTTAAGGAAGAATATAAATTGAATTCATCATCCCATGGTTTGTATTAATCATTATATTTATCATATTATTAAGATGTTTTGAAAAACATCTAAACTCTTGAAGAGTTTTCTAAAATCAATGACTTATTTGATCATGAAATTACATGGAATGTCCTTTTATTTTGAATCAATCATCCTGAAGATGAAATATTATTTTTTTTGGAATGGTTTTATCATTGATGAATAATTAAATCTCATTCTTCCAAGAGTGATATATTTTATACATGAGGGGTTGATGAAGAACATACTTATCTTAGAAGGATTAAATAAAAATTCACATTTTATTTATCTCTGAAGTATATACACGCACTTATGCATAAGTAACTTGTAAGTAATAAGAAATCATATTACACTACAAGGTAATGTTCTTACCTATTAATTGAAATCTAAAGGGTATAAATTATTATTATTCCAAAATTGAAAATTTATTTTTTTATTATGAATTGATTGTGGACATTCTGTAATGTAATAGTGATGACCATTATGAGATATAGGTGTAATTGTTGTACTCCTTTTACCTTAGTCAACTTTTTCCCATTGGGCTTTATTGATAAGGGTTTTAACAATGCAACACTATGGGGACTTGATGTTATTGTACTCTTTTTTATTTAATCAATGGTTTTCTCCTGAAGGGGTTTTCCTTGATTAGGTTTTTAATGAGGCAAAATTATTATGGATATCTATAATTAATGACAATTTTTGGCCTTCCCCATGAGTTATAATTTTCTATGAGACCATTCAGTATTAACTTTAGTCTTCCTCCCATGTCTAGAAGACATAATTAAATAATAATATTAATTGATGTTCTGAAGACACAATTAAATGATATAATCAGGGGGTGTTGGGAACGATGCAATCTTTTTTCCCTTAATCATGTTTTTCCCCCTGGGTTTTCCTGGTAAGGTTTTTAATGAAGTAGCATGATGTGAAATTCAATTAATTTAACTTTAATTATTTTTCCTATAGTGGTTTTTTAAGTGAATAATATATAATATTCCATGAAATTATGACATCCAAGGGGGGAGTGTTATGAAAAATTATTAAACTGATGCCATAATTATGATAATCCCAATGAATCCTTAATTCTCAATAAATTTCCCTCATAATGGAAAAAATTCCATTTTCTATGACCTTTGGAATTCCAGCCATTGGATTAGATATTGCAGGGATTAGTCTTATCTGTTGGATCAAATTCCATATATTATATATACATGATGATATTTTAATGAAATGAAAAAATATTTTGGCTCTACATTGTATTCTTTTCTTTAATTCATATATTTCTATTATATTTTTATTTCTATTTTTCATTACCAATTCCATATGAAAATTCAACACTCACTTCGTTAATGATGTGCTTAAAATTTGATCGGTCTTACATTTATGGTTTCAAAATTCTTCATGGTATCAATCGGTGTTTGATCGATTTCAAAATAATTTACAATAAACATTCATTTTATATATATATTGTAAAAAATTTATTTGTAAATAAACAAGTATACATAATATATAAATATATAATTAAATATAAATATATATAAATATAAACATATTAGATGATTTTATTTAAAAAAATTATATAATCATATAAAATTATAATGAATAAATATACTAATTTAGAAAAATGTAAATATATATGAATAAAAATATATAACATAAAATGATTAGTAAACAAGATGTAGTAGTGTTAAGAATGTTCATCATGTGGGAAGGAAGACACCCGTTCAAATATTCATGAGTGCGTGATTATGCAAGGTTGTAGAATTAAACAGGGCGCTGATAAAGGGGTAGACAAGGTACTGACAAAGGGTGGGGTTTTGTTGGAAGAATTTAAAAAAAACGTTACGCCCAACACTAAAAAATCACTGATAAAAGGACCTCTTCACCAGTGTTTTTTAGTATTGATAAATGTGACTTTTATGAGCATTGATAAACATGAATTCTAGCGTTGATAAAAGATGATTTTGTATTAGTGTATATTTGGTCATTTATTAATGAAAGAAGGTTCTATACTATATTAGATCTTATTTATAAAATGTTACACATATAATATTATATAATGTTTTAAATAATATATTATATGCATAAATAATATATTATAATGTTTTATTATTATATAATATGATAAATTATATGTATTTAATAATATTATTTATGAAAATCTATCTATCTATATAAAATCTAAGATATATATATATATATATATATATCATTTGTTGGGATGGACTTGAAATCCATCAATGATGATCATACATGTCAAATTAACTGAGATGTATTCAATACATGTTCCAAATATTAAGTGATTTTTCTTGGAAATATTTGAAATCTGTCCCAAATAAATGGGCACATATACTTATTTCAGATAGATTTTAAATTCATCCATAATAAATAGTGATTTTGTTTTGACATATTCAAAACCAGTCCTAAATAATTTGAAACAACGATTTGTCTGGGTTGAATTTGAAATCCATTCAAAAAAACTTTGTTTATGTAATTATTTTATAACAAAAACACATATATAAGTATAAATTATAATTATATAAATGTGTAAACATACACATGTATATATAAAAATAAATTTATAAATATAATATTATTTAATAAATATAATTTAATGATAGTTTACATATATAATTCAATATAATAATATATATTATCATTATTATATTATATGCAATTAATAATATTATATAGTACATGTATTTATTAATATTATATGCAAATAATAAAATTATACGAATACATATTATTTATATTTGAAGTCTAATAAAATTAAATATTATATATATATATATAATATTTTATATTATAAGATATAATATATAAATATCATAGATTTATATAATATTGTTATCTTCATATAATATTATTAAATACAAATATTAAATAATACAATATAATAATATTAAATACATATTTTGCACACACACATATATAATGATATTTATATTATAAATATATAATATTATTTATATCCTTTGACTTTGTGTAGGATATTGTGGTGGCCTCCACTATAAAGGAAGGCTCATCCAATGAGGTTATAAACATATCCCCTATCCTAAGGGAGTACATTGACCAACATGCAGTGGAGGTAAGTACTGAGAGGAATCTCATGGATGAGGAAGATATCAATGAAGCTGCTATCTAGGATGTGGCTGACCATCAGTTTAGGCATGAAAAAATGATTGCTTCAAAAAATCATAAAGGTAAGCATAAATTGAATTTTTATTCTCTTATGATGATTAAAAATAAAAATCCAACAAATGTGCTTCAATATGAAGCTGGACAGACTAGTGCATTAGAGTCTAAGAAGTAGGATGAGAGTGATGCATGGAAATCACCCTCCCTCGGCATGGATATTGTGGCATCCAATGGTCAAGTATCACTTGAGGCACATGACTCAAATTCTTTATTGGTCCAATATAAAAATAATTAATTATTTTTTCTTACATTAGGAGTGTGGATTTTCATAGAGATTTTGATTCGGAAGACAAGAAGAAGCCTTCATCCATGGTCTAAGTGGATGAAGAGGGATTCAAGATGGTTCCTTTTAGAAAGAATAGACCTCTTTATAAGCCCATATAGGATGAATAATCATGAATATATGACTTAGGTACACATATTAGTGATTCTAGAAAGGAAATGGGTTACTCAAATGAGGTGCAATTTGCAACATAAAACCTATTTGAAGTGATTGAAACATACAATAAAGGTATATACCAACGTTATAAAGAAAAATCTTATCTTGATCACTAGAGACAGGGGATGATAATACCCCCATATTGTAAGACACTGAGGACACTCCACTTGAGAAGGTGGAATCCCAATTTGATGCTGGTATTGACTCAGATAGTAGTGACATTGAAGTCATATTGGAACAAGCGAGAACTTGGAGGAGAGGACATTATCCCATAATTCACAGATGCTGGCATGGAAAAAGATGAGTTGATTAGAATTCCTTATGTGATGAGAAACATAGGATAAATATCAATATTAGAGAAAAATTAGGTCTTTTACTATTCGTTGATGAGGGTAATATCCCCATGTATGGATCCATCTTATGTTTTTGTTGTTTTCTCATTTTTCAATAAAGAGGATTTCCCATACCTTTTAAAAAATAATATTATTTATATTTATAATCTCTATTTATATTGAGGGGATTATAAACTATATGAACACACACCCAATGTACACAGATGATTTATGCCTCATCTCTCCCCACCAGGATTGATGACCACCCATTAGGATTATTAAATTTTTTAATGGTTCAAAGGCCATGTGGATAGAAATACCATTACATGGCCCAATGACCCCTTCAGGGAATAGTAATACTATAATAGAATTATTTTATATAGTATATGATACAATACCATTGCTGCTATAGTAGCTGCTTCAGTACCCATTGCTATAGTATCCACCATTGCTATAGTGTTGCGATCTCCCCTATAGAAAACCTCTCAAAATTGGGGGTAGTTGGGGGGTTGAACCATCAACCTATAAGATTTGAAGAAACAACACATACCACTTAGATATGGTATGGACCACTAAATAACATTATTCAATACTCCCCCATGGGTGAAACTTAGTTTTTGTTCCTTTTGGGTTCTTGAGGAGGTCTCAAGTTCAAATCTCACTGAGTACATTGTTGGTATCAACATATTCTCTTTTTAATTTGTAATTATACATCTCTAATGATTTTTATTATATTCAATAACTAGATATAATTGCATAAAACACTATTCTATAAATATATATAAAAAATAATTTATAAATTTGATACATATTAACAAACACAAACAATTGTGTATAGCATTAATATAAAAAATATAAATTATATAATGCAAATAAATAAATAAATATATACATACTTACATACATAAAAACATAAAAACATAAAAACATATATACATACATATGTAATAATAATAATATAATTTTAATACATATTTTTATATATTATGATTTGTATTTATATATTTAATTATGAAAACTTATAATATTATTAATATATTTAAAATACATATTAATTTATTTATAAATTTTTGTAAATGTATACTTAGTCCCTAAATATAATACCCTTAATTATATATATTTTTAAATTTATATTAGTTTGTTTATAAATTTTAAATACATACACATACATCCGCACATAGAATATGATATGTGTGTGTGTGTGTGTGTAAATTATGCTCATTTAATATATTTATTATAATGTAGAATATTAGAACGAATATATAATCCTAATATATATTATTATATTATATATATATTATTTATTATAGTAACAGTATGCATTAATATAAATTAATAATATTATATTTATTATAATTAAGTTCAAAATATGCATGCATGTATACATGCATACATATATATTATATTAAAGATATATTATTTTTATTACAACAAAATTACTAATATCCAAAACAGGTCAAACCATGAGTTGGAAACCCATCCCACACTACAAAATTTTATTAAAAAAGCATGAAAAGAAGTTTTTTACATGAGGTACAATTTATTTTCACTAGGATATAATTAAATGGATACAAAAAAATCGAGAAAATAAGACATAATAGAAGATACAAGTGACAAGTCCCATGAAAGTACAACAACTTCATCACATCAGAATAGTAGACCCTCATTAGGACATCATATTCATGAAAATAAACCCCTTGAAAACATCATATAATATAAATAATCCATCAGTATGAAAACACTAGTTTTAATTGGCCAGTGAGTATTTCAGTATTTTCTTCTAACTACCAATATGAGAAAGAAAAATAGTAAAATATGCATCCCATAAAAGAGTTGATTATTTCACCATGTTATTAATAATTCAATTTATGAGGATGATATGAATTGGTATTCTTTACAAGTTTAATATTATTTGGAACAAGAAGTCCACCTTCCATGAGGGAAAATAGCTGCCACAAGCCATTAATTTTAAGAACAGGTCTACCAGTCATCAATCCTAAATGAGAAAATATTCAAGGCAAGGAAATTATACCACATAAAAAACTTTTTGTAACTAAAAATAACCTTAGAAAATTCAAACCACTAAGGGAATGGATAACTTGATATAATTTATTGGACCATAATGCTGCACAATGTCCTTTTCATGTGACTTTTTATAGAAGACATATAATTAGACACCTTCCTAAAAAATGAATGGATTATATCCATATTCTGTAATCTATAGTTAAAAACCATTTTAATCCCATTGAAATAATGATTCATAGAATATTTTCAACCCCTAAAACTAAAATAATCAAATTAGAGGCCATAAACACATCATTGCTAGGGAATATCGACAAAGTCAAGATTGGGGTCACGATCAAACTCCATTTCAATATTATAAATCATTTTTTCTCTGATTTGAAGGGAATTATCCAAATTTATATATCCTACCCTATATTTTTTAAAATTAAATTAATATTTTTCATCAATCCATCTATTAATATCTTTAGTGAATCCTTAATTATGAAATAATTCTTGATAATAACATCATCCCTATCTCCATTCTCTTTATTTTTTTTCTATATATATGATCTAGATTCCACCACCTCATGTGAAGGAGTTTTATTACCTTTTTATTTTTCTAATTGTCTCCATTTACTAATATAGATCCCTTCTGATGCCATACTTTGAGAGACCATAGTCTTTTATTAAGAGTAATAATCCTTCATCATCCATCTTATAAGAACCGTTGTGAAACCATCAGAATTAGTAATAACATTTTTATTTTTAAATTATGATATATATATATATATATATATTAACATGTTATATTACACACACAAAAAAACACACACACACACACACACTCTCTCTCTCACACTCTCTATCTCTCTCTCAAATTATTATTTGGGGCGAATTTAAATTCTTCCCAAATAATAATTTATTGCATAACATACATGGGATTAGATTTTAAATTATTAATAGATAAGTGTGTGTATTATAATAATCTAGGATGAATTTTTAATTCATCAAAAAAAAAATTCACTTGTCTGGGACACTTTATATGTAATGGAGTTAGGTAAATCTCAGATAAAAAATCACAGGAATACACCCTAATTTTTATGGTATTGATTTAAGCTAGTCCCAAATAAGATGTCCAAACTATATTTATGTTTAATAATCTATGATGTATATAGATTACATCCCAAATAATCCATCCCAAAAAATTATGTATTTTAATTTAGATAAATATGATGTTCTTACTTAATGTTATGTCCCATATGGGGGATTTTCTTGTAGTGAAATAAACATTTTTGTTTGAAAACCTATAAATAATGGCCTATAAAGAATACAAATCTTTGTATAATAAACTTAAATTATTTCATGCAATATAAAAATTTACAACAAAAAATTAAAATACACAAAGATTTTGGGAAATAACATTTGGACCTAGAAAAAATCAAGATTTTATTACAAGGTCTATAGATCAAGGAAAAAATTTTATACCTACTTGTTCCTCATATATATTAGTCCAATAAACTTGTTAAAGATAAAAATATGCAATTTTATGGTTCTTTAACCCTAATTGATCATTGTTTCACTCTCTTTAATATTCTCTGTGGTTTAAATTATCTTTAATTTCCTAATTTCTCATACCTTTTACGACAATAGTCCTAGTGACACCCTATGTGAGAGAGTCGAGTTAATTATGAAGTGACCATGTTTTTTTAGATTTATGGGGGGGGTAGGGTGAATCAATTATCCTTTATTTTTAAGATTTTATTTCCCTTTAATCAAATTTTTAGAGTGGTTAATGTATGATACTATCCTTTTGAATCTCTCAACCTTACTCGAATAATGAAGTGAATAAGAGACACAAGACATAGTCATTTTTTCTAAGGTCCAACCCATTCACATAAATCCTACTTAGTAGTGTGATTTGTTAGTCACCATAATCATATATTATTCCACAATAAATGCAAGTGGTTACAATGGGTAAAATTACCCTTGAACCTATAGTGTATCACAAACCATGCATATCCTTTCACTATTCTTACACAACATCCCATAGTGTGGTCCAACATCATACTAGATGACATTATACTACATCACATAGTCTTCACCATTATTCTGGTCTTTTTTGTCTCACATAACTTAATCCTCATAGTTGGTATGTAATTTCTCAAGGGTCCTTCGTAATATTCATGAATAGGTCTTCAAATCCATTTTTCTTCTTACATAGTGGTGTATTTAGTTTGTTCTCCTTTCAATACACTTCATCAGTTTTATATTATGATATTGATATGTTATAAGTAAGGATGATATTCCATTTTATCAGTATTGTTATTTAATTGAAAAGCACTCCTGAATTTTGGTAACTTCCTTCTTTACTCTTTGATACACAAAAACCATTTAATATCACTGGTATCATAGTCTATCACACTCTTTGTTTCTTCTTATTATACTTTATTTTTATTCCCATAGTCATGAATATTTTCTCCATATTTAATTTATGTAAACTCCATAAATCTTTGTGGCATGAGATCTTCCCATATTTAAATCCCATTTAATATAATACAAGGTTTTCATTCAAATTATCCTCAAGACCTAGGATATAATTCACCATGTGATATAAAAATATCATGATCCTCCTCTTCAAAAAATTCACAGTTTTAATTCATTTTAAACTCTTCCACATGTGCATGGAAGGATGCATCATTGCTCCATAAAAATCCTCTTTGAGTCATAAAATACATTTCGTCCATAAAAAACATCATGGATTGATCTTCATTCCCATGGTTTGAAGGCTTGTTCCATTTATCTAAGTTTGGATGAAAATCCAAATAACTGGTTATAATGTTTTTGAAATAAAGGACAACATAAAACATCATCTGAATTACTTATTTAGAATATATAATTATGGATATCTAAAATATTTAGCCTTCAAAAAGCTCACAATTTTCTCTAACTATTAGACTCTAATATATTACAATATAATTATTACAAAGTATGTATGAGTCCCTTTTTCCATTGATAGGTTTTTATCCATTATCTAATTTTCATAAGACTTTAAAGTCATTAGATATACATGTATTCTTACAAATTATCTTTGAGAGTCTTAAAATGTCTCTATGAAAGTCTTAATAAAGCCTTAAAAAGTCTACTAAATTATTAAAAAATTACATCAATGTCTTATAAAATTCATAAAAAGTCTTATGAACTCACTAAAAGTTTTATGAACTCCTTGAAATTAATATAAAATAGTAATTAGCCATATTTTCAATATTATAAGAAAAAATTATTATGAAATATATGAATCTCAAGGACTTTTCAAATTCTTAACTTCAAGTATAGAATTTCATACTTCTTCAACAAGTCACATTAAATAAACTTATCTCAAAAAACCATCCAAATACATTTATCACAAAATTCAGAAGACTTGATCTTTAAGAACCTTTGGATGGTTTCTCATCACTTTTATTTATCATTTTACATCTTAAATCACTACCCATCAATCTCCATACTATCTAGATTTTTTTAAAACTTTTTAATTTTTTTAGAGAGTGTCTCTTCATCAACACTTATCCTTAACTTAAAGAATAACTCACAAATCATTAAATATAAAGTGTTTATCACCATATTCCTTTTACAACTATAATGTAATTAAGTCATCTCTAACATACATTGATTTTCCACTAAAAAATTTATTAACAACAAATACAAACTCAAATCCATTTATCCACATGGTTACTTCAACCCCCCTTTGTATTTGTTGTCAATACCAAACTCAAAATCAAGTTTTAATAACTATATCAACTTCAAAGATAATGGTTTTTTACTCCCCATTATTAACAATAAATATGAAGGTGTGAAACAAAAGGAAGGTCTCCTCATCTCATCTCCTTACTTCTTATTCAATTTTTCAAAAACACATTCTTATTCTTATTTTATTCAGAGTTACAACCTAATATAATTTTGAGAGAAGGATGGAACCACATACCTTCTTAGTAATTTATATTTATTTAGTCAAATATAATTCTATATAGACAAACCTAGTGTTTAAAACTATAGTGATTTAACCAATGTATCAAAGTTTTTCATTAATCCATCAAACATTTGATACTAATTTAGAAAAACTTTAGGGGATTTATAAATATATTCATTAAGAAATATATAACATGTACTAACCGTCAAAAAATTAATCAAAAAAATTTCAATTTAAATAATGATAACTCCCCCTTGAACTTATCTTTCTTATCAAGAATCACCACCTGGATAAATAGACATGATATAATCAAAACTGAGTTGAATAGTGTAGTTGACATACTATATATTTAACTTTATTTAGGTGTGTTATAGATTAAAAATTCATGAAAATAACATATCTCTAATAGGTTATTTCTTCATTTAAGCTCCCCCTTAAGGTATTCCCTCCATTACTCTTTATCACGATAGTTAATATGTTCAATTATGGACTCCTCTTCTGGCTATTCCAACAAAAAAACACTCACAAACTACCTATTAATTTATTTGTTTCAATTAAATTCATGTTATCATAATAAAAAAATGGAACAATGAGGGAATGAAAGTTTCCTCTCAACTAGGATCCTCTAGTTCCTCTAGATTTAGCATCATAAGAACTCTTCATGTTATCCTTCCTAGATTTCTTGTTAGGAGTCTCCATGGAAATTATAGTTTATTCTTATCCTCAATTTTCACCCGGTGAGGATGATCCTTTATGGAAATTAAAATCAAATTAATCTACTGATTAATTATTCTTATTATCCATGTCTTATTCTTATGAAGTTAATATAGTCATATAATCTTTGGCATGATGGAAAAATTTCCTACATATACCACATAATATACTAAGGACTTCAATTTCTTTTTCTGAATTCTCTTGTATTCCTTTGTGACTAGAACTACATTGGTCATATATAACCCTTTTCTTATGATTATTATTAACTTTAATAGTATATAGTATTTTTCCTATTGGATTCCCAGTAGAAAAATTCAGTATTCATGGATTATATCTTATTATCATAGAATTTATTCTTCTTTTTCCTGTATTTCTTCCCTTGATTTATTCTAATTACATATAAGTGGAATATTATAATTATAACCACATTATTTTTTTCCAAATGATCAATAACACCGACAATATCCTCTAATGTTTCTTCCATATTTTTGATCGAACTATTTTTGAAAAACTACTTGTTTCCTAGAATTGTTCGAACCTTTATTTTAATTTTGTTTGGGGATACCCATCCTCTCAATTCACTTATTTATCTCCTTGATATCGGACTAATGGTTTCACAACCTACTTTATCTCATACACTATCAATTTTAGCTTCAAAATCTACAATACTAAATGAAAATAGATTTAGTATCACTGGAAAATATAGAAACATCTTGAAACATTTTCTTAGGGATGATGTTCATAGAGGATTTGTAAGATTTAGCATAAATTTATATATCTTTCTCATAGTCTTATATCGTGTCCTCCAAGGTGTTTTCATCTTTAATGCTACTAGAATTTTCCTTCTTCATTTCTTCTTCTTTTACAACCAGTTTTTATTAAGGTATTTCAATATCTTATTTTTTTCTATAATTTTTTACCTTGGAATTTTTGATATCTTCAATAAGATCATACTCCTTCTCATATTAATTTATTCTCTTATTTTCTAGAATCTTTTAATTTTTACTGAGCTTAATAATTTTCTCAATACATAATTGTAGTTCAAATATCTGCATGTATTTAGTATATCTCTCCTCCTCCTCCTCACCACTACTTGAAGAGGTTTCATGTTTCTTGACATGAGAAATGAAGGTTTTATTATTTTGATTACCCCATTCATCTTTTTAATCACATAATTTTGATTAGTATTTTTATTATTCCCTACTTATTATATTTATTTTATATTTTCTTATAGACTTATTATTTCTTATAGTGTCACTATTTATGGTTTTTCTAGATCTTTTCTTATTGTAGTATTCACTGATTAAAGACTCTTCAATTTTCATAACTAACACATATTAAATGTTTTTATTATTTTTGTAGTTGGAAACAAAGTTTCTAGTACTTAAAAAAATATAATACCATTTTGGGTGTTTTCCTTTGTACTTTCATTTTCAATTCATGAACATTTTTGATAAAAGAGATATAAAGTTCTTATAAGATTTATCCTATTTCTCATTTTCATATTCACCAGAGTTCTCATCTTATTTATCTCTAACTTTTTTTTTCTTATGAACTTAAATTCTATATATTATTTTTATTTCTTCTTGAATAGAAGTTATTTACTTATCTTATAATTAAGGAGTGTATTATGTAACTCATCTAGATATATGTCTCCAATTTCTTCCATAGTTGATATATTTAGAACAAATATATTAGGAAAATTACTCACTAGTTTCATGAAAGCAATTGAATCCTACAATGTATCACTCAAGCCCCTGATATGACTTACTATTTTATTTACCTCTGTGATGTAGTTATCAACATTATCATCACCATATATCCATATATATTCAAACATAGCTATGAAAATATGAAGTTTGGATACCTTAATCCTAACATTTCCTTTAAACAGATTCTCATGTTTCTCCCACATCCCCTTGGCTATTTTAAGACCCATAATATTAATGTATAATTTATTAGATAGGAGTGATAAGATAGTATTTATATATTTTAAAACCACTTCTAAGTTCATATTGTTGGCATATTTCATGAGGGAATATTTTTTTAATGGAGTAAATCTCAATATTACAACATCACTTACCTCAAGACTTTGTAGTATTAAATATGGAAGTATCCCGATCTTCCATCCATAAAAATTATCACCATAAAAACTGGTACACCTATATTATTTACAAAATCAAGACTCTATATGATTTATCTTTACTAAAGGTTGGATATTTTAGAGGAAACTTGGTTAGGTTTGGTATATCTTGATGTTATTAGGTTCTGTTAGATCACTAAGTGGGGGAGGTGATGAATTCACGATCTTATATTTTTAAGATTTTATTCTACTTTAATCATCCTTTGAGACTATTGAAAGTCAAATTTTGTCTTTTTATCTCTCACACTTACCCAAATAATGTAGTAAATAAGATGAAAATGATACAATTGATTTTTTACATGGTTCCTACCCTTCCTAAAAAGCCTACTCTTTATTATGATTGGTTAGTTTCCCCAATCATAGATTCTTACACTATAAACACAAATAGTTATAATGGGAATGAATTACCCAAGAACCTATAGTGCATCACCCACCATGCATATCCTTGCACCATTCTTACATGATATCTCATAGTTTAGTCCAAAATCACACTATATGTCCTTATAATGAGTCACATAGTATTCATACTCTCACTAGTCTTCATTATCTCACACAACTTAGACCTCATGACTGGTATAACATTATTTAAGGGTCCTTCAAAACCTTTTCAAATATAACTTCAAATGAATTTATCTTGTTGCATAGTGGCATTCCATACTTGTTCTCCTCTCAATATAATTCAACATTCTTATCCTATGATATTGAGATATCACAATATAGGATGGGGTTCCTACTTATCAGTCTTCTTCTCCAATGAACATGCAACTCTGAATGCAGTTGTATTTCTTCTTTACTCTTTATTACATAAAATATCATTAATATTAATAGTACCATATTATCTCAATCTATTTCATTCTTCCATTTCTACCTTATTTATATTCACAAGGCCATGAATATTGATTCCATATTCAATTTATGGAAACTTGATAAACCCAAATGGAAGGAGATCTTCTCATCTTTCAATCCCATTTAATCTAGTTCAAGGTTTTCATTAAAATCCTCCTTGAGACATGGGATATAGTTCAACATGAGATATTAAAATATTTTGATTTTCATATCTATAAAATTAAAAGCATTAATTCATTTTAAAATATTCTAAGTATACATAGAAACATGAATAATTGAGATATAGTATTACTCATTGCGATATGGAATCATTTTTACCCTTACACAACATCATGGTTTAATCTTCATTTCAATTGTGTGAATACTTATTCCTTTTATATCATCTTGGATCACAATATGTTTAAATAATTGTGTTTTTTATGCAATGAAGAGTAACATAAATCAACATATAAATTATTTCTTCAAAATATACAATTCAAGATATATTAAATATTATCCTTTATAAAACTCATAATTTTCTCTAATTTTTATACTCTCATAGATTACATCATAAGTCTTATGAATTCTCTTTGATTCCTGTTTTCCTTTTCTATGTTTTTATCCATCAACTGATATTTATAAGATATTAAAGAATTATAAAGTACATAAAACCTTAATAAGTATCTTTTATAGTCTTAGTAAGTATTTTTGAAAGTCTTATGAAGTATTCATAAATTCTTACAAAGTACACATAAGACTTATGAAATTCCATAAAAGACTTATAAACTTCCAATAAATTCTTATAAAATCACTAAAATTCTTACTGACTCTATAAAAGTCTAACTAAAAAAGAATTATCAAAAGTTTTAGAAATAATAGATAATATTATTATGAAATATAAGGAGAAAAAGGAATTCTTTAATTTTTTAACATCAAGCACAAAATTCTAGAATTCTTTAACAAATAACTTTTAACAAACTTATCTCAAAACATCATCCAAAGACCATTATCACATAATTTAGTATCCTTGATTCTTAAGAACCTTTGGATAGTTTCTTCTAAATTTTATCCATATATTTACCTCTTAAAGCATCACTCTTTAATCTCTTTACTAGTTATCTTATTTCAAAACTAACTCTAAACTATTGTAGATAGTGTCTCTTAAATAGTGATTGTATTTAACTTGAAGGAAAACTCACTAATAGTCATATATAATGGGATACTATTTCAGAACCTATCCAGTCGGATGTTCTAAGAAATAACTTCATCACCCCCCTTTTCTATCTATAATGGAAGAAAATCAACTATAATATACTTTTATATTCCTCTAACAACATTATTGATAGTAAATTCAATATCATATCTATCTATCTATATGGGTACATTAAATCATGGTGTCAATTTTTCATTCCAACCCTAAATAGAC
This sequence comes from Viscum album, assembly GCA_963277665.1. NCBI lineage: Eukaryota > Viridiplantae > Streptophyta > Magnoliopsida > Santalales > Viscaceae > Viscum > Viscum album. The sequence goes on along the minus strand of OY728125.1, from coordinate 1,413,063,715 downwards.
CTTGCTATCATATTGACATGAATGTTCTAAATCTTCCAATATATATATAAAAATACAACATATAAATATGAATAAATATATAATGGAACATAATTATTTTACTTTATTCATCACAAAGGGGTAATCCAAAGATAAAAAAACAAAAATGAATTGATATACCTAAGAGATCACAATACATTTCAAGTAATTACAATATTTAGGTAAGGATCACAAGATATCCCCATACTCCCTCATCCCTCTTGCTATCTCTTAAATAAAACCATTCTATAGTTTTATTCTAGTCTTGTTTGATCTACTTATTTTAGTTCCTGGATCATAGAGAAGACTTCCAGTGGTGGCCATCTTTATTTGTAGATTTTTATCCCATTATTTAGGGCCTCTATAGTTCTAGATGGTAGTCCTCCTATAATTAAGTGTCACTAGTCCATTTACCTTGGCCCTATAGTTACTATGTGCCTTAATAATTCTCTCATGGACAATGGAGTTTTAGTGATAACTAATTCAGGTTTCATTTCATTTTTTCAAGGGTTAATTTTTTGTAATTATAATGGTTCAAAAGAAATGGGTTAGTGAACCTATCAAATATCATAACCCATTGTTGAGGACCATTCCATTTCAAACTCTATGTTTTCTTCATGCTCTTCTCACTCTATTAATATCATGATAGTATAGTGCTTTTCATGATGGTTTTTGGAGGTTCAGTTTGAAAATTTAGCAGAATTACAGGAAGTGAAATTTTTATAGGATTCATTCATTACATTGAGTTTCTTGTAGCATTGACTATTCATTTCCCTACTTTTTAGGTCAACTTGGAATATTTGGATCTTGAGTTTATCCCACTATGATGAAAGGGTTTTCTGTTGGAGAAGGTATCTGGTGACGATGATTCTTTCAATAATACATGATTCCAAGATTCACCACCTCTATCTTTATATTCATTTAATTAGAAAAATAAGATTATATACGAATAAATGAAATTTCATTCCCTCCCAATATATATAAACAAAATTAAAAATAAAAATTAGTACGAGTGTTCATAATTATGTTCCAAAATGATTTAATCAATCATGAATCAACAGGGTTATTCAATAAAAAAACATATTTATTTTTTTAATATGCATCAAATTTCTCTATACCTATTTAATTATTTCTCTCCAAAAAAATCCATAATATTCTTCTTTAAAAAATATTCAACTTTGAATTCTAAATGAATTTTTTGTTTGATTTCACATGTATTCCCTTGATTAGAATTTAAATAATTTCATTATAAACGAATTAAGTCATTAATAAAGGATACATCTCATCCATTATTCAAATCATCCTGAATATATAAAATTTATAAAAAATTATCCATCATTGTATGGTCACATCGCACAATGATGTTGTTTGTATATTACTTTCACCTCAACCCCTAAAACTATAAGATTAAAATTCAAAATTTCCATAATATTTGATCATTTACACTAATATTTTATTATCTTAAAAAAACCATGAAATGATGTTCTATAGAAAATTGTATAGTCACTTTTACATTAACTATAGAATTAGTTTCTATAAAAATGACTTTCTATGCATCCACCAAAACAACTTATTTCCCATTTTCCAAAAAGAAACACATAAAATACCAAATTAAAACCATGTTTCAATTTTCTAGAACAATCCCATAAACATAATTATCTAAAAATAACCTCTATTATAGAATATAAAAAAATATATCCATGTTTTTTAGTCTATGCCACACATTTTTTAGAACTAAGACATGTAAAATGACATAGTTTACCTAGAAAATCTGGATTTTCCTTGCACTATATTCAAAACCATATATGTTTGTGAATAACTCATGTAATTAAAAAGTTTTATATTAATTATTTATCAAAACTTTATCACTAAAATAATTGAAACCATGACATTTTTTATTCTAAAATGAGTTCAAACCATATTACTGTGTGGTCTGCTATGCCTCAATAAAAACTTCTTCCAACCATGTTAAGTCTACTACATTCATCTTTAACAACCATTACATGTAAAATATATATTATAACACTAAATTACTAGACTTTTATTGAAAAAACACAATAATTTATAAGCATTACTTATTAATCCAATCATCAAACCAAAATTAATCTATTTACTAACTTGGATTTAATATGAATAACATGGATACCAACATTCGACCCATTTGGGTTTGTTGGAAAACCAAACTAATATGAGTAACTAAAGTAAAATTTGAAACTTATAATGCTTCATCAAATAAAAATAATAGTATAAAAACTCAAACTTCTTAGTTTATCTATGTGAGAAACTCATGGTGTAGAAAATATGGGATTAATAGAGAATTGTATACCTTAATTCATAACTTTTAAACTTCTTCTCTAACAATCCACTTACAGATCCTAGAATTTTTAGATATCCTCCAATATTTGTTCACTACTATATACTATTCCCAACAAATCATATGACCCACTATATCTTATACCAAAGACTAATAATCAAGTTTATATTTCTCCCTATTAATATGATAATTATTATCCACTCTAACTGCACATTTTAAACATTTTCTTATTGACTATATTAAATATCCCAATTGTTTATGCAATGACTTCACATGTCAATTCTACAATGATTTCACCACTTTATCCCACTTTTGAATAACCCCAAAGGGTATGAAATTCTAATAATTGAGCAACCAAGTTACATAATACATTCATATAGGGATAATGGATTTAAAAAACCCCTATAAGCTAAGAGAGGTTACTGAACACCAATATTAAGTCGATGCTTTTCAAATTCCAATGTGGAAAATGGTTTTGTAAATATATTAGTCACCTGTTGATATATTCCAATGTAAACCACCATAATTATTCCTTGATCCACAATTTATCTGATAAAATGATATCATATGTTGATTAAATTTTCATTTGAGTGCTATATAATATTCTTCCTCAACTAAATAAAGATTTTTTTGTCATAAAGGATCATGATAGGTAGTTTTACTACTTAAAAAAGTTTCTCCAATTGTTTCTTCACACAAATAAATTGAGTAAATTCCATATTTACCAAAATATATTCTACTTTATCCATGGTAGGAGATGGTATATCTTTATTATTTCTAATCCAACCAACACATTTATTTTAAAAAATGAATGCACCTCCACTTATATATTTTTGTTACAAAATATACCCAAACCAAACCACATCCAAATAAGATACTAAATTTCATTCTTTTACAATAGAAAACAGCAATCCAAAATTTAAACTACATTGTATTCACCTCACAACTTTTACCCTATAGTGGAATGTTTTTATTTAGGATTATATTGAAATAGGTCAATAATACAAGTCATATAAATAATTCCCAACCTTATCATTATTAGATAAATTAAACTTCAAATCATTATCGGATACAAGGATTAATTCACATTTTTCACAACATTATGCTTCCTAAGTTCGGTTTCAACTATTATTTGAGATAAAACTAGCTTGCTATCATACATATCCATCTTCTTTAAAAGATCCCTTGAAAATTTATCCTAATAAATAAAAGTGTATTTTCATTTTTAATTAACTTTTAGAATAAGAAAAAAATTCATCTCCCCAATCATTTATATCATGAACTTTTATCACATAAAATTTAAAAATCTTCTATCGATTTCAATATACTTTCACCAATGATGATACCATTAACATAGAAAAGTATAATAAAATGCTCTTCATTGTATGATTTTACATATCAGTTTTGATAAAAATTAAAATTATTGAATTAAAAATTTCTCAAGTAATATTATAAATAAGTATACAAAACTAATAGTACTTATTTAAATATATACAAGGATTTATATAATTGATTCACCTGTGTTTTATCATCTAAAATTTAAAACCTTATCAATTGATTAATATTTCCATATTACATGAGAACTTCATTCAAGAATTATATATTCACATCTATTTGGTAAACTTTTAATACCATTTAAATCACAAACACTATGAAATGTGATATTGATTTAAGTATAGAAACCAATGTAAATGTTTTTTCTATTTACATGGCTAAAATATAATAATATTCCTTATATATCTATGCTGATTTATTCTAGATAAACTCTCCTCACTCTTAATATTTATTATTGAAAAAATATTTATTTTTTAAGAATTTGTGATTATTTATCCTCTCAAAAAGATCTATTTTTTACTGTTATCTATTTTAACCAACTATTTGTTCATTAGTTTAACCCATGAATCATCTTTCACAACTTATTCAATTTTTTCTAACAATATTTGTGATAAAAGTTCTATGTGTTTGACATTACTCATCCTTTGATTTTGAGTTAGAGTAAATTTTTTTCCTTTAATATGGTTAGATTTAATTTTTTTAGCTTTTTATATTGTCCTTTAAATTAATGATAGAATCTCTAGAGAAAATATTTCTTCCTTTGACCATATAATCCTCATTATTTAAATAAATTTTTAAACCTCAAGAATTTGTGTCACCTTCATCACCTTCTCTATAAATATCATATAAATTTGAATTTTTATAATTTTTCCCATAATTATATTTAATTTATTTTACATTATTTAATTCCATAATATTACTTAACCTCTTATTGAAATATTTGCAGCCTTTACTATTGTTTGAGTAGTTTAAGAATACCTCTTTATCAGCCACATAAAAATATTTTCTTTGGTTTCCTTATTTAATATATATAATTCATTTCCAAACAACCTAAATCATTTCAAAATTATAATTCCTCTATAATATTTCTATTATTTTCTCCTCTCCTCTCAAGGAATTAAAATATACATATTTTTATCATATACTTCCACTTTAACCAACTCTTTCTAATAATGATATAAAATGAAACTTTCAATGAGAAGTAACTTTTAGGTGTTATAAAGTATCCAATTTTACCTTTTAACTTACCTATTTTATTATAGAGTTATCACTAATGATACCTATTTTTTGATACCACTATTTTTTAGACAGTTTTCAACCTCAATAGAATTGTACTCATTACCATTATCTGATTATAGAATTTTGATCAACCATTTAATTTCATTTTCATCTTATCTCTGAAACATTTACATGTACTTTTCCACCAAATTTTTGGTTTTCATAAACATTATAAAACCCATAATACTTTAATCATTAATAAACAAAATAAAATATCTTTCGAATTCTATTTTATGATGTTTTATTATCCCATAGACATTAGTATGAACCAAATAAAGAAAATTTGATGCCCTATTATTATTTTTCTACATATATTCATCACCATCTTCTCTATTAATAAAGTATCTTAAGTTTTTTATCTATCCATATTTTTATTTGGAATATCAGTCACATTATTTAGCAGAGAATAATTTTTCATGCTTTATTGATGTATATGGAAAATCCTATATTTATGTAAACTAATATTTTATTTAACCATGAAAAGACATGTATTCTATTTATTATCTACTTGATATAAATTATGTTTTTTATCCATTATTTCATAAAAGGATTTCTATTTCTGCCTTTGATTAGCTAGAATATTTTATTGAATGTATAATTGAGTCTTGAGCTATATAATTTACTTAAGATCATGTGATTGTGGCCAAGTATATCTTTATAAAGTAGTTCTAGGTTTTTAAATTCATCTCTAAAAAGACTCACTTATTTAATTCTATTTATTTTAAATTATACATAATTTATATAAAATGGTTTTATTAACATGATTGATCACTTTCCTTCATAAGTTATTGTTCCCAGTTATATTGGATATCACCCTCAATAAATAATCTATGTGTAACTTTTTGTTCTTCTTAAGAGAAATTTTTACTAAGATAGTGTTGAAAAAATAAGGGTTTGTATTGGATTTATTAACAATAAATTATTTTGGAAGTATCATTGGGAGGTTTTGAAAATAGCTGATGCTTGGAAGATTTATTGAAGAAGCATTGGATTTTATGCTTGGAGGATTGTTATGGATCAATTAAATCAAAAATTAATGAAAATAAAAATTAGTTTTGGTTCTAGTTATTTTATTTTAAGAAATAAGTAAAAATATATAAATATATATGTGTGTGTATGTTTTACCTTTGGAGAGGATATGTATAATATTATGAAAATGACTGGATGGAGTGGTAGTAAAAAATAGGGAATCCATGACCACAACTGATGTATCTATCTTCCAATAAGGCTGGGCCGAGCCTGACTACCACAACATAAGGTGGTAGTGTGTATGTTAGTGCTACCATTCATTGAAATTTTCACATGTGAAGGTAAGTAGGTGTGATGGGTTGGTTTATAGCACATAAGAAAACACTCGAGTGGGCCAACTCGAGTGACCCATTTCCTTAAGTCAGTATCAAAGGGATCTATCGATGAAGTGATGGTGTGATTGGGATAATGGATCATCCTCCTCCTTGAGAATTTTATAATGTGGGATGCATTATAAACAAGTAGTATTCAATATTAAAAAGTGGCATGAATGGAATGTTTTAAATGGTATCATCTCAACTTGTCTCCAACCTACAACCTTGAGCTCTACATGCACAAGTATTCTATGCCGCATCTGCAAACACCATGATGTAACCATTAGAGGATTGAAAGCTATGTGTATAGTTTCCTAAACCTAATCATCTAGTAATTACATGACTTAATGAAAATATTTCATTATAACACATTCCCATGAACTTTTAAGTTTTTTTTAGAGAATCAGAATAAAACATCAACTAACAAAACTCATGCCTTATTCAACTAGTGGACATTTTTCCTTTCCACTATGAGATAAACCACTTAATAGATAATAATTATTCAATATATCCCATAATTTTTTCTCATAAGATACCCCTCTAGACACATCTTATGTATTGCATTTATTCATAAGTCAGAGAAAAGGAAACATAATAAAGGGGTGTATTCAAATGTCAAATAAGGGTAAACATAAGAAATAATAATAAAATATCATAAGTGAAAATAATATGATCGTATGAGTGTAATAAATATACATAATAAAATCATAACCAATACATCTTAGGTCACAAAACATGACATAAATATTAACATAAAATAAGGCATGAATCAAAATATTTAGTTAATAAACTTGATCTATGAGAACATAACATAGTCACGAGAATAAATATAAAACAGTGAAACAAAATTCAACTTTGACACACACATTAGTACAAGGAACATAAATTTCATGATCCACATGATTAGTTAATATTCTTACTGAAAACTAAAATTTACTCATGAATACCTAGCTTATGAGATTTAAAATTTAAAGAAATGAATTAGGTGTTGATATAGGTCCCTAACCATCACCATTAATACTCATGATTTCCACTTGAAACCAATCACTTATCACATCATAAATAACCCATGGAAATAAAATGGGATTTAGTCAATATTTCATGAAGAATCCATGGAAATAAAATGGGTTTCAATAACATCAAATAACTTTCTAGGTAAATAATGAAGGTACATGGGTGCGCAGAGAAATCCAGTGGTCCGGGGATTTTAATAAAATTTCATCATCGGGATGATGGAACTTTCTGTCTCTAGTCATTCAATCCCTAGTACGGTCCCAATGATATCACATGAATTATTCAAAGAACAAAAATAAATCGAAACATGTACCTCATCCCAAATCAGAATATTCTCGATTGTTTCTCATCATCAATGAAATTTTCTTAAAGTATAAAAAGAAAAAACCCTATAGATCATCCAAACATGCTCTAAGAATCTATAGAAGCATCGATCATTAAATTCTAGGTGCTAGCGCAGCGATCCGATGATGTCTTCAATGTCCCAAAGATCACTGCATCGACGTAACTTCGATGCATGGAGACAAACTCAATACAATCACATAGATCAAGAGATTATCTCTCTTGAAAGAGGTAGAGGATAGAGAGGATATGATGAAATCCCCATGAATATTCACTAGTGAGGCCTTCTCTTGTAATTTAAATAGTGGATTATCAAAACATCTGGAAGGGTTCCCCGACCCCTATTTATTTAACATCCAATAATTAAATAATTATGACATACCAAACTATGTCATAAATATTATTTATATTTTATTACATATATGTAATATATATTAAATATATATTATGTGATAAAAATGAGTCATTTAACTCGACTCTCCATTCCCATTGATATTAAAAAAAATTGGAATATTAAAATAATATTCATTTGAATAATATTTTATCATATTAAATAAATACATTATGAATAATATTTAATAAATAAATTCAACTCGATGATTATTTAATTTAATAATAATGAATTTATTATTTATTGGTGATCATTTCTCGATAACTTGGATAACTCTCAAACCCTGTGTTGGGTCCCACCATGTCCTATTTACCAATTCAAGAGAATATGATAGATTCTTGAATACACTATTGTGGGTGACTCTCTAGGCCCTTATATTGATAGTAGTGAATAATATTCACAGACCAATAGTAAAGTATAGAAACCCATAAAGTCCCCTAAATAGATAAGGAATAGTCATAGCAATGACAACCAACCTACAAACACGTACTATGTAATATAATCTCTTTGCACTTTGATATCTCATAAAGAAGGATGCACACTTGTGTCATCATCCTTTCTTGATTTTTTATTTGTTGATATAACTGGATGAATTTACCTTCTAACTACCTTGGACAAGGATTCATGAAGGTACTACCATCTTGACCAACCAGGTCATAGATATATTACTTACTCAACCCGGAAGTGGAAAAATCCTTTCTTGATTATTCAACCAATGCCATACCACCAATGGAGAACCCAACACAAATTAACTTGCCATGATTTTATTATCATGGTTTTTTCCCTACATCAAAGTACATGATCAAATATCACACATTGATAATGATCTCAAGTCAAGAGACCAATACACATGTCCATGGATAGGAATAACCAATGACACCCAAAGCATGTGGTGTTCCTATTGGAAGGTCTTCCCTTATGATCTCAACTACAAGAGATCACAAAGTTAAAAATTCATGAGAATACGTCTCAATACGTATGATCCCACAATACCTAATAGTCAGATATCAACTGTGTCCAGTCAGTATGCTGTATCTAGACTGTATGAACTTTACTTAAGATTAATGTCACAGTATCTCGTGGTTCTCATTATATCCTGGGATCTGCAATAACCATTTGATATAGAAATTAATCTATGGAAATTACCATTTAATAGTGGATACATAAAGTAATACACTATAATGGAAAGTGCACATCATGCACAAATCACTGTATACATGATAGGTTAATCGAAAAGTACTAATAAAGTTGGGTCTAGGGCACCCACTTTTACAACACCCACACTTGCAATAGATCAAACATGTTATCTATCATTGTTAGCAATCACATGATTAAGATCATGTTTTTGCTGAGTCACGAATTTATTTATTGGGTCTGAAATGTCTCTGTAATGCGGCTATTCTACTATGTGCAACCTCAACTCCTTGACTAAAACATCCCAAGATATAAAAACTCTGAGTATATCATGTTTTTCCACTATCAAAACAAGAAATCTTGTCTAGAACTTATAATAGAATTATCACATTGATAAAAATTTTACAAACTAGGTGCGATTCCAAGAACTGGAACAAATCATTGTATATTTTAACACTACTTCTTAGCCACTTCGGAAGCTGCAACACACTTGATATTCAGTGATATGGATAACATTGTCTTCTATGAGCTTGTCTCGCTCACTAAATTTAGCCTAACTGTAATATTAGATCATATTGATATATAGGAATACTATTTTGTGTCCCCTAAAACTAGTATATCTTCTTATCCACATACTAAGTACATATCATTTTTACTTTTTCTAGTATAATTGGATTTTTATGACCGTTTTCCTTGTAGTTCTCCTAGATATAATTGATATTTTCCTACCATAAAGTATATGTTGGAAATATAATTTCTTGTATATATCATGGAATATGTGATTAATACATCACAAAATCATATGTAATACAAATCACTACTATAATATAATCTCATTCCCATGCATGTCTACTTGGAGGGATTTATTCCATGTGACATTGGTAACGATTCTCTCTTGAATTGTTCCAGCTTGTATTTTTCAATACCATAACACTATATGTATGATTGAATAGGTCTAAGAAACCATTATATCCACCTCAATAGATCCTCTTCCCTAGAACTTAGGTTGCTACTTTAAGTCAATCACTTGATAAGTACTTTAATTATGGTCTTAAACAACTGTAATACCAATAGATGTTTTCCATATGTTACCAAACATATTATACTTAGAAAACAATGGCACTCCCACTAACATCTGGTAGACACATGGTGTCGATTCATTCCAAATGAATATTCTATGTTCTTGTTTATTAATTTAATACTAAAATATATTTTAGTATCTTGAAACCCTTATTGGAATTTTATTATGTCATCATCCCTTTCTGGTTATGTCATATTGACACCTTCCTTGATTGGTGGTATTGATATCCAACAATCAATAAATGATCATAGAAGTTAGCTATGACAAGTAAAATTCTAATGGATTTAGGCATAATGAATTGGTATTATCAATCAAGACTTATTATTACCATGAATTTACCATCCATGTATTATCTAAATTGAATACCCACTGAAATATTCAAAATAATAAACACCTTTTCAATTTGATACATGGAATCCATTATTGAATTTTAACTATCCTTGTCAATATTGGCTGATTTCCATATACTACCTATTTATAGGAATTATTATTATCAATGAATAATTGATCATCGAACATGGAGAATAAAAATGTAAAGACCCGTAAATTCCAAGGAATTTTTTTTCTTAATTTTCTTTGGAATTTTACAAGAACGCAGTTTATAACGGCACCTGATTCCGAGGCCCGGTGTGCCCGGAATCATTTTCCGAAGTTTGGCTCGGGTACGTTCAATGAACGGACGAGCAGGTTTTTCTAACTTTTGAACCGGTGCCCGGAATCGAATTCTAAGGGCACTGATGAAATCGCAGCGCCGGTATTCGCTTAGAAACGCCTCTTCCGGAGTTGCGTTTTCTCAGGTGTGGTTTTTAATTTTTGGGCTTAAAGTTAAGAAATAAAATAATTTTACGACAGCTTTATTTTATTTCACTTAAGCCACTTGGAAGCCACTTGAATCCACTTAAAAGCGGCTTAAACTGAGTTGAAACGGATAGGGTACTATCCAGAAATATCCTACCCTCTTGGTAGGATATTTGTGAGGTGGGGCCCGCACGAGCCCCGCCGTTTCTTTCCGCTAAGTAACGCACCCGCGAAAACCCGTCATTATGAAAGTCAACTGACGCGTTTTCTTAAATTTTTAACAGACCATTTAATTGGGCGGTTTATTTCGTAAATTAAATGAGCTGTTTCTTTCGTTGAATTAATTCTACGAATTAATGGTTCGTTTCTTATCTTTTGAAATTCAAATGTTTAGTTGTGTAAATAAAATAAGGCTTAAGCTTATTTTATTTTGGGTTGGTCTCCATTGCCACCTTGAGAGATTTTGAGAAGCTCTCTCCATCTTCTTCAACCTCGATGAAGAACACGAAGAACACTTAAGCTCCGATGAAGAACGCCGCTTCTCTTCTTCGTAGTCGGTGTGTTTTTGAAGATCGACGACGCCGCTTCTTCGATCTTCTTCCCGTGTCAACGAAAGGAGACACCATTTCCTCCTCGGACTATCTCCATCAGCTTACGAAGCTTCTCCAGCGACGTACCTCTTCGGACGCACCTCGACGTCAACGGAAACGACGTTCGATTTCCGCGACGCCCGACCTCCGCGACGCTAGTCTTCCGCGGGTTGATTGGCGTGCTCCGCACTTGAATCCGAGGTAGGGGATTGTTGATATTTTATTTATTTATTTTCCATTCTTGATTCTAGAATGTCGAACTTCGAGGATAAAGGATTAAATGTTATTATCTAACGAGAGGGGGGCCCGGACCGCACCAACACGGCCAAACCCCCCCTCCTATGTTCATAATTGTTTCCTTGCGGATGGAATGGGATGGCGTGGTGCCGTCGCACCACGCGGGAATCGCACGACAATTATTGCGCGGCGCCGTCGCGCCGCGCCGTGGAAAGAAATCCAAAAACGCGACGCCGTCGCGTCGCGTCGAAGAAGTTTAAAGGCGCCGCGGCCGGAGCGGGGCCGTGGCGGAGGGAAGCGATGCCGTCGCATCGCACCGGACGGCATAGGCCGCGGCCGGTTCCGGGCCGCGGCGGAGCAAGATGACCGGCGACCGGCACCGGGCCGCCGGTGTCGGCGAAGGAAGGACCGGCCGTCGCCGGTCCTTGCTGGCGAAACCGGCCGGCCAGTACGGGCCGACCAGACAGTGGAGACCGGGGGAATTAATTTCCCCCAGCCGGGTCTCAAAAGCGGCCCCAATTAAGGGGTCGCGGTTCTCAAAGGGGGGCTTTCCCCCCCCGCGCGCGGCACCCGAACGACGCCCAGGCCACACCGCCGCGCCGGACCGCGCCACCGCGCCGCCTGCTGGGCCAGGTTTTCCGAGCCGGGCCGGGTCGTCGGGCCGGGTCGCCGCCCAGGGCGGGTCGACCCGGTTCGGCCGACCCAGGGGGGGGGGGGGGGGTCGGGCCGGGTTGGCCCGGGCCCAGACCCCCCAGTTTCGGACCACTTTCGGTCAAATTCCCGTATCTTGGGCTACGGGCCTCCAAACGACTCGCCGTCAGCGGCAACACGATCCTTGGATCGAGACGGTCGTTTCGGTATACCACCTTCCTTTTCGGGAGCCTACGTGGTTAAAACTCCATAGTTAAGCATGCTTGACCTAGAGTAGTGATCAGGATGGGTGACCTCCTGGGAAGTTTCCCAGGGTGGGTGTGAGACGGAAAAGCCAATAACTCTCAGATCGGGCGTCCGATTGACGCGCCGTCTATTGCGTTGAGTTTCAGTTGACGATACGGAACTTTTGGCATCCTCCGCACGAGAATTGGATGCAGATGGATAGTGGCCGGGTTGGATCGCACCGAAATCCAACCGGGCCCCTGGAACGGAAAAGCTGATATCTTTCAGACCAGACGTCCGTTTGACGAACCGTCAGCAGCGTTGGTGATCACATTGAGTAACGGTCCCTATGAGTATACCCTATGGGAGTTCGGGGTACAGTTGAGATACAGCCGTGTTGGTTCACTCACGAAACCAACCGGGCCCCTGGGACGAAAAGGCTAATAACTCACAGACCGGGCGTCCGATTGACGCGCCGTCTGTTGCGTTGAGACCCCTATGACGAGGCGGTAATTTGAGATACTTATTCATGGGACTTTGAGATACTTATTCATGGGACTTTGAGATACTTGGAGTATCGAATTGTAGCTCGTGGAGCGGACCCTCCCGAAGATGAGCGTACGGAGTACAGAGACCGTGTAGCCGGCAGAGACCTGAAGACTGCTTGTCCGATTCGATTCGGAGCGACTTACGTAGCCCAGTGGGGAGCACTAATTTGTGAGGTGGCAGAACCACAGCGGAGGAGCACTACTATGTGAGGTGGCAGACCCGCGGTACTTGACAGGAGGAGTACCTCTATAGGCTATGAGGGGGGAGCACTACTGTGTTTGAGTGGCAGACCCCGGCGGGAAGCACTACTGTGTGAGGTGGCAGGCCCGCGGTACTCGATAGGAGGAGTACCTCAGCAGTCTTAGGTTAGTGAGCAGTACCTCAGAGTCATGACAGGACCACTATACACTCCAGAGACGGAGCTCTTCAGTAGTTACGGTTTCGATAAATGAAAATCCTGGTTTGAGCTGAGACTTTTGACCTTTGTGTTTACCTCTTGATTGAGATGGGTTACTTGATAACTTAGGTATATGTATGGGCATATATCTAAGTAGAGGTTATCTGTTGAGATCTTCTTGTGGTTATCCTTGTTGGTTTAGTGAGACCTTGAGGGTCTCGGGGTCCCTACTGAGTATCGTTATACTCACCCCTGCACGGGCTATGCCCGCACCTCTTTGTGTTGGTTGCAGACGACGGGCAGTGCTGACAGAGGCCGAGTGTTCGAGGATGAGTTGGTACCCGGAGGTGGAATACACGACGAGTCAGTACCCGGAGGTGGACTACGCGACGAGACGACTCACAGAGAAGGTTGACGGACGAGAGCGTGGAGGAGGCTATCTGTACCTACCCTTCAGGTAGGATCCGTGGTGGACGATCAGGAGCTGCGCTATCTGTACCTACCCTTCAGGTAGGACCCGAGGAGGACAACCCAGGAGCTTCTTCCCTCTTCCAACTATTTGTCTTTTCATTCAGTTGTAGTTTTACTTTCTTTTGGGTTTGTATTCTGGCCCATTTACTTTTCAGCCTTTCTTTTGTACTTAGTGTTTTGTTTCCGCTTGTACTCTGTGGTGCTTGTTTTCTTTTATAAAGGCAATGCCTTCCCAGTTATCGGGATTTTACGCCTTTGGTGCTAGTCGCCAGCCCCTGGCCTATGGAAGGCGGGCTTGGGGTATTCACGGCATGGGCCCCGAGGATGGGTCGTGACGAAAAAACCATCACTATGGTTTTAACCTTCCTATGAATTATGTATCTCTGGAATATTAATGTTCCACATGCACTTGTGGAACTAGTTCCTATGTCAACTATATGTGCATATATAGCATTGACTCAATATAAGTCAATATTTCTCCCATTATCTCAATTAGAGATGTAAACCCATATATAGAAATATAGTCATTAACTTTGACTCTCTCTTTTCAATCTTAGGTATTTCTGTAATATCCTAAGAAACTTTTAGGATACTTACTTTATATTCACTTTGTGTTTTTCCTAATGCAAGTTTGTTTATATGCTGAAAAACTCTTTGCATCTTAACACATGTTCTTATGAAAATGTATTTCCATCATAATAAAACTATTATAATATCTATTTGTCATAATAGTAGACATATGGTTATGAGACATATTTTTAAAGCACGTCTTGAAACATAATGAATTTTTATGAAAGTAACAACATTGATACTACTTACATCATGAATCTGATGTATAAAATGTGATTTTATAAGTTTATCCATGATTCATTTTATTTATCAATGTTAACATGTAATACTAATCATAGATCCACCTTATAAACATCATTTTATTGACGTGGATAAGGTAATGTGCATTTAGGAATTACTTCATGCTACATTATAATGATCGATGAATTATTGGTCAAGATATTATTTGGAATTCCAACTTGAAGAAACTCATATCATTTTAAAATGAATATATCATACTTTATGTTCAAATTCATTAATTACTTAAATGAATCTTATGAAGTATATGTACCACTAGATTACATTTGGAATAGTTCATTATCTCTTTTTGAATTAATTCCTAAAGCTCTGTGGTGTAACTTCATTTATAAAGATTTATTTTTCCAAACTAAATATGTATATATGTTGATAATACCTAAGGATTTTAGCTCCCTTGAGTCTAAATCACATACTGAGCAAGTCCTCGACATCTAATTTTAGTTTTACTTGACAAAGAATTATCTGGCCACAACTGGTTATATAAGTCTTACATTTTTATAATCATTTTGTTTTACCTATGATTCATATATTGATGAACTATTTATTGAGTATGATACACCACAAAAAAAATTCATTCCAAAACATAATAATATCTCCCTATTTCTAAAGGAGATGTGAGGTACTTTTTTTATTTATACTCAATAAAAGTTCTACTAGAATCAATCACTTGGCAATTTGAAGTTGTGTGCTTCTCATCATTGTCTTAGGAATCACCCTTTCTCAGCCACTTGGAGAATACAACTTACTTCTTGTAATGTTTCTATACTTACTTGGTTACTTTATTTTGATACATATATGTAGTAAGCATATTGTATTTAATACCCAAGTATTATGTCCGAAACATTAGTTGTAATTGATGAATATACACTGAATAAGAAACAACTACTTGCTTATTTAATTAAGTTCATTGTGATTAAACTTCCATATATTTATTCCATTATGTGAGAAGAAAATAACCTCATATTTATTACATATTTCTTCAAAGAAAATTGTGAATGTTCCTTTTGTATCAGTCTTTCCATTAGCCTTATTTCCTCATCTTTCAACTTATTCACCATAAGAATTAAATATTAATATATGTTTTAATATTATTATTTCTTGTATAATTTTACCCAAATAGTAATAAAGAATTTACACCATCCTATTTGTTTTTTAATATTAAACAAAACTAGAATAATTGGGTGAAAATTTGTAAGAATTGGATATATTGAAATATTGTGGTCCAAATTTCATACATACACATAACCAATGTAATATCATCCATTCATATATCGCTTCACTTTCTCCTCATAAACTCTTTGTATATGAGATTACATGTGAGATTTTCTATGTATTGATGTTGTAACCACAACTAACATCAGATATTGATGATAGAATCATGACATAACCTTCATATGCTTTATACATGAGTCTCCTGAATAATTTGTGCACCCTCAATTCCTAATGCGTCTTAACAGGTTTTGGGGACACCAATACCTTGAATTTATAATATCATAGTATTATGAGCATGTGCCTAAACTACACTTGGAAACTCATGCTAGATAGGACATTAAATTTTTACAATAAATATCACAGTATGTCTTATGGTATAACTTGTCATTCTTCTAAAAAATTAAATCTAGAAGATTTTACTTTTATCTTGATTATTTAATTAAACATTATTGATTAATTATATCAATAAATGTCTCCCACTATTTTATCAAACTCTTGGAAACCTCTACACTAGAATTAGAATAATTCATTGCTTGACTATTCTAGTGGAAAGGATCCTTGAACCTCCCCTCATAGTCTACAATATTTATCTATGACACTACTTGGAGAGTTCAAGGTATGAATTTTACTGGCCAACTGCATTAACTTGCAGTTCCTTGATCTATTGAGTGAATTCCTGTATTATAAAATCATAAGATTGATCTTCTCATTTCTTGCCTCTAAAGTTTCAGAAAGCTATCTTTGAATACTTATTTTCTGCCAACTTCAGATAAGTCAACCCACTACTCTCATAATAACTTCCTGGTAGTAAAAGACATCCTCAACTTTGTCTAACAAGCACCCGGAACACCTAGTTTTGTTTAAATTCAAATAATGTAAGGAGTTTAATGAATTAATATTTTTTATGAGGGTTTTATTATTTTCTTGGTGAATGTAATAAATTTATATCAATCTGGTTCATTCTATTTTATCATGCTCACAACTGAACATTAATAGAAAAAAATCCATCACTTCTTTATGCATTTTACTATTTATTATTTTATGTGATTTCCCATTGTTATAAAATGAAAATAATAATAAACAAAGGCATAAAGGAAATAAACTATCTGGATGGTCTTGATCATATAAAAATTATTGATCCATTTAAACTCAATGGATCAATCACAATCTAGAGGTATCATACCTAAGTCATTGCCTGACTCATGATGGAGATTTCCCCCATCCAGTGTGTCTATTTCTCATATGTATTTCACCTTGACTTGAAATTTTATACATCTTACATCATCCTCATCATGGTGGGGTCCACATCGTACATCATCTCCATCAAAAGTATAAGTGTACTTTCATGTAGGAGAGGGGAACTCAGGAGTGGAATGTAGATACAAATAATGATGGACATGCATACCATTATTCACATTGAATAAAAATAATACGATTCACTTACCATAAAAGATAATTAATTATTTATAATAATCACACACATATAATAAATATTTAAATGAAATTAAATAGTCATACATAGGTTGGGTCAATTTCTCAAGATCAATCAATATAATTATAAATGTGATAAAAATTAAATTTCAATATTTTAAGTATGTAGGCTATTAAATGAATTAAATGAATTAAAAATTCAAACAATTTATTTAATTCTAATTTGGTTTGATTATTAATTTAATTTTAATATAAAAAATCCAATTAATTAATTAATTCAGTTTAATACCGAAATTGAATTAATTTTCTCCCTCGGTATAAAAATTATCATTTTAAACCATAAATTAACATTTTAATTAATTTCATTTAAATAAATAAATTAAATAAATTAAATTAATTTTATTAACTCGGGCCCTAAAACCCCACCCTGGCCCACCGTGGGTCGCACTGATCCCACATAGACCCATTTTGAGCCAAGAAAATTCGATACATGGATCTATTAGGCCAGACAGGTCTGCCCAAACTTTTTTCGGGTCTAGTAGACCCACCCTGAACCCATTTACATATAGAACCAGTTATGTATAAGCTAGGTAGAGGTTACCTCACTTATCTAAAGGATGGCATGGAGTCCGAATCATGTAGATCTGGTCAAAACCCTGGAAAAGGCCCTAGATGAGACAGAACTACTGTGGAAGCCATTGGTTTGAGGTAGGCACATCCATAGTGTAGAGTTGGGGGTTTGGCAAGGGTGGTCCAGCTATAGAAAGGCCAGGGGTCACCAAATCTAAAATGTGGTGCGACAACTTTGCTACAACAGAGCAAAACCTGAGCTCATAGGTAGGTGTACGACTGCTCATCCAGAGGGAAGTGATGGGTCAAACCTCAATAGAGTGGTGGTGAGAACAATTTCAGGTATGTGGTTCCAAACATGGTCATGAATGGCCAATGACCCCGATCTTTGAGGAGGTGCATGGACCAATGACCTCGGGTGGTCTGCTACTGCGTTGGTGTGGTCCTGCAAGGTGGAGGCTGACAGAGGTAGGTGGAAACCTTGATGGAGGGACATGTGGTAGGTGGATTGGCCGGGTGATGACCATGGTGAATGGATTTCTACAAGTGGGTTTTGATCAGGATGGTGAGGATGAGCTAGCTTTGGTCCTCCTATGTTGGTGACACCCACAGGGGAAGGGCTGGTTGGACCTAGTGGATGGTCTTCTTTATGATCAGAAAAGGGAGGTAGAGGAGACCACATCGATTGGGTTAATCTAGAAGCAAGTGATTCTTTTGATTAATTTTTAAATCCAATCCTTCCATGCCCTTATTTTCTTATTTTTTTTGTTTTAATTCACTTTAGTCAGCCGCCTAATCTTTGTTTCGTATCTGGAAATATCTGCATTATTATTTTTATATTTTCCACACCTTATTTTTCTTAAGTATATTATAATATCCATTTTAATATAATAATAATAAAATTGATCCACATTCATGTGGAATTAAAACTCATGCCATATAAAACTTCTCTGACCATAACCATCCAGAATGCATGAGTTTATCAGAAAACAAAACCGATTGATTTAAATTTTAATACCAATTAAATAACTATTTTCAATCCAAAATTTCTTTAATATGGTCATAACATGGAAATATAAACTCAGATTAAATCAAGATTGGATCCTTTAGGACCTTTTTTAAACCCTATACTCAAATTTAAATCTACTTAATTTTTCTTGAATTAGATAATTTATACGATCCCTTTGATATCAATTGAAGGTATTAGGGTGCATAACAGAAGCCAGTGGGTTGGGGATTTTAAATTTTTTTTCATTTTTAGGATGATATAACTTGTCGTATCCAATGATCTAAGCCCCGGTATAGTCCCAAGGGTCTCACATGAATTATTAAATTCACAAAAATAAATCTAAATGTGTACCTCATTCTAAATCAGAGTGCGCTCAACTGCCTCTCGTCATCAGTGATCATTAGTTGAAGGATCTGAAGTCGAACCCTTCTATATCATCTACAAATGATCTAATAATCTATATAAGTATATATCATTGAATTTATAGTGCTATCATGGTGATCCGATGATGTATTGAACATCCCAATGATCACCACATCAATGTACCTTTGATGCATGGAGAAAAACTTGATCCAATCATTCTTATCGAGGGATTATCTATATAGAAAGCAATAGAGGATAGAGAGGATATGATGAAATATCATTGAATAGTCACTAGTGAGAGGATCTCTCTTCTTTTAAATAGTGGATTCTCAAAAATACCCAGAAGGGTTCTGCAACCCCCATTTATTTAACATCCACTAATTAAATAATTATGAAGTATCGAACTATGTCATAAATATTATTTATATTTTATCATCTACCTATAATATATATTAAATATATATTATGTGATAAAACTGATTCATTTACCTTAACTCATTGTGGACTCAAATATTAAATGAACATGGAATATTAAAATAATATTTGTTTGAATAATATTTTTCCATATTCACTAAATACATTGTGAATAATTTTTAATAAATAAATTCAACCCAATTATTGTATACTTTAATAATAATGAATTTATTTATTTATTAGTGATAAATAACTTGGAAAACTCTCAAAACCCCTAATGGGACCCACTATGTCCTATTTACCCATTCAACAGAATATGGTAGATTCTTGAATATGCTATTGTGTGTGGCCTTCTAGGACCTTATCTCGATAGCATTGAATAATATTCATAGACCTAGAGTTGATTCTAGCAACCCATAAAGATATCTAAAGAGATAATTAATAGTCATAGCAACGTCAACCAACCTATGAATATGTGCTGTGTAATATAATCTCTTTGCACTTTAATATCTTATAAAGCAGGATGCACACTTGTGTCATCATCCTTTATTGATTTATTATTTTTTGGTATAACAATAAATATTTACCTTCTGACTACCTTGGACAAGGATTTATAAAGGAACTACCATACTAATCAACTAGGACATAGATATATTACTTCCTCCACCCAGAAGCGACAAATCCTTTCTTAATTATTCAACCAATTTCATACCACCAATGATTCACCTAACACAAGCCACCTCTCCATTATTTCATTATCATGGGTTTTGAATTGCAGCAAAGTACATGATAAAATGGAACACATTTATAACAATATCAATTAAAAATACCAATACACATGTATGCAGTTAAGAACAACCAATGACACCCAAAACATGTGATGTTCCTATTGGTAGGTCTTTCCTCATGATCTCAACTATTAGGGATCACCAAGTGAGAACTTCATGAGAAGATGTATCAATGCTTATAAGACCCCATCACCTAATAGTCATACATAAACTTTGTCTATTTAGAAATGTATACACTATAATGGTAAGTGTACATCATGCATAGCTCACTGTATACATGATATGATAATCGAAAAGTACTGATAAACTTGGGTCTAGGGAACCCACTTTTATAATAAATACCATTTAATCAATATAGAAAAACATATATTATTTACAATGTATATATAAATTATATATGATTAAGACCATAATTCTTACTTTTCAATCAATACATATCATTTAAGTGAACACCCATCAATTAAATAAATCAAGAATAGGGTATTAATAGAAGAAATGAATTGGAAAAAAATTAAAATTATACATAGAAAATGATTAGTTCAGACAACAGAAGTGATTGATCATTTCACCAAAAGAGAAGAACATTACATAATCTATACAAAGAGATAATGTGGATAGTTTCAAGTGTAACATAGGAAATTTTGAAGGATATTGGAAAAAATTAAATACACCATTTCAAAATAATGTTTCTAATGGTATCACCCAAGAAGGAATAAATAATTGAATTATTTGATATCATTTATTCAATCCACCAAATTATAAATATATATATATATATATATATTTATTTGGGAATAAATGATGTAATATAAAACCCATGAGTGTAAATATTTTTTAATATGAAAATGAAAATGAAGGTTAAATCTTAAAAGATATTTTAGAAAATATTTTTAACATTGGCCTAAAATAAATAATTACATCTCACATTTGGAAGTATCTTTTTAAAATATGAAATGAAATATTTTGAAAAATTTTAATTTTAAAAAAATATCCAATAATGGATTCTTTAAAGTGCCATAAAATTTTTATACAAAGTATATATCCAAAGATAAAATTTTTTATAAAAAAGTAAGATACTTTTTTAATACTTTGAAAATACCATTATTGAAAACCCAAATTGTAAAAAGAGTAATAAAAAATTGATTTTATTTATAATTAATTTTACTAAAGAGGATTATAAAATAAAATATAGTAGAATATTAGGGTGGAAGAACCAACCATGTAAGAATAAAGTTCAAGATAAAACTTTATAACTCAAAGAAAAGAGATTTGAGTTTTTAATATCCATTATAGGAAACATACTTCATGAAGCATGAAATATTTGAGAAGGGTTTTATGTGGTAAAAATGTAAAAAATTAGATAATAATACATAATATAATCAAATATTATAATTTTCCTAACTTATATAAAATAATTTCAATAGAATTATTATAACTCAATAGATGAAAATTGAGTTACCAAATACTCTTACAGCTGGGAAAAAACTTGATTTAAAAGATGTTTGATGGAAAAAATTAATTTGGATTAGTGTATACCAATAATTAGAAAGAAATAATATATATAAAATTCATGGGATATTAAATAAATATAACACCATACAAAGGAAACATGGTTCATAACATGTAACATGTCTTATAAAATTAGAATTATGACCAAGAAAATTATTATGGCTAGGGTAACACTTTAATAAAAACCATTTGAAAGAGAAGTCTTGTAATTGGAATTAAAATACCACGATAAAAATAAATAAAAATGAAGGCCTTTTTTCCATTGAAAAAATAGATATTATATACACCACCTAAATTAAATTAGGTGAATAATACCAGACATGCCTCAAAGAGAGTAATTTAAGATGAAAACCCTTACCTTATTTCCCCACTTAGTCGAATGCAGTCTAAGATCTTGTATAAAAAATATAAATATATTAATAAATAATTTAAGAACCTTTTCATATAAAAAATTATTTATAAAATTCATTTATAATTATTCTCAACATTTATATTAGTTAGTTATTACATATTTTTGATGTTTGGTTTGGGTAATCTTGATCGTTTTTAACTAGTTTAATAATATAGGTGTTGTTATTCATTATCATACCAAATCTCACCATTCCAAGTTCATTATAGTAACTATATTTTATGAATAATAATGATTTATTTTTTTTATATTTTATTTCATGAGTACCTTATTCTTTATCCTAGAATATGAAATCAACAATGAACACCTTTCAATGATTTTTAATCCACAAAGGACACTTTATTAATTAATGATTTAAATATTAATGTAACTTTTACATAAAAAAACTTATTTAAATATTTATATCATATTATAAAATTAATTAATTTTTCATAATCATTCATGATATGATTTTATACCATTGTTCAAGTTGGTGGTCAAATCGACCCAAACATAAACATACCTTGCTTAATGGAAAATTAAGAGATGATTTAGTTAAAATATAATTACACCAGTAGAATAATGATATAATTTAGTATTTATTAGTGTGATATATTTAAATTATAAATTAATTATAATATTAAGTAATGGATATGAAAATATTACATAATTATAATTAATAATTTTCTTCTTAGTACACCATTATTTTAAATGATTGAATTAATGATAATCATTCATTGATAATATCATTAATAGGTTCACCATTTTTTCATAAAAAAAATTATGATATCATAAAAATCATAATTATCCATTAAACCCATTCTCATGACCAACCATATAAGGTGGTGATGAAAAGATAAATGAAAATCAATCATTCCAAGTAGGTGGTAGTCCACACGTACACAAGGTTGATGATTTCATTATTCATAGAACAAGATAAAGGAGTATTATGGGTTATTATTTCATAATAATAAAAATGATATAAATATCATAATTATTTATTAAATTCACATTTTATACTATATTTTTTATGGTGGTAAAGGAAAATAAAACATGTTGCTTCATGGAGGCTGTAGTCCACCCAACACATGAATTACGATTTTATTTTTCTTAATAGAAAAGGGAAAAGGTGATTAGTGATTATTCCTATAGAATAATAGCATAAATTATATATCTATTAATGATTTAAATACATATGTATTTTAAAATTATAATTGTAAAATAAAAAATAAAAAATAAACAAGTTAATTAAAAAAAATTCTCATGTTGATTACTATGATATTTCCTTAGAAGATCCCTTATAAATGGATGAAATAAGCTAATCTCTTGTTACCAGAATCTATGGAGAGTGAAATAGTATTATAATGGAATAAAAAATTTATATTTTTAATGAGTAATTATAATTTTTAGGAGTTCTTTAAATGAGTTGTGAGAGGCCCTATTTATAAGTGGTTGGAATGAAATTTTTGAAAATATATCAACTTTATATAAAGGGATCACATGTTAAACATGTCAAGTGGCTCTAAAATTGGAAAATAATGGAGTTTAAAATATAAAAGGTTGATAAAAAACACCTGAAATCATTCCCAATTTTTTTTAAACATGTTCGAGGTCTTTACTCATAGACTCTTTACTTTTACCATGGTAACTGATTTTTACCTAGGTAATTTATACTTTATGAATTTTATTCCATATTATATTATTTATAAATAATTATTAAAAATTTTAAATCCATTTTTTTATTTAATTTTTAAAAGTGATAAATATTAATTTTAAAATTCTAAATGTATATTATATTAAAAACAAATTTTTTTGAAAAATATAACATAAAATATAAAATATCAAATATAGGTTTATCAAAATTTTTTAAATTATAAATTCACTTATAAAATATATATTTGGTCTTATAAAAAAGCTTCATAAATTTTTAATTCATACTTATATACTAAAAAATTCATACATATCATGGTATTTGTAAAAATATTATTTTCCACTATTCACCTAAAAACTAATATTTTAAGAAAAATATAAAAAATTAACCCTAATATAATTTTAAATTTCTAAATTAAAAAATGATTTTTTTTTGTAAAATTAAAATTATAAAATTTATATATTTAATTATTTTAATAAAAATACAATATATGAATAAAACATATTTTTATTGAAAAATGACTTCATAAAATTCAAGTGTCATTAATATTAGTTTAGTATTTCATGTGACACAATCTATTGAAGATAATATTAATTTAAAGGATCCAAAATATTAGGTCATTACAATACGATCATTGAAGAAGTATTCTACACCAAAAGATAGGACTTGGTGGTTGAGAAATGATCATGATTAACTCACCACACCATAGTAATGATCTTTGTTAAAGAATGATTGAAAATGGAGAGCACCACACTATTTTAGTTGGTGTGGTGGTTAGAAAGATTCCTTGTGTAAAACAATGAGTCCCAATGAAGGTGTGGAGTTGAGTGTGGTGAGCATTGAGTATTTAAGCTAAATCCAAAATGGGAAATTGGTAAATACCACACTGTATATATTGATGTTTTGGTCTTGGGTTTCTACCTCTGTGAATGTGACTCCATCTATAAAAATTTTAGTGGTTGCAGTGGACTCATGATTACCAAGTCAATGGAGAACACTGGAGGACCTACTATATATTTTTGAAAATATGGAGGGGTTTTTTCTAAGTATGTAATGACTCATTATTTTTAGAGTAAAAGTAAAAATGGATTGTAATATACAGAATAAATATTTTTGAAAGGATATTTATTTGGATAAGCACCAAATCATGTCATGGTGTTGATGTTTATGTCATTTTCTTTGAATTTTTTTCTAGAGAAGTGTAAAAAATTCCATAAATCCTAAATATATTTTGGCCATGGTTTATAAAAGATAAAAATTATAAATATTAAATAGAGATATCATGATTCATGAATAGAAATATCATTCCACTATTTTTGGATTCTTAAATGGAGAATTATGCCATGATATTTGAATAATTAAAGGCTACTGATTATAGGTAATACCATGATGATCATGGTTTATGAAACATATAATTTATTAGGGGTTTCATATTTTTGAATATAAAAATATTCAACATAATAATATTATATAAGAAGATTCTAGATATATATAGAGATTTAAGGATTCATTTTGAATCATTATTTAGAAGGCTCTCACACATGCATGTGAATATAAAAAGAGTAGTTGAACTGAAAAATATGAGGTTCAATATCATACAAAAAATACCTATAGAGAAAGAGAGAAGTTATTTAATTAAGAAATCAAAAAATATAATAGAGGGAGTTTGGCCATGCAATTCTTCGATCAAATATGAATATCAAATAAAAGATGAGGAATCCTACTACGACGGTGGTAATAGAATAATTTTCACTTTATCATTTAAAGAAGTGTGAAGAATAAGAAGAATTTTAGCATTTAGTAATGTAAAGGGATTCTATATCTACTACTAGAAAGTAAAGGAAGTGGTCTTGGTTTCTTATAAATAACATTCTAAAGAAGGACGCGTTTCCATGAAATCTCATGGAAAGATGATGATTTTTCTATTCAAAGGGAGATAGTGCATTTACTGTAAACCATTTTTAGGGAAGTGACCCTAGGAAAAAGTGACCTTACCTAAATCCCACAAGCAGTAATCTTTGTAATTCTTTTTCATCGATACACGTTTTATTGCATGATCCTTATATTAGCCCATAATGGTGAACCATGTAAAAATACTCCATGTATTATGTGCTTACATTACTTACTTTATTCATGTAAATTATCTGATAAAGTGGGTAAAATACAATCACATGGTTACTTGATAAAAGACCAGTTAATAAATTAGATCAATATAAATTAAAAAGAGTAATTGTTAACCTATATAATTATAAGGTCATGATCCATTAGGATAGAGAGAGTTTAATAAAACGTGTAACTTTTTAAAAAATTACATACATTGATTCTACCCCCTCTTAGGTGGAGACACAATCCTTGGGGAAATTAGATTAAAAAATTATGTATGTTAGAGAATAAAAAACTTCAGATTTAAAACTAAATTATACATGTAACAAGTTATTTTTGAGGTATTTTAGGTCAAATTTGAAATACATCATGAAAATTCATGAAAGGTTGAAGTTTATTAATACATTTGATAAATTAAAGGAATTATTTAGATGTGAACTGATGTATTAGGATGGATCTAGAATAATTATTGAGATCATGTTGAACCTACCTTATAAAAACTATTTTTAGGATATGTTTTAGTGGAAACATCCCATTAAAAAGAAGAGGAAAAATTCAGTGAGAAAAATCTATATTTATATGATGTAATGAAAGAAACATGGGTGACCTAGATTGACATGTGCTATAACAGACCCTGAGGTGGAATAAATATTTTAAATATCATTTTATTTTATTATAACCAATTATTATTAGCTATATTTTCTAGGTAATTAATTCTATTACTTAGGAAGAGTTATTTTTTAATAATCGGTGTCCCCACAAATGAAATATACTTCAAAAGAATTAATCTATAATTAAGTTGGGGTTGATGATAAAGTCATAATGGCTATTAAAAATCATTTATTTTTGATTGAAACTATGAGAATATAAATTACATGATATTCAAGTGGAATTATCAATTTGGTATTTAAAAATGGAATCAATTAATGATAAAAGTTATATGTTACACAAATTTTGTGCTTTATAATTTATGTGCTGACAATTTGGCATGAACATGGTAGATATTATAGGATGCATTGAGGTAAATAAAAGGTAAATATGACTTGTATTTATTAAATTAATTGAGTGACATAGAAAACCTTTTAAGTATTACTTAAATTTTTTTTCCTATACCAAAACTTAGAGGATTTTTTGACACCAAAAGTGCTAAGTGGTAATTACACTCACTATACTTTCATGAGGTTATGTATCTATTTTTGGGAAATTAATTTCAAATATTAAAAGGATTAAGTTTATGGTTTTAGATAATTAAACTATAATTGTGTGATAGTTGGTTATAAGAACCAATGGTGTAAAGAAACCCAGAAAAAAAGGGTTAAAAATTTCAAGACCCAACTATAGATTTCCCAATGGAATTTTTATATCACAAAGAAATGAAATCTCATGTAATATAACTTTAATATACAATTTTATAAAGGGAGAGAAATAAGAAAGTTAACCATCATATTTTTTTAAGAAAAGTTGAATAATTGATAAAGATGTCTTCTTATGAAATCCAAGCATAAAGGATGAGAAATATTGAATATTTATCTCATAAATATGGAATTTAATTTGAAAGGACCCTTTGTATTTCATTGAAAATGGGGGAGATAATAGGCTTAAATCTATAAATACATTCACTTAATTTGATAAAGATTTGAGGGAGTTATATTTAAGGGGATATTGTCAACAAAATCTAATGGGGGATATTTTTAAACCCTTAATATTTTTATTGTAATTTCTTAATACACGTTGTTGGAAGAACCATCGGTTGATTTTAACAATATTTAATTCTTAGAGGATTTTTAAAAGAAGAATTTGATATTAATCTTAGTGGATTTTTATAGAGTCATTAAATCTATAATATATAAAGAAGTAGATATATTCCTGTTTCTTGTTATTGTATTTGAATATGTAAATATATATATATATTCTTAACAGGGTTGGCTAAGTGGTAACATGTAAGGTGGAAACTCCCTGGAAATAAAATTGGAATAGGTTCGTGTCCTTACACAGTCGAATTTAGCTAGAGGCGGGTGGTGTGCATGTGATAGGTTGGGCTCAAGACATGCTTGTTGTGGCACCCAATTATACCTCATTACCGAATAACTTGTTTGTATTTGATGTGAAACCTAAGTAGAATACCCTATAATACTGCATCCAAAATACCAAGGTTCAAATCCTATAAATCCCCTTGGAGGTTTTACATCGCAGGTGGTGATTTAGGCATGACGCATGCAGCCGGCGATGCTGACAGGATGACATAGGCATTACACTACAATGATATTTCGATCCATGTTCATGGGACACTTGGACTTGGGACTATAGGATATGTAACGAGCTTCCCTATACCCATAAAAAGAGTTATTTCCTTTCATAATAAAAAGAGGCTTCAACCACAACTTTTTTTAAATATATGATACCTTTGGAGTTGTTATTCACAACATTCGATAAAAGGATGGGTGGAGTTTCAGTAAATTTTTTGGAAAGATAAGGCGATAACTAAATCAAACTATTGTTAATAAATAATGGATAAGATTTACAATTTCAACACAAGGTGGTAGTGTGGATGTGAGTGCTACCATGGGTCGGTAGTAGTACATGTGGAGGAAATAAGGTGCGAAGGTTGGCACATATAATACATAAAGAAATCACTAAAGCATGTCTACTTGAGTGACCTTCCACCATAGGTTTATGAATAATGAAATTTTTGATGAAGTAATGGAATGATCAGGGCAATAAAGTGGCCTCATATTAAGGAATTCTATTATGTGAGAAAAATTATAATCATGTACTATTCAATCTTAAGAAAAGGAGGTACACATAGATTATTTTAAATAGAATTGTCTCAACCCATCATTAAACAAAATATATGGGGTTAACATATATGAGTATTCTATGATACATTTCTATACACCATTCCATAAACATAGGAGGGTCAAATTACATGCAGGGTTTGAAGAAGTATTCTATTCTATAAGATTGGTCTTGGTGATAGGGAAATACTCAAAAAGATTTCAGTACATCACAATATTTTTTATAGTTGAAAAAAGTTTAAAAATAGAGAGCACTATACCATTTCACTTAGCATAGTGGTTAGGGAGATTCCCTAATAAAAAAATGAGGTCCAATGCGAGCATAGAAATGAGAATGGTGAGTTTCTAGGATTAAATCTGAAGCTAAAATGGTCATCTAGGAAAGACTACACTGTGGATTTTGTAATTTTGGTCTTAGGTGTCCACCTGTACAAAACAAGAAGAATTATATGGGAAATTTAGTGGTTATGGTGAAATCGTGCTTAGCGAGTTAATGTAGGATGTTAGAGGACCTTCTATGCTATTGTTCATAGATAAAGGGTATTTTTATGGGCATTTCACGCATCATAATTTTTTCAATTAAAGGAAAAATGGGATGAAATCCATGGTTTCAAGAATTTTTAAATGAGTTTTACATATAGAAGAACCAAGACATGCCATGGTGTCTAGGTTCAAGTTGTTTTATTGGCCATTTTTCTAGGAGAAGTGTATAAAATTCCATAGATCATAGAAATATCTTGGTCCTGATTTCAAGGAGATTAAAACATGGAATATTAAATGAAGATATCATGATATATGCATGGAAATATCTTGAAACTATTTTAATAGTATTAAATATAGAATTATTCCATGATATTCAAAGAATTAAAGGTCATAGATTATAAGTAAGACCACAATGATCATAGTTTATATAGATGGAGAATTTATTAGTAGTTTTATATTTTCAAATATGAATATATTTAATTTAATAACATTATAGAATAATATATAAGATATATGAAGATATTTTAGGAGTTATTTTGTCTCATTATTTATAATATCCCCTTATATTCATTTGAATAATATTAATAGAATTGAAAAATAGGGGGATTTTTATGGTATAAAAAATACTTATAGAGAAATACAGATGTTCTTTCATTGAATACTAATAAAATAGAAGAAATTAAGTTCAACCATGAAATACCTTAATCAAACCTTTATGTTAATGAAAAAAGAGGAACCTTACTGGAGAATTAGCAACAGAATAATTTCTAATGACTCATCTATAGTAGTGTAAAAAATAAGAAGAATTTATGCATACAATAAATTAAATAGATTATAGATATAATATTATAAATAATAATAAAAGGTATTATAATCAATTGAATAACATTCCAAAGAAGGAGTTCTTTCCATGATATGTTATGGAAAGATGGAGATGATTATATTTTAAGGGAGTTTAAAAACATTCTTATGATAAAGTAGCATTGAGAAAATGATAACCAACCTACTATCAATGAAACTCACAAATAATAGGTTACGTTATTATTTAGACCATGTACCATGTTTTTTCCCTTTGTATTTGTGAGTGAATGAAGGAACTCTAAGTGAAGGTATTCTTGGGAGAAAGTGAATCTACCCCAAACAAATGTAAGGGGAGTATTCCTAGGAAATAGCGTCCTTGTCTAAATCTCATAAGTAACGAGATTATTAATTTTGGTGCATCGATACATTGATGCTTTCATACTTCTTAGAATATCTCGTAGTAGGGAACCATGTAAAAATACAACGTGTCTTATGTTCTTACATTACTTACATTCTGTATGCACACTATCTGATAAAGTAGGTAGAAGATAATCACATAGTAACTTGATAAAAGGTAGTTCAAGAAATTGGATCAACGTAAATTAAAGAGAAAAAGTAAAAACCCTCATAATTAAGAGGCCATTATCCATTAGGGTAGTTAGAGTCTAAGTAATTTTTTTTTACTTTAGAAAATATTCCATACCCTGATTCACCCCTCTCAGGGTATCTCTAACCTAATACCATTATGATTATAACAGAGATATTTAACTTGTTTTATATTTTTCTTCCATAAAACTCCATATTGTATTGAAATAAGTATATGTATCTCCTAATTATTTTTATCACTAGAATAAAAATATTCTTCTTCAATTTCTAAAGGAGAGAATTTGTTCCCCAATGGAATAATTTCCACTGATTTCACATATATCCTTCTTGGTATTATATACGATTTAATTAAAATCATTATTTTCATATAATAAATAGTTTTATTTGAAAATTTATATCAATAAAAAAATACCTATAAAAATAATTTCTTCTTTGGGGTAAAGGATATGTTCAATTTAACCTTTATTGAATTCTAAGAACTTTACCTTTTTGGTCGATTTCCACCACCTTACAATAGGTCATTATTTAACCCAAATATTCTCAAAACATTCTTAACACTCCAAATAAATATTGTATCCATTTATTTCAATTAATATTCTAAGAAATATCGATATAATTACTTATTGGTCACTCCCTAATACAAGAATTAAGTTTATAAATTACCTTAGGTTGCTTTTAATTTTTATCATGAATTTAAAAAATTTTCTTATATTTTATTATCAAATAAATTGATCTTATATTACCTTATATAAATGAGTGTTTGCAGCTTCTAATTGGTCAATTTTATTTGAAGACTCTATAAATTATGCACCTATTTCCTTGTTTTTATTCCTTTATATGTCAATCTCCCCTAGAGAACCTCCAAGTTCAACCATACAATCGAAAATTTCAACCAACCAATTTTCATATTTAGTAATAGGTTGATCTTTCTCAACTATCACCATTATATAATATTATAAATATAATTTAAAATATATATTACCATATTTAATACAAATCTAATCATTAAAATCATCTTTGAAAACTAATATTTTCCTTTAAAAATTGTTTCTTGATGTATATCTATATTTGAAACATTATTTCAGGGGAACTATCATTCTCTATTTTCACATGAATTAAACTTCACACTTGTCACCCTAGTGTATCCTTGTAATTTTTTTAAATTATTTATATCCTTTACACAATTAAATAAATCCAATGGTAATATTATCTTGAATCTACCTTTCTAATTTTTGAGTTTTCTATCCTCATGTGATAAAAATTAACCACTTATAAATCCTATTGTATGTCTCATAATTAGTTGATTTTAGATTAATGCAAGGATATGAATGAATTTAATTCTATGAGTGCCTTAATATTCATTATGGTTTCATAAAAATATCATATGAAAACAAACTATTTTATAAATCATCAAGTTAATGCTCTTTAAAGTTTTATTCCTCAAGTAGAAATATTTATGGATCCTATAAGATTAGAAATATCTTAAAGATTTTCTAACAAATGTATACCTTATTTATTTTATATTTGAGTCCATGAAAGGAACCGTAAAACTCAATGATTTAGTAGATAAAAATATCAATATTTTTATTTGGATACATCTTCATATCATCCAACTTATTTGGAAACACTTGTAAATTTTTATCCCTCACTTTACTGTCACATTTTTATATGGTTTCCAATTTATCAAAAAAAATTTACAGTTGTTTTGAAACAAAAAACTTATATATATATATATATATATTATTTAAAAATGCTATAAATAAAGAAATTTATACCATTATGATAGAGTTAATTTAATTTCTTCCCATTTATATCAAAGAAAAATTTGTGTTATCAAACACTTGTTTTCCATATTGGGTTGTAGAGTAAATGTTGAGTCTAAGAGACTATAGATTTAATCTTATTTTTTACATATTTATATATGGTAATTTCACCCATAAAACAATGGAAATAATTTTTCATTCACATTATCCTCCATAATAAAAACCCCCTATAAAAATTCATCATGAATAACATTATGGATCTAATATAAATTAGTGTGGCCATTATCCCAATGACACCCTAAGAGGGGGGTGTATTGAACCAAAATTTTATCTATAGAATTTCACTTATTATAATTATGTTATATAGTATAAAACTTATACATATCATGTATATCCTAATTAAAACATCATTCTCATAAATATAGAATGAAATAAGTAATATTTAAAGATATTAAGGTACCTATCCTGATGGAATAGTAACACGACCCATAGAATAGTAACATGACCATTAGGAATAGAAATTCAGACAATAAAATAGTAACCTCATATATTAAAGTATAAATATAATTTAGGCATATTATAAATGATAATATGATATAATTATATCATAGTATAAGTAAATAAATGTTTTAATAATGATAAATTAAGTGTTGGTATTTTTGTAAAACATATAGGTTTATTTACAATTTTAAAATTAATATAATTATTTAAAATAAAATTTATTTTCATAAAACAAATTCATAAATTAATATTTTTTTTATTATGATAATAATATAATTTTATGATATCTTAATTAATTTTTCAAAGTTTTATAAAATCAGTTATAATTTTAAAATCCGTATTTTCCAAGTAAATGACGTTTTTAATTAAATATTAAAATTTTCATATTTATAAAATTATTTTCATAAAATTGAGTTCATTTTTTAATTATAAATGTTGAAAAATGGTTAGGGTTAATTTTTCGGATTGTTCCAAAATAATTGATTTTTTAGTGAATAATGAAATGCGGTAATTTACGGTATTTAACAAACACATGAATTTTTAAGTCATGTATGATGTAAGGTTGATGTAAGAACCATAATATAGAAATATTATTCTCCAATAAATGTATCTATTCATGGGAATCAAAACTATTCATAGTCTTGAGCCAAAATAATAAACTAATGAATAAAATAATAAAAAAACACCTCTCTCCTCCCCTATAAATACCACCCTCACCACCTCTTCTCCTCACAACATACAAGAATTTAAGATTTTACAATTTCCACCCAGTAATATTTAAAATCCACTTCCCCATGTTTAGGATCCTTTGGTCTCAAAAAAAGAAAATCCAATTTCCCTAAGGAGGTTCTCAAGGCGGAGAAGTTCAAGAGGTAAAAATCTTTTTTCGTTTTCTTTTAATTTCTTTCATGTTATTTTATTTTCTTATTATATACTCACCTCCCATCATCCAAGTGGAATTATAAGTATAGTATATAATATATACTATAATTTTATTATGTTAATGTAATAATCCATCATCAAACCCCTTATCATCTCTCTTCTATTCTAAAAATAAAAACATCTACCGTGAGGTGTTGATTTATCACCTTTGAGGATGAAGAGTTTTAATTTTCATTTACCACCATTAATTATGGTCATAAAACCATTATAATGGTATAAAAATATTTTAAAATTTATTTTATAACCTTTTTTTATGTTTTTTAACTAACATATACACATAATATTATATAAAAAAACAAAACGAGTTTATTGTGATTGAAAACCGCCAAAATTAATCTAATCGATTATCATTAACATTTTATCTAACGAACCATCATAATATTTGAAATAAATAATATATAAGAAAATTTAAAATTATATAAGTTCAATAATAACATATAATTTTAATTTTTTACAATTATCTCCATTTTACATGATCTCCCATACATGTATACAAGTGAATCGATCATGAAAACAAAGAAAATAAACACTTCTTAATGATGAAATTAAACACTATAACTCTTAAAAATGATAATAAATGAAATTAATAAAATATAATGAATATAATACATGTATAATAGGTTATGTATTTATTAATTAATGAATCTAGTTTTATTATCCATAATATTAAAGTGAATAAATCATTATGACATAAAGGGGATTCTCAAACCCAATTTCATTTCTTTGGGTTATTTTTATTTCATGAAAAATTTCAGTATGGATGTTATTTTAATATTCCTAAAATTTAATTTCATTTTTCTCCCCTTTTCATCTATGGGGTATAAATTATTCCAATCTGATTTTGTAAAAAATGCAAATATTTTTCCAAAACAACTCTTCTTTCTAAAAACACATGTTTTATTTCTCTTGAGATTATTTCTCATTCACTCAATATTGATGATTCTTATCCCAATTATGTTATTCCCCTTTTATTTTGGGAACCACAAGGTTTATTCATTAATTTTCTATTTTATAAAATTAACATGAAACCCACATAATTTCCATGGTTTATTTTACGTCTAATATTGATACACATTCTATGTGGAATGCATGACTATGTAAATGTTATAATGTGACGGATGAACCTAGAATTATACAACACTCCAATGCATTGGGTAATGTGATGTATCTCATGATATAATGTGAAATATGAATGAACATTATCCTAGATTTGTTTATAATGATGATGTTATGATTATGCATATATGTTATGTGTGGACATGATGCTTGCTTTGTTAAAAACTATGTGTGGTATTTGATCACAATGACATGATGTTAATTTTTATGAATTGAATAATTACATGAATTTATATAATTATTCCTATAATGATTATTATAATGATTCTATGCTTATTTTATGATTATTATAATCATGCTTACCCCATGTTACATTGATTCATGTTCTTATCTATCATCTTACTGGGATTTTAGCTCACCCCTTTTTTTAATGTATATCCTCAGGTGATTACTTATACTAAGGAGAAAATGAGGGCTAATAAGAATCTAGAGAAGAAATAGTTAAATTAATTTTTATGTTTTATTATGTAAAAATTATGTACAGTCTAAATTTTACCAAGATACTAAACCTTTGGATCCTGGTTGGGTAGCACTTTTATGTTCTTTACCTTTAAAATGATATAATAATCTTGTAAGAAAAGTAGGGTTTCAATAGTTGGTATTAGATAATGGTGTAGTTAATTTTGGAATTAGGATTATATAACATTATTGAAAACACTTAAGCATGAGGATAATTATATGTAATCACCTAATAATATTTATTTTATAAAAAGTCTAAACATAGATATCCCACAATATTTTCCATTCGATTTAATTTCATAGTGGAATAAATTACTTATTCATGACTTATTGACTTATATTTAGTTAAAAACATTTTTATATTAGAAAATTTTAGGATTAAGGATAATCTACTCCAACAACCCATGCACATGACAATGCAGTGATTTCCCAAATGAAATCCCCAATGCCTTGGGTGGTGGAGTTAAAAATTTCATAGTGATACTTACCCAGCTGTCTGAGGATATGAACAATAAACTAAATAATGTGGAATTTACAAATTCCCTGAAGAGGGGAAAACTAGATATTGAGTCTTTTATGTGGAAAAAACCACCAAAATTTAGTGGAACTTCTGATCCACTAGTTGTAGAACAGTGGGCCAACTCAACGGTGAAGATCTTTTCTATGCTTTACTATTTTTAAGATGGAGAAGGTGACTCTTTCCATTTATTATTTAGATGGAGAGGAAAACCAATGGTGGATCTTTATTAAGAATATAAAGACGAATTATTTAATTAAAGAGATGGATTGGTAAGAATTTAAGAAAATATTTCTTAATAAGTATTTCCCTTAAACTCTTCATATAAAGATGGGGAGATAATTCAAAGAGTTTAAGAAAAAGAAAGGTGAATTTATCATTAATTACAAAGAAAATTCCACAAGTCTTTCAAGAAATGCCTCAGTTTTTATATAAAAAATTATAGAAACATAGATATATTATTTAGTGGTTTAAAACCACACCTTTGAAAGGATATAGAAATTAAATACTTTGGGAGTTATGAAGAAGTTGTTTAATGTGATATCAAAGTGGATATGGAGTTTAGAAAATCATAACATGGCTATGGAGATAATAAAAAAAATATGGAGTTTCAACATGGAGGATCTAATGAAAAAGGTTTAAAGAAAACGCAACTACTCACATGTCAAAAATGTAGGAAGAAGCATCACAATAATTACCTCAAAGGGATGGAGAAATGCATCAAGTGTGGGAGAGAAGGCCACCAAGCTCATGAATATCAAATATATATGAGTAAGTAGGAAAATTTGGTCAAATAAAAAAGATCACCACCCATGGATCAATGTTTCAACTATAGGGAGTAAGGGAACTATGAAAGCCAATATACTAAACCTTGACTCCTTGAGGCTAATCAGCATCAATAGCCACAACATCCAAAAGAGAAAGGGAAAGCTTATTCCATCACTAATATCGAGGTGGAGCCCAAAAATGATGCGGTGACTGATATAATGGTTATTCATTCAAGAATAGTGAATGTAATATTTGATTTTGGTTCTACACATTCTTTCATATCATGCAAGTTTAGAGAAACTATTCAAACACAACCACAAAATATGGAGGTCGAGTTATCCATGAGAATAGAAAATGGGGAAATTATTGAATCCAAAGTATATAAATCCTCCCTAATTAATTTCTGTGGATATAACCTCCCATAAAATCTTTCCTTACTTCCTTTGGTAGAGTTTTATGCTATATTAGTAATGGATTTACTATCTTTATACAAATCCAACATCAACTACTAGGAATGAGAGGTCACTCTTCACATCCCGAGGCATCCTCCAATTATCTACAAGTGCAAGGAGGATAATGTATATAAATTAGATTTAGAATCTCAATTTTGGATATTAATTCCTTATTAGAAATCATATCTAGCTCAAATGATTGAGACAAAGGAGAGAATAATTATCAAAGACATGCTTATTGTGAGGGACTATAGTGATGTGTTCCCTAAATAATTTCCTAGTATTACTCATGACTAAGAGGTTGTGTTGTAAATTAAACTTATTCATGTATCTCTTCCTATATCAAATAAACCTTATATAATGTACACTATTGATTTGGGGGAACTGGAGAAGCAGTTACAAGAGAATTTGGACAAGGGTTTTATACCCCTGAGTACTTAACCATGGGATGCACCAACCCTCTTAGTCAAGAAGAAGGATGGATCGATGTTCCTATGAATTTATTATTGTGATTTCAATTAAATCATGATAAAGAATAAATATCTCCTTCCATGGATAGATTACTTTTTTGATCAACTATGTGGTGTCAAGTATTTCTCTAAGGTAGGCCTTTTTTTAGGATATCACTAATTAAAGGTGAAAAAAAAAGATATTCCCAAGACTACCTATTAAATGAGTCATTGAAACTATTATTTAATAGTTATTACCTTAAAACTCACTAATTATCCAACAATATTCATGGAATTAACAAATATTCTCTTTAGATATTACCTTGAAATTTTTTTGGCAGTCCTTATAGTTGATATTCTAATATACTTCAAGAGAAATGGGAGACATGAGGGGAATATGAATTTTGTGCAAGGGACTTTTTTAAGGGATACAAATTATAAAAATTACATTAAATTTGAGTTCTAGATAGAGGAATTATCATTCTTAGGGCGTGTTATCACCATAAAAGTAACATCTATGGACCCTTTCACGATGAAGGCAATTGAAGAGTGTCCCAAGGCAATATCTATAACAGAGATATGTAGTCCCCTTGGTCTAGCTGGGTATTACCGGTGATTTGTGAAGAACTTATCATGATTGTAAAACCCACTAACTAAGCTGACTTAGAAGGGATAACAGTTTTTCTAAACCAATTAATGTAAATACTACTTCAAAGATTTAAAAAAGTGTCTTATCACTATGTTAGTACTCACATTTCCAATAAGCAGGGAACTTTTTGTGGTATAAAACGACACTTTAAAGAAGGGATTAGTCTATGTACTGATGAAAAATGATAAAGTGATAGTACATTCCTCAAGGAAGTTGAAAATTCATTAGAAAAGCCATCCCAAACATGATCTAGAGTTGGTAGATGTGATCTTCATGTTGAGAAGTTGGTGGAATTATCTCAATGGGAAAAAGTGTGAAATATATACCAATCAAAAGAGTATCAAATATATATTCACATAAAAGGATCTTAATATGTTCCATAAAATATGGTTAGAGATCATAAAGGATTATGACTACTTAATCCACTACCATTTTGGAAAATTGAATAAAGTAGTGGATGCTCTAAGTAGAAAGTATCCCACAACATTATCATTGATGAGAATTGAGAAAGAACCAATCTTCTTAGATTTGGAAAGGATGGACATCAGAATCATTAAGGAAGGAACATCATAAATCCTTTATAAAATGATTTTTCAAATATACCTCATGGAGAAAATAAATAATGACTAAATAAATGATGTGGAAATTTAGAATAAAGTGGAATACATGAGAATTCAGAAATACTTAGAGTTCAAAATTGACGAGGAAGGATGTAATACCCCGAAATTCAAGAGTAAGAATATTGTATTCGATAGCGTATATGAAAAAAAACAACAAGAGCATAAGGGAATATAATATCTTGATAATTTATAATATATTTACTTTTTAAATAAATTCTATATATTTTATTTCTTTCAATATATGAAATAACGATATAGCATATGTTACACTCAATAGTGAGTTTCTTCATCGGCTTGCGTAACATGCAAGACCCAATTTTACCGAATAATAATATATCATTAAAATATTATTATTTAATATAAGATATAAACTAGTTTTTATGAATAATATTAACTAAATTATGAAAATTTATGGTTTATGTAAAGATAAAATTAATTCATGGGTTACCAATTCATGAGAAATGAAAATAAGAACTAATTGGATATAAAAAGATATATATTTATTTTTATGCTTCTAAAAGAGTTTTATCTTAATAAAAATAATTAATTACAATTATTTAATGATATTAATGGAATATATATGTTAAATATTTAATAAAATATTTTCTATATTCATGTATTAGGTTTTATAATCATAAGATAAGAGAAAACCAAATATTTCACTTAAAAACCTATATTTTTATAAAGGAAATTTTACCATCTTTTAATGGAGAACCCATTTTAAATATGAATTTTTACACTTTAGTTAATTTAATATTTAAAAATAAACTTTATATTTGAAATTGAAACATAAAAATTAGGTTAAGGTGAATTTTTTATATTTTTCAAAAACATATATTTTTTTATTGAATAATTAAAAATACTGAATTTCAGTTCAAAACTATCTTTTCATAAAATTTATTTATAAGGATAAATTATATTTTTAATTAGTTTTAAATTTATTATTTAATATTTTTATCTATTAATAAAATTTATGTCATTATAATTAATTTTACTTTGAAATTTATTATAAAAACTCATCAAAAGTTTAGATGTTTTTTCCTTAAAAACCTGCATTGACGTCCTGTATGTGGGATCAAATTTAAACTAATTTCTTCCAATACTATGATTAGAATTTTGAAAAATAGATTAAATATTTTTAATCATAATAATTTATAATTTCTAATAATAAATTTTTTACCAAAAAGATTAGTTAAAGTAATTAAAATTAATTACAATTACTGAGATAAAATTAATCTTAATAAAGGACTAAACCTTTAACTTAAGGGCCCAAATGACCTATAAACTTGTAAAACACCAATATTATGGAAATAATTATACCATTAAACTTCATTTATTTAGTTTTTTGGTCTTTTAATACATTTTTAGGTAAAAATGTGGGTACACCTAACTTCTTTTAAAAAATACCAAGTGGGCCCTTTTCCTCCCTCATAAAAGCCCACCACCTCTCCCCATTCCTCACACCTCTAAAAACAATTAGGTTTGGATAGTATCTGTTCATATATATTCCCAATATACCTAAACTAGTCCTTTAATCCTCCATTTGGGTATAAATCCTTCCAAGTAATCCTTTTGATACAAACTAAAATAAGTTACCCGATTAAGAGGTAATATTTTCTCTAGAGATATTTAGTTTCATTTCCATTCTCTACCCCCTAAAATATATTTATTACATGATTACATAAAAAAATAATCCTAAATATACTAGGATTTTTTTATGTAAAGTTTTAAACCTATAATTTCACACACCTCCATCTAATGGGTAACGAACTTACTATTTCTATATACCTTGAACTACTACCTAATGAAACGATGATTATTCATTTTTCCATTACCACCTCTCATGGAAGGAATTATGATGGAAAATATGTTTATATACGTTATATATGATATTTATAATTTATTTATTTTTCTATAATTTTTATTTATAACATACCTTTATGCTTTCCATATTGGATAAATACGATAATTTCATTTGAGGAAGTGTGGACTACCGCCCCCTCAAAGTGATATGAATCATTCATGCCACACATGAAACATATAAATAATGGTTTTAATAAAACTATGTAACATATATAACATATATATTATAATATTCAAATTTATAATTTATTTTTCATTATTTTAATACCAAAATGAAATGAAAGTAGCATTCATGCGTATGTACGGTCTACCGTCTCCATGAATGGTGCACTTAATTTATAATCACAAAATCTAATAGACTAATATAAATACATATATAATGAATATATATGATAATTAAGTCATGGGTTAAATTATGGATATGATTAAATAATTATCTAATTAATAGGAACAACAATTGATAAGTCAAAAACGTACTTGAGAAAACTAGGCAATTAACACCTGAAATAGTTAAAATAATGAAAGAGTGTTAAAAAAGGGTAATAAAATATTATAAGAAGTAAATATATAATATTATAAACATGAGGATGGTTATTATATTAGTTATTAACATATTTTAAGCCATGACAAAATAAGATAAATAGCACACAACAAAATGAAGGTTAAGGTAAGGGATTTCGTCTCAATTTACTTTCCAGTGAAGCTTATTTTTGTTATAAACCAATTCACTTTTATTTTGTGTATATAATTCCCTTTGACATGTCATATCATGAATATAATTATTTTCATGATATTATTGGTTTCATTTAATTCATGGGGAATTGTGATTTAAATTTTTTAATGTAGTATGTGACACATTAGAATATTTAAATATTATTTTTCCTCAAGAATGATTTCATGTCAACAAACCTTGTTATTACTTATCCTCCTTTTAGGTATTATTGATAAATAAATATTATTTATTCAATATAGATATTTTATATAGAACATTGTTTATTCAATATATGAGGAATTCTTTGTACATGCAATACATGGGTGGATGACCATTTAAGAAAAGCCCTATAGGTTGGGGATTAGTTAATGCAAGCCCCTCGATGCATTGATAGTATCATGGGAAAAATTAGTTGGAAAAAATAGAAAAGTTTAAACTATATCTTAATAATAAAGGTATCAAGTTCTTGGGAAACATGACATCCAATAATTAAGCATTTCCATTATTAAGAATTTATTATTATTATTATTATTTATCCATGAGATTTTGCATCGATATATCTATGAATGCATTTCATTTTAAGTTAATTGATTAAATGAAATGTGTTTTAAAATTCCTATCTTGACATGTTGATAATGAATTATATAGTTATTTGAATGGCATGAGTTATCAATTATTTACCTTTCCATTATAATTTATTCCCATTAATTAATTATTTCTTCCACTTTATTTACACTTAATAAGCATTTGAGCTCACCCTTATTATGTTTTTCCCCAGTTTATGAAGAATAAATCTTTGAATAATAATTCAAGGATACTATTTATTTAGTTTTATTATGTATAATTTTTTTATTTGATATTTAAAAATGGATTATGGGTATTATGTATGTATTCTAGATTTCTAAGATTTCTAAACTGATCGTTCCTTCAGGATTTGATTCCTTATAATCATGAAAATGTAATTTGATAATACACTAACTCTAAGATTCTGGGGTCAGGGTGTTGCAGTCAGTATCAAAAGAATTTTAGAAACAACCTTAGAAACTAGATTAAGAAAAATTATATTAGGGAACATAACCCTAAGATATAATTTGAG
Organism: Viscum album; assembly: GCA_963277665.1. NCBI lineage: Eukaryota > Viridiplantae > Streptophyta > Magnoliopsida > Santalales > Viscaceae > Viscum > Viscum album. Next base: position 1,413,020,650 of record OY728125.1, on the reverse strand, counting down.
TATGATTATAGAAGAACAAACTAGAATTTTGGTAGGGTAAATATTATGTGGGTATTCCTAGAAATACATCCCTGTCTTGATACTTCAAGTGGAAGTGGTTCTGGAATAGATGTACCTAGAAGTAATAACTCCTACAAGGTGTTCTGTTTCAAACTCAGGGTAACCTGGTACATGATAAAGGGACTTATTGTGCACTTGGTTTGACACTCCAAGGGTATATAATTAGGATAGTTCATATTTTATTTACCTACCATTATGAATGATTTGAAAGTAAATATTTCCCCAAAGTAGCAAAATTTTATAATTCTAGGATTTAAAATGCATAAATTTATATGATATACCATATCTGGAATTATAAATTATGTTATGATTTAATCAAGTATATTCTATTTTTTAGAAACAGTTTCTAGTATAAGGAACATGAAACTCACTAATGAACACGATCCAAAGAGTAATAAGGATCACATCTTTCATGGTCTCAAGACAATATTTCAAAGGGAAATATTCTTCCAAAAATTCTCATCATATGAGGACCTAGTATCATGTAACAATGATATGGGTAAATAATTCTCCAAGTACTTTGTCTTAAAAGGAAACCAAGACAAGAAGAGTCCATCTGAGCACCATAAAAAAGGAAATGAGTAGAAGAAGAGGAAGGGAAATAAATATTTTATGAAACGTGATAATTGTGTCAATAAACACCCCAATACTTTCTTTAAGGGAATGAGAGTTTGTTATAAGTGTGGAGAAAAAGGATACCAAGTTTGTTATTTCAAGGGTAATAAAAAGGTTTCCAATGTACAATGATTCAACTTCAAGGAGATGGTACACTATTAGAATCAATGTCCCAAGCATTAAAGGAATATACCCCAAATTATTCTATTATATAAAGATCAAGTTATGCTACTGCCGGAGATGAATAAGAATGATTAATATTCTAATTCAATAACTATTCCATTTGAATATTTTATTAGTTATGTACTAGTTATAAGAATTATGAAATATATGAGTATTGTACTACAATACTTTTTTGTTAAGGATTATAGATCATATGTTGAATGAAAACAATAAAAGTTATTTAGTAGAAATATAATTTTTTTGTAAAAAACATTATTAAGAGGAATACAAACCTTAATATGTTATTGATGTTGATATAAGGATTAAGAAGTGATTGATTTGGAAAAGTGTTGAATACCCTAGAACTAATTAATGACTTGTCAATAAGGGGTCTATGCATTTATTAATGTATTTTACAACACTTTTGGATTTAAGTAATATATCCAATAACATGTGTATTACGTAATTAATAAGGAAGAATTCGTGTTTCCAATAAGTTTTTACGGTGATTCAAGTTATTACCATATTTTAATAGGATACATGATGAAGTTATTCACATGTTTGGAATGTGAAAATTTATAGATGCTTCATGTTAATTAAAGGATAATGATAATTTCATCTTGTAAATTTAGGGACTTTATTTCTAAGGTGTTCGATCATAATCTTTTGGAAAATTTATCCATTTATAAAATGTTTTATGTTGATCATTGGATGATATTTTCGAGGGAAATGTATTATTTCACTATACGATGCATCTTGTGCTATGATATGAAGTAGAAATATTTCAAGGTGTAATCAAACAAAAATATTTTTTTATAGAAACATATATTTACTTATATTCTTAAAGAGTGAAATAAATCCTCAACTATAGTAAAAATGAAACCAAAAATGTTTTCCTAGTATCTTTTTTCCTGATGAATCAAATGACCCTTAGATCATCACAGATTTAAGGCTTTCTGATTATTAACTTTATCCTAACCATATTCTCCAGTAGTATCCATTAGAACTTGATTGTTATTTTTTTTCTTCCATATCCATGTTTTAATTTCCCACCTATGTTCTCCTATAAGGGAACCTAGTTATGCAACATTATACTATCCTTTCTCCCTTATTAAGAAGATATGTTATTAACCCTATTCATGATGTGGGTTTTTCAACAATAGTTTATTTTAAAATATAAATTATTTTATTACTGAGATCAAGTTTAAATTGTGAGGACTCAATTTAATTATGGTGGGGAGAATGTAATACCACAAAATTCAAGAGTAAGAATGTTGTATTCAATAGTGTGTATGACACAAAACACCAAGTACATAAGGGAATATAATATAATGATAATTTATAATATATTTAATATTTGAATAAATTAAATATATTTTATATATTTCAATATAAACAACAATGATTTAGCATATATTACACTCAATAACAAGTTTCTTCAACAGCTTGTGTTACACACAAGATTGAGTTTTACCGAATAATAATATATTATTAAAATCTTATTATTTAATATAAGATATAAACTAAACTTTATGAATACTAGTAATTCAATTATGAAAATTTTTGGTCAATTTAAATATAAAATTAATGCATGGGTTTCCAATTAATGAGAAACAGAAATAAGAACCAATTGGATATAAAAAGAAATATATTATTTTTAGGTTTCCAAAGGAGTTTTATGTTAATAAACATAATTAATTATAATTATTTAATGATTTTAATGAAATATATATGTTATATATTCAATAAAATATTTTTATATTGATCTATTTGATTTTATAAACATAAGATAAGAACAAACCAAATATTATACTTAAAAAATTATATTTTTAGAAAGGCAATTTTACCGCATTTTAATGGAGAACCCATTTTGAATCTTAATTTTGATACTTCAATTGATTTAATGTGTAAAAATAAACATCATATTTGAAATAAAAACCTAAAAATTATGTTATAGTTAATTTTTGATATTTTTCGAAAACATATCATTTTTTAATGAATAGTTAAAATATCGAATTTTAGTTCAAAAATATTTTTTTATATAATTTATTTATAAGGTTAAATTATATTTTTAATTGGTTTGAAAGTTTAATTAGTTAATTTTTTTTATCAATTAATACAATTTATTTCATTGGAACCAATTTCATTTTGAAATTGATTATAAAAACTTATCAAACATTCAGATGCTTTTTCCTTAAAAACCTGCATTAACGTCTCATCTGTGGGATTAAATTTAAATTAATTTATATCACTTATATGATTGGAATTTGGGAAAATGGATTCCATATTTGGAATCATAATAATTTATAATTTTTAATAATACCAACCTTTTTTTTGACAAAAAATATTAGTGAATGTAATTAAAATTAATTACAATTATTAAGGTAAAATTAAACTTAATAAAATACTAAACCATTAACTTAAGGGCCAAAATGATCTATAAACTTGTAAAAACCCATTTTATGGCCACAATTAGACCATTAAACTTTCATTATTTAGTTTTTTTTTGTTTTTTAATACTTATTTTAGGTTAAAGCATGGGTACTCCTAACTTCTTTTAAAAAATACCAAGTGGGTCCTTTTCATCTCTTATAATAGGCCACAAAGTATTTACATTACTCACAACTCTAAAAAAACTTCGGTTCAGACAATATATGCACATATAGATTCCAAACATAACTCTACACTACTTTTAAGACTCACTTTGAATAAATAATTCCAAGGAATCCTTTTGGTAGAAACCAAAAGAAGTTATCCGATTAAGAGGTAATGTCTTTTCTCAAGCTCTTTAGATTCATTTCAATTATAAACCCCCTAAAATATATTTATTACATGATCATATAACAAAAAAATATACTAAATATACTAGTATGTTTTTATCCAAAGGGTTTAACCTATAATTACACTCACCTCTAACTAATGGGTCACAAACATACTGTTTCTGTGTATGGAGAACTAGTGCCTCACGAAACGATGATTGTTCATTTTTTCCCTCACCACCTATCATGGTGGAATTTATGATAAAAAATATGTTTATATATGTTATATATTATATTTATAATTTCTTTATGATTATTTAATTTTTATTTAGAACATAACATTATTCTTTCCATCTTGTGTAAATATAATAATTTAATTTGAGGAAGTGTGCACTACCGCCCCCTCAAAGCGATATGACTCATTTATTCTATAAATGGAACATATAAAGGATGGTTTTAATAAACCTATGTAACATATATAACATAAATATTATACTTTAATTATAATATATATATGTATAATTTATTTTTCATTGTTTTAATACAATAAAGAAATGAAAGTAGCATTCATGAGTACGTACGAACTACCATCTTCATGAATGGTGCACTTAATTTCTAATATCCAAATATAATAGACTACTATAAATACATATATACTGAATATATGTGATAATTAAGTCATGTTTTAAATTCTGTATATGATTAAATCATGATCTAGTTAATATGAACAACAATTGAAAATTCCAAAACATACTTGAGAAAACTAGGTAATTAACACTCGAAATAGTTACAATAATGAAAGAGTGTTAACAAACATGTAATAAAATATTATAATAAGTAAATATATAATATTATAAACATTATTATGGTTATTATATTTGTTATTAACATATTTTAAACCATGATATAGGAGGATAAATACCACACAACAAAAGAAAGGTTAAGGTAAGATATTTTCTTTCAATTTACTTTCCATTGAGACTTATTTTTGTTATGCACCAATTCACTTTTTTTTAGTGTATATACTGCCCTTTTAAATGTTATATCTTGAATATAATTATTATAATTATATTATAGGTTTAATTTAATTCACTTGGAATTATTAATAAAATGTTTCAATGTGGTATGAGATACATTGGAATGTTTAAATATTATTTTTCCTCAAGAACGTTTTAATGTCAACAATCCTTATTGTCACTTATCCTACTTTGAGGTATTATTGATAAATCCATATTATTTATTGAATATGGATATTTTATAAGCTTAATTGTCTATTAAATATATGAGTAATTCTTTGGACATTCAATAAATGTGCTGGGGACTGATTAAGGCAAGCCCTACGAGTTGGGGACCGATTAATACAAGCCCCTTGATGCATCAGTAGTCTCATGAGATGAATTAGTTGAAAAAACTAGAGAATTTTAAACTATATATTAATGTTAAAGGTATCATTATCCTATTAAAAATCATGTATGATAATTAAGAATTTCATTTATTAATAATTTTATTATTAATATTTATCCATGATATTTTGTATCAACATATCTATGGATGAATTTTATTTTTAGTTAGTTGATTAAATGACATGTTTTTTTATATTCTTACCTTTCTATATTTATATTTCCTTATCTAGTTTTTTGAATGGAATTTTCTATCAGTTATTTACATTTCCATGTTAATTTAATCCTATTTATTCATTACTTCTTCTGTTTTATTTACCCTTATTGAGAATTTGAGCTCACAATTATTATGTTTCTTACCTTAGGTTATGAAGAAGAAATATTTTAATAAGCATTCAATGATATAGTTTTTTTTTATTTTTATTATGTATAATATTTGTATTTCCTATTTTCCAATGGATTTTGTTTATCATGTATGTAATATATATTTCCATGACTGCAAAATTGATTAGTACTTTAGGATTTGATTCTTTGTAATAATGATAATGTAATAAGATATTGCACCGGATTTGGGCTTCTGGGGTCAGGGAGTTACAAAAGAGTTGTAAGGTTCGGGTCATGACTATGTGTACCATATAATCCAAAGACAAAGAAAGAGCTTATGAGTGACACACATAGCACAACCTTCTATATTCTCCCAGGGAGCACAAATACACATCAATATCTCCAAGAGAACTACTGGTGGGGAAATATAAAATAGATTATTGAATTAACATAAATGTGCCTGGTATGTCAGAAAGTGAAGGATAAAAAGAAAAATTCTATGGGGATTATGAAACCATTAACCATACTAACATGGAAATCAAAAAATATTACCATGGAATTTTTCAATAGACTTCTAAAGATATCCATAGGAAACAATGCTATATGGGTTTTTGTGGATCTTTTTACAAAGAAAAATCACTTTATTGCATTTCGAGAGGACTTATCACAGGATAAACTTGCAAAAATATATTTTAGAGAACTGGTAAAGTTGTATGGAGTACATCTATCAATTATATCCGATCAAGATATGATATTCACCTCCAAGTTCTAGAAAACTATCCAACATGATCTAAACCCAGAGTTGAACTTCAGTACAACATATCATCCTCAAACTGATGGAAAATCTGAGCAGACTATTTAGACACTAGAAGACATGTTGAGAGAATTTTCTATTGTATTCAAAGGAGGATGGGACCAACATCTAACTTTTCCAGAGGTCTCATATAATAACAGTTGCCACTCAAGCATCCAAATGGATCTATATTAATCCCTTTATGGGAAAAGATGCCGAACACCGACATTTTGGGATGAAGTTAGTGAACACAAGCTACTAGGACCTCAAATGGTTGAAGAAAAGGAATAAAAGGTGAAAACCATTATGTATAACATCAATTAAATGCAAATTCAACAAAATATCTATACATAAAATCATTGATGGGACCTAGAGTTGGAGGTTGAAGACATGGTATTCCTCCACATATCTCTATAGAGGATAATCATGAGATTCAAGAAGAAAGGAATGATAAGTCCAAGGTACATCGGCCCCTTTGATATTATTGATCATATTATAGCTTTATCATATTGACTAGAAATTCAACCTACCATGTCTCAAGTAAATGATGTATTCTATTTATCTCTCTTAAAGAAGTATATACTAGATCTCTCACATATACTGAATCTAGAGGCGGTATAGTTGAAAAATGATCTCCCTTAAAAGGAGCATCTAATGAAGATATAAGACCATAGAGGTAAATTTAAACACATTAATACTACTCAAATGGTCAAAGTAGTATGGCGAGGGAAATCCGTACAAAGAGGTAACATGGGAACTAGAGGAAGTGATGAAGGAGAAATACCCTCACTTGTTTATGTAAAATGAAATTTAGAGGCTGAAATTTCAAAAGGGGGAAGAATGTAACGAACAAAACTTTTATAAATTGAATTTACCTTCTTATAATTATGTTATATAGTATAAAAAACATACATATAATGAAGACACCAATAAAAACATCATTCTTATAAATGAAGAAATAAATAAGTAATATTTAAAGAAATTAAGCAACATATCCTGATGGAACAACAACCTGAACCTTGGAATAACAACATGACCATTTGGAATAACAATTAGGCCAATATAATAGTAACATCCTCTATGAAAGTTTAAATAAAATTTAGTCATCTTATAAATGATAATATGATATCAGTGTATCATAGTTAAAGTAAATAAATGTTTTAAAAATGATAAATTAACTATTGTTTTTTTATAAAACATATATTTTTATTTACAAATTTAAAATTAATATAATGATTTAAAATAAAATTTATTTTCATAAACTATATTCATAAATTAATATTTTGTTTTATTATTATTATAAGATAATTTTATGATACCTTAACTAATTTTTCAAAGTGTTATAAAATCAGTTATAATTTTAAAATCATTATTTTCCAAGTAAAGGATGATTTTAATTAAATATTAAATTTATCATATTTAGAAAATTATTTTCATAAAATAAAGTTCATTTTTTAAATCTACATATTGAAAAATGGATAGGGTGAATTTTTGGTATTTTTCTAAAATAGTTGAATTTTTGGTGAATAATAAAATACAGTAATTTATGGTATTTAACAAAAACATGAATTTTTGAGTCATGTATGATGTATGGTTATTTTAAGAACCATATTATAGAAAAATAATTCTCCATTAACTTTATTTATTCATGGTAATCAAAACTATTCATATACTTGAGCCAAAATAATAAACTAATGAATAAAATAAAAAAACACCCCTCTCCTCCCCTATAAATACCATCCCTCACCACCTCTTCTACTCATACCTTCCAAGCCTTGAATCTTGTAAAATGTATGTCCAACACTATTACCAGTACCATACCACACATACAATATCATTTGGTCTCATCAAAATACTAAATTCAATTTCCTTAAGGAGGTTCTCATGGAGAAGAACTTCAAGCAGTAAAATCCTATTCTGTTTTATTTTAATCTCTTTTAAGAAATTTTATCTTCTTATTCTATACTAAAATAACATAATAAAAGTGGAATTATTTCTATATTATCTTATATAGACTTAAATTTCATTTTATTAATGGAATAATCTATTATCAAACCTCTTCTTCTCTTCCTTTTATTCTAAAAATGAAAACGTCGTTCGCGAGGTGTTGAGTTATCGCCATCAAGGATGGCAAATTGTCATTTTACGTTACAACCTTCAGTTCTAGTCATAAAACAATTATAATGTTTAATTTTTTTTTAAAATTATGTTTTAACCTTTTTTATGTTTTGAACTAATATATATACATAATATTATATAATAAAAGAAAATGAGTTCGTTGTGCTTAAAAACCGCCAAAATTAATCTAAATTATTTCCGTTAACATTTTATCTAATTAATCATCATAGTATCTTGAAAAAATAATAAAAAAGACCAATTAAACTTATATAAGTTCATTAATAAAATATTATTTCAATTCTGGATAATTATCTCCATTTTATAGGATCATCCATACATGTATACAAGTGATCTGATCAGGAAAACCAGGAAAACGAACACTTCTGAACAAAGAAATTGAACACTATAACTCATAAAATGGTCATAAATGAACTTAATAAAATTAAAATGAATAAAATACATGTATAATAGGTTCTGAATTAATTAATTAATGAATATAATTTTATTATCCATGATATTAAAGTTAATAAAGCATTTAGACATTTGGTAAGGGGATTCTCTAACCCAATTTCATTTTTTGGGTTATTCCTCTTTTGTACCAAATTTCAGTACATATGTTATTTTAATATTCCTAAAATATAATTATATTTTACATAACTTTTTATTTCTAGGATATAAACACTTTCAATATTATTTTATGACAAATACAAATATTTTTCCAAAATAACTCTTTTTTCTAAAAACACATGTTTTACTTTTATTGATATTGTTTCTTTTTCACTAAAGATTGATGATTCTTCTACCAAGTATGTTATTACATTTTTATTTTTGGAACCACAAGGTTTATTCATGAAGGTATGTTTTTTCTGAAATTAAAATTAAATCCATTTACTTTCCATGGGTTATTTTATGTTTAAGATTGATATACGTTCTATATGGTACGCATGATTATGTAAATGTTTTAATGCGACGGGTGCGCCCAAAATTATAAAGATATCCAATTCATTGGGTAATGTGATATATCTCATAAGATAATGTAAAATATTTGTGAACCTGATACTATATTTTTTCCTAATAATTATGTTATGATTATGAATATATGTAATGTGTGGACATGATGCTAGATTTTTTCACAAATATGTGTTATATTTAACCGCTAAGACATGGTGTTTCATTTTTATGCATTGCCACATTCCATGACTTTATATAATTCTTACTCTCATGATTAGGATGATGATACCATTATTTTTTTATGATGATAATAATTATTCTCATCCCATGTTATATTGATTCATCTTATTATTTATCCTTTTACTGGAGTTTTAGAGCACCCCTTTCTTTTATGTATATCCTCAAGTGATTTATTTGTACTAAAGAGAAAATGAGGGCCACTAAAAGCTAAAGAATAAGGGGTTAAATTAATTTTTATGCTTTATTATATAAAATTCATGTATGGTACTAATTTTACCAATATACTAAATCTTTTTTATCCTGGTTGTGTAACACTTTTATGTTGTTTACCATTAAATTTAAGTAATAATCATGTAAGAAAAGTTGGGTCGAAATGGGGGGGGTGTAAATAAGTGTGTTAATTTTTCTCCAAACATAAATAGTTCTTACTTTTACAATGGAAATAAATTTTTGAACCAATCAATATCAATTACATGACTATAACATCCAAATATAAAAAAAACAAATGCATGAACATAATTATTTTAGTTATTTAACTGAAAAGGTATAATCTATGGTTCATACACTGACAATGTTTTTAAGTATCAAGGAAATCACCATGAACTGTATATGATCATGATTTTTAATTGATTTATCCATCCAAACCATAGTTTAATTCCCCTATCATCCTATCTACTCACTACTTTAAAGAAGAGTATGGAAGAATAAATTAAATACATCCTAATATCAATGGATATCAATAAAATAATTAAACACAAATAATCAAGAGTGTTATTTATTATATTCTAGCCTCCTTTGATAATGTTTAGTTCATTAATAATGTACATACGATTAAGAACTCTTCATTGTGTTTTTCATATTTATACCAATGTTATCTATCCCCATCAAATTCATACTCTCATAAATAATATTAAATATTCCTCTAAAAAAATAATTAATTTTTATTTTCATATTTATCTTTAATCTAATGTCACATATAAGACATTGATTGGATCTTAAATTCATCCATTATAAAAAAAATCACCAATTAAATACATATCTTATCCATTATTCTAATCATGAAAAATATTTAAAATTTAAAATTCTTCATTCACAATGGAATACTCACACACCACCATGGAATGGACTGAACCAAAATTATACCTTTATCCTAAAAATAAAAGATTTAAATTAAAAATTACCACATTATAAAACTATTTCCTCTATAAACATTTGTATATCTTAAATACACCATGACATGGTGTTTATCTAAATAAATCTTGGTATTTTCATCCTCAAATCTAGAATATATTTCTCTAAAAAACTTGCTCGAAATCCACCAAAATGGATTATTACTCATATTCTAAAAAATGAACAATTAAAATGCCCATTTCAAACCATTATTATAGTTTTAAGAACAAGTTTATAACATATATTATCTTGAAACATTTACCATGTCAACATGGAAAAAAATTGCCTCTTATTTTTTAGTATACACAAAAAATTACGAAAACCATGGTATGTAAAAAAATTCAGTTGAACTTGAAAACCACATTTTATATTACACCATAATAAAGAACATTGTAATTTTTGAGATCCCAATGGAATTGAAGTATTTACCTAAATTCATTCCCAATCAATGATCACCAAAATTCCTCAAATATTTATTTTTTACACCTTGATGTGCTCTAACCTTATTACTACATGCTCTATTATCCTTTAAACAAAAACTTCTTCCAACCATCTTAAGTCTTATACATTCATCTCTAAAAATTATTATAAGTAAAATATTACACCTTACACTCAACTACCAACCATGGATTGATAATGATCATAAAACATGATGAACATGAAATAATAAACAACTCATAAGACCAATATTATTCTATTTACTAATATAAGTCCAACATAATTAACCTTAGTTCCAATATACCCAATAATAATTACCTTATTTTGAAGTGATGGTAAATTCACATCATATATAGTGCACCAATATCCATCTAAGTATACTTCTCCTTGAGGAAATAAAACCCTTTTTTTATTTTATCTAACGAAATAACCTTGGATATTATTGATAACACATGCAACCCATATAAGAACATCATATCCCTATTCAAGATAATATTCATTGAAATATAATAAATTAATCGAATTAATTCATTTTAATCAATTATTTGTAACAATGATTTAAAAAATCTATAAATATTTTATTTTCATGTGGATTCAATTACATTTGATGTTATTAATACTATATTTTTGTAATCCATACAGAGAAAATTTACATTTTTTTAAAATAAAAAAAATATTTTTCTGAGATTATGCTAAATGGATGATCTATCATTACTCCCACAATCTATAGATATTTCAGGTACTTGGGAAATACATGAGTGCGTATAGTTATATAAATTGACATAAATTGTTTTAAATAAATATTTTTTCATTAATTAACCATGAAGGAGGGAACACACACAAATTGGATCCTCTCTAGGATAGATTAACATGAAATAATGTTACAAATTAATGGTTGAGTAATTATACATTTGAGACGGTAGAATTTTTTAATTCATCCAATAATTTACATGAGACATTTGATGATAGTTTAAGATTCAAATTCTCAATTTTCCCTACTTCAACTAATACAAAAAATTCCTTACCCGCTATGGGGGACACTCAATTATCATTTTGGATGTTCTTAATCCTGTATTCCACCACTATGTTCCATTCCCTAGAAATTGGAAAATGAAATTCATGTAGATTTATTTTTGCTACTTGATTGTCCAATTGGACTTGGAGTAATGATTCATATTTATTTAGTTGTTTGGTGAATTTTTTCAAGAATATTTTTTGATTTTTTATAATTTATCACACATGGTTGATTTTTTATAATTTATCACACATGGGGATCTACTTTTAGATCTTCTAAATGCTTCTAGATAATAAATGTTTCCTAGATAAATATTTACAATGATGGATAGTCAAAACCACCCACCCATAAACCTATTAACATCTAATGGAGATGGATTTATTTTTTACCTATATCTTCCAATGGGTTCTCAAGGATCATTATATATATATATATATATTATTTCATACACCTTCCTTAATATTCATTTAGTTATGGGTCCAAGATTTTTTTTTTCATTTTCTGGTATTGGTATATATAATGGAATGAGGATACTACAAGATAAAGCCTCTAAAGACTTAGATGCTGATGCAGTTAGAACCATATCTAGTGCACATATATTAGGTAAAACATGCTCTAAGTGGAAATTCTCAATCGAGTTTCATAATTATTATAAAGAATAATATTTTATAGTGATGTTTTAGGGACTTCAACTTGTTAGGGGGATCTAAACTTCAAGCCTTATACATGAATAAGATAATATAATTCAATTCCTTACTCTAATTACCATTTTTATCTTTCAACATAAATATTTAAATCCTTTTATTGAATATTATATGGGTTTGTTTCAGTTATATCATCATCCTAACTTATTTTTTCCACCATTCAATGTGAATGAATCTCACCCCAGTATTGATGTTTACTAAAAAATTATCATCTTTGAACATTTAGTTAACCATATATCTTCCCCTGGATTCTTGTGTGAAATTTAGACTATTTATTTAAGTAACTATTCCTTTAAATATAGTATTGGGGTAACAATAACACCATATTTTGGATCACTCCCTCAAAAAACCAATTGTATTAGCAATATATTGAAGTGTAATTTGGGAATTAGTATCTTAGTGTGTCAATATTTTCTAAAATTTTAACACAAACATTTTATGTTTCCTATAAAATATTCCTTAGTAAGTTAATGGATTTATTCATTAAATACACTTGAATTGATACTAAAATTGATAGAGTTTATAAGGTTCAAAAATAGTAATCCCATCAACTCAATCTATATGTATCCCACCATGAAATGAGATTATATAAGAATGTTATTTATTTATGATCATAGTATTATTTACTATCTCCCTAGTGGGTGTTTCATATAGAACAAATAAAAATAAATAATATCATCCCATGAAGTTGGATAATTTGTTGATATCCATGTACACTAGTCACACCATCACAATATACAAAAAAAACTGGCCTAAATATATTTGAAGTGATTTATGTAGGGTTATAAAATTCATAACTACTAAGATGTGTTATATCCTAATGATAGTCTAAAGTTCTTAATTAATTATCTACAGGGATAACCAAATTTAAAAACTTATAAAACTTTAAAAATTGCTACTAATTTATTAAAATATAGTACACAGTAAGTTTTAGGTCAAACCCAAGAGATGGTGAAAATAGTTTATAATAAATTAAAAACGATTTATTGAGTTGTTTTGAATAAGAGAGAAGGAGTAGGTTTTGGAAGTAATTTGGAAAGAAAAATGAGAAAGTATAATTGAGCTTTGGAAAAGGAAGTTGGAAGGAATGTCAGTTTTTGTAGATTTAGGGTTTGGATAAAATTGGATTTAAAAATTAATTTGATTATTTATTATTAGTTTCAGAGTCGTGATAAGGAGGATCCAATGAGTAGGGTATCCCCTCCTTAATATGAAAATACCCTATTTACCTTTATATGATATTTTAGAGTTTTAATGCACTAAGTTTATCTTGATACCATATATAAACCTAATTTCCCTATAATATTCAATAATCATGAAATTTTTTAGGTTTATCAGTTTTCCAATTAAAATAGTTTTTTTAGATTCATCAATAAATGGTAATTATTAAACAAAAAAAAAGAGATTTAAAATTTTATTCAATATTTAGGCAAACCTAACACATGAACATAATAAGAAAATACAATCCTAAAACACCTCCCTCATTTGGATACATTAACCTATAACAAGGAGATAATTACTCCCTCATTCTAGTAATGAGTTAGTAAGAGGGAAGGAATAAAAAAATCATAAAAGAAAATAGAGAGAAAGACTGGTGATGACATTACACATCAAACCCAATTGACCCAAGATTTGGTCTATGGATCAATCACTGGTAGTTTTTCAAAAACTATCTATTTATAGATCTTTAGGTTTCTATAGTTTGATAAAACTCAGTATTAGTGAATCCATAAATGAGTTATAAAGGTGTCCTGATTCTTTATTTCCCATCCCAGGTCATAAATGTGAGTCTCCCATCGAAATCCCCATCAAAAGGCTCAATATAAGAAGGTATCTACAATTTTATGACATGAATAGTGTTTTTATGAAAAAATATTTTGTGTCCTAGATCCCTGTAAGTGAGTTTTTGGTGTCAAAATAATTCTTGAAAACTTTGGTGTTCTCCATGGCATGATGCATATTTATCACACTATGACTATAACATCACATTATGTTTTTAGGTACTTTTAATGTATTTAAGTACCTCTGTTTTGGATTAGTGATGAATGAGATAATTGGGATAACTTTAAATGATGTTTTGAGGAAAAGGGGAGGTCGCACGGGCAGTGCACGAGTTGCCTAAATCGTGCGGCCAAACCGTGTGTAGTTGGTCTTGGAGGCAGTAGCTTTCACATGGGCAGTACACGATTTGTCTAACCGTGCGACCAAACTATGCATGGAGTGTCTGCCGAGGCAGTGGCTAACGCACGGTTAGCGCACAGTTTGTCTAACTATGTGGGCAAACCATGCGACCACTTAAATGAGATCCTATAAAAGTGTATCTCACTCATTATTTCCTCTAAGTGCCTCATTTTTCCTCCTAAGTGGCCTTAACTCAGAATTTTTCTTCTCCTAAGGTCAGAGAAGGTTATCCCATCATTCCAGAGGCAATCCAGAGGCTTATCTTGGTGAATCGAAGCCGGATTCTTAAGGTATGTGATCATTCTTCATCGTTCTTGATCGGTTTCTTAGATCTACTTAGACCTACTTCTCATATTTTCTCAGTTTCTTAGATCTATGCTCGTTATTCGTAGATCTAAGTGTTTAGATGCCAAATATAATGATATTTAGTCTTGATCTTGCTAGGAGAATATATCTAAGGCAGGTTCTTAAAGAAGCAACCTGGTTTTCTTAAGCGTTCTTCGACCGTTTTGGTTTTCATCAAAACCTTTGTGGTAGGTGGTTCAGTTCTGACTTGACAAATTGATTATCATTTTGTTTTCTTGGTTTATTTCAATTGTTGATTTAAATTCAATTTCTCAAATTTTCTTTCAATTAAATTGATAAAAACTCGATTCTAATGAATCAAGATATTTGAAATGGTTTTGGCATAGAAATTTGGAAAACCCAAATTTCATTGAATTGGGTGTGTTTATGGAAATTGGGAAATTTAATTTGTTTAATTTAAATTATGGATTTGATGGAAATGATTTCAATTAAAATTTTTAATTTAATTGTGGTAATAAATTGTGTAATGATGGAATTGGTTTTGAATGGATTTTAAACTGGTGAAAATGGCTTAAAATTATTTGATAGAAACCCAGTGGTTTTTTCTTGTGAAAAATGTATGTTTTTGAATAAAACCTATTTGGTTTTAAATGGAAAGAAATTGGCACTTTTGCAATGGAAGAATGGGATTGATCATATTTTTAAGCATTCTTAAAATATTTCACCCATAATGTAAGAGCTGATGCAAGCCTTAGGTAGTTAATGAGTTATTTGGATACACTCTATGATAAGACAATGTTCTAAAACATACTTGCGGTGGGTCACATCCCCCAACGGGTTGGTGAAGAGTCTCCTTTGGCCAGTGTCATAGGGACGTGTGTATACACATTTTTCCGAGTTCACATAGAGAGTGAGGAATCCTATAACTGGTTAATACTATCGTACCTTTTGGCAGATGACCATGTTGCTTGCTTATTTATTTATATTTGAGATATAAATGTATGCCAATTATTTTGAACTGCTTTACTTGCCTGCTGAATTTATATAAACAGTTTTATATAAATGTTTTATTTAATCCATTATTTTAGAAATATTCCATCATTTGTAAAATCGTTACTTAAAATATTTATTTCCATCATTTGAAAATGTATAAAATGTTTTGTTTAAATATGATTTTGATTTTCCAAACCTGTTTATTTAGAAATTGTAAGCTTTTATTTGGATAATCTATGTTTAGAATCTGTTGCAGAATCTTTGGTGGTATCTTACTAGGATTAGGCTCACACCCTACTTTTGCCTTCAGGTGTTTGTAGGCTTTCTTCTTCCTGGTTCAAGCAAAGGGAAGGGATATCTTAGAGGTGGATCTAGCTGTTTATCTTTGGTCTTGGGGAGTTGTGTCCTTAGGGACCTTGGGGCTGTTTTCCCAATTTTTGTACTTGGGTTATAGTACTTTGGGATTTTTATGCCTCTTTGTATTATGGTACATTACTCCCAGTGGAGTTTATTTTTCTTATGAATACTGTCTTGCTTCTTTTCTTTCTCTTTTTTGGTGGAAAAATCATTCCCACTTTAATGTTATGTGATGCCAGGTTCTAGTTTCCAACCCATGGGTATTGGGAATGCCCTTCGAGCTATGTCAGGGCCGGCTCAGTTATCGGGTTACCAGGTTACCCGGGAAGGTTCGTGACAAAATGGTATCAGAGGCAGGTTAAGAATCTTTCCTTGATGACAATATGCATTTGAGTATTCTTGTCAGGACTTAGGAGGTAGTTGTGATTGAGTGCCTGACCAGATCTCACCACAATGAACCTTAAGTCACTAGGGTTGGTTAGGGAAATACGACTTGTGGATTAGTTCTAGTATTTTCCCTATTTTGATTTGGATAGAGTGGAATCCAAATCTTGTGATCCCTGATATTAAGAATAGTTTTCCTTGTTACTCTGTTTGAGTGTTAATCTAATGTCTTTTTATGTTGTTTAGCGTCATGCCTCTGAGAAGACATGGGAATCAGATCCAAAAAAGGCTGCTGCTGAATCTCAGCAAGTGAGTCCTATTGTGGATCCGAGTCTGGTTGAGGTGATTGTTCACACTATCCAATATCTAGGACATGCACCACCTCTAGTTCCTGTTCAGGCTCCAGCTATAGATCCTCATAGTGATATTCTTCGAAATCATTCTCAAGTGTTCCTACGCCAGAAACCACCAGTTTTCAAAGACTCTACTGACCCTCACCATGATGAGGAATGGTTGAGTAAGATTGAATGTCTATTTGGGTTCTTGGAGACACCTAATTTGATCAAGGTGAAGTGTTCCACTTTCGTGCTGGAGGGACCAAGCATGAGATAGTGGGACATGATGGTGAAGGTTGGGAAACATGAGGGTTTGGAGTGGAAAGACTTTAGGATTCTTTTCACTAACCAGTTCAATCCAGAATCAATGGTGTTGGCCAAGGATGTGGAGTTTTTCAAGCTTGAGAAGGCCAAAAAAACCGTGTCTGAGTACTCAAATCAATTTTATAAGTTGGTATAGTTTTCTCCTAAGATTGTATCTAATGAGAAGATGAAGGCTCGATGATTCAAGTTGGGAATTAGATCAGATATCTATTCTCAGGTTTTCTTACTAAGGATACCCACTTATGCTGATGTGCTAGATAGGGTGATGATGGTTGAGATGGACCTGGTAGGAAAGTCAGGGTTGAAGGAAGTTCCTTTTCCTCCTAGTGGTAGTGTTGGTTCCTTTAAAGGAAAATGGAAGTGCGAAGTTTCTCATGGTAGTTATTGACAACAAAGTCATTTCATACCTCCGGTAGCACCAGGAGGGGCTTATTTGACTTGATATCAGTGTGGAAAGCTAGGAAATTCTAAGAGGGTTTGCACTGAGACACCCAAGAACTGTAGCTCCTGTGGATGTTTAAGGCACTTAAAGAGATTCTTCCATCACTTCTCTACTCCACGTAGTGGAACAGGATCATCAGTCCCTTTAGAAACTATGGGGTAATCAAATGCTTCACATATAAAAGGGTTCCAGCCACAAGAATTTGGAATGAAGCTTCTTCACGTAGTAGAAGAGTCGCTAGAGGTAGTTGATACATGTCCTACAACTGTGAGAGGTACCATTACTATAGCTTCATCTTTAGTGACCACTATTTTTTATACTGGTGCATCTCACTCATTTATTTCAACCATATTGTTAATCTTCTTAATCTACCTATGGATATTTTATCTTGTGCGATGGATATTACTACACCCCTTGGTACAATGAGAGAGAAGGGTCTTCTTATTCCTGCTTGTGCCCTCTCACTATCAGATGTTGATCTTGCTTGTGGTTTTTTGGTTCTCAACATGAAATCTTTTAACGTCATATTTAGGATGGATCGACTCATTGCCAATAAATCCCGAATCGATTGTTATCTTTGATGGGTCTACCTTACTACACCCAGTGGTGTGCCTCTTGTTTTTTAAGGAGAATAAGACCCAAGGTCAAGTAGAGCCAGACCCTCTTATCCAGAGTTGGGGAAAGTTATATCAGTGTTTTCTTTTGATCTAGAGAGAGATTCAATGTGTGGTGATCTTCCTTCAACCGTCATTGAGTTTCCCGACATGTTTTCTTCTGACTTCTCTGGTTTTCTACTAGTAAGGGAGGTTGATTTTTTCTATAGACTTAATTCTTGGTACTCAAATGGTTTTTATTACCTCTTTCTGAATGGATCCAGTATAATTAAAAGAACTGAAGTCTTAGTTAGACGATCTTCCTGAGAAAGGTTTTATACGCCCGAGTGTGTCACCTTGGGCAGCACCAGTTCTCTTCGCCAAGAAGGCTAATGGTTCTCTTCGCTTATGTGTTGATTATCAAAATCTCAATCGAGTTACGATAAAGAACAAATATCAATTACCACGAATTGATGATTTGTTTGATCAATTGAAAGGGGAAAAGTGATTTTCAAAAATTTATCTTCGATCTGGTTACCATCAGTTACAGATTAAAGAAACTGACATTCATAAGACCACTTTTCAGAGTAGGTATGGACATTATGAGTACCTTGTTAGGCCATTTGACCTAACAAATGCTCATGCAGTTTTCATGGCTTTGATGAATAAGGTTTTCCATGAGTATCTAGATAATTTTGTGGTAGTTTTTTTGGATGAAATTCTTGTGTACTCCAAGTCTGAGGAGGATCATGTGCATCATCTGAGAACAGTTCTAAGTCTTCTAAAGAATCACCAACTTTATGCCAAGCTTTAAAAGTGCAATTTCTAGATTCGAGAAGTGAAATTATTGGGACATTTAATGTCAAAATAAGGAATATCAGTTGATCCTGAGAAGGTGAAGGATGTTATGACTTGAGAACAACCACGAAATGTTTTTGAGATTTGGAGCTTCTTGGGCTTAGCATGATATTATCGCCGATTTGTTAAATACCTCTCAAAGTTAGATTCTCCAATGATTGGTCTGACTCAAAAGGGAGTGATGTTTTCCTAGAATGATAAATGTTAGAGTTCTTTTGTTGAGATAAAGAGTCTTTTGACTACTACGTCAGTGTTAACTCTTCCTGAGGCTATGATAGGTTACGTGGTCTTCTGTGATGCATTGGGTTTAGGTTTGGGATGTGTCCTTATTCAAGGTAATCATGTTGTTTCATATGGATCTCGTCATCTTAATCCTCATGAGAAGAACTATCCTACCCATGACCTTTAACTTACAGCTTTAATGCACATACTTAAATGTTGGAGACATTACCATTATAGAGAAAGGTTTACTGTGTATTCATACCATAAGATATTGAGTTATATCTTCTCTCAAAAATATTTGAATCTCCGCCAAAGGCATTGTGTGGAGTACCTGCAATCTTTCGACTTTGAAATTGCCTATACCCCAGGGAAAGAGAATGTAGTTGCAGATGCATTAAGTAGGAAACTTCCATCACAGGATGTGAAGGAATCTTCAGAAGAGTGGTGTTTGATGGATCTTTTTTCTCAGTTGTGTATTGGAGTTCAGTGGAAGGGGAATGAAGTTTCTTTAGCTAGTGTCCAGTTGAAATCTGCTCTTCTCGAGTTAATTATTTAGGAACAAAAACTGGATGATGAATTCCATAGTATCAGGGACTCTCTTTATAGTGGGGAGACCAACACCCAGTGGTCATTCTCCAAAGAGGGTTATATGTGTTATCAAAACCGTTACATTATGCCGTTATCGGCAAGGAAGGATGTGATGGGGGATTTCCATAACTCTCAGTGGGATGTGCAACCAGGAACCAAGAAGATGTTCTATGACATGCGGTGATAATTATGGTGTCTAGGTATGAGACGAGACATTGTTGAGTTTGTATCTTGTTTCTATACATGCCAGCAGGTGAAAGCCGGGCACCATAAACCTTCGAGTTTGCTTCAACTACTTCTAGTCACTATATGGAAGGGGGATATAATCTCTATGAACTTTATGGTTGGGTTACCTCAAACCCAGAGGAAGAAGAATACGATATGGGTTGTGATCAATAGGCTGACCAAGCCAGCCCACTTTATACCTATTCTAGATACAACCAAAGTTGAGGAGTTGGGAAATATCTATTTTAATGAAATTTTTTGTTTTCACGGAGTTCTGTCTGCTATAGTCTCTGATAGGGATCCTTGGTTTACTTATCGCTTTTGGAGAGGCCTTCAGAAGTCACTGAGATCTCAGGTCTGTTTGAGCACGGCCGACCATCCATAGTCAGATGGCCAGACAGTTAGAGCTATTTAGATCCCTGAGGATATGCTCCGTGCATGTGTTCTCGACTTTGGTGGGTTTTGGGATGATCATCTGGGACTAGTTGAGTTTTCTTATAACAACAGTTATCAGTCTGCGATCAAAATGGATCCTTTTGAGTCATTGTATGGCCAACCTTGTAAACCTCCTTTATATTGGTCATAGATTAGTGAAAGTTACTTGTTAGGACCGAGTTTGGTCCAAGAGACGAAAGCTAAGATCCAGTTGATTCATCAGAGAATGTTGATAGCACAAAGTCGGTACAAGTCTTATGCTGATAATCACCATAGACCTTTAGAGTTATCAGTTGGTGAACATGTGTTCTTGAAATTTTCACCCTGATTAGGTCATAGACATCTTGGGAGGCAAGGGAAGATTGCCCCTCGTTTTGTGGGACCTTTCGAGGTTGTTGGTCATATAGGGAAAGTTGCTTACTGTCTAGACCTACCACCACAACTGACGTCGATACATAACGTGTCCCATGTATTGTAGCTGTGAATGTATCTCTCTGATCCATCTCATGTTTTGAGCTGGAGTGATCTTGAGATTGAACCAGATTTATCTGTGACTGAACGACCCGTCAGGGTTGTCGATTATAAGACCAAGGTACTTTGTGGGAGAATGATACCTCTGGTCCATGTACTATGGAATCATCATTCTGATTCTCACGAGATGTTGGATAGAGAGGCCCTAATTATAGAGCAGTGGACTCATCTTTTTGACGTGGAGGTTTCTTCATAGGCTTTTTGGGGACAGAAAGATCTTATGGTGGGGAGGTTGTAACATCAGGTTACGTTTTCAGGTACTTTTGATGTTTTTAAGTACCTCTGTTTTAGAGAAGTGACTAATGGGATAGTTTAGAGAACTTTAAATGATGTTTTGAGGCAAAGGGGAGGTCGCACGGGAGGCGCACAAGTTTTCTAAACTATGCGGCCAAACCGTGCGTAGTTGGTCTTAGAGGCAGTAGCTTCCGTACGGGCGATGCACGATTTGTCTAACCGTGCGGCCAAACCTTGCATGGAGTGTCTTCTGAGGCAGTGGCTAATTTATAGTTAGCGTACAGTTTGTCTAACCGTACAGGAAAACCATGTGGCCACTTAAATGAGATCCTATAAAAGTGTATCTCACTCATTTTTTCCTATAAGTGCCTCATTTTTCCTCCTATGTGGCCCTAACTCTGGATTTTGATTCTCCCAAGGTCAGAGAAGGTTCTCCCATAGTTCCAGAGGCTATCCAAAGGATTCTCTTAGTGAATCAAAGCCGGATTCTTGAGGTATGTGATCGTTCTTCATCGTTCTTGATCAGTTTCTTAGATCTACTTAGATCTACTTCTCCTCTTTTCTCAGTTTCATAGATCTTCTCCAATTATGGGTATATCCAAGTGGGTGGATGCCAAATATGATGAGATTTGGTCTTCATATTGCTAGGAGAAGAGATATAAGGCGGGTTCTTGAAGAATAAACCTAGTTTTGTTGAGCTTTCTTCGACCGTTGTGGTTTTCGTCAAAACCTTTGAGGTAGGTGGTTCCGTCTCGACTTGACAAATTGATTATCATTGTGTTTTCTCGATTTATTTCAATTGTTGATTGAAATTCAATTTCTCAAATTTTCTTTCAATTAAATTGATAAAAACACTATTCTAGTGAATTGAGATATTTGAAATGGTTTTGGAATAGAAATTTGGAAAACCCCAATTTCATTGAATTAGGTGTGTTTATGGAAATTGGAAGATTTAAATTGTTTAATTTAAATTGTGAATTTTATGGAAATGATTTCAATTAAAATTTTGAATTTAATTGTGGTAATAAATTGTGTAATGATGGAATTGGTTTTGAATGGATTTCAAACTGGTGAAAATGGCTTAAAATTATTTGATAGAAACCCAGTGGTTTTATCTTTTGAAAAAGGCATGTTTTTGAATAAAAACTATTTGGTTTTAAATGGAAAGAAATTGGAACTTTTGAAATTGAAGAATGGGATTTATCGTATTTTTAAGCATTCTTAAAATAGTTCACCCATCATGTAAGAGTGAATGCAAGCCTTAGGTAGTTAGTGAGTTATTTGGATACACTCTACACTACAACAACGTTCTAAAACATACTTGTGGCGGGTCACATTCCCGACGGGTTGGTGACGATTCTCCTTTGGCCGGTGTCATATGGACGTGTGTATAAACATTTTACTGAGTTCACATAGAGTGTGCGGAATCCTATAACTGGTTAATACTATCGTACCTTTAGGCAGATGACCATGTTTCTCACTTGTTTATTTATATTTGAGATATAAATGCATTCCAATGCTTTTTAACTACTTTACATGCCTGCTGAATTTATATAAACTATTTTATATAAATGTTTTATTTAAGCCATTATTTTAGAAATACTCCATCATTTGTAAAATCTTTACTTAAAATATCTATTTCCATCATTTGAAAATGTATAGCATGTTTTATTTAAATATGCTTTGGAATTTCTAAACCTGTTTATTTGAAAATTGAAAGATTTTCTTTGGATAATATATGTTTGGAATCTATTGCAGAATCTTTGGTGGTATCCTACTAGGCTTAGGCTCACACCCTAATTTTTCCTTTGGGTGTTTGTAGACTTT
The DNA here is from genome assembly GCA_963277665.1 of Viscum album. Classification (NCBI taxonomy): domain Eukaryota; kingdom Viridiplantae; phylum Streptophyta; class Magnoliopsida; order Santalales; family Viscaceae; genus Viscum; species Viscum album. The sequence continues at coordinate 1,412,997,066 of OY728125.1, read as the reverse complement.
CTTCTTCTAGGTTCGAGCAAAGGGAAGGGATCTCTTGGAGGTGGATCCAGATGTTGATCTTTGGTATTGGGGAGTTGTGTCCTTAGGAACCTTGAGATTGTTTTCCCATTTTTAGTACTTGGGTTATAGTACTTTGGGATATTTATGCCTCTTTGTATTCTGGTACAATACTCCCGATGGAGTTTCTTTTTGTTATGCATACCGTCTTGTTTCTTTTCTTTGCTTTTTTGGTTGCAAAATCATTCCCACTTGCATGTTATGTGATTCCAGGTGCTAGTCGCCGACCCGTTGGGATCAAGAACACCCTTCGGGCTATGTTTGGGACGGCTCGTTTATCGGTTTACCAGGGTACCCGGGCTGGTTCGTGATAATGACACATCCTATTATTCTCCTAACTATTTTTTATCTTCCTTACTTGGTTTTACACCTTTTACCCTGACATTATTACATCATAAATAGTATATTTATGATGTAAATGGTTCTTTTCAATCCCAAGGACATGTATTTGACCTTGAATCATTAGTTCTGACCCCTCAGAAGCTCCTATAATCATCCTTTGTCATGGAAATACTTTAATGAAAATTATTAATATTTTGGATCCCTTTCATAGTTTTCCACAAAAATTTTCATCCTTAAAAATATGAATAATTACATTAAATATAAGAGAAATAATTAATAATTTAAATCATAAATGTAATTAATTTTAATAATAAATAGTATACATGAAATTTTCATATTAAATCTATCACACATTAATTCAAACTTATCCCCAATTATAGAATATCAACATACTGAAAAGGATGCTCACCCTACCATGATTTAAATTTAATTTCAATAAAATCAATTTATTAAATGGGGAATTGAAATTTTTGAGCATTACACAAGAAAATTCATCAATACCTCATTTTTCAAAGAAACAAGTCAATCAAGTATTCTAATTTTCTTCTTTTAAAATAGTCAATCCCTTTAATTCATCCATTTTCTTATTTCAATTCATTATTAATATTAATTCCATTTTTAATTTACCTAAATTTAATTTTTATGCTCATAATTAAGGTAGATTTGCGAATAGATTTATGTAGATACATAAAAAACATGTCAATTACCATAGGGTTGTATAGAATCTAACATATATAATGCATAAATAAATAGATTAGAATTAATCCTGATGACTTCCAGTAAGTTTCAAATGTCTCTAAGGCTTAAGGTTATATTGGAAATGATGTAAAAATAAAGCTAAAAAAACGAGGTTTGACTCCAAAGAATAATGCAGGATACAAAAAAGATATGCTCAATGAGAATCTCCCATTACATATTCTATCCCTATCTTCCCCCAAAAAAGATCAATGTTGGATCACCATAAAATAAAGAATAATGAATGAATCATCCTCTCTTGGAATTTTTTTGAAATTTTTTCTTAATAGAAATATCAAATCCACCACCTTACAACATACGATCAAAATATCATCAATTTAGAAATAATTATTTTTGATCCCCATAAGACACAACCTATTTATTTATTTATTTATATTAATTTTTTAGAAAGTGTGGTGAATAATAAAACAAAATGAATAATACATGGCCTCTCCACAAATCATAAGAAACCCCCAAAAAAGTATCCTCACTATAATATATCTAGATCTACCATGGAAAATATTCCCCCCACCCTTATTATTTTTCATATCATGAAATATACCATGAATAGGGTAGGAATGGATATTACAGGATTGTAATGAATATCCTTTCATAACAAAGCTATTTATGGATTCTATGAGCTTAAATGATATTAATATTAGGTGGGTACTAGGATAAAGGGTTAACAAAAAATATACCCCAATCATATTAAATGTGGTTCTGTTCGTTCATATATTTGATAAGATTCCAAGAATGTTCTAGAGTAGAACATGGCTGAGTATCATAATAAATATACTATAAAAATAATGGGAAATATTGGTTCATAAAATGTATCAAGAATGAGATGAATGATTGGGAAAACTACTCATGGAATTTTATACTAATAATTAAATAAATTAATGCAGATATATAAAATTATAAGCAGGAGAAATATCAGAAAACTTTCATTTTGAAGAATCAATTGGTATCCCTAAATCATATTTTTTAAAATCCTAAACCACATGTTTATCCCTAATAATTCTTACCCCCATATTTCTCATTCATATTAGTTGAAAATGAAATTTAAAAACATGAAAATAAAATGATCCTAAGTAGTTTAAGTATTCTAGTTAAATTAATTAAAGAAATAATTAAGGAAATAATGCAATCAAAATTTCAAACTCAAAAATAATTAAATGTGGGAATATAATTAAAAAATATAGAATTGAAATGCTTAATACCCTTTTAATTATGCTTTAACTTTGGCTGCATAGGTTCTACATGCACTATATTCACAATATGTATCATACCTAATACTGTTTATCATGTTGCCTTCCAGTATCTTGATGGTATTGAAAAATAAAAAAAAACAATTGAAAGTACATTCCATTGTTAATAAAATTTGAAAAATTTGGGGAAGTATTAATGTTCCTAAAACTAAATAAAGAAAAATACTAAAAAAATCAGGCTTCCTATTGAAAGTTTTTTTTATTTAATATCATTGAGTTTACCTTAACTATTTCTGGTTTAGCTTAGGTGATAAATGATTCAAAGGATTTTACATGGTTGGGGTCTATAAATGGACTCAGATGTGACCTGGCCATTTTGGTTGGCCTATTTCATTCTTTTGAAAACAACTTAACTCTTCTTACCAACAACACTTGACCAATTTCCATTGAACTGATCCACTAGATATTTTTAATCCAGAAGAACTGAATAGGAGGTTGTGTACCATCCATACCTATTGAACATTTTGAATCATGGATGAATTAGTTTCTTCTCAAATGTTAGTTATAAAATCTTTCAAATTACCTTTCATATTTTTAGTATCTTTACTTTTAATATCCTCTTTTACAACATCATATTACTCATGTAATTATTTAACATCAATAATATCATAAATATAGGATATTTTTTCTCTACCATATCATCTTTGTTTTTCAAGTCATAATTTTTCATCACCCGATGAATGTTGAAACATACTTGTTCATTAACTACTCTCATATAGTGTTCTATGATTTTTACATCAATCAAGGATCTTCCAATATCAAAAAAAAGCTTCCCAAAATGAGAGGTGTCTAATCCTATTGTATTTCCAACAACAAGAAATATACTAGGAAGTATAATTTGTTGAATTTTATAAAAATTTCTTCAATCATTCATTGTAGTAATTTCATTGTTGAGACTTATAATTGACATGAAACTATCATGGGATTAAATCCCTCTAATCCATGGCTTTTAAATGTGGTTTAAGACATGATATTAATGATTTTACCCAAGTAAACTAAATATTTTCCAAATTTATTAACCCCAATAAATATAAGAATAGAAAAAATAATTATATCTTCCTGCTTCTTTGGTAGGTTCTTTGATATAATATATGAACACTCCTATGTGAGTGGTATGGTTCCAATTTCATATAGATTCTTTTATTGGTCACCAAATATTTCATATTTTTTTTGTATGTCATCATGTTTGTAAGAGCCTATGAAAAAGGAATATTAATATGTATTTTTTTAAAATGTTCTAGAAATTTACCTTTTTGCATGTTGATCTTCCCTCAGGATAGTCATTCTAGAGAAGGTACCCTTGGTTTTTACTATGGTGGTTCCACTTTTTTATCCTCAATAACTACTTGTTCCTTAATATTTTATAGATCTATAACTCCATTTTCCACTTGTTGTTCTTTTTCTCTCTCGATTTATTCAGGTTAATCCTTGGTGAGTTTTCCACTTCATAGGGCAATGACTTTAAATCATACCGCTCAATAGGTACAAGCACTAATTTCTACTCAAATAGATGGTACACCTAAATAAAAAATCCCTGCACTGAGGCATCATCACTAAAATAGTCATCATTATAACTGTATCTATGAATCCTAGAAGGATATCATATTAAAGGCATATTGAAAATTAATAAGATGTACCATGGTTAGAATATCATATATGGGGAGTTGAATAAATAATGACATAAAGTTCAATGAATCTTTACTATATAAAGCATGTACCATTAGTTTCCTAGAAACCAATTCCATAGCATGCTGAGTCGACAAACAGGTGATTAGATTCCAAGTCTTTGAATACATCGATCACCACACAATCATTGGGTTCCTTATCTCGAGATCCAAACTCAAGAATCTCTAAAAACATTTCCCTATGTTCAAAAATCCATAATCATGATACATATATCTCTAAAAAAAATCCCTAGTAAAACCTACTTTGAAACAAATCTATCATGATCCAACCTTGTAGGGACCCTCTTGTACTGATAGTAATCCAAGAGTGACTCTACAAGATCACCTCCAATAGGACAGGGGTTGGAGACTAGTGCTGAGTAGGAATATCAATGAAATAGGAGGATTTATCCTAAGGTACCCCCCCACACCCATATAAATGCACCAATGTATGGTAATAAAAAACTAAAACCTATAGATTTTAAACCATTCATGAAACAACTTCTAAGAAAAACATTAGAGTGTAACAGATAAATATCTATAAAATATAAATGGAAAAAATATATTACCAACAATGAAGAAAGAAATTCCAACCGAGAAAAAGATAATAAATTTAAATATTGAGTAAATATTGGACCACAATCCCTAATTCTGAACACTAAACATGGCTAGTGCCTCTATGTACTGCTATTTTACACCGATACAAGATTCATCAATGTTACTAAGAATCTATTTATAATCTTCATAAGAAATAACATGTACATAAAAATCCCATATAGGGGTGAGTATAAACATACCCAGTATGGAACATTGAATAACCAATAGGGAAACAATATAATAAAATATTCAAATCAACCCATAATTCCAAAGGAATAAGAAACTCAATAGTAGATATTCTCATAAATAAACCCTAGTCAAAGAGAGAGGTATCTTGGTCTCTATAACTAGCTAATAAAAATGAGTCTACTTGTAGCTTCAATGTCCCAATATATAATGAAAGGAATCACCTATGACCTCATAATAATAAAAATCAAGGACCCACACCCATCAAATATATACCATAATTTAGGGAGTAATATATCTAATGGATGACCCACTCTTCACCAAAGCATGAAGACGGGGGTGTACCAATTCGTAGATAGAGGACCCACACTGTCTATAATATGGGGGAGTATTGAATCTTCCAATACATAAGATATGGGGGAATCATTCCATATAAACATGACCTTAATGGGAGCAATGAACCCATAAAAAAATTGATGTTCACACCCGAAACTTTTTGAAGACTAAGTGTCACTAGAAGAAGCTCCCTTCTTACATTACCACACATAATATCACTGATGTTGAAACAAAGGCCACCACCATATCCTATATGAAAAAAATACTTAGAATGGACTACTCATAGGCCCAAATTTAATTCCCAAATAAGAAGATATGAAATATTATACATTGTAAAATAAGTACATTATATTTTTATATGGCCACAAGATGTGTGGTACTACCTGAGGTCCTTGGCATGTTATCCCATAAACATGTCTTGACTAGATTTATTCCTCCACAAGATGTGTTCCTATGAGGATATGATGTGTATGATCACTTGGGGTCCTTGACATGTTCTACCTATACCTATCTAAGCAACCCATGTTGAATCATACAATATGTGTGTTCGGCTACATGGAGTGAAATATTTAACTAGGCAACCAAAAACTATCCACTACATGAAACTGGACTACATAGCATATGCTCTTTCGAAACACATGGTGTGTAGTTTGGTTTTTCACATACAGTAAATTATGGTCTCACAGTCTTCACATATTACCTAGATATTTTTAGTGTGTGTATGTGTTCTAATTTTCAATAAAAACCAAGAGTCACGCTTACTATAAAAATTATTTTCAAATCCCTCAATTATACAACAGATTTAGGATTGTTCTACCCTAGAGGACAAGAATATGACCTAGTTAGTTATCCATATGTTGATTTTGGTGGTTTCAAGTTATAAATAAAAAGAACCTTTGAAACAAGTAATATTTGTATAAGTATCTAGTTTATTGGTGTAGTAAGAATAAAAATTCTATTGTACTATCTACTGCTAAAGCTGAATACATAGATACAAGTAGATGCTCTGTAAAAATTTTGTGAATGAAGAACACTTTACTAGACAATGGATATCAATTACAACATGTACCTATAAATTATGATAACACAAGTGCTATAAATATTTCTAATAACCATGTATCTCATATTAGAACAAACAAAGTTGATTTAAGATATCAATTTTTGAGAGACCATTTTCAAAAGGGTGATAAAACTCTTAAATACGTTGGTAAAAAATATTATATTCCTGGTATTTTCATTAAGAGTTTGAATTTTAAGAGAATTAACTACATTAAAAATTCATTAGGAATGATTAATTTTGGTTAAGTTTATTTTTATGGAACCCACCATTGAGTTTTACCCACCGTAAAGTTTTAACAACCATCAAGTTTTACCCAGCAACGATTTTTACCAACTGTTGGGTTTTACCTACTATTGGAAACAATATTCCTTTATCAATTTATTTTCATTAGTTTTTAATTATTCATTTATAATTTATGTTTATGGGTTATGTATTTATTTAATTTTTAATTTAGTTAATATGTTATTCCAATTTTCAATTTAAAAAATTCGAAATCCCTAAATGATATAAATTAGACACTTGTCTAATTTCAAATCTCTCACTCCCTCACACATTGCTCTCAAACCTCACTGCTACTCCATTTCTCTTTAAACCATTGTCCTTCTATAACCTTTATCCAAGTTTTTTAAGCTAATCACCATGGTTATAGTTAAGAGAGCTGCTGAATCTTCTCCAAAGGAGTCACATCCTTCAAATAAGTAGAAAGGGGAATTTAGTCATTTAGATAATATTAGAAAAGTGAATACAAAGATTATAATGATATTTTTCAAGCCTGAAAAATAAGTTTATGATAAATGGTGAATGTAAAGAAATTATTTGGTGCTCAGAGTTCTATAAGATAAGGGATGTATGGAATGCTTTTCTTCTAACGAGATACCATTCTATCCTAGGTTAGTTCAATAGTTCTATTAGTATATCGAGTTTAGTTATGAGGAATATGAATACTTGGTAATAAGAATAATAAATGGATGAAAATTTTTATTCTATTCAATTAAATGGGATAGATGTTTGAGAGTACCACATGAAGGCGTCTCAAATGATTATCAAGGAAATGTTCCTTATGACAGTGATAACTTTGTGTATAAGGATGTATTGGAAGACTTAACTGAAGATGGGATAGTGAGAAGACCAATTTATATTTAGTTTTATGGATAATGTTGCATACTTTTAATGTTTAAAAAACATATGTCGTGCCCAAGGAAAGGTGATTTATTGATAATGAGGTATCAAGATTCTTATTTTTATGTATTATAAAAATATGAGAAAAGATGAATATGTGTTGATAACTGATGACTCATAAGTTGTAAATGTGAAATCCATATTCAATATAAAACTCCCTTATTTATATAAATTTTGTTTCAGCCATTATAGTGGCCAAAGGATTAGTTGATTATGGAGAAGAAACATTAGTAAAATTTTGATGATTTTTTATTACAAGGTTCATTTTCAAAAGGATGAAGATTAGTTGAAACCCCTCAAAGAAAAAATGTGTTGATGGTAGTTAAAGACTTTATAAATAATTAAATATATTTGATCATATAACTAGAACAAGGAATATTATAGATCTTGTCTTAGAGATATATTAAGTGGTTGAATATTTAGTAATATAAGGAAGCTATAACCAACAAGGAATAATGATTTTCAGTGGATTAAGGTAGTGATCCAGACCAGCCCAAATGTTCTCCTGCTTTTACTTATGGTGCACCTAGTCCTCTTAGGTCTCTCCCTATGTGAGAGACTCTCTTAAAAGAATAAATTAAGGAAGAATAAACCTATGTTTTTGAAGAAAATGGTGATAATGGTGATGATGAAGATGAAGAAGAAGAATGGGGATGAGAATCCGAGGAATATGGTAATGAAGATGTTAATGAAGGTAGAAATGGAGATGGTAATGGAGATGGAGATAGAGATTATAATGATGGCCGTTCTGACTGTGAGGGTCCTACTAAACACAATAGATATGTGGATATTGAGGTTTCTCATACACTTATCTCTTATTTAGGTTTATCATTTTTCACTAAATCTGAAGAAAGATCGATCCTAGTTGAAGATGTTTATAGAACAACTAAAAATGTGAAGGAAGTATCAGTTGAGGGGGAGAGATCCCTCAGTTGGGAAAGTTATACTATTTATACTATATTTGGTGTTTATAGTGAGCCTAAATATGATCTATAAATGTTTTTGGGGGAGTACTATTGTTGAAAATGAAATTTCTGAGAAAATGGAGGTTGATCATGATTTTTTTGAGCAGACAACTGATGTGGAAAGATCTACTGATTAGTTGGATGTTGTTCCTGTTGTTATTCCTATATCTAGTGAGCCTAAAATTGTTAATACTTATGCTAAGACTTCTATCATTTTAGGATACCTAGATCTTGAGGTGTGAGATAAGTTCCTAGGGCATGTAAGACTTGGTCTAGACTACTCATATTCAAATGATGAGAGACATGCTATTGAAGATGAGGTGGATACTAGGGGATCATTAGTTGCTCAAATTTATGATGTCGAAGGGTTGTAGAGGTTTTCTTATAATGAGATTTATAGATCGAAGCTAGAAGTGGAACCTAATGTTAATAGAGTTTCTTAACCTACTGTTTCCTATAAACCCTTTATTACACCTACTATTTACTCAGTTCTAGTTGATGCTATTACTAGATCTAATTTAGAATCCTTTAGAGACAATATTCTATCATATTTTGGTTTGATTTTGAGAAATCAGGCACCTTAAGTCACTAAGTTAAGTGATAGAGATTAAAGGTATTTGTTTAAGTTTGTGATACATTATATTCATCCCAAAATGATGAATCACATTCAAGATGTTGAAATAGAGAACAAGAGGTTAGCCAATAAGTTATAGACTTTGATACCTATAGTGGATGAGATGAGATCTTCCTTTGAGATTTATATGGATACTTTGCTAGAGAGGGTGGAGAATATTTCTTCAATGGATTATAAGACACATGATCCACCTCAAAATCATGATTTTAGGTTGATTAACTAAGTCTTTAGAGAAGAGTTTTATACTACTTTAGGTGAATCACCTAACCTTCCCCAGGAAAGTTTAAGAAAAATATAGCATAATAGTGATCATGTCCATATGATTGTTAGAGAGTATATGAAGGATATGAAAGTTGAGAGAGTGAAAATAACAAATACTATAAAGTGTAATATTTCTTAGATTTATACAAATCATCAGATGAATGATCATTTGAAATTATTATCTAAAAGTCTAAAAATTCCTCTAGTCTCTTAGGATTTTAAAGAGAAAGTGAATTAGTTGAAGGTGATGATCCTAGTGGTCAAGTTATTTTTGGAATAAAAGAAGGACGTTTTCATTACTATAGAAAGGGGTGGTAATATAATTATGAATTTCATAAATCTCATAAATCTATTTCTTCATGTTTCTAGAACTATAATAGTAGCTCATGATGCTATTCCTGTTACTACTCATCTCTTCCTCCTGCTTCTGCTCCATATTTCTTCAGTCCAGGTGTAACTAGAGATCCAAATGAACCCTTTACTACTTGTTTCCAACCCTTCAGTTTCACTCCTAGAGAAGTAGTCCAATATCTCAGTACAATAATTATGTTGGAGACTCTTTCTATACCTGCTATCCCTATATCCATCCCTTCAGTTACCTCATCCTCAACTTTTGAACCTTATAATTCTAATAAGGGGAAGGTAAAAGCATGAATTGATCCTTAAAATCACCTAAAAAATAATTGATATTAGGATTTTAGTATTTGATAGGGATATTTTTTAGGATTTTTGTAGATTTTTTTACTTTAATTAAATTGGATTTTTCAATGGAAATTATCTTCTCATTACTATTCTATTTCTTTACATTTACTGTTTAATTATCAATTTTTGATAATCCTAAAAAGAGGAGAAGGGATCTATGGAAATTATTTTCTTTAATTTTATATTAATATTCCTTTGATACCATTCTATTTCACTATATTTGATACCATATGTCTTAGTTTTACATATTTCTAGTAATATTGTCTTATTATTATCTTTGATACCATTTCTGTTTTAAGCTGCACCTATTTTCACACCATAATTTATTCTTTTAATGATTTATAAAATGCGATGATATGTGACAATAAAAAAGTGGTATATTGTCGGTACCCTTATTTTAATGATCAAAAAATCATTTGTATGATATTAAAACATTTTATGTTTTATGGTAGTATTTTATAATAAAATGCATATTATAGAAAATCTGGCTAAGTATAGGAAAGACCCACTGCCAGACATGACTCACTATTGAGGACACAACTAGAATAAAAATTTGGATAAGTATGGGAAATACCCACCATTGGAAGTGAGTCATCGTCAGAATGGGTTTTTGGATAAGTATATAAAAGACCCATCATCATATATGACTCACCATTGAACCAAAAAAATTTACAAAGTGTTAGAAACACCTGTGATTTGAGATGAGTCACTACCAATATGAAATTTTAACTAAGTATGTAAAAGAACAAATATCAGTAATGAGTCACTGCCAGGATCGAAAATTGGCCATGTACAGGAAATAATCACTACCATAGGAAGACTCACCATCAGGACTTAGTCACCTCCAAATTTGGAAAAGTGTTGAGTTGAATTGCAGCTAAGAAGGATCACTATTGAGATGAGTCACTGTTGGCATGAATGACTGCCAACCTAAGTCACTACCAGTGTTGTGTCACTATTTAGAAGATTCAATCCCACTATTTCTATTTATTTTCTATTAATTATTTATAATATATATATATTATTAAATTTAATGTCAAGAGTTATCTTTTAATGATTGTTCTTAAACTATTTCTAGGATGCATTAAAGTTTGTGTCAGTCATCCGGTACAAGGAGCAGAGGTTCCAGAAAATTTTTATTACATGGTGATATTAAATGAAGTAGTATACTGCCTCAAGTATATACAATTACATAGAGAGATACATACACATAAACATATACAAAAGTATGTGAAAAGAGATGGAATATTGAAAGAATAAGACAGTACTGTAAAGTGTGCCTTAAATGAAGCATTCTTACCAGAAACCAAATATAGAAGAGTGAAGCTCATCGAACATTAAATTTCTTCCCACAATCAGATTTTTTTTAATGAAACTCTATTTTACTTCCATTTTTAGAAACACAACTTGATATCCTGTTCAAGCTACATCCAAGGTGTTAGAAGCTTTCAAAGAACATCAAACAGAGAAATACAATCATTTCTACATATTTATAGATTCTTTTTCTGCTTATTGTATTTAATTTTTGAGAAATTTATATTTTTATCTGTATATTAAATACACACACTGTCTCCTGATCTTTAACTAAATGGTACTCGATATCTTCTAACTCCCTTTACTTCTTTTTTCCCATGTTTTGTGCAAGAGGTACTTGTGCGTGGAATGCATTTTATTTTATTCCCATGGGTGTTGTGGAAGAGGTCCTAAATGTACTAGATATCTAGTATAATATTGTATACCTGATCCCGATTGAGAATAAAATACTATTTTATATAATATACTTTTAAGGAGGTGATTTCCTAGTGGAGAGGATTAATTATCAGCTTGAGACTAAACCTCTTATATTTATTTTGATATGTATTTTGTTTTGTTTTTTATTTATTTACTTTCAACTGAATCTTATTTAATCTACAAAAAACCACTAATTTTATTTTAGTACTAATTAGTATTTATATAAGGTTTTTATTAAGTAAATTTATTTAAAATGTTAAATTAATATTCATATATTGTTTTAATAGAGACTTAATCAATCTTTGAGAAATCTTTTAAAAGATCAGAACTTATATTGATCAATTATTTTGATTAAATGGGATATTTTAATTATTTGTGGGATTTAATTTTAAACATGTTTTTTTAAAAAAAATTATTGGTTACTCAATTCAACCCCTCTCTTGAGATAGTCACTCCGACCAACAATAGTTTTATGTGTTATTCCATTTAACCTTTTTACTTCCCATTCTCTCTTATTACAGGGATATTTTATCAACTATTTTACAATGTGGGTTTTTCAAAAATAGTATTTAAAAATTTAAAACCCTTGATTAGTGAGATCAAGTTTTAATTTATTGGACTCAATTTATTTAAGGTGGGGAGAATGTAACACCTTAAAATTTAAAATATGAACATAACAATTGATAGCATGTATGACACACAATACCAAGCATAGAAAGGAATATAACAATCTGAGACTTTAATATATATTTACTATTTTAAATAAATTCAACAAATCATATAGATTTAAATTCATGAAATAATGATTTTATCTTGGGTTACATGCAACAAAAATTTTATTAGATAGCCTGCGTTACACGCAAGATAGAGTTTTACAGAACAATATTATACTTATTAATATTATAATTTAATATAATAGTGATCACGTAGTAGTTGGAATGAAGTGTATGAATAGGAGTAAATAAATCATTAAAAAATATATTTTACTCAAATTTATTGGTTATCTATTTATTATAAATAATAATAAGAATCACTTGAAATAAAAAGAAATGTTTTTAGAAAAATAGTATTTTCCTAAAAGACGGTTTAGTCTCGCTTGATGCACCTACTTTAAAATTAATTTTTAACAATTTTAGAAATTTATATGAAAAAAAACTTAATTTTTTAAATCAAGAAACCAAAATTATCTTAGGGCGATTATATATATTTTTTAAGAACTTTCATTGTTTGATGAATAGTGAAAAATACTGAATTTGAATTGAAAACTGCATTTTCATCTAAATAATTTATAATGTTAAAATATATTTTTATTGGGTTTAAAGTAAAATTAGTTAAATTATAAATATATTAATATAATTTTTGGTAATTTAAATCATTCTAATATTGAATTTTTTTATAAAAACGTTGTAAACTTTTTAACATTTTCATATTAAATACCGACTTCATCATCACGTCTCTAGGATTAATTTTAAATTAAATTATACCAATTATGTGAGTTAAATTTATAAAAATGGATTAAATATTTGGTATAATAATAATTTATATTATCTGATAAGGTGAACTTAATTTCTGACCATAATGATCAGTGAAAAGAGTTAAAATTATTTATAGTGATTAAGGTAAAAACCATTTTACTTTGTAATTAAAATTAGAATATATGGTGTAATAATGAACCAAAAATTTTAAAAAACCCATTATATGGATATATTTATAGAATTTCCATTATAGTATCTATAATGGACCTTTATTGGGGCATGGGGACATGAAAAACTGTGGTTATAATTCACTCTTTCAAAAAATTACAAGTGTGCCACTCACCCCACTTATAAAAGGCCTCCCACTCTCTACTCCACTTCACACCATCAAAATAGTTTTTTTGGACAATAATTAAAAAATCTGTTCAAAAATTCCCTCCCCTTATCATATAAGCCTTATATTGGGTAGAAAGCCAACCTAGTAAGAATTTAGTGAAAACATAAGGAGAATACAGGAAGTAGAGGTAATGTTTTTCAATGAGCATCTTTATTTTACTTGTTTCTAAAACTCCTTAAATTCTTATTAAAAAACATTATATAATTTTCTAAGTATATTACATATTCTATGATATTTTTATAATAATTTAATAACCTAAAACCATCTCCACTTCCATAAAATGGGTTACAAAATCATCATTCGTGTGTATGACAGACTACCACCTCGCGAACCAATGTCATTCATTTTTCCATTACCACCTATCAAGGTTGGGTATAATGATGGATATAAATTATATATATGATATTCATAACATAATTATACCTTTTTAGTTACTATATCATATATATATATATATATATTTACACCTTCTATTTCGTAGGAGATATGATAATGTCACTCGTGTGTATGGCGGACTACCGACTCGTGCAATGATGTGATTAATCTTTCACTAACGCTTCACATAGATGGTTATAAAGATAAATTTAATGATTATATGTGATATAAATGCAATAAATATTATATTAATGATATATTTATAATTATGTATATATAATACATATAATTTTATTTCTTTCCTTCTCACTCACGTAAAGGGGATAACATCGTTCATGTACGTGTGGACTACTGTCTTCATAAAGTGACGTGACTCTATTTTCATCACCACACCAAATATATGATATATAATTATAATTAAAGAATTAATTTTATAATTATATCATTATTATTATTTTTTATATGATATCACTATATAATATGATCAAGAACCAGAACTTTTATAACAGAATACGCATTAGAAAACAAGGCAATTAACACCCCAAAAAAAGAAAATAATGAAAGATTATTAACAATGAGTGATAACATGTTATAAAAGGATCATTTATGATATTATAAATATTAATATGATTTTATAATAAGTTAATAAGTTGTTTAAAACCACTATATAGAAGGTTAAATCATGTTTAACCAAAATATAATGTAATTTAATGGATTTCGTCTCAATTTCATTTCGTTGAGGATTATTATAATATTATGCAACTAATTTTTTTATACAGAGAATATACTACAATTTTTACATATTATATCATGAATAATTCATTATTCATGTTATTTTAAGTTTTAATTTGAATTATTTCATCTAAGGGGAAATTACTTAAGAGTTACCAAGTTGTATAGAATTTCATAACTCAATTTCTTTTCACTAGGTTATATTAATTCTTCATTGCCATTAATATTATAAGATTATGTGTGTAATGAATTTTTAATATATATTTTTGGTATTTAAAATAGTTTTATGTAGAGTTATAGTTGATAAAAACAATATATTCATTTATTAATTCCCACTTAAATTTTATGATCATTATAAGGGTTTATTTCACAATCAAATTCTAATTAAAATTTTTTTTCATGAATTTTAGTTAAAGGAAATTATTTGATAATTGTATAATATAACATTTTAATTTTCTTATTCTATGGGTTTTCATGATATTTTAAATTACTATTACCATTTTCCACTTTTTGGTACTTAATTTATTTATAAAATGTTTTTAATAAAATCTATCTTTATTTTTCTTTTAGATTGAAAATCTATTTTCTTCCAAAAGAGTGTTTTTTAAAAATGTTTTAATTTTTTTAACCTTTTAAAAACGATTTATAAAAGGTTTTTTTACCCAGTTTCAAAATTTTCAATTTTTTTCAAAATAACCTTATTTCATTTTCAAAAAAATGTTTGTTTGGATTTTTCTAAAAATGTGAAAGGTATATTCTTGTCATTTTCTGAACAAGGAAATTTCCTAACTTTTTTATAGTGAAAAAAGAATGTTCTTTTTTTACTTTTACATAACATAAAAAATTACCTACCTTTATGAAATTAATTTCTTTGAAGATATATTTTCATGTTTATGAGGATATTTTTAAACAAAATGTTAATAAAAGTGATTTTCAAAGAAAATGATTTTCAAAATATTTTTTAGAATTAAAAGGATATTTAATCAAGAATGTATTTAAAGATATTTTATGGTATTTATCTTCATAAATGAAAACTATAGTTTAATCTTATTCCGATGGGTATATGTTGATACCATCCTTATTATTCCTCTGGATGGTTTATGATTATTTTGATTGAGGATAAAATTGACATCCACTTCCTTGTTTTATTTTGTTGTCATTAACTTCCTTATTAATTATTTACTTTCATATAATCATTGGTCATTAAATTTCCATAAATACCCACATTATTTATCATGGATATGATTATTTTTGAAACCATATACCATTTTTACATCTGATGTTTACTTTATATTTATTTGATTAATTAGGGAAATATTGATAAATTCACATCCTTTATTCAATATAGATATTTAATAATAAAGAACATTGTTTATGAATTAAATTGATTATTCAATACATGAGGAACTATTTAGACATATAATACATGGATTGGGGACTAGTTAATGTAATACCATTGATACATCAGTAGTCTCATAAGAAAAATTCATTAATCCACAAACCCTTCGCATTTTTAACCAAGTAGTTTTAAATTGTCTGGAGGATAGATCTTGAAAACAAGTATCTTATGAATGGTCTTTATAAAAATCAGATGGGGTTTTAACCAGAATGTTTTAAACCATCTTAAAGATAGATATTGATGATAAAAGTATCATGTTATTGGGAAACAAGACATCCAATAATTAATTATATCCTTTATTAAGAGTTATTATTATCCATGAGGTTTTCACTATGACATTATCTATAGATATATTTCATTTTCAGTTTATTGATTACATAACATGTGTTTTTATTTATTTACCATCCCATATTGATTATTACTTATCCAATTATGATATTCATGTTATTTGTTAAATTTCACATGTTTTTAGTTAGGTACCTTTCCATATTGATTATTGTCCATGATATTTTCGCATTGATACTATCTCTGGATGAACTTCCTTATATGTTTATTAATTTTATGGAATGTGTGTTGATTTATTACCTTACCATATTTATCATGACTATTTATTCATTATCTCTTATATTATACTTAACCCTTAGTGATCATTTGATCCCACCCTAATTTTTTCCTTTCCCCAGGATTCCTGAAGTCCACTATGACTGATATAAAGGGATATGCTTGATGGAATAAATGTTTTCTAAAAAAAAATTAGGTAATATTTTTTATTCAAATATGATATGTGAATCTTGTATATATCTATTTTACTAAGACTACTAAACTATTTAGTCCTCTCATATGCGATTCCATACATCTTATTCCAATGTAATGGTATTAGGCGCCGACTATAGGTTGCTGGGGTTGGGGTCACTACACCATCACACACCTTACCCTTAGGGAATTCACTGGTGTAATAAAAATATATGTATCTAGACCCTAGTATCATGAGTTTTTATATTTTATTTCAATAAAATAATGATTATATTTCTCCTTTATTATTAATTTTTTAATGATTAAATAATGATATTGATAAAATTTTATTTGATGTGCTGAAACAAAAATTTTATTTTTTTGGGAAATATATAGTTTCAATCAAGATGATCCTTTTCATATATTCAATAATTTTTTAAATAATTAAAATTTTAATAAAATATTTTTACTAAATAATATTTATTATATATAAATGATAATACAATTTTATGAAGTCAAAAATAATTTTTATATGGGTCAAAAAAAGTTATTGTAAAAAAACCAATTTTTTAATAAATGTGACTTTTTGATTTAAAAGTGTAAATTATCATATTTAAAGAATTATATAGATTAAAAAAAATATTTTTGAAACCAAAACATTAAAATTAAGTAACAATTATTTTTTATTAATTTTCAGAGACTGTCAATTTTTTGGACAAAATTAAGTGCGATATAAATATATGGTTTGTATTATAACATCATAAAATCTCTAAAGTGATTCAATAAATAATATAAAGAATATATATGAACAGAATTTTGTTTTAACTTTTAAATAACATGTTTTACGATATTTGGTTTATTTTAAAAAACATTAATGAATCCTCCAAAACTGATATTATATTTTAATTGTTTAAAATAAATTCTTTATAAAGATGACTACCTTCCAAATCACCAAGGGAATTATTTTTAAGAGTTTGGTTATTAGATTTATAAAATAAGGAAAACCAATCCTCTTTGGTATAAACCATAGGCAAAAATCATGGAAAGGCTTGTGGTTTTTATTACTTTATCATATAGATTCTAAAACCTATGTTTGGAAATTAATAAAGAATTCTACTTTATATTACTATTCAAATACACCCAAAATACCAATACTTTTAACAAAAAAATACTTGGATCTAAAATTTACTTTGTAATTACCACTCTAGAGCCCTCCCAAGGTTCCCCTAATCTCTTAATAAGTTTCCCAAGATTTTTGAAGTGCCCTCTCAAGGTAAGGGATCCTCTCATTATCCTCCTTATTCAAGAACCTTGTTCATATTATAAATTTTTTATTTCCCATTTTTCATGTTTGGATATGTTCTTACACATCACAATTATTTTCCTTATGATTTCCAAGTGATGATATAATAATTTCACTCTAATTAAACCCTTCCATGAACCATTATTCACCATTGTTATGCTGTTGAAATTATCCTGTAATTTTCTATGCCAAACATTTTTATAGTGAATAACCATCCCAATTTTCAGTCATGTTTATTCACCAAGATATACCTATATTTAATTTATTAGTCAATTCCATGTATATAACTGGCCGCACTATGATTTACAATTTTATTTCACCTTTACACCATTATATTAAACCGATTTTGTTGTGTAAATTCCCAGTATAATAAAAAATTTCACTTTATGTTTGATTTAATAATTTATTATTTTTATTATTAAAAGGATGTTTCAATTTTTTTTAAATTTGCATTGTATTTGGTGGTGATTTGGAGGGCCTAATATTAAGTTGAAGAAAAATGGACCAAAATGTGCAAGATTCCAAGAACACCAGTAGACTCAAACATACACTACAACTAATAGATGTATTAACATGTTCTCAAATTTTGTGATATAGTTAAAAATTATTTTTTATACAATTATTATAGAGACAATAATTCCAAATTCTCCCATTAAGGGGCCTAAAAGAACTGATCTGTCCTGAGACCTAAATCTGTCCAAAGTTAATATTTGTGTTCTATATTTTGTCCATATATCAAGATGTTGATCTCTAAATGATTCCATATTTTTAGTATAGATATTAAAGAGGTGGGGTAACAAATTTTTTAGTTTTATATAAAGTGAGATAATACTATCTAGATATCTAAAACCATAGTGTAATAGGTTTAAGAAATTTGGGTACCCAAAACCACCTTCCACTTTTCTTATAAAATGGAACCTTGGGAACCGAATTTGTAAGTTCGACTAGGTGGAATATATTTGGTATTTTGGAGACCCAAAGGAGACACCTAATCATATAAGAATTTATATGGTCCCCTTTCATCATAGGGGGATCAAGGATAAAGGATTAGTTTCACCCGAGCCTTATCCTCCTCATGATGGATAGCTAAAAGGTGGATGATCATTTCTAGAGAGATAAAAATCTTTTTAAGGGAGTTTCAACAACTCTTCTTCTATTGTTTTGGTGTAATTTTTGTGTAAAACATTTTATTAAAGTGTTATCTTAACTTTAACCTCCTTTTAATTTATTTAATTAGTACAATTATGTGTAACACTTTTTATTTAAATACCGATTGGGTTGAGATTTCAGTGGGAATCTTGGGTTATTCTGATTGGAAAACACCAACATCCTATTTTTATCACACATATATATGATTTTATTATACTTTGGTATATATTGTTCTTTTCTTGAGATCCAAACCTTGGAAAAACATTTTTTGTATTAAGGGTTGGTTATTTGGGCATCGTTTTAAAGGGTATGAGGGGAATTGAGATCTTGATTACCCTTAACCAAAGGATTCCATTAAATCCTGTGTTATTTTTAGAACAATAAACTAAACAAGAATAGGGAATTTCTATAAAATAAATGAACCACTACAATAACCCTTGAGCTTCCATAATTTTTTTTATGTTTGGGGAATTGACTTTATGGGGCCATTTCCCAATTCCTTTAGCAAATTTTATATTCTTCTAGAAGTTGATTACATGTCAAAATGGGTAGAGACATGATCCATTAGGATAGATGCTTCCAAGAACATCGTATAATTTTTTAGAACTGAAATTTTATATATGTTCAGATTACCTAGGTTCATCATTATTGACCAGGGTTCTCATCTCTATAGCCAGCAAATACAATCACTTTTTCATTATTATGGGGCCCTACTTTGAGTGTCTACAACTTATCACCCACAAACCAATGGTCAAGATGATGAGTCAAATAGATATTTAAAACAAATTATTGAAAAAACAATTCAACCTAATAGAAAATATTAATGTATTATATTCGATGATTCATTATGGGATTATCATACTTCCTTTAAAACTAACATTTGAATGTCACATTATTGGCTTATTTTTGAAAATATTTATCACCTCCCAATTGAGATAGATCACTTGGACTACTAGGCCATTAAACAATGAAATTATAATCTTTCTGATGTAGGTGATCAATGTAATATGAAGATTCAAGAGTTATATGAAATGCATAGAGATATATATGAGAACTCCTAAATTTATAAAGAATAAACCAAAGTTTCCCATGACTATATTATCCTTAATCAACAATTCCATATTTGGAAGAAGGTCATCCTTTATAATGTAAGCTTGAAGTTTTATCCAGCTAAGCTTCGTACCTACTGGTTTGGTCCATACACTATTACTAATGTTTATCAATTTGGTGTTATTTTGGTTAGAAATGAAGAAATAAAACAAACCTTCACTGTCAATGGGTAGCGGTTGGAACACTTAGATTGATGCCCTTCCAGATTATCTAATGGAGGAATTTTCGTCATCTTTACTCCTTTTCTCCTTTTTTCTTTATAAATAGTATTTTTTTTACTTTCCCACACCTTGTTAAGTCATAAGGATTTTCATTGTATTTCTTATTTATTATCTTTTTAGCTCGATGAATAGTATTGTTACTCAACCTCATTCCCCCCCTCACTTTTGTACTAGAATTTTCATTTTTTCCCACTTAATCATTGAAATTATTAAAAATTCATGAGGAATTTACCTATTTCATGTTATTCAAAACAAAAAAAATCCATGATAGACTTTGTTTTATCATGAATTTAACATTGAGGTGTGGCTTTTCTAATTTAATTGGTTACTTTTCAATGATATAAATGGTTGTATCATTTTGATTAATTTAATAATAATGGCACCCTTTCTATGAGTAGTTTATAGGAAAATTGGGTCACTTAATATCTCCACATATATTTTCACCCAACCATGAAGTGTGAATTTTTCTTAATAAATATAAGGTTTATATAATTTAGGTTAATATTTATCATCTTTCCAAAAGGATTTTTCCATACATTTGTTTCTTATCCTATCTTTTTCATTACTGTACTCAATTGTCCTATGTGTGTGTACCTATTATCTGACTTTTTTATGCACTCAAAACAAAAAATAAACAAAAAAAAAAAATTAAAAAATGAAAACAAAACCACAAAAATATGGGTTTTCTCTTGGTAAGGTAAAAAAAAAACTCTTCCTCGACCTTTGATCTTATTATAACTATTACAATTAATTTTATGAGTAGATTAAATAAGGGTCGATTGATGAGTGTGATATTTGTTCCAAGTTTAACTTTTGAAAAAATAATAAATAATGAGGATAGTGATGAAATGTGAAACATATGGGGATATATGGGGTGGGATATTAAGGTTTTAATTATGGTAATTCTTAATTTAGGGGGTCTTGAAATTTTCTTGTAAAGGATATAATTTAGGTTTAGTCGATATAATCATTTAATATAAGTTTTTTTAAAACAACCATTATTTACCAGATAGAAAGTGGAAAGAATAACATGAATTGGTTGTCACACACACTCAAAAACGTGGAGAGTTAGTTACATTGTTTACTTTTGAATTGTTTTTACAAATTTTTATCATTTATCTCTTTTAATTATGTTCCAACACAATTTATGAGACATATTTTTCCACGATCATTGAGAATAAATCCTTGGTGTGATTTTTTCATTGATCTCATTCCTAATAAGAATTAAATTTTCATTGAATGTTAAAACTTCATGATGTTGGTAATATCTAATTGCATAATTTTTTTAGAAATTTACTTTTCCTACAAGTGAAAATGTTTAGGTGCAAGGGTGTGATTGAACCACTATTCATAGTTTTATTCCACCCTTACACCACTATATTAAATTGTTTTTTTTGTAAATTTCAAATATTATAACTAATTTTACATTATGTTTGACTTAATAATTTAATTTCTAAAATTATTAAAAAGTTTTATTTCACTTTTTTCTATGTTTTCGTTGTAGTTGGAGGTGATTTTGAGGGCCTAATATGAAGTTGAAGAAAAATGGGCCAAAATGAGCAAGATTAAAAGAACACCAGTTGAATCAAATGAACACTACAACTGATCCATATATTCAGTTGAGATCAATTTTTTATCTAATCTAAAATTTTTTAGGATACAACTCTTATGAATACATCTTATCTGAATTTATCTATTAAGGTGCCCAATTGAACTGATCTATCTAGGGAACTGAATCTGCCCAAATTCAAAAAGTTATGTTCTTTATTTCTCCCATATATAGAGCTTTAGATCTCAAGATGATTCCAAATTTTCATTGGATATATTAAATAAGTGTTTTAAATACTTTTTTAGTTTTATTAAAAGTGATATAATATTGTCTATATGCATAAAACCATGGGACAAGTGGCTTTAAGAAATATGTGTGCCCAAAACCACCTTCCACTTTGCCTATAAAATGGCACATTGGGAATCCCATTTGTAAGGTCAACCAGGAGGAAAATCTATGGTATTTTGGACACCCAAATGAGCCCTATCCTCAACCAAGAAGTTCTTAAGGCTGCTATCCTCATAAGGTGACCAAAGATGATGGTAGAGTTCCATCCGAGCCTCCTCCTCCTCACAATGACGAGCTAAATGATGGATGATCATTTCAAGAGAGTTAAAAAACTTGTTAAGGGAGTTCCAACACTTGTTTTTATGATATTTTTGAGTAATTTGTGTGTGAAACATTTTATTTAAGTGTTATAATAACTTTATCCTCCTTTTAATGCATTTATTTGGTACACTTATGTGTAACACATTTCGTTTCAATACTGATTGGGTTGAGATTTAAGTGGGAATCTTGGGTTGTCACGATTGGAAAAAACAACCCTTATATTTATCTCACACATACATAATATTTCAATATTCTTTGTAATACCTTGTTATTTTCTTGAAATCCAAACCTTGATAACATGATGTTTATGCCAAAGGGGGGTTATTTGTGCATCATTTTAAAGGGAATGAGGGGAATTGAGATCTTGATTACCCTCAACTAAAGTATTCCATTAAAACATTTGTAATTTTCAAAATAATGAACTAAAAAATATGTGTAGTGAAATTGAAATTACCTCCTTATCTCATTACTCTTAAAAAAACACCTTTATTTATCAACTATTAAACTCTTTAATTAAGTACTTTTATTTTTAAAACTATTTTCAAAACCATCCCCTATTTTAGTAATATTTATTAAAAATACACACATTAAACATCCAATGCTCCTTAATAGATGACCAAGGGTCTTCCCTATACTACAAATCAACTTTAAAAATATAATCAATTTGATGTGTCATGACATAACGGCCATACACCCACATAGTTTTTTTTTGGAAATAATTGGTTAACTCTTAAACAGTGTCTCAGATAAAAAATTTGAGACCATGATTGAATTTGTAATGTATGGTTTATGCTTGGTGAAACCTGAAATGAGTCAGCACGTGATTTTCAGATAAATTGACCGCTGGTGGTACACTTAGTGGATTAATTAAGTAATCAATATAAGTTATTCATTAAATGAACTAGACCAAAATTTAATATAAATATAATGTTATAGAGGATCTTGAGGGTTATTATCACAACACTGGGACCATTTAGTAGAGATTTATTCTACCCTCTATAGGAAAATCGAGTTCAATGACAACAAGTCTCTGTATCTCGAAAAATCAAAGCACAAAGAATTAAATGGAACTTCTTCCGTCATCGGTGCACACATTATTCATCAAATAATGACCCAATCTTGAGGTAGGTCTCTTAATTTGTTGATTTTATCTCATATGATTAAAATACTGATCATGATCAATTACTTTTCTTTGATATAAGTTTATTATGAGCCTTTACATGAGCCCGTGTGTGGGTTTAAAATTATTTATTCAATTTATGCCATATTTATCACTTCGAGAATCCTAATATGCATATTTAGGCCTATAATGCTTGTACAATTATTTTTTTCACCTTCGTTTTTGTGATTTTTCCAATACCATTCTTCATGTTCATTGTCATATGCCCATAGGGCCACGGTTCGACATTGTTGAGTGTGATCAAGATCGATCATACCCCTAGATTCATAGTGGATTCATGTGCAACAAATGTATTGATGAATTAGGTATGGATTTGGGTAGATTAAAGGATGTGGGTGATTCCACCAGGGATTCAGAGATCTGCTGAGGTGAAGGGAGGTGCTGTGGATTATAGAAGGGTGTGTGAGTCTCATGCAGCCATCCAGATTATGTTTTCTAGCTTATTGATTGTAAAAAATGTTGGTCAGATAATATTTCCACTTGTTTTGAGAGAGAAAAAATAGAGATCAATGATGGAGGAGCTAAATTTGGAGCACTATAATATATTTTTAATTTCTGTGAAAAACATGACTACATGATATGTAGTCTAAAGAATACATGACTTGAAGGGCCCATGATATGATAACTAGAGTGTATGAGTGAGTTAAATATCACATGCCTTGTAGTGTACTCACACACCATGTGACTTGGTGATAAAAATCCAGTTTTTACTCTAAGAGTACATAGCCCTGGACATGACGAGAGTGCATTACCAGGTATATAGACACGACCTATGTACATAGACCTGACTAGGTACATGGATATAGACTGGGTACACAGACTTGTCCAGGGGAATGATTTTGACCCTAGGTGGCTGAGGCACATTATGTTGTCCATTTTCATTCCATATAAGGATCCTTGGGTAGTGTTTCATGTAATGATATGAAACATGACTAGGCAGTGGAGTGGAAAAACACATCGTGTGGGTCTCCTTACATGTCATGTATTCCAACTTCCTTTTTAATAGAATATATACCTCTCATATCTCCTTAATTGGACTCAGATTTTGGTATGATATTAGGCTATCCTAATATTATTTCTATATAGAATGCGATTATAGCCTTTGTATTTTCCTTTGAGATATGAAGAGGGATGTTTAGATACAGATGCTTCTTTAGGAGATGTTCAATGAAGGTAGTGATCAGGTAGGATCATTGGGGATATTTAAGTGGATGCCTTCTACTGGTAAGGGAATGGGTCCAATATCTACATTCAGAGTGGAACCTTCCCACTAGGTAGGTAATGGGTCCTCTATATTCCATCAGAGTGGCACCCTAATTCTGGGGAGGAAAAGGGTCCTATATCGACTTTTAGAGTGGCACCCTCATGTGGTGTCAGAGTATGGTTCCTCTATCAACCACTACAGTGGTGACCTCCTTCTGGGTAGGGAATGTGTCCTTTATAGACTACTATAATGGAACCCTCCTGCCAGGATAAGGCATGGTCCCTATAGCTATCTACTAAGTGGCTTTCTCCTGTGGAGTTAGGGTAAGGTTCCTCCATCTATTGAGTGATACCCTATTATTATACTAGGTAATGGTTTCTATACCTAGAGAGTTTACCCCATGACTTTTAAGTATAGTGGATAGGTGTGTCTTGATTTGGTTTTTTATTTGGACAGATGCACAAGATACTAGGAATCATTTATGGACCCTTTAGAATTGTTGGGACTATTTCCTAGGCTAGGCTATAAGATAGAGATTCCCTTTCTTTCTCATTTGGGATTATTTTTTTGAGAATATATATATTTTTATACATGTTGTTGGATTTTGATACTCTCTTTCTATGGATTGAGTAATCTATTCTTATCACGTCTCTTACTTCTCCCCCTTAAATATTTGGGGTGTCCTACTAGGTATATATATACTCACACCTACATAGGATTTGGCCACACATGTCATGTAATCTACATATGATGGATAAATCGATGGTTATTTTAGAGGAGTATAGGGATACCTTGTTCATTAGACTGTGTACGGTGTTCATACCTTGGATATTTAGAATTGGGATCTCTAAGAATATTTACTTTTTCATTTTGCTTTTTGTTGGGATATATTTTTGGTTAGACATATATTTTTTATAGTTTCTTTTTTAAAATATGATGCAGTACTCTGGTACTTCCTAAAGGTTTTACATTCATGGTTTATTCTCTAGATGTTACATCTTTTTATTATCCCTATACACTTCAATATGGATATGGTTGGGTGCATGCATACTTGCACATTAGGAAAATTCATCCCATATTAGTTATGCTCTTCGTCACTTGTTTCCAACCCCTAGACTATAGAAGTGGGAATGAGGGGTTGTGGCTCGAGCCAAATTGGGTAGGGCCATGATGGATTTTCATTATAGATGTTCATTCATTGGGAAGGTTTTTTGAGTTTTCCCTTTTGATGATTTGGTTGGAACTTAGGTAAATAGTGTTAAATTGTCTCGAGTGTGGATTTCAGGATAGGGAACCCAATGGTTGTATAGGCAAGTGGCGTATCTATTCACAAGGACTATGACTACCTAGTTGTCCACTTGGAATATCAAGACATTGGATTCAGGGATTGATGGTACATGAATCATATAGGACTAAGTCTTTTACTATACTTCTTGGGTCATCTCCCTATATATATATATATACATATGCTCATATAACTGTGGTATATCTTGAATAAATTTGTAGGATTCCTTCACGAATACATCCATCCAGGTTATTGATTATGAGTTGTGATGAAAATATGATGGGTGATGAGGCCTTAGTTCAAGGACCATTACACAAAATTATTCATCCAGGTGGATAGGTAGTAGTACCCAAAAATGTTGACAAGAAAATCATATTAGAAGATTAGGATGAAAATTCATGTAGGATTAGCGAACTCCGTGAGTTCCAACACTAGAGGCTGCTGAGGTTCTATGGTGAGAAAGGTCCCCAGGTAGTGGAGGATTGAGTGTAGTCGATTATTTGTGTTTTCAAGCTTTTTTGGAAATTGAATTATTAGGTGGTTTCACTAGAATCCATCCTCTTCTATGGAGTATGTTAACAGTGGCGGGGATTAGTTACATAGATGCATGATGAGTCGACACTCTCATGGACCGACTTCTAGAAACTATTTTATAAAGAGTAATACCCCTCATGATTGTGCTTAGTTTGGATTCATGAGAATCTAGATATGCAGTAGGTAGGGATGATAGTTATAGAGTATTTCATGAGGTTCACAAACCTTACATGATACTCCCTTGACTTGATTTAGGATAGATACATCTGAGAGCATAAATTTGAGCAGGATATCCATATATAAATCCATGCCAATGTCATACCCCTATTCATTCCCACTTATGTTGGAGTGTTGGAGAAGATTTTGGTGATCAAGAGATTTCGGTCATAGGGACTCAATGAATTATAGCTCGAAGTGGTCCTTTTAGGGACGAGTCATCTGTAGTAACTAACAGGTGCCCATTGATGAGATCTCAATAGAGGATATATTCTAAGGACTAGACTCAGGCACATGGTCAAGAAGCATAGGGACAAAAAATATGACTAGGGAAGTATAGAGATGGTTGGTTCCATGCATGTGATAGGTAAGGTCACATGGAATGTGATTTCCAAGCTAGACATGCAAAGAAGGGTAAGCCGATATCAGATGTACCATCATAGAGGAGGCATCACCGTTATCACTGATCTCCCAGGTAAGGTCTTGGTGGATCCTAGAAATATAGATCTAGAAGAGGAGTATGTGGGATACCAAGAGGAAGAGCTATGAGTTTTGGATGACATTATGAGATCTTTCTACCATCACCACCAGGCAACCCACATCAAGCTTAGGGAGATATTGGTTGGGGATACGGGAAGCTGAAGGATATGTATAGATTTGATATAGAAGTATAAAAGATGATTATAGGTATGATATGTGTTTATTATACTCTTGATTAAATATTATTAGATTTTTTTTTGATTCATTCCTTCATCTCTTCAGTCCTTGTATGTGAGCAGAGCTCCCTGTTGAGGCTTTAGCCCAACAACTCTGTCTTTAGGTTCATGTGGGGAACACTTCTTCTATTTCTTTTATCTACCTATAGTGTGAGATATCACATGGTGGGGGGAGTTTATATTATTTCATTGTGTTCATCATAATGAATTCTTATTTTTCCATGTTTGGAATGGATTGGGTTTCTATGATCTGAGCCCATATTAACATCCATTAGAGACAATTCAGATGCTTTCTCATAGATGGGACAAGATTATCCTTTTTGGGAAATTGAGATATCATGGGGGGATGATTAGAGTTTTTAAGAAGGAGGTTGTATCCATTTAACCATCTATTGTAATGTGTATAAAATGAAATAGAAGGATCTTCAGGCATCTATATTCCTTCTATTATGGTGTAATTTTTGGATGTCTTCCCTAAGGATGATTTGGGATTACCTCCGAGGAGAAAGATGGAGTTTTTCATCGGGTTTGACCCTAAGGATAATCAAATATATTCTACAGAATATTAGATAGCTTATACTGACCACAAGGAGATATGGATTTACTTATAAGACCATTGAGGTAAGGGTTTTATCAGACGTAGTGTATCCCCCTAGGTAGCTTTAATATTGTTTGTTAAAAATTAGGATGAGATTTTTGTAGTTTTGTATCGATTATCATCATATGAAATAGAATATAATAAAGAAAAAGTAACCCTTTTCAAGTATTGATAACCTATTTGATCAATTGTGAGGTGGGAGATGGATCTCTAAGATCAATCTCAAGTCCAAATACCACCAGTTGAGAGTTCATGAGGCTGATATCCTAAATATGGAATTAAAATGTCACTACAGACACTATGTGTTCTGAGTGATGTCTTTTGGTGTGAATAATGACCATATAATGTTTATGGATTTGATGAACTAGATCTTACAACCATACATAGGTCAATTCACTATTGTCTTCATAGAATACATACTCATAAAATCTTTGTCAGAGGAGGAATATGTACAGCACTTGAGGATGGTCTTAGATATTATTTGAGAGAACTAAAATTATGGTGATCTCTTTAAGTGAAAGTTCTAGATCCATAAGGTTAATTTTTTGGGGAATTTAATTTCCGATTATGGATTTTTTAGACCCTATGAATATCGATGTAGTTCTTCTTTGGGAGATACCCAATAGCGTATCAAAGGTGAAAAGTTTTCTTATCTTGAAAGGGTAAAAACAGAGTTTATTAGCATAATTTTCCAAGATTTATGCCCATTTGACCAAACTTACATGGAAAGGGAAGATTTTACCTATACAAAGATATGTCGAAGAGCCTTCAAAAAGTTGAGGCGGAGGCTGATGGGAGCTCTAATGTTGAGACTACCAAAGGAGGGAATGGAGTATGGAGTGTATTGTAATGCCTTTTGAGTTGGGATTACTGCATGTTGATACAGAGAGTGGTATTTATCACATATGGGTTCAGGTAATTGAGATCCCATATGAAGAAATATATGAACCACAACCTAATGTTGGAAGTGGTAGTATATGCTCTAAGGACGTGGATGCACTATCTTCTTGGAGAGTGCATTGATGTTTACTCATACCATCAGAGTCTCAGGTACTTATTCATGAAAAGAGACCTAAACCAAAGGTAGAGGTGTGCGATAAAGTTCCTACAATACTGATTCTTGATATAGTATATACTCTAGGGAAGGGAAATGCTTTGGTGGATGTCCTTAGCAGGATTTCCCTGGATCTTTTGGTGGTAGTGGCATTAGAGAAGTTGGATTCCTTGCAGTTGCACATGGATGAGGAGGGTGCATATTTTATTTAGTTGATGGTGTTTACTCCTCCACTCCTCTAGCATGTGAGATATTCCTATCTAAGAGACATAAACTATGAGGTATTATGTGACTAGATATCCCTATAAGATTAACCAGATGTATTATATAAAAGAGGTAATCATGTCATTCTTTTAGAGGGAAGGATGGTTGTCCAAATCACGATGTCGGAGGAGGTAATGGGGGAGTTCCAAAATTCTACTTTAGCTATACATCCCAGAATGGGAAAGATAAATAGAGACCATAAATTATAGTTTTAGTGGGATAGTATGGGATAGCGTATTGCTGATTTCATATCTTAATGCCCCTCCTGTTAGTAGGTGAAGGCTGAGACCATCTTCTTCCTTGTTATTTACGTCCCCTTGACATCCTAGACTATACATGGGACATAATATCTATGTACTTCATGATCAGACTTCCACGGATAGCAACATCCATGATTCCATTTGGGTGATTGTTGACCAACTCATAAATTCTGCACACTTCCTTGGTATTAGAGAGAAGAGTTTGGTGGAGGGTTTGGGAAAATTGTATGTACGATAGATTTTCTACCTTCATTAGGTGCCCTATAATATTTTCTCTAACTATGATGTGTGGTTTATTTTATGGTTGTGGAGATCCTTCATGTGTCATTCAAAACCCTGGGCTTACCGAGCACACTATTCAGGTGCTAGAGGATATACTGGGGGATTCTATGTTAGAATTTTTCTAGAGTAGGGAGTATAGATTGACATTTTTAGAGTTTTCATACAATAATACCTACCACTCTACAATTGGAATGACACCATTTGAGACCCTTTACGGGAAACCCTACAGGTCACCCTTGTATAGGACTGAGATTGGCGAGTCATCTCTTGTTAGGCTAGAGATAGTGTAGGCGATGACAGAGAAGCTCCAGGTCATACATGAGTGGAAGAGGACATCCTAGAGCAGGAAATGATCTTATGTAGATTGACGTCATAATCCCTTGTATTTCAACCTGGGGGACTACATTTTCTTAATATTTCCCCCGTAAAGAGGATAGTGGAGATTCATCTTGGGAGAAAAGCTATCACTGAGTTTCATTGGATAGTTCAAGATCTTGAAGAGTGTTTACAAGGTTTCTTATTTCCTCGCCATACCACCAACGTTATAGAGGGTGCACAATTTCTTACTTGTTTCACAACTAAGAAGATATGTGCATGATCCCATTAACACTATTGAATGAGGTGAGCTAGAAATCTTGGATGGTGATACTTTTTTAGAGCACCTAGTGGAGATCAAGGATCGACAGGATAGGAAACTGTGTACATGGACAATCCACTTTGTTTGTGTGTTTTGGAAGAATAATATCACACATGAGAGATCAAAGGATTGGGAGTTCCATAAGCGGGCTCAGTATCCTAACATTTTTTCTTAGTTTTTTGATTTTATTATAAAAATATTGAACATAGTAATAGTGTATAGACCAAAGTTTTTTCTTATAAGATTTTGAAATATATTTATAAATATTTATAGATCTTGGTGCTGATGAGGAATACGATTATGAGGCCTAGTGTGCCCAAAATTAATTTTATAAAATATTAAATATATCTTATATCATATGTGCATTCTTTTTCATAAATAATCGGAAAACTCTTAAACGGAGTCTCACATTGAAACTCTGAGACCATGATTGAATATGAAACTCAAGGTTTAACCAATTATCAACCTAAAATGAGTTTGTGTGGGATGTTTCGATAAAGAGACCATTGATAGTACATTTAGTGGATCAATTAAATAATTATTTTAATTAATTCATTAAATGATCTAAACAAAAATTATCTAAAAATATAATATTATGGTGGATTTCCAGGGTTAGCCGCATAACCCTGAGATCATTAAGAGTATATTTATTCTACCCACTATTAGTAAGTCAAGTTCAGATGACAATGAGCCTACAGATCTAGGAAAATAAAATTGTGGAGAAAGCAATAGATCTTCCTCCTTTGTTGGAGAGCATGTTCTCCATCAATAAATGATACAATCTTGAAGTAGGAATCTTCATTTGTGTATTCTCAACCCCAAAATCCCAATCTATATTGATTGAATAAGAATGATTTTCCAATGATTTTTTCACCTTCATGTTTATGATTTTATCCTACTATTCTTCTTGTTCTTTTTCAAAGGCCTACATGTCCAAAGTTTGACATTTTTGGGTGGGATCGAGCTCGATCGAACACCCAGATTCATAGCGGATTCATATGTGAAAAATGGGTGGATGAATCAAAAAAGGATTTGGGTAGATTTCAGGATGCGTGTGATTCCACTATGTATTGGGAGATTCATTGAGGCATCTTGATGCATTGATGATTATAGTATTACGCATGAGCTTCAAGCAATGATCTGAATTAGGTTTTTCAGCCAATTTAAGGATGGAAACCATGGTCAAAGGTGCATTCCACCAGTTTCAGGATAGAAACAGGAGAGAGACATGGTAGAGTAGTTGGATATGAAATTACAGAGAATATATATAATTTATATGAAAAACCTAACTACAAGTCAGGTGGTATGAAGAACACACATCCTATAGGGCCTTTGCTGCAATGACTAGTGTTTCTGGGTGAGTTAAATATCACATTTCATGTAGGGTCCCCACACACCATGTGAATTAGTGATATAAATATAGTTTGTTATCAGGATTACATGGAAACAGGTACAACTAGAGGACATAACCAAAGTACATGGCCATGTACATAGATATGGTCAGGGAACGTGAACAAAACTAGGTACAACGACACAACTGGGGTACACAGACATGGCTAGGATCATGGTTATGAACCAGAGTGGATAAAGAGCACCATGTAGTCCCTTTAGACATCGTGTAGTGATAAATGGGTTGTGAGCTGTGTACTGATAAGGGACACAACCAGGGAGTGGAGTGGTACCACATGTCATGTGGGTAACCATACCCACCATGTACCCCAACTTCCTTTTTTATGGAACTTATACCTCTCATAACTCTTTCATTTGGTATTAGATATTGGCCTAAAATTTTCCTATCTTGAGTGTTTTTCCACATATAATGTGATGGGGGCCTTCACAGTGGCATTTTGAATATGATGCAAGATGTTCTAGGAATGAACCTTCTATAGGTGATGCTTGACTATGGTAGTGATCGGGTAGGTTAACCAGGGAAATTTGGGTGGAACTCTACCACTAGTAAGGTCATGGGTCCTCAACATACTTTCAGAGTGGAAACCTCATATGGGGAAGTGATTGGATCCTATATCGATTAATAGAGTGGAATTATACAACTGGGGAGGCCATAGTTTCTCTATATTCCATTAACCCAGATCCCTCCCGTTGGATGTGGAATGGGTCATAGTCTATCATAATGGAGACCTCCCACTGGGTAGGGAATGACTCCTCTATCAACCTTTAGAATGGAACCCTGCTACAGTGTTAGGGAATGGGTCATAGTGTATTAGAGTGGAGCCCTCCCACTGGGTAGGGAATGGGTCCTATATCAACCTTTAGAGTGGAACCCTACTACAGTGTTAGGTAATGGGTCTTCTATAGACCAATAGAGTGGAATATTCCTCTTGGTCATGGAATGTGTCCTCTACCGATTACTAGACCGACCCCCTTATCTTGGGACAAGGCATGGGTCCTCTAGCTATCTTCTGACTGTGACCCTTCTATGGGGTAAGTATATGTTTTCTCCATCTATTTAGTGGAACCATACTATTTTTATTGGTCATGGGTCCTCTACATAGATATTGTTCCCTTTAACATTGTGACACAATGGTGAGGTGTGGATTTGATTGGATTTTTCTTTGGAAAAACATGTGAGATGCTGGGCATCATTGACGGACCCTTTGTAACTATTGGAACTCTTTCTAGGACTGGGATATGAGATAGATTTACCCTTTATCTCTCATTTGGGATTATTTTTTATAATATATATATATATTCCATGGTGGATTTTTTTCTCTCTTGTTATGGGTTGAGCTGTCTATTCCTATCATTTCTCTTATTACTCCCCCATAAAATTTTGAGAAATCCTACTGGGTATGTATATACTCACCCCTAAATGGGATTTTACCACAAATTTCATGTCTTATATAGATGACATAAAGGTTAGAAGAAATTAAAGAGGATAATATGGATACCTGGTGTATTGGACCATGTACAATGGTTAGAGCTTGAATATTTGGAGCTAGGTTCTCTCATTATATTTACCTTTTCTATTTTTATTTAGGTTGGAACACCGTTTTGGTTGGGATTTATTTTTCCCATTTTAATTTTCTGATTATGATATCATACTCCTATACTTCATAGAGGTTTTACATGCATGGTTTATTCTCTAGTTGTTTAATATTTTTCATTATTCCTCTACATGTCTACATGGATATGATTGGGTGTGTGTGTAAACACAAATTGCTCAAAATATTCCTATATAAGATATTTCTTTCATCACTTTTCACCATACCCTAGCCTATGGCAGCATGCTTGGGGTATTTGCGACTCAATCCTTATTGGGTCAGTTTTTGATAGATACCATGATATGTATGTTATGATTCCATGTGATTACTTATGTTCCTTATCTTTCATGATATCGTGTTATACCTTTGACTGGCATATGAGGCTTTCTTATCATGTTTATTTCCTTAATAGTATTTTTAGATCAAACATTTTGTATATATATTTACCAAGTTATCCCAAGAATTTTCTTGAGTGTGAATGGATTTTGGAGATCATTATAGAGAACACAATAAATAATTTTTCTTTTATCCCGACATAGATTTATTGTGAACCGAGTATTCCAAAGACACAAGGCCTCATGATCTTTGGGTTGTCATTAATATATTTTCTTATTGAATAATCATGTAACAATATGTGTGAAATGAATAAGCCACCATAAATCATCATCCTTACTTTCTTTTCTTCCATGAAAATTCAAATAGGTTCATTTTTAATCATAATTAAAAATATATTCTTACTCATAACCACAAGATTCCTAACTCAATCCCTTATCTCATTTTTTTCATTAGGGAAATCACCACATTAGACATCACATCCATTGTAATATTTTTTCTTATTACTCTAGATATAATATTAATGAAGGTGATTTAAGATGAGAGAAAATTAAAAATTTCATAAATAATTACTATAAACGTAGAATAATTAACTAATAAATGTCATTAACCTAGATTATTAATCAATAAGTTTTAATCATGGTTATTCATGGTCATTTTCTATTTGGTTCTTTGACCTAAATATATTCAAATATTTCATTATTTTTCATAAAGATCATGTGAACTAATACTTTAATATTCACTGGGAGTGTCAAACCAGGTATTTCTTTAGGTCTATATCTTTTCCACTTAGTGAATATTGAGTTATTAACCACCTATATTTTTCTAGGTTATTACCACTAGAATCATTTGTGAAAGAGCTTTTATCCACATATTATAATCCAAATAAGGATTTAATTTCTAAAAAAACACACACTCTATAGTTCACCAAAATTTTAAGATGTTTTCCTCTATTTAGATTTATCAATAGGGCTTCTACTAAGGTATTATAGTTATAATTTATAATAATAATTGAGCCCATAACCTTATTACCATATCATAAACCTAAAATATAGGTAAAAATACCCTCCTATAATTCTAATTAACCTTTATCCTAAAATAAAATTTATTACATAAGAGTCAATATATACCTTAATCATATATATTGAAAAAATGATATTAATATTTTCCCAAAAAAGTAACATTATATTGATATCAAATCACATACCAATCGAATGGGTTACATATACCTCGATCATATAATATTTATAACCTTTATAGTTATCAAAACCCTACTTTGATAGAAAATTTGAAACCCCAAACATGCACTCATGGAATCTAGGGTGAATAAACACATACATTACATGTCATATTTGAAATAAAATAAATATTACCATAGATAACTATCTATAAATACAATATCACCAACAAATATTAATTCACCTACACACCAAAGACCATTTAGGTTTAGAGTGTTTGAGAGTTAGGAAAAAATATAACTAAAAAATTTATATATTTTCCATTTAAATAGAATTTTTACCATTATACGAAGAAAATATTATTTAACACTAAGTATTCAAAATATCCCACAAATATTCTCTATATATGACACCAATCAAAGAATTTCATACATAATACTCTTCTTCACAATCCTTGTGAAATGGAAACATAATAAGGGTGAGATCAGATTCTCAGTAAGGAGTATAATATAGTATATTCTACCAATGATACAAATTGGATAATATATTACACCATAAGATTTTAATATAACACTATGTTTGATAGAAAACAAGACACATAACACCAAGATTTAATGACTATAAAATTAATTATTTAAATATTGTCGTTATAACTTAGTCATTGAATGGGATGCCATAAATAGGAGCAAATAGATTATAATATATATATATATATATATAAATTTTCTATTCATTAAAAATTTATTTATTAATTCTTATAAAATAATCTCTCAATTTTTGGTGAATTCATTTAATGTTTTAACAATATTTTTTATTAAAAGAATGGTTTTAATTAATTTCTTTGAGGTGATATTATAATAATTTCCATCAATTTTTATAAATTTTAATTTTTAAAAATGGATATCATTTTTGAAATATTCATATAAATATTATCTTAGGATGAAATTTTGAGTCTTTTCAGAAAAGAATAAATTTTTAGTTAATAGTAAACAAATACAGATTTTATCTAAAATGCATAAGTAATCACAAAGTCCCATTTTTTTTGAAAGGATATAAATATTAAAATAGATAAATTTTATTAAATATAATCAAGCTAAATTAATTATAATCTATATTATTATTAATTTTGGTATAAAATAATTTTAATTTTTAAAAATTCATTTTTCTTAAAAAACATTTTTCATCCCCTTTTGTAGAATTATTTTAAAAGTAGTTTTTCCACATATTAGAATCTAATTTGATAAAATAAATTCCATATTTTTAATAATTATTTCTAAATTCTCTAAAAAATTCAATATTATTTTTCATCATAATGAAAAAAAATTATGATAAATGTTTATCACCATAGTAAAGGGTAAATTGGGTTAATTAGGGTTAAAAATAATGTTAAAGGCTTTTAAATCACCATAACACTAGAATTTAATCAATTTTATGATTTTAATTTGACCATTCCTATCCAATATTTTAAAATATGACATTTTGGTGCAATGTTTCCTTGATAAATACCATTATATTATTTTATGGGAAGACTAATTGAAAAATGTCACTTTATTGATTTTAATATCTATAATATGTTTTCACAAGGATGTAAACTAATCATAATAGTGTATAAATGTTAATCTTTAATATGAATATTTTTTATAATGGTATTTATTTTTTTAATGAGGAAATAAATACCTTATATTCTTACGTAATGTTGACATAGTGCTTGTGAAAGCTGTAAAAAAACCAAGTAAATGATTTTATAAAATTATAATGTAATATTTTTTTGGTGATTTATGATATTACAGTAATTTTTTATAATAATATAATATATTATTGATGTTTTAAAATTTTATATTTTACCAATATTATTTTTTGGATATTTTTTTATAGTTAATTATGTGAAAAGTGTCGAAAATGACTTTAATTATATTTTATGTCTAATAATATTTTATTAGGTGATTGAAAATTAAAAAAATTATTATAAATATCAAAATTTATGGGATATGGTCTATAATACCATCCATTTTTGGCTTATGGGTCACCTATACTTTTATAGTATATTTATTGGCACATAAAGAGTAAGAACCTTTAATATCATGATAATCCTAAAAAATGTTAATGGGTGATTAAAACTAAGAGATAAGGGTAAACAATTTACCGAAAAATGTCTAAATTTTATTTAATGACATTATTTAGACTTATCTCTAATATATATTTGAAATAAGATAATTTTTTTCTACTTAAACATGAAAATTACATTATATTAATTTAATACTTTATGTAATTATTTGGGTACCCTTATCCTTTCTTATATAAGTACACCACAAATCCTCTATTAAAGACACTTATTAAGACAATTATTTCAACAAAAACCTATAAAAACACTTCTTAACTTCCTTTTTTTAAATCTAGAGTTATTAATTTTCTTAAAAGATCATCCATAGGGTCATTGAGGAGAGATCCAAATGCATTTCTTCAAAGATGAGGTAATCCTATTAACTGAGTGTCTTCATTTTAATTTTTCTTAAACATCATTGAATTTAATACTAACAATTAAAATATGACAACTTCACTATATAACATACACTAAGATTTTATTATTTTAATTTAATAAGATTATTTATCTCTTTTTCCATCCAATAGGTAATGAAAATATCATTTATGTATACATGGAGACTACCACATCCACGAATCAATGTGTTTTGTATTTAATAAAAATATTTCAAATATGAAAGTTATGATTCATTTATTATATATATATATATAATATTAATGAAATAATTATGATTCTAGTTATATAATATTTCATTTATCTTTAAACCATCCCAATCGTGAAAACAAAATAGTCACACAATGCACTTATGAACTACCATTTCCATGTGGCGATGTACTTCATTTTTTCAAAAACCACCTCCCATGGATGGTCATAAGGACGTTTTTATGATGTTTATTGGTGTTTATAACATGATAATTATAACTTAAATTAAATATTTGATTTTATTTCATAAATTTTCATCAAATTAAAAGCAAAATACTTTGATCATGTGTTTGTGGGGACCACTACCTCGAGAGAATATATATATATATATATATATATATTCATGAACTATTTTAATTGAAGGATACAAAATTTTATTTTGTGTGTAAAAATGATAATTATTTCATGATTATTGTTAGGTCAACTAGGCTAGATACCCTGAGAGGGGGGGGGGTGAATTAGGGTATGGCAGATTAAAACAACTTCCCCCTTTGATCTTGTTTTGCTGTTAGAAAAAACCCTCTTCTCTCTCTTTCCTGATGAAGAGTGTGAACAAAACATAAATCATGCACAGGACACAACGATTTTTACTTGGTTCAACCTCACTAGGCTACATCCAAGGATCATACACCGGTAGTGTGCTAATATACCAATTCCAATATAAGCGCACTTCTGTTTACAAGTTCGAAGTGGACTCACTATCTCTCCTGGTTTACAACCACTCACAACTTGAGAACTCACTTCTCTCTCAACTGAAGTGAGCTCACTGGTTCTTCAGAAGATCCAATCACAGTTTATAGACCTGTAGGTATCTTCATCACCACTAATGAATGCATCCTACACTGTATATAGATGCTCTATTGAAGTTCAATGTTCATCCACTGATGAATACCCCCTTTCCCCTGAACACCGGAAAAATCACTTTGGAAACACCTTCAAAAAGCACCCTACTTCGTGAGGATCCCAATTTTGCGAAGCTCAAACTAGCCTTCACGAAGCTCCTGCCTTTTCGCGAAGCACTCTCGCAAATCTCAAGTCATCATAGAGCGACTTCCCTCATGAATCTCACTGAGCCAACACAGAGCTTGCAACTTTCGTGGAGATAGATTAACCTCTACAAAGATTTTCTTTCACAAAGCACCCTGCCTTCGCGAACCACCTTCACGAGCCGAGAGCAAGAAGATTTTATCTGAGAATTCTATCTACTTCTCTCGAGAGGGTTGAGACCTATTTATAAGTGATTCCACCGACCCTCGAACCATCTATGCAAAGTCAATGCCACATCATCTCAAATCGCGAAGCTCCGAAGTTCTTGCTGAAATTATCTCAAAATCGCAAAGCACCACAACAATTTTCCGATCACGGATCTCATCGTAATCGCGGATAATCCTGTCAATTCCTTTGTGCCTTCACCACGAAGATCCACTCACAATGCCCTTCAATGCCGCAATGATCTTAAACTCTGCCATTCACGAAGCTTGATGTAATCTCGAAGAATCACCGCCATCATTTTTCTGGTCTCCGCGAAATCCAATCCATGAAGCCTATCTTTGTGAAACTCATGCCTTTTCCATATTTAAATAATATATTCATGGATATCCAATTTTCACGATGCTCACCAAACTCAAAATTTTGGACCCCAAAAATTTGGAAAACACTGGAAAACAGTGCCAACTTGTACTGCTCTTTTTGTACTGTCTCCAGACCATCCATTCCTTTGTCATGGTTCTTTGTCAACATTTATTGTCAACAACATCTCTGTAACTTGACAATTCACCAGGGAAACCAGCTTTTTCAACAAACACAATCATCCCAAAAATGATGCAATGTTACCTTGAGGGTTTTTTTCCCAATAATTATTATTATGGAAATGATGTAACAATGACTAATTTGATAACTTTTAACCTACCAATGTAGTTCTTTAATTATGAATTGTTCTTCTTCAAAACACCTGATGTGAACTAAATCGATTAAGTAACTATATATGTAATTCTAAAAAATGAAAAATATATATTTATTTATCAATTAATAAACCTTTAAAATGTTCTTAAACAATTATATAATAAATATAAGTTTATTATAATGTATTAAAAAGAAATACATAGCAAATTTGGACTTGGTGTATGAGGTATCTTAACTTAATATCATCTCATTGGGATATAAAACTTCTTAATAGAATTTTTTATTCCATGATTATGTGAGAATTTATATATAATTTTTGTTATTATTTACATAAACTTATTTTACATGTATTTTAAAATTTTTACATAATCACTTTATTGATGAATTATCACATCAAATGTTATGATATTTAAAATAGTATTTTTTTGTCTCAATCTCGTTTTTTGAGGAATGTTTCAAGTCATTCACAATGATATATTTATATAGTTTATGTTATACCCCATGAATGAATTTTTACATATTACATCATTAAATTCATGGTATTTATATATCCATGCCATGCTATTTCTTCCAATGGATGTTCATTCAAATGTTTCTGAAATAATGATGAATTTATATCACATTTCTTTTTATTCTGGGATTATTTATCTTTTATATCCATGTTTTCAGGAAATGTTTTCAAGAATATTTTTAATTTGTTCCAATGATTTCATAAATCTCTTTTCTAACTATATTTTACATTTATTAAAATGGTTTAAAGAGATATTTTAAACATTTCTTATGTGACATGTTTTGAATTTCTTTATCAAATTGTGAAAGTATTGTTTTATTAACATATATAGATTGAACATAATTTCCCAATATCATAAATACTCTATTATTTGAATAGCTTTTTCCAGATTTCACATGGTTATTTTAAAACTAAAATCCTTTTCTCAATATTTTGTGAATTTTTATTTTTTAATTCAATCAAAAGAAAATTCTATTTCCCCCTGTCATCAATGAAATGTTTTAAATACTCTTTTAATGATATTTTCATATATATAAAAAATCCTTTAATGATTTATCCTCGATAATTAAAATTTGATACTTTGATACTCATCATATTCAATTTTTAGATATCTTACAATGATTATTTTATATTGATTATCATGAAACCCATTTATTTTCCATAGGTAAATCAAGCTACAAAGAAATTAATTTTTTTCATGTTTGATGATGAAATTAATGATTTTATGTACTATATTGATGTATGTTAAATAGAAAAAATTAATGATGATTATTTTGAATAATATATATTATGATGATGGGTGAACCTGATATAGATTATACAATGGGTGATCCTGATATAGCTCTCCAATGCATTGAGTAATATTCTTTCTCATTAAGGGAAATAATGAGGGTGTTAACCATGAAAGTTTATCTTATGGATTTAAATGGACTATAGTTATATCACAAATGAGTGAACAAAATTGATTGAGATAATTTTCCAAGATACAAACATTTTTTCTCTATGATTCCTATGTGTTTTTAATAGTTCCTTTGAAAAATATTTACATCACGTGACTTATAATTGGTTATTGTTAGAAATTTTACCTATGTTAAATCTTTATTTCTTTTTTTATGTTTAATGATCCTCATTTTGATGGTATTAATTCTCTAATATTATTATCATTCACTCTTATTATGTCATCATAACATAATTCTCATTTTTTGTCACATAAAACATTCGATTATTAATACATAGGTTTACCATTGCTATATGTTTGAGATCACTCTTCTTATGTTTCCTTTCCCCATGTTATAAAGATATATTTTTTTAAGATATGTCTATAAGGGTTTAATGTTAGAGACAATTAACAAAAAATGTATAATAATAAAATCTATATAGAGTGGTAAAAATGATCACTTAAATATGTAATTAATGTTTTGTAAGAGTTTTTCATAATTAAATAAAACTATAAACATATTAGGTTAATGTGTATGTATGTGAACTAATATTTTTATATGATGTTATAAATATTGTATGAATAAAATTGGGTTATTATTGTTAGTAGAAAATCCAAAAATATAAATATTTTTTTAGTATGGGATCTGAGAGTGTGGTTTTGGGGATGTAATTGTTAATATTATAGGAGGTTTAATATAATGTTGGAGATTATGATGTCTTCATGTGAGGATAACTTAACAGTTGTGGATATCAACATAGTTTTATTAGTTTAAGTTTTATGAAAATTTCAAAGGCCTAGACACCATATTTTAAGATTTACGTTATGATATTTTAATTTTCATAATAAAATTTTGGGATATGTTTTATTAGGTTGAGTTATATGTAAAACATATGTATAATGTTAAGGGTTATTTTAAAATAATACTATTCCATTTTAGGGGATTTAAATTTGAAGTTATGATACAATATTTGAGGTAAGGGTGTTATTTAATTTTAAGGATATTTAGGTAAATTGTGTTGTATGGTTATTAATTTTTGGAAAGATTTAAGTTCATCCTTTGGTGTTATTGTAGAAATTTGGGAGTTTAATTATTTATTTTCATATAAAGACTTATTAATTATGGGTATTATTTTAACTTGTAATAACTATTTTTGATTTACTTAAAACAAGAGGATTATGTTACTATATTTATCTAGACATTATGATTTATTAAAATTTAATGATTTAGGAATTATATAGATTCATTGTGGATACCAATAACTTGAAATATGTGACGAGATAAAGATAGAAACATGATAAAACATGCATCCAGAGAATGAAATTATGTTTATAGGTTTAATGAAAACCAAGAAAATATATTTTCTAATGTTATTAACCAGGATAATAAAATAATTCAACACAAATTAAAAATTTTATCCTTTTTACAATAATTTATAATGAATTAATGGACTTATTTCTCTCTTATTAATTAATGATTTTGTGGTTATTATCTTTCTCATGATTGCATTCTTTATCACTCCCACTCATTATCTAGACATTACTCTTCTCCCCCATGTCCATATTTTCAATTCACATTAATGTACTCCTATTGGTAAATGTAGTTATATTTTATTTAAGATGATTATAATAGTTACTTTTCTCTCTTTTAAAAAACAAGTTTTATTAACCCTTATTACGATACGGGGTTTCAAAAAATGTATTTTCAAATGATTAACTTTTGATCACAGAGTTCAAGATAAAATTAAATGAAAAAAATTATTATTTTTTAGGGAGTATAATACCTTGAAATTTTAAAATCACTATGACACACTGAAATAATATTTCAAAATAATAATAAACTTGATAGCTTTATTAATATGCAACATTGAGAATTAAGCAAATTGAGTTATACTATAAAAATATTATTCTTGAAATATTATCATTTTTTTCTAGCCATTAAATTGGAAGGTATGAATATGAGTAACCAAATTATGATATATATATGTATAATTTACCTACTCAATAAAAATATATTTATGAATGTTTAGGAACTAAGAATTCAATTTACAGTTAAGTCATTTTAGGCTTCAAAAATGCATTTTCTTCAAAAAATGATTTTATTGTATTTTGTGTGTGAAAGTTATAATTAATTTCTACAAATTATAGAAATATTATTTTAAAAAATGAACATAATATTTGAAATTATAATATTAAAATTATCTTTAGTTGAGATATTTAGATCTTAATAAAATGATACATTTTTTAAAGAATAGTGAAAATACAGATTTTTCAAATTCTCTCAGTTATTTTCATTAAATAAAATAATTTAAATGTATCATTATATTTTATATTTATTAACATGGTTAAATATGATCCATTTTATTCATAATAATCTAATTAATTTTGATTGAATCCTAAATATTGATGTTTTTTATATAAGTGAATTTTAATTCTTAAAAATCATTTTTCTAAAAAAACATATTTTTGTTGTGTTTTATGAATTTATATTATAATATATTTATAAAAATTATAGGATTTAAATTTTATAAATGACATTAATATTTGTATTCATCAATTAAAATTTATCTTGGGTTTATTTTTTTGAGATTTTTTTGAGGAAGTTAAATTTTTGACGGATAAAAAATACAGTTTTTATGACATACAATATCTTTTTAGGATATCACACAGATATAAATATGATATAAAACTTATTAAAATCATGGGAAAAAAAATTAATTTTTGATAATATAATATAAATACCACTCAAATATAATTCCAAACATATAAATTATAGTTTCATTCATGAAAAATATGAAAAGCATTTTCATTATCGACACAGTGCTTGCACAAATCTAGAAAAGTCAAATTTGGTGTCCAAAAAATAATATTTTAGAAGCAAGAAGTAATTTCTCTAATTTTTTATTAAATATGAAGTCTTATTGATTATTTTTATGTATATA
This sequence comes from Viscum album, assembly GCA_963277665.1. NCBI lineage: Eukaryota > Viridiplantae > Streptophyta > Magnoliopsida > Santalales > Viscaceae > Viscum > Viscum album. The sequence continues at coordinate 1,412,952,520 of OY728125.1, read as the reverse complement.
AACCAATTTTGGAGTTATATTACTACTGAATTATTCAAATTTGTGTGGAATTCTTACAAAAATATAGAAAAGTAAAAATAACATTATAAATAAATTTTCATGTCATATATGTTAGTAAAAAAATCAATTAAATTATATTAAAAAAACTAAAATTAATATTTTTGGGTGATATTATCATGAACTAACCTGGGTAACCTGGTAACTTGATAACAGAGATAACCTTGACATAGCCTAAAGGGAGTTCCCAACCCTCTTTGGCTGACGACTAACACCAAACATCATACAACTGAATGTAGGAACAATTTTTCCACATGCATTGTCGAAGTAAAAAGAGACAAACCATGAAGCATAAAAAAGAAAATACATTGGGATTTATTCACTAGAATTAAAAAAATTTATTAAATCCCAAAGTATTACAACCTAAGTCTAAAAATAGAGAAGAACAACCCAAGTACCTAAGGATACAACTCACCATGTTTAAGTTTCAACAGCTGGATCTAAAATAATGGATTAAATAAAGTTACATAAAATAATTTATGTAAATCTTGAAGGAATGAAAATAAGTTTTACAACTTTGGAATACATTTATATATCAAATAAAAATAAAAATAAATTGGCATGGTTATCTGCCAAATAGGTATGAAAGTTTAAGGCTATAAGACCCCACACCCTCTAAGTGATCTTCACAATATGCATATACAAATGTCCCCCTAAAATTGGCCAAATGTGACTTTCTCCATCCCATCAGGGATGTGACCTACTAAAAGTATTTTTTAGAACTTTGTAATAGTATAGAGTGTGTCCAAATAACTCACCAACTACCTAAAGCTTTCATGTTCTATTACACAATAAATGATGGACAATTTATTTTAAGATTGATTAAAATTCAATTAAATTCTATTATTCCATTTCAATGCAAATTTTCTATTTAAAACCAAAATGTGTTTTAACAAAAAAATTCCTCTTTAACAAGATAAAACCATTGGGTTTTTATCAAAACATTTCAAAACATTTCCACAAGTTTGAAATCCATTAAAACCCAATTCCATACATTTCACAATTCATTTCCATAATTAAATTCAACAATTTAATTGAAATAATTTCCATCAATTTCACAATTATTTTCAAAAATTTAATTCAAAAATTTAATTAAAATCATTTCTCTCAAAAATCCAATTTTAATTAAACAATTTAAATCATCTGATTTCCATAAACACACCCCAATTCAATAGAATTGGGGGTTTTTTCCAAATTATCATGATAAAACCATTTAAAATATCCCAATTCACTGGAATTGTATTTTTATCATTGAATCAATTGAAATAAAGGTTGATAAATTTAATTTAAATAAATATTTGACAAAAATCAAAAAAAATTAAAAGTTAATAAATTTAGCTAAATGTGATGGAATCACCTACCATTTCCCAAAACTCAACACTGGAAACAATACCCATTAATGAGAAACAAGGTGTAAAAGTACTTGAAACACAACCTAGATATTCTATCCAACATTACAGAGCATAGATCCATCAATTTTAGGATGATATATTGAAATCCCAAAGGAGGATAAGGAGGGAAAGATGAGGAACATGGGAGAAAGCTTACCTAGGAATCACATCGCAAGGGTAATAATGATCATACGCCAAATGAGAGGATCCAGAAGGGCTGGAAAGATCCAAGATCCTAGAGGAAGGATTTGGTTCAAGAGAAATAGAAATAAATAGGAGGGGAAAAGAGATATCAACTATTATACCTTTAAAAAAACAGAGTTGGGTATTACATGATGTGTAATACCAATACACGTCATAATACCATTAATTTCTATAACTATTGAAAAATGAAATGCGTTGAATTAAAAACCGACAACCTGATTTAAAAACTAATATATAAATCATTAAATATGTGTAGATTTTATTCAGTTCTTATACCCTTCACAATGTGAAGCCTTTCACAACTTTCATCCATAAATTCTTACATGCTGTGTAACCTAATTACATGGCATGTAACCTAGTTACATGACGTGTAACCCTCTGAAAGCCTAAACAAAATGATGGTTAATGATGAGATTCCAACAAATATTTGAATTCACCATTATAGGCATCCTACCAATTCATTATTAACCCTTCCCAATTAATGAAAAGTAATAATTATAATAATGTTAAAGGCATACCTATCAGATTGATAACAGGATGTTAAAACCTCCCCACCATAAAAACTTTATATCCCCAGAAAGCCTATGAAGAACCTTCCAAGCCAAAAAAATATGAGTCCACGGCTCTCTCATTAGTTCCTCACATTCCCACATCTCATGATTATTATAACCATGCTTCCATAGCACATGAGCCAAAGTTATTATCCTCCCACAAAGCACCTTGGTCTTTGAATGAAATATCTTGACTGGCCGCTCAACCATAGATAAATCATATTCAATATCATGATCACTCTAGGTCAAAACATGAGATGGATAAGATAAATTCTTCTCAACTGTGATATATAGAATAAATTATGTATCAACATCAGTTTCAGTGGAAGTGCTAAACTGTATGCAACCTTCCCCACTAATTCAATAACCTCTAAGGGTCCCACAAAGCATAAAGCAAGCTTCTCTTGCCTCCCAATTTGTCGATGACCCAAACTTTGTGAAACCTTAAAGAACAACTAGACACCAACTATGAAATCCAAAGTTATATAGTAATAATAAACATATTGGATCTGTGGTGTCAACATTCTCTGATGAATTAAATAAATATTTGTTGTTGTCTCTTTCACCAAGCTTGGTTCAACCAAGGAAATTTCACCAATATCCAAATGAAACAATGGATACTTACAAGGATATCTATAAATGGACTTAAAAGGTGAAATTATATTCTCATACCGATAACTATTGTTATAAGAAAACTCAACTACCCCAAATGTTCCTCCCATGCTCCCCCAAAACCGAGAACACATGCACAAAGCATATATATAACAACCCTTGAATTTATTACAAATTAATACATGTTTTATTACATAAAATTACACTTAATACAACCAAAAATATTGATAGGTCTAGTGTATTTGGGAAATTAGGTACATTACATAACAAATTAAAAATGAAAATTAATATCTTTATTGAACACTTTTTTAAGATGACCAAAACATTCCTTTGTACTTAACACTGCATGGGATAACCTGAGGACATACATAAGAAAGGGATGAGCTATAAATCCTAGTAATATAATAAAAAAGGTATAACATGAGTAATAAAATACATGTTAGACAATAATAATATCAATGTAGCATAAAAGGAACATGGATATTAAGGAATGATATAACATGATAATCATTACTAGGGAAATATGGAAACAACATAAAACATTGCATCATTATTATAGGTCAAGGATAAACCTAAAAGACTTCATGGTGGAAAAAGTAACATAATAGAATCAGGTAAACCACTATCTTAAAGTAAAATATCATGATACTAAATATTACCCAAGGCATTGAATCACTGTTAGGGCGCTCCCTTCATAATCATTTCATTCTCGTGTTTAAGTGTGCCACATAGATCATATAACATGGATTCATTAAACATAATACTTTTATCTATGATCAAGAATATGATGAATACATACATTTAAGTCCCAAATCAATAAGTATATGTGCATAATGGTAAATTACCTAGATAAAGAAATGTATATGGTATTCACTACACAATTATTTTGGTGTGGAGAATCACGATGCAATTTCAACAACATAACAATGTCACATAGAAATTCATAAAATAGGTTTATGATAGAAAAAGGTTATATAATCATTTATAAATGAAATGTAAAGTAATAGGGAGATGAAAATACATTACATAACATAAGGAATTATAAATATAAGGTGTAACATAATAAAAAATTTAAGATAAAGAAAGAAAGAAAGAATACTTACAAAATTTTTGCATCGTAATGGGTGTGAATAAAGGTTATTAAGAGGGTTAAATGAGATTAAAAGGGGATATAATAATTTATAAATAAAATTTAAGTTATGAGGTATATTTAAGAATATATCCTAATATAAGAAAAAATTAAATTTAAAGACATAACTGAAAATGAATGCTTGATAAAAGTGAAGGGTGGAAGATCCCTTACAGAATTTCGGCATAGTAATGGATTAGATTAAGGTCAAAATGAGGGAAAATAAATAGTATCTAATTAAAATAATATAAATTGGATAGTAATATAATCATATTAAATGAATTAAAATATAAGGAATTGAAATTATAAAGACTAAGTTCAAGGAATATTCTTGAATTAAAGGAAAGAGAATAAGGTGAGGATCCCTTAAATGTGTGACTCCAAAGGATGTGGAGGGGATTAATGAAAGATTTTTAGAGACTTGGGGGATTACTATAGGGATTAGGCTAAATAGTTTTATCATTCTAAAAAATGTTTTAGTGAAAAGCAATGAGATCTTGGTTGGGATTATATGAGAAAGAAAGGGAATTTTTATATTATTTTGGTTTTTGACACTACATAATAAAATATTCAAAACAAAAAACCATCCAATGGTTTTCCCAAATATTATTCCAAAGGGGAGTGTAATAAATTATTTTATAAGTCCAATGGATAAATATAATAAAATATTTCCCATTCTTATGTGTAGTTGAGTCACACTTTCAAAGAAATGATTTTAAAACATTAAAATATTTTATAAGTCTTGGAAAATTCACTAAGGCTTTATAAAATAAATAAAATAAACTTAAAATATCATAATTTTAATTAACGAAATATATTTTTTATAGAATACATTTTATTGTATTTATTACAGCACTATTGGTCCTTTATGATGTTATAAAACACACTGTATATTTATATGGTATTTAATTTTTACCCCAAAATTCGACTATCTTAGAAAATTAAGAAAAATTAACCATTATATAATTTAAACATCCTTATTCCAAAAATAATATTAATTTTATCTCAATAATTTTCTAAATATATGATTTTTTACTTTTAAAAATAAAATCTTCCATTTATTGAAAATTGACCTGTTTTGGCAATAATTGTTTTCGAACCCTAATAAAAATAACATTTGACTTCATATAAATCATATGATAATTTATATTAAATAAAATTAATTTAATAATAATATTATATTAAAATATTATTTATTTCCAAATTACATTAATTCATCAAAATAGATATCTTAGTTGAATATGAATATTAACTAAAAATACAATTTGAGCTTTAAAAATTATTTACAAATTAAACATAATAGGATAAAAATATTTTAATTAAAAAATAATTTATGTAGTCTTATTTCTAGGGTCTTGATACATATCCCTTTATTAAACCATCATATTCCCTAAGAGTAAGGTTCACAATGGTGAGGCTTTCAAGGGACTGTTCGATGAACATGGTTTGGGCCCTGATCTCAATATGCATGAAATTATCCCATAAATGGTTTTACTCATGCTTAAGTTTTTGGATATCCGCTTAGTCTTGGTCTAGGGAAAATCACATAAATGCTATCTCCATTATAATCTCCAATAAATGGTCTTTATATGGTATGATCCTACTGATTTAGGACATCACTTACTTTTTCTGTGCCAGAAGGATTGTTTAAAACCCTATATTTATACTAGTCATGTGATCACTCTTCAACGACTGTATTTTTAATCATAATTATACTTAATGGTCATTTAAATCCAATTAAAATTAATATAACAAAAAAATTTCATTTGTTTTCTATTCAATTATATCAAAAAGGGTAATTTTATTCATGAAAATTTGGGTTATTGCAATACCCTCTAGAATCTATATAAATCTCTCTATCTAGCAATTTGACTGTGGATGATAGGCCATTCTCAAACAGAACTGAGATCCCACAGCCTCCTGAATCCCTCTCCAAAAGATATAAGTGAATCGATGATCCCTATAAAGGATTATAACAGATATAACTTAGTGAAAAATGTATAATATCTTTCATGTAGAGATTTAAAAACTTCTCAACTTTGGTTTTATCTCAAATGGGTATGAAGTGAGCCAAATTTCTTATCCTATCAATCACAACTGATATTTAATTCTTCATTTTCATGGTACAAGGAAACCAAACCACAAAGTCTGTAGATATTTTATCCCACTTTTATGTAGGTACTGGAAGTGGATGAAATAAACTTGAATGTTTCTGGTGCTTGGCCCTAACATGCTGACATGTATAAAAGTGAGAAACAAACTCAAAAATTCTCCACCTTATATCGGGACACCAGAACTACCACCGCATATCATAAAACATCTTAGTGGTTCCTTAGTTTACAATCCACTATGAATTATGACAACCCCCCATTATAGTATACCCTACCACAAATGTTACAATGAAGAAATCCAGATAGCATAGAACACCATCTTCGGAGAATGACCACTGGGAAATTGTATCCTTATCATAAAGAGAGTCTCTAATGCTACAGAATTCAAGATAAAGATCTTGATCCTAAAGGATCATCTTGAGAAGAGAGGACGTCAAATGAATACTAGCTAAATAAAATTCATCCCCTTTCTTCTGAACTATAATATACAACCGTGCAAAGAGATCCATCAAATTACAATCTTTCAAAGATTCTTTCAGTTCTTGGGTTGGGAGTTTCTTGATCTACACATCTACAATGACATTCCCTCTCCCTGGAGTGTAGGTGTTGAAAAATACAAAATATTTCAGGTACTCTACCAAATGTCTCTAATGAAGATTCAAATCTTTTTGAGAGAAGATTTAACTAAATATTTTGTTTATTGAATGCACAATAAACCTTTCTCTAAAAAGGCAGTGTCACCAAAAATTAAGTGCACACATCACAACCACACGTTCAAAGTAATGGGTAGGATAATTTTTCTTATATGTCCTAAGATGAAGAGATCTATAATACACTACATTATTTACCTATATAAAAATGTAGCCCAATCTGAAACCTGATGCATCACAAAAGAACACATAGCGCTGCCCGACCTCTAGAAGAGTCAACACTAACATAATAGTCAAAATATATTTCAACTCAACAAAATAATTTTGATATCTATCATTCCAAGAAAAATTCACCCCCTTTCGAGTTATATTATTCATCGAAGAATCCAAATTTGAGAAGTAATTCATGAACCCGTGATAATATCTGGCTAAGCCTAAGACGCTTCAAATATCAAAGTCTTTTCATGTTTATTCCTAAATCATAAAAGATTTTACCTTCTCAGGATAAATAGATATACCCTATTCAAACACCATGTGACCCAATATTTTCACTTCTTGAATACAAAAATCACACTTTAAAAGCTTGGTGTAAAGTTGGCGATTTCTCAGTAGACTCAGATATTCCCTCAGATAACGCACATGATCCTACTTGTATTTATAGTAAATGAAGATGTCATCCAAAACTAATACCACAAATGCATCCAAATACTCATAAAAATACAATTCATTAAATCCATTAAAACTAAAAGATCATTTGTTAAACCAAAGGAAATAACAAGGTATTCATAATGACCACACCTACTCTAAAAAGAAGTTTTCAGAATGTCAGATTCATTTATCCTTAACTAATGATAACTAGATCAAAGGCCGATCTTTAAAAACCACTTATCCCCTTTCAACTAATAAAATAGATTAAAAATCCATGGAAATGAATAATTTTTCTTTACTGTAACTCAATTTAGCTTTTGATAATCAACACATAAGTGAAGCGAACCATTAACCTTATTAGCAAAGAGAATTGGTGCCGCCCAAGGTGACACACTCCTGCATATAAATAATTTCTCAAGAAGATCACCCAATAGGGTATTCAACTCTTTCATTTTAGCTGGTTCCATGTAGTAAAAAATAATTGAAACTGGTTGAGTGCTAAACATTAAGTCTATGGAAAAATCGACCTCCCTTACTAGTGAAAAAACCTGATAAGTTAGAAGGAAACACATTGGGAAACTCAATGAAAACTAGAGGGAGATCAATGCTCAATGATTTCCTCTCCAGATTAAAGGAAAACACTGATATTACTTTCCCCAAATCTAGATAAAAAGTTCCATCTATGCTTGAACTTGGGTCCCATTCTCCTTGAAAGACAAGAGACACATCACAAGGTGTAGTAAGGTAGAAACTCGAAAGATAAAAATCAATCCGAGATTTAATGGAAATGATTCAATATATCCTAAATATGACATCAATATATTTTGCATGGAGAACTAGAAAACTACAAGTAAACTCAACATCTGATAGAGATATGACACTAGAGGGACCCTACTCTCTCTTCATACCAAGGGGTGTTGTAATATCCATTGCATAATATAAAATATCCATAGGAAGATTAATAATATTAACAATACAGGTTGAAATAAATAAGTGATATGCATGAGTATCAAACAGAGTAGTCATTAATGCTGAAGCTATAGTAATGGTACCTCTCATAGTGTATGGACCTGTGTTTGCTTCATCAGGAGACTCTTCTATTACATGAAGTATCTTTTCTCCGGATGCCTATTACTGGAACCATTTTATACATGAACTATCTAATTTACCCTTAGTTTTAGAAGTATTTGATGATCCTGTTCCACTAAGTAGAGTAGAAAAGTTATAGAAGAATCTCTATAAGTGTCTTGAACATCTGTAGGAGATACAGTTATTAAGAACCTCAGTGAAAACCCTCTATAATGTTCTATATTTCCACACAAATATCAAATAAAAGGACTTAATTATAGCACTTTATGATGTCTGTAATGACCCTGATGTTAAAAAATAATATGATAATAATAATTCTTTTTCATTCTATTGAAGGAACTAACACCACCACTTAGAGAAAAAGAAATTCCTATCAACATTGAATTTCCAGCCAGGTCCATCTCAATCATCATATTCTTATCCAATACATCATCATAAGTGGGAGGCTTTAGCAAGAAAACATGAGAACAAATATCTAATATAAGTCCTAACCCAAACCATCATGACTTCATCCTATAATTAAATAAAATCTCTAGTGAAAACTATATGATCTCAGTAAGGAGATTTGAATACTCATTCATGGTTTTGTCATCCTTCTCAAGATTTAAAAACTAAATAGCCTTGGACAACACCGTAGACTCTGGATATAACTATCCAATGAAAATAACCTTTAAGTTTATCCACTATAATCCCTCATGTTTCTTCACCATCATGATCATGTCCCACCATCTTCTGTGTGGTCATTCTATTATAAAGGTGGTACATTTTACCTTGATCAAATACAGTGTCTCCAAGAATTCAAACAAACATTATATCCTACCCAACCATTCCTCATCCTATTGAGGATCAGTGGAACCTTTGAAAACTATAAGCTTCTCTCAAAGGGAATCTTGAGAATTATTTCACATAAAATCCCCCGGAGGATCCATATCTAGATCCTGAATGAGAACTGGAGGTGGTTCCTATCTCAGAGCTTGAACAATGCATACAATCACATCGACTATATTTGGGTCCACTAGAGGATTAGATCACTTTAATTTAGCAGCAACTTCGTCCTGTATTTGATTTTCATGTCTTCTTAGAGTCACGATTCTAAAAATCATCAACAGACAACAAGGAAGACATCAGACTAATACTCAAACTGAGTAACAAGGGGAAATAATTTCTAACAGATGGAACGATGAGATTTTGATTTCACTCCATCCAAATAAAAAGAGGAAAAAACTAGAAATAATCGTCAAGAAATCCTTCCCTAACCACCTTTGGAGACTTAAGGTTCATTCTAGTGAGAAATATATGGGAACTTAATTTCAAATACCTCCTAAGTCCTGACAAGATTGAAAAAATAGACACTGAATTCAAGGAAAAATCTCAACAACCTCCTCTAATACAATTTTGTCATGAACTAGCTTGGATACCCTAGTAACCCAATAATATAGAAATCCCTAATATATCCTGAAGGGTGTTTTAGATCCCCATGGGTTAATGACTAGCACCTGACATCATACAATTGATATTTAGAATTTTTTTCCACAATAATTATGAAAGTAAAAAGAGACAAATCAAGATTCATATAAAAGAAAATACATTGGAAGTATTGTAACAGAAGTAAACAAGGCATTAAATCCTAAATTAATATATAACAAGTCCCAAAATAGGGAAAAACAAACCAATTTCCTAAGGAAATGACTCACCATTTCCAAGGTTCAATATTTGGATCCACCTCCAAAACATTCTTTCCCCCTACTCGAACCTAGAAGGAGATAATCTAAAAACGCCAGAAGGAACAAGTAGGGTGTGAGATAAAAATCCCAGTAGGGTGTCACCAAATATTCCATAACATATTCCAAATTATATTAAACAAATAAATGATTTCAATTTTTAAAATAAAAAGGTTTGGATTTTTCAAATCATATTTAAATAAATCATGATATACAATTAAAATGATAGAAAATAATTTAAGAAAAGGTTTTATAAGTGATGGAATATTTCTAAAAAAATTTCTTAGATAAAATAGTTTGATAAACCAGTTTATGTAAATTCAGAAGGCATACAAATTAGTTTTACAACATTGACAGAAATTTATATCTCAAATATAATTAACAAAAGAGAAAAATGGTCATTTTCCAAAAAGGTATGAAAGTTTCAGGCTATAGGAATCTATACCCTCTAAGTGATCTTAGTAATATGAATATATACACACCCCCATTAAAATGGAAAAGGTGACTTGTCACTATCCCATCAGGTATGTGACCCATTGCATGTATATTTTAGAATGTTGCAACAGAGTAGAGTGTGTCCAAATAACTCACCAACAACCTAAGGCATGCATGTTCTCTTACACAATCAATGATGAGAAATTTATTTTAAGATTGATTAATATAAAATTAAATCACATTATTCTATTTAAATTCCACTTTTTTCATTTAAAACTAAAATGGGGTTTAATAAAAAACATGCCTCTTTAATAATATAAAACCTATATGTTTCTTTAAAAACATTTTAATCCATTTCCAAAAGTTTTAAATCCATTCAAAACTAATTTCATCAATTTCATAATTAATTTACACAATTAAATTAAAAAATTTAATTGATATTGTTTCCATCAAAATTTCAATTTAAATTAAACAATTTAAATCAATCGATTTCCATGAATACACCCCAATTCAATAGAATTTGGGTTTTTCCAATTCTCATTCATAAATAATTTCAAATCTCCCAATTCACTGGAATTGGATTTTCATAATTAAATAAATTGAAAGAAAGCTTGAGAAATTGAATTTAAATCAATAGTTGACATAAATCAATAAAATTCAAAGTTAATCAATTTGGCTAAATAGGATGGAATCAACTACCTTTTCTTAAAAATCAAAAATCACAACAACATCTGTCAATGAGAAAGAAGGTGTAGAATACATCATAACAAAACCTAGATATGAGATCTAATATCGCAGATCATAGATCCATAAATTTCAGTATGATTTATTGAAATCTCAAAGGATGAGAAAGATGGAAAAATGAGGAATAAGGGGTAAAGATTTACTATAAATCATACCATAAGTATAATGATGACCGAACATAAAAAGAGAAGATGTGGATGGGTTAGAAAGATCCAAGATCACATGGGAAAGGTTTTGGGTCAAGGGAAATGAAACTAGGGAGGAGAGGAAAAGAGATCTCATCTGTTCATCCTATTTAAAAAACACAGTCGGGGTATTACACTACATGTAATACCAATACACATCATGAAACCATTAATTTCCATAACCGTCGAAAAACACGTCGCCTCAAATTAAAAACTAAAACTCCGATTTAAAAACTGATCTATAAATCATTCACGATGTGAAAAGGATCTTCAAAACTTGTACCCTTCATAGGGTGAATCCTTTCACGAATTCCACCCATAAACTTTTACACGTCATGTAACCTAGTTACATGCTGTGTAACCCTATGTTAGTCTATAGAGAAGGATGTTTAAATCTAAGAGATCAAAAATCTCTGAATTCACTATTATATTTATCCTCTTAATTCATTGTCAACCCTACCGAGTCAACAGAAAAGAAAATCCACAACAAGGTTAAAGGCATACCTGTCAAATCAGTAATGGGATGTTAGAGAGTTAAATTATCTCATGAATTTATAAGATAAATATAATATATTATATATGTTTGATATGTGTAAATTATAATTAAATTTCTTTATTATTGATCTCAATTTAAATTATATAAATAGTTTTCAAAATTTTATTAATATTATTTTATGTCATATATATTTTATTAAATTGTTTAGAAATATATAAAAACATTAAATAAGAAAATTAGGATGCTGAATGATCTAAAATTTTATACCTCTCCTGTTTATTTTCTACTTTTTACCTTATAAAAATGATTATAAACCTTTAATATTAACAAAATCATTACCACAGTTATGGTAAAAATTGGTTAACCAAGGGGTTCAAACAAAAAATAAGGATTAAATGATTTATAAACCTCTCAAAATTTTATTTTATTACAAATTGAAGAATATATATTCCATATCTTTAATTATATAACATTTTTGAACCTGTTTAAAATAGTTAAATACATATCATATCATAATATTTCTTGTATTTCCAAAAATGACATTAATGATATTTTACAATAAATAATATTTTATTTAATGATATAAATTAATAAAAAACATATCTTCATAGAATTTAATGGTATAAGGTTTATAATATCAACCATAGTCCATTTATGGATCAAATTTTTTTATAGTATATTTCATTACCTTTAATGGTAAAAAACTATGATATTGTGGTAATCATGAAAAGGGTTAACACGAGTTAAAACTAATGGAAATGTAAAAAACATAAAAAAATTGTATAAGTATTATTTTATTTGATAATTCACAAAAATATTCATAAAATATTCAAAATATATTAATTTTATGAAACATGATAATGAAAATTAATTTATATTGATTTAATAATTTACGTAATTCCATGGGTGGCCCTCTTATCACTAATACAAGGGAACGTACTATCCTTCATTATTAAAAATGTTTAATCATTATAGAGTATCTAAAACCTACAATAATATCATACTGCCTTCCTTCACCATATCATATTGCTTCTATTCTACCCAAATGACCATGCTTTCAAGGATTAAAGTGTAATATAAATGAGGTTTCTCAACAAAGAGATATAACTCTTAACTGGGCATTTTTAATTTTATTTCTTTTTATATGTCATAGAAATGATTATTATGCATTTTAAAATATTTAATTAATTATATTAAATATTATGAATTTTTATTATTAAAATTCAACACACATTATTCTCATCCTTTCAATCATATGGGAAAAGAAAACAATACTCATGTGTTTGTGTGGATAACCACCACCATGAAGAGATGCGTTTATTTTTTCATCACCACATAACATTTATGGTTATGATGGTTGAAATAATAAATAAAAATGATATATATGATATTATTATGGTTATATAAAGTTTAATTAGTATAAAATTTTCTTTTGTTCCATCCTTCAAAAAGTGAAAACAATATTCATGTGTATGTACGATCCACTGTGTCTATGAGTAGTGTAATTCATTTTTCAATATTTATATTTTATATATTTCCCTAAATATATAAATATTTAATTTATATTATATTTATATCATGAAGATAATAATAGATATGATATAACCATGATAAATATGCGAAGATCAAAACCACCGAACAAAAACATACATGAAAAATGAGAGAGTTAACACTCCGAAATAAGGATTTTAATAAATAATTATTAATAAAAGGGCATTGAAATGCTATAAGGGGATCATATATGATATTATATTTATTTATGTGGTTATTTAATTGAATTATAATAAATATAAATTTGTCATACAGGTGGTTAAATCACATTTAACTATGTGAAAGCATGAGGTAAGGGCTTTCATAACTTAATTTATTTTAATTAGGTTTTATTACTTATTAATTTTCTATGTTATTCCAAGATTCTAGTTGTAATATACTATGTTTATTTTATTTTTTATTAATTTTTTTATTTGTATTAACACTTTTTATATATAATCACTTCATTTATGAATTTTTTTACTTCATCATTTTGATCATTGTAATGGATTTCATTTCAATTTCCACTCCATTGATACATATTTTTTTATTATGAACCTATTTAATTTTATGTTGGTTATAAACTACCCATTTTATGAATTTAATATTTATTTATATTAATTCATGATTATTAAAGTATTAATTGATTTTTTTTATTTCAATGGGTCACAATTTAAATGTTACCAAATAGTATGAAATTTGTTTTACAATCATATTTTTTGGGGATTGAACTTATTTTAATTGAAGGAATATTGTAATATATCCTTCAAAAATACTATATATATATATATATTTCACTCTATATATTCAATGATATTTCATGTTTTGATCCAAGTATTCTTCTATAATGAACCATCTTGGGTCAATTAGACAAGTCACCCAAGGTGGTCCACCATATAGTGAGATATAGAAAAGAACTACATGTCTCATATCAAACTGAATAAAAATCATATTGATTCAGAATTTTTTCTTTTAAATTTCTATTCCTTTTTGTTTTATATATCACAAACACTTTTATTTGTATTTACTTTACTAACTTTATTTGTCCAAATTTTTTTACTTTTTTGTATAAAACAAATATTTTACCATACTTAGAATAAGTTATAAAGTATTAATATTTATAAACTTATGTTTTGTATATATGATAATCATAATGGGAATAAATATGATATATTTAAGATCAAATTTTTATTAGTATAAATGAAAGAATCTATTCTGTCTTTTGAACTAACAAAGTCTTCATCATTATATTGACACTCCTACCAAATAAATTATACTAAACCTAATTAAGATAATCACAATGAAAATTTTAAAGATGTCCATTAGACTCTTCTTTTGTTTATAATCTGAATATAGAAAACTGATTTCTAACATAAAGAGTACCTTTTACATTGTAAATAGTGTATATCAATATAATGTCAAAATTTCTGTTATACTAGATCGACTTTTTCCAGGTGTCTAAGTCATTACGGTAAACTTGGAGTAATATGATCATTGATAAGGAAATATGATCCTTGGGGATTCATCCATAAATACTTGTTCACTCAAAGAGTTTGTTGCTGATTTATTTAATTTGAAAATATCCCTTTTACGAGAGCTCTAAAGATTGAAATCATGAAAATCTTGTTCTTAGTTGTTGTAATCATTTAAAGTATTTTGTTTTGTAATCATTGTATCTGATTATGTGAATATGATCGAGGGATTATGAGGCTAGGAATATAGATATTCCGATAATTATATTGATTAATATAACATGGGGATAGTGAGAAATAATCTGATCACCATATTGTTTGAGGGCTTGTAGGAATAGAAAGACATAATCGATTTTCATATCGAGGGCACATAGAGATAGTGTGACAAATCTGATCATTGTATATAGGGATCTCCTTTCCAATGAAATATATAATTTCTTATATGTATAAAAAAGGAAACTTTATCCATGGCTATTAGATACCCTTCCCTATGGGACAAAATAACTTTATTCAAAATGTTTTACTTTTATCTTTCAAGTTGTAAATTCCACTATTCATTTTTTTAACTATTTTATCATAACATTATTTGAATATGATAAACACATTATTGTAATTAAATTTGATGTAATTAAAATTATATACACCATTGAATCATAGTTACTCTAATTATTATATTCATGTAATTATGATATCTTTGTGATTATGATATTTTTTATTATTTGCACGATACATTGTGAATACTATAACTATTATTAAATTTCTATGCTATCAAAATATAATTGAATCTAATTACATTTTATTTTAATACTATGATAATATCATAATCAACCTGATTATTATTACCCAATATATGGACCCTAATCCAAGTATGATTAATTACTTATGAGGTTTTTTGAATTTTGTTTTGGTAATTTTTTAAGATTATTTCCTTCGTATAAAAGGAAGTATTTTTAAAATACAATTCAACCCCTTCTTGTATTAAATCAATCTATAAGAGAGCATTAAATCCAATAATTAGTATCGGAGTAGGTAATACTACATCTAGTAGTAATACTCTCTGATTTCTTTAAATTCTTTGTATAGTATTCTTTTATCTTTCCTTACTATAATAAGTTTTATTCATGTTTAGTAATAAAATTCTTATTTATAGACTTCTGTATTACTCACTTGTTTTTGGGAAAATAATATTTGTATTGTTTTAAATATGGATGTATTAAATGTTGGTTCAATCGATAACCTCAATATGAGTAGACCTCCTATTTTTGATGTGGCTGATTATGAGTATTGGATAGATATAATGAAGATATTCATTATAAATAATGTATTTGACAATTTTTTCATGTTAAATATAGATTACAAGATCCCTGATGAGGGGGTTACTGCTCTTATAAATCAGGAAAACAAGAGTATCAACTGAACTATAGAGTTACAAATAGTTTATTATGTTCCATGATAATAGGAATTTACAGTTAGACTTCTTCTTTTTAAGTAAATAATAGTATCATTTTTTTATATATTATACATTCTGGAACCTCAAAGTTTGTTGAAACTAGAAGAGTAATGCTTAGAGTTGACTATCAATATTTTGAATTCCCTTTTGTTGAATCTATTGTAAAATCACAAAAAAATTTTATAAAACTTTTCAATAGTTTACAATATATGGGAGAGAAAAATGTAGAAGATGAAATTCTTATATAAAAGAAAATTTATATCATGCCAAATTAATTATAATATAAGAGAAAAACCATTTATGAATCAAGGATGATAAAAAATATTACTCTTGATTATTTATTTGTAACTCTATTACAATATGAGGTTAGGATAAATAGAGATACTGAGAACGAAAATAAAAATAATGGTGGAGTTTCTTTTACAATGACTTCAAATCCAATAAAATCCTAAACTCATGAAAAATATTTTAAGTCAACATTGAAGAGGAAAGTTCTTATTGAGATAGATTCTAGTGATTATGAACATTATGAATTTTAACTTGGAAATATTTCTTTAAGAATGAAAAAAATATTGTTGGTAAAAAGGATTTTCAAAATAATTTAATGAAAATTAACAAATATAGGAATGAAAAGAAGATTCCAAGTTACTTATTATGAGTGAAAAAGAGCTGGACATATTCGACTTGACTATCCCAAGTTAAAATTAAAAGAAATAAAGGATACAAAATCTAATAGGAATCAGAAGAAGTTTTATAAGTGAATTTTTTTATTAAAGATACTAACACTTGGAGTGAAAGTGGAGGTGACTGTTGAAACAATACCATAGATAATGAAAGTCCAAATTAGAGAAATATTATTCTTCTTTCTATAGTACCTATAGAAAATAAATATTTTATAGAAAAGGTTCACACAACCAATTCCTTAACTAATATGTATTTAAATACCAATTATCATGATGAGAATGATTCAATATCTTTAAATGAAGAAAATTACTCAAAAGAATATAATTATTTAACCTCTTATGATGAAGTATTTATATTTTCGAAAAATCTGGAAAATGAAAATGGTAACGTCAGTAAAAAATTAAAAAAGAAAATTCTAGGATAAATATTTTAACAAAATAAATATCATATCTTAGAAAAGATATTGGTAATAAATATTTTGAAATTGAAACTATTTGCATAAACCTTGAAAAAATATTTATGAAAAATATAATATTTCTAAAGATTTTAAACAATTAATTTTTGAGAATATTTTTTAGAAACAAAACCTTCTTATGAAACTAATACATGTGATGATACATATTTAGTTTTTGAACAAAAATTTTAAATTTATTCCATAATATTTTTTTCAAACTTTACTTTTTTTAAGGAAGGTTTTGATAAAATGTATAAAAAAATTCATCCTCATGAAACTAGTTTCGGAATGAGTTATACCAATAAGAAAAATTTTTATTAACAATTTCTTTATGATGAAGAATTCCACCTTTTTTATAAAGTGTCAAAGAGGTGGAAATTGGAAAAAGGAATTATTCTATTAATAAATTTAAATATATAGGTTTACACAAATCCTATTTTTCAAAATAAATGTGGATTCTATAAATTTTGTTTATTTAAATTTTCATACCCAAGAAATTTTGCGTTCTGAAAGCCTAATTATTTTATTTTCAGGACAATAAAGGAATTAATAAAAACCAAAATATTTGGTACATGGATAGTGGGTGTTCTAGGAATATGAATTGACACAAATATTTCTTTGAAAAGACTATCAAGTTGAAAAGTTTAAAAGTTACTTTTCGAGATAATTCTAAAAGAGAGATTATCGATATAGATAATATTGTTCTTCTCAATAAAGCATTAATTTCCAATGTTTTGTTTGTTAAGTGACTAAATAAAAAGCTTATAATCACAACTAAACTATGTGATGAAGGTTACCTTGTGAATTTTAGAAAAGATAAATGTATATTACATAATTCTAAGGATGAATACATTCTTTCTTCCAATCATTATGAGATTGTTTACACACTTAACTTAGAAGACCTTAGGAGCCTAGAATTACATTACCTTAGTGTAATGGAAGATCAATCATTATTATGTTATTGAAGGTTATGAAATTTTAACCTTATAAAGTTATGTAAGTTAACTAAAAAAATACTTGTTAAGGATTTACCAGTGTGTAGATTTGTTTCTTCAAAAGTTTGTGACCCTTATCAATATGGTGGTAAATATAAGTCTAGTTTTAATTATATTAGTGAAGTATCAAATTATGATGATTTACTATAAGTTCACATGGAGCTATTTGGTCTTAAACAAAGTAGTTTTATTTGTGGAAAGTATTATTTATTTTTTTAGCTGACGATTACACTAGATATAATGGGTCAATTCTCTAGAAAATAAATCTGAATCATTTTTTTTATTTTAAAAAGTTTTTAGCTCATGTGAAAAATGAAAAAAACCTTCCCTTGATAACTATTCATAGTGATAATGGTGGAGAATTTTTAAATTCTTATTTTTAATCTTTTTATAATAAAAAATTAATTACACATAATTTTTCACCCCTAGAACTCCTCAGAAAAATGGTATTGTTGAAAGAAGAAATCGTATTCTTCATGAAATAACAAGAACCATTTTTATTGAATCCCTAATTTATAAATGTTTTTGGTATAAAATTGTTAGTACCGATTTTTATACTACAAATCATGTTTTAATAAGACATTTTCATAATAAAACACCTTATGAATAGACTAATTGAAAACCAAAAGTTTTTTATTTAGAGTATTTGGATGCAAAGTATTAATTAGGAATATGAAATATAATGTACATAAATTCACACCCAAATATGATGAAAGAATATTTTTAGATTATTCCACTACTTATAAGGAATATATATTTTTTAATAAAAATTCTTATACTATTTAGGAAACAATATATGTTAATTTTGATGAAACTAATCCTTTTGTCTTTAAACAAACCAAATAAATATCCTTAGATGTATTTTCAAAAACTGATTATCAAACTTTGTTAGAAAATTATCCTCTTAAGGAAAATACACAAAAAATAATTTCTAGGGTATTTAATCAAAAATAATTTATAACTTATGTTACTGAAGATTTTTTACAAATCCCAAAAAATTAGTTGTTTCTTAGGAATCATCCTAGTGAAAGTATCATTGGAGATGCTGATAAAACTATTAGGACGAGAATATTCCTAGGAAATTAAGTAGAACACATATCATTTCTTTCCCAACATGAACATAAAAATCCTGATAAGTCTTTAGGTGATGATTACTGGATAAAGGTCATGAAAGATGAACAAAATGAATTCAAAAGAAATAAATTCTGGACCCTGTTTGAATGACCAAAATAAAATTCAATAATTAGAGTAAAATGGGTTTTTTAGAATAAGTGAGATAGGAATGGAATAATTATAATAATTAAATAAATAATTATTGATAAAGGGTATAACCAACAAGAAGGAATAGATTATGAAGAAACATATCCTCCGATATCTAGACTTGAATAATTTCATATACTATCATCCTTTGTAGCATTCTTCAATTTTAATCTTTTTTAAACAGATGTGAAGTTTTTTTTCCTTAATGGTTATGTACAAGAGGAAGTTTTTTTTGAACAAACTCATGGTTTTGAAGATAAAAAATTTCCTGAATATTTTTTTAAACTTACCAAAGAATTATATAAACTTAAATAAGACCCTAGAGCCTGGTATAATTGATTAACATGATTTTTTTTACAAAATAATTATATTAAGGAATCCCTCGATCCAACTCTTTTTATAAATAAAGTTTAAAAAAACATTATGATTGTACAAATATATATTGATAAAATTATATTTGGACCAACTCAACAATATTTAACAAATTCCTTTAAAGATATTATGTAATCTAAGTTTAAGATGACTATGATGGGTGAGTTAACATAATTTATAGGTTTTCAAATTTCTCAAAAATCAGAAGGAACTTTTATATCTTAACCTAAGTTTATAAAATATCTTCTTAAAAATATTGGATATGATAACACTAAATGTTGTAATACTCCCAATGGTACCTCAAACACACTTTATCTTGATGAAGTTGGGAAACATGTTAATTGAAAAATTTTTAGAGGTATGATAGAAAGTTTGATACAATTGATAGCTAGTTGAATGGACTTAATGTTTTCTATATTCTTATGTTCAAGATATCATGAAAATAAAAAGGAATCCCACCTTAAGGTTGTAAAGAAAATTTTTTGTTATATTAAGGGAACTATGGATTTAGAACTTTTCTATTCTTTTAGAAATGTTTTTGAACTACATTTTTTTAGACGCTTACTTTGGTTGTTGTAGAATGGATATAAAAATTACCTTAGGAACTTGTCTTCTCTTAGGAGATTCATTAGTTTCTTGGTCCTATAAGAAACAACACTTGATAGAACTTTCCACTAATGAAGCCAAATATGTGAAAATTGGAAGTTGTTGTGCTCAAGTGTCATGGATGAAACACGCACTCACTAATTGTGGCATGAGTTTTATGAAAACTCAAATACTACATGATAACACTAGTTCCATTAATTTAAGTAAGAACCCCTAAAATCACTCTCATGATAAACACATAGATATTAAGCATCACTTTATTAGGGATTACACACTAAAAAGAGATATTATCCTATAATTTATCAGAATTCAAGAATAATATAGTGATATTTTTACAAAACATTTACCTTTTGACAGATTTGAATACATAAACAGAAGATAATAATGATCAATGTAAAATGATCATTCACACAGACTTCTTGTTTACCCATATCCTTAAATTAAGGCACTCATTTTCATAGGAGTAGTACACAATTGTTTTTTCATTTTCAAAACTATTATTTTTTCAAAATTTGAGTTTTCTCAAAAACATTTTCGTAATTTCAATTTCAAACTCATCTTTAATTTTTTTCAGAGTCAGTTTTCTTAAAAAAAAAATTAGAATTAGAAAAAATCAAAAATTTTCTTGACCCAAAATTTTCTAAATTTTTTCCATATTCAGAAATTTTTCATAATGACCTTATATAGTATTTCTATTAGTTCAAGTATTATTTTTAAAACTTATGTAGTCAGTTTTTATTTTAAAACTATCATATTCAATATTTTGAAAACTATTATTTTGTAATTAATTTTAAAACTCTCAAGAATAACACATTATTCATACCAAAGACATTTATAATTTGAAATGTATTCTTCTTATCCTTTAATTCTTCATATAATATTCCCTTATGATTATATAAGATATTTTTTTATTTCTTATTGTTTTTTTATATTTTTTTATATTCATTACCATTTAAATAAAATTTCTTTAAAAACTCATGAGTTAAAAATAATTTAAATGTTTCATTAATATATTTTCGACCATCAGATAAAAGGACCTATTATATTAATATTTGAATTTTTTTTGAATTCAAAACATTATCTAGATCACCTGTATAAATGAGGGACCCCATATACCACATCATTTTCTTGAGATATTTTTCATCAAACTACTTCTTCCTAAAAATCACCATGTCTGAAAAAGTTTATTTTTGTCCAATAGTATGTATTCAGTATTGATCTGATGGTCAAGAGACATGATTTCAATAAATTTTGTTCTTCAAATAAAGGTTAGTCCAAAGGGAATTAATTGATAAATTTGATTCTTATTTAAAAAGGATATTACAATTCATGGATGGGAATCTGTTTTTTAAGAAAAAGAATATCTTGAGATTGAAAATTATTATCCATAACTTGTTCATGAGTTTTATGATTCTTTCATTTTTTAAATAAGATGATAATTTTTCCTTAAATATCTATGAAAAAACACATCTTTTCTCAGCCAGAAAGTTATCCAAACTGGATGGAGTACCGTTCATAAAAGATTTTAATTTCCCATCTCATAAAATTCCAGATTACCATGGATCTTTTGATAGAATTAAAGCTGAATAATTTTTATTTGCTAATGATAAAGATAATAGGAAAGTTTCTCATCTTACCCCAGATAATCATTTTATAAATTTTTGGATGCAAGTATTTTTAATTCTTGGGAAATGAGAATGAGAAACTTTGAAATTCATAGGCATTTTCGTATTGAATTATTTGGTCAACTTAAGGAAGACTAATCTTTTGAAATTTATTCTTTTAATTATTCATAATGTTAATAAAAATTCCATCTAATAAAAAATTATTATGTTTCCAGATTTCTTATGAAATATGATATTGTAATTTTTGAATTTAATCAATGTTGAAATCAAGTATCATGCCATGAGGGATAATGTTTCTTTTATAAGTGAAGATATTGTAAAAATATGGAAGTTTATGTTTTATGAGAAAAAAAGTCTGTTAAAAAATCCAGCATTGCTGCATTAGAGCCAAAACTGTCAAAGAAGATAGAAAAGAAGGTAGAAAGGAAAATAAAATCTGAATCCCCACCTTCAAAAGAATATAATAATTAAAATAAGAAAAATAAGGTACATGATGATGTGTGGACGGAATGGATGAGACTCAAAGATGATAAAAATCATTCTCTTCCTAAAATTGGATTATACCCTTCTAAGGCAAAGGCCATCAGAATTCATGGTGCTATGGAACTTGATAAATAATAAAAGAAGATGAAAAAAATAAAGAGACTTCAATAAGCTCTTTTGTGTAAAAATTTATTGAATAGCGTAGAAACAAAATCAAGAATGTTTTTTTACCATCTGAAAAACCAAACCTTGATGCAGGGTTAATAGTTAAAGAAACTTCATTTATTCATGTTATTCCTTTATTTAAAAAAGTCAAAGGAAATGATAAATTCACTAGTAAATAATTAGTTCTAGTTGTGCCATAAAAAAAATACATACCATATCCTTTTTAAAAATTATCGGTATCACCTTCTCAAGAGAAAAAATTGGAACCAATTTCTCAAGGAAAAAAATTGTTAGAGCAACTTGAAAACTTGAGGAAGAACTCAATTAAGAAGTTAGTGTTCTAGTGGAAGGACACCAAAAAGATGTGTTAGGAAAGAATGACTAAAATCAGTTGAGTATAAGAGATGTTGTAGAGATAGATTACAATGAAGGATGAGATGTAAAAGAAGGTGAAAATATCAAAGAAGATGGTCAAGATGAACCTAGTGAAAAGGTTAATAAAATGGGTGACAATCAAAAATAAAAAGGAATTGATGAGAAAGAAACTCATTCTAAAAAATAATTGGTTTCATAATCATTAACACCATCCTCAAAGTCAGATGATGAAGAATCAGAAAGTTTGAAATAAGAATCCTCATCAGGAGAAGAAAGAGTGTCTTCATCAAATAAGGATTAGGATGACCAGGTTTCAAAAAAAAAACACCTAATAAAAACCCTCATACTGATTATGTAGATATTATAAAAATATTTAATAATAAATTTACTCCTAACAAGGTTTAAGAATTTAAAAATAAATTATCAAAGTTTTATAAGAGAAAAAGGAAATTTGATGTTGTTGGAACAACCTGAACAAATCTTCCTTAGCCTGTACTTGAATTACCAGATTCTACCAGAACTATTTCTCTAAAGGTTTTCAATTTTTTTATTCACTCCTTGAAAATATTACAGTGAATTGTTCTATATTTTCCAAGAATAGAATAAAGTTAAAAAATTCTTCAAGAGAGTCTTTCTCAGAAAACAGACTCTATTAAAATAATAAAAAAATCATTTATATATATTATATCTAATTTAAAAACTTTAAAATAAATTTTTACTACCCACTGAAAATATTATAATTAAATAATGAAATGGTATCATGATATTGATTATGATGTTCTATATCATGATGAAATATTAACTATATAAATAAGTTGATGATCCAATTAGATGAATCAATTAGTCAATTAGAAAAATACAAAGCTGAAAGGATGAAATTTGTAAAGAGTTCAAAGATTAGAATGATGTACATGCTGAATAAGTGGATTCCCTTAAAATAAAAGTTAGAGGCTTAAAGAATGAAATGGAGAGAATATGATTATGTAAAGATGATATTTCTATCCTCAAAGATCAAAATTAGAAACTTGTTGAAGAAATAAAGAATCTCAAAGCTGAGAACCAGACCCAGCAATATCAGATGAAGAAGTTGAAGAAGGATCACAATAAATTCAAGAAGATACAATCTATTTTGAAAGATCTCATGAAGAATGGAAATTTTTTTCTTGAACTCTTTTTATATTTCATACTTAGACAAACTTTTAAAATCCTTATTCATGAATGAATTACTCTTTCATTCAATACATTTAGTTGAATATTCTTAAAAATTTTATAGATGATGAGTTAATTCAGTGTATTATATTATATTGTATAATTATTTTTAAATTCTCTGAAATTTTAGGAAATTAAATAACAATTCCATAATTATTTTTGAAAATCACAAAGGGGGATATATTTCTAGAAAGGGAGAATTCCTATAGAAAGGGGAAGTTATTCCAAAAAGTGGATGAATTTATTTCTTAAAGATAAATGACACTGTAAAAAGATTTTATTATATTCATTAATTTTCCAAACATATCCAGAATACTTATAAAATCAGGGAGAGTTAAAAATCCTATTTTATTTATGAATATGAAATTTTTTAAAGTTAAAGACACTAATTTTTTTAGGTTTTGTTTCATTTAAGATTTTGGGCTTGTGATTTCTAAAAAGGGGGAGATTATTGAGTGAGATGTTTTACTTCTAAATTTTCTATTCCTTTTTATTTTGGAAATCCAAAACACTTTATTTATATTTAACTCACTGAATTTATTTTTCCAAACTGTTTTAATTGTTTTTATAGAAAGCAATTTTTTTTACTATACTTAGAGTAATTTCCAATGTATTAAGATTTATAAACTCATGTTTCCTACATACGATAATCAAAATGGGAAAGAATATGATATATTCAGACTAACATTTTTATTAGTATAAATGTAAGACTTCATTATTTATTTTGAACTAACAACGTATTCATCACAAGGATGACATTGATACTAAAAAATCATACTGACCCTAATTATGATAATCATATTGACAGTTTTAAGGAGGTCCATAGGACTCACATTTCGTTTATAATATGAATTAAGAAAAACAATTTCTAATATAAGGAATACCTTTTATACTACAAATTGTGTATAAAAATATGAAATCATACATTCTGTTATACCAGATTTAATTTTTCCAGGTGTCTAAGTCATTGCAAAAAACATGGATAAATACGAACATTGAGAAGGAAATATGACTATTGGGGTTTTTTTTGTAAATATCCAGTCATTCAAAGAGTTTGATGTTAATCAATTTCATTTGAAATTTTTTATTTTGTGAGATATTGGAAGATTGAAAGCGTGCACATATTATTCTTTGTTTTTGAGAATTTTTATAGTATTTTATTTTTTAATCATTGTATCCAATTATGTGAATATGGTAGAGGGATTATAAGGATAAGAAGATGGATATACTGATCATCACATTGATCAAGGGAATACTGCGATAGTGTGACTGAATCCAATCACTATATTGATCAAGTGTTTGTGGGGATAATAATATAGAGACGATGATCATATCAACAGAATATAGAGATAGTGTGACTGAACCAATAATCGTATCAAGGTATCTACTTTCTTAGGAATGAAATACTTACTTGTAAGTATAAAACAAGGAACCTTTATCCAAGGTTATTGGATACCCTTATCATTAGTATAAAATAACTCTATTTTTTTTGTTTTTATCTTTCAAGTTGTAAATTCTGGTGTTCGTTTTTGCAACTTTTTTATCATAACATTATTTGAATATGATAATCACATTATTGTAATTCAATTTGTTGTAATTTGAATTATATAAACTTTTTAATCATAATTACTCTAATTATGATAATCATGTAATTACAATATTTTTGTGATTACGATATTCTGTATTGTTTACATGATATATTGTGAATACTATAACTATAATTAAATTTCTATGATATTTAAATATAATTGATTCTGATTATGTTTTATTTGAATACTTTGATAATATCATAATAAACCTGATTATGATAACCCGATATCGAAACCCCGGGCTAAGTCCGATTAATTACTTAAGAGGTTCTTCAAATTTTGTTTTTCTTAATTATTTTAAGATTATTTCCATCATATAAAAGGAAATTTTTTTAAAATAAAATTAACCCCTCTTATATTAAATAAATCTATAAGATATCATTCAATCCAAAAAAATAAAAGTACAACATGAAAGGAAAAATACTTATCCGTTTGACATACAATGTCAAGCCACAATGACCAAACCAGAAAGATAGAAAGGGCTAAACTAAAATATTCTACATGTGTCCATCTATCACAATTAATCCATACCAGCATAAAGGAAACAAATAATAAGAGAACTTGGCATGATACATGATGCCCTTCCCTTTCACTGAGTCCTAAAAAAGGTTTACAACCACCCAAAGGATAAAATTTGGTTATGAGATCAGTGCCCCGTAGGATATCTCCAAAGAATCCATACACGTTATAATTTTGAGAATGAAAAATTTACATCTTTATAACAAAATATAGTTTATAAAGTGCCTTCACTAATCAAACCACATATAAAAATTCATTTTTTTCCATAAATGAATAAATTTTCACCAAATCCTATAATATATCAAGTATGATAGAAAAATAGATGAACTAAACATGTGAGTAAATATCCATGAAATAAACCATCATGAGAGAAACTAGGTATAAAATACAAATAATAAATTTTTAGATCTAACTGATATGAATATGTACTGGACATAAAATAATAGTAGACCAGTAATATGTTGGTTCCAATCAATATCATGTGCTACCGTAGTCTGTTGATATCATTAAAGTAACACTTAGTGGTTCCAAACACGCTAAGATTACCTATATTCATTTCCCGATGCACCCAAGGTACCCAATGTGCTAAGTTTGTCCAAAAATATTTCCAAAACCATGCTAAAATTTAATTAAAATCCCCTTTTACATAAAAAAATCCATTTCAATGATTAACCCAAAGGGATAAAAATGAACATATAACAATACAAAAATTAACAACACCTTTATAGATACACCTATTTCAAGAGAGATAGAAACCTATCCACAATCAAAATGGGAGATTAAAAAACATTGGATGAGACATTAAAATATAATAAAATAAAAGAAATAGGGATACATGACATAACCTCTACATAAGTCAAACACTGAGTAGATCAATCTAGAAGGAGGAATATGAAAAAAAATTCCCCAAAATCACCATAGTGTTAGAGAGGAAAAACTGTGCAGTGAATTCAAAATGATATTGGTGTGAAGTGTGTTTAAAACCGTTAGACCCTAGGAATTCATATCATGATTCTATTTCATGATATGAAATACTTTGAATTATAAATACCCTGAAAAGGAATCCTATTGGATTAAATTAAGTTCTTATCAACATCTTCACATCATGTAATGGTTTCACAACTAGAAAACGTTTCACACTCTACACGAGACTCATAGAATATTCTATAAAATATATTCACATCGTATAACCAAATCACAATGTGAATAAGTCCAACAAGAAATTTAATCTTGTTCCTTCATAAATCCTTGGAACTAAAACTAAAGTATCTACAGTCCCAAGGAGGACCCTATAAATCCATTTACACATGTATACATGAAATCCATTTATCTAAACAAAACATACATCCTTTTAATTTAGATCATTTTACCTATCAAGGGCTCTTCATTCCTGAGAATCCCACAATCCACTCAAAAAATTGGAAAACAAAACAATAGTGAAGGAAAACCTAAAGGAAGTTAACTAGGTGTTACTACTACTATAAACACGTTCAGTCCCCATAAATTCTTCAAGATCCTGGACTCGCAAAAAGTGAAGTCCACTGATACCTCATCAATAATTGCAGCTCCCATGTCTCATGGCTCTCTCATCCGCACTATCATTGTACACAATCTAACTAATTCATTTACCATGTACCACCTTCTCTCAGTGATCCATAATCAGAAATAGTTTTTCAATTATAGTGATGTTAGGCTCAAAATTGAAATCCTTCCATTCAATCATAAGGGAAGGATCTATTCGATACCTTATTTTAAGGGAAAAATTGAACATGTAATAGATGGAAGTAAAATTTAATGGCATGTAAAACTAGTAAGACACATCTCCTAGTCATATAATGATCTAAACGGGGCCCATAAACCTCAGTGCCATCTTACCCTGCTTACCCAAAAAATGACATCCCATGTAATGTGAAACCTTAAAAAAGACCTGATCACTAATCTCAAACTCCATAAACTAGATATAATGGTCCACATATGATTTTTGAGGACTTTGTGTCATGATCAATCTCTTCCTGATTAACTACACCCTATCTTTCATCTCCTAAACAATACTCGGCCCAACCAAGGAATGTTATCCCAACTCTACCCAGCACAAGGGAGATCTAGATGAACTCCCATAAAAATTCTAAAAGGGTTCCATTTTGATCAATTCCTAAAAACTATAATTATAGAAAATCTTGACTAAAATAAAATTCATTTCTTAAGAACCACCAAAATCAAGCAGACAAGCTTGGATCATACCCTTAAGAACCTTGGATGATTTTTCTATCTATCCATCCATCTATGGATGACATGAAATTATCACTTTCAACTAGAAATCCACATCCTCCTACAATGATCTCTAAAATTTGGATGTGAACCTCAGGTCCCCATTAGAAAAAATGTAAAGGGAACTCCATGATGTCTTAGAATATGTCAAACATAAAAGTCCCCATGATATTCTACCTTCATCATCATATTAATAGTGAGGAAATGTGATTATTTTTTATGTCCATCAACGATAAACAAAATCAATTCCTTCACTTTTTGTGTTAGGAATTTATTTCTTAGAACATCAAAAAACACTTTTCATTTTCAATGAGTATTGATAATATAAAAAAATGTTTGGAAATACTCCCCCGAGAATCATTTTTTCAAGTTCATATCCCTCCGAGTGAGAATATACCATAGGTTTTTATAATTAGAATATACTATAAACTGTTTCACAAAGAGAAAGTGACACCACATTTTGAGTGTATAAAAACCGCTTCTAACTCAAGATCATGGGTAGGATAGTTCCTATCATGATGGAGTAACTATAAATTTTTGTACACTACAACATATCTCTCCAACATCAGGACACACCCCAAACCTATGTTAGAAGAATCATAGAAAACATTATAACATGAACCTAGTTCATGACGGATCTAAATTAGATCTGAACTCAAACTTACATTCAATTAATCAAAATATATCTAAAACTTGTATTAAACCAAAATATCATCCATTAACACCATAAAAAAGATTCCAAGAACCAATAGAATATATGGTTTATCAATTACATAAATACCATAAGTTTTTTTTATTCTAAATGGAATAACTAGAAAACTAAAATTACCTTACTAGATCCTAAATTCTATCTAAGGAATATCCTATATTCAGAATCTCAACTAGAGGTACCCTGATCATAGGTTAATATTTGAAAACCAATGAGACCCTCTATACTGATTAAATAGAATTTAAATTGTGGGAAATGGATATTTGTTCTTGAAGGTCACCTGATTTAATTTCTCATAGTCAAAAAAAAAGTCTGAGTCTATCCTCTCCATTCTTATAAAAGAAGATAGGTGAATACCATATTGACACACTAGGATAAATAAATCCCCTTACCTCAATATCTTCAAAGTGGAACTTAATTTCTTACAACTTAGCAAGCACCATATATTAAGATGACATAAAAATGTGCATAATACCAGGTAATAGGTGAATGGTAAACTTGGCCTCTATCTAGGGTGATAAACCATAAAAATCATCTCAAAATACCATGGGGTTCACACACACCACCATAGGTAGATGTCTTCTCAAATAAGGGTTAATAGTATCAAGAAGAATATCTAACAACTGAGATAAGATTAACCTATAATAAGGAAGAATAGGAACCCCCTTCACGATCTACAGTCCCACTTACACTAAAAAACATGATTGACCCCATAATCATACAAGAACTTAAACTGATGTTGATAAAATTCTATCTGGGCCTTAACACTGATCATCCATTCTATACCGATAATCATGTCAAATAAGTCAGGATCATGCACTATGATGTCTAACTCCACCTCATGGTTCCCTATCACCAGTCGAAATGCCGGGAACTTGAAACCTTGTTAATAACACTTTACCAATGGTATATAAAATCCTGATGGACCAAGAGTATAATAGTATTATTAAACCAGATACATACATGAGAAAAGAATACAATAATTACAACATATTTTTTTCTTCTAAACAACACAGAGGATAAATTTATTCCATCTAGTAAATCCCTGTATATATTTGATAATACGATTCTTGGATTCCTGGGGAAAGAAACATAATAATGGTGAGATCAAATGCTCAGTAAGAGAAACATATAGCAGAATCAATAATGAATCAATGATAATAGTCAATATGGAAAGATAAATAACTATACACATACCATGTAATCAATAAACTGAATGGAAGTGCATAAACAATGTAAAAAGTTAATAACTATATTCATATTCCATTCAAATAAATAGATAAGGAAAAATAAATATGCTAAGGTAAGAAACTAAAACACATGAAATTTAATTAACGAACTAAAAATGAAATGTATCCATATAGATTTCAATGCAAGATATCATGTATGAATAATAACAAAATCTAAATGAGGTAAATTCTTAATTATTGGGCACCATATTTCCTAGGTATAGGAACCATTACCGTCAAGAGACAATTTACCTATTCTAATTTGTGCAACTAATTCAGCCTATAAGACTATAGATCCATCGAGGGGACTTCATTAATGAGTACCCAACCGATATGGATTTTTTTAAATGATACCCAACCTCTGTATTTCATGTCCAAAACATTCCTCATATCAAATAAAAAAAATGACCTATCAAATATTCATATTTAATAAATTATATGGATTTAAAATATTCCCCCAAATAATCAAATAAATTTCAAAGTAGACACTATATGAAAAGTGGTATATTATTTAGGAAATAATCATATCCATGAAAAATATATGGATATATAGGGGAAATTCAAGGTTAAATGATCATAGGAAATTGAATAGTTTAAGAAGACTAAAAGGAATCAAGGAAGTGAATGTGAATAATGTACTTGTACAAATTATTCATAATCCATTGATATGAATATTAAGGATAGGATCAATACAACATAACTGAAGTGGATTAAAATAATGTTTTGTTGTCACTGATGAGTGGAAACATTATAAAAATATCTTTTAAAAACATCCTTCAGGAAAATTTCCTTTTGTTTTGAAAAACCTTTTGAAAAGACTTTTTATTGAAAATAACTATTGAAAATATTTTCTTTAAAAATTAACCTTTTAAACATGAAAATTAAGATTCAAAGAATTAATGATGGGAAAATCTATACAAGAAAAATTTGGAAAAAAGAATTTTCCTTTTTCACAGTCAAAGGTTAGAAAAATGCATTGTTCAGAAAGTGATAAGAAGATTCCTTTAATTTTTTTTATAAAAGTTAAAAATGGTAAAAATATATTTAACAAATCATTTTAAAAATATTTTTGAATTTTTTTTAATAAAACATGGTTTCTAGAAGAATATAGGTTCTCTGATTAAATAAATATACAAAGTTGTGTTTAAAAAAACATTTTCTAGAACATTTTGAGTACCAAAGATTAAAAAAAGGTGCTAATACTTAAAAATGTTCGTGAATAACTAGGAGAGATAAATTTATTTATTTTATTTAACAATGGTAATATAATTTAAGCTAATTTAAATACCATATAAATATCATTAATGTTATTATTCAGGAAAATAATCTTTAAACATTCCAAAGTATCCCATACCACTTTGATACATTTTAAACAATAAACCTCATAAAGTAATTATATTAAGTGAAAGTTTTAAATACTATTAAGATAAATTAATTCATGATATAATATAAACATGGGCCTTATATACACCACACAAAATAAGTAATTGGTGGACATGACATTTATCTCACAGAAGTAAAAAGTGAGATGAAAATAACTTACCATGAGTTTCCTTTTAGGTGGACATCTTTTAACCTCATGTATAATAAAATTATGTTAATTTCCTACATTATTGAGAAAATTTTTCATGTTTATGATTAATTTTATTTCACTTATTACTATTTTTTATAAAACTAATTAAAAAATTAAGTTTATATTGGGTGTTTTGACCAAATTTGGTTTATATTTGAAAATAACTTTGGTAGGTTAACTATGATCAAAGTGGTTATTACATAACATATCCAAAATAATAATCATGAAATAATTATCATATTTATACATAAATTATATTTTTAAATTCAATAAAAAATGTGTTTATGAAAAATGAATCAACTTTATGATCATGGAGATGGCAGGTCGTACGTACGCATGATTAACGTTCCCATTTTTCAATGATCATTATTGAAATGAGGGAAGTAACACTATATCTTTCCAGAATAATCATTATATCATAAATACAATGTTATTTAATTATATATATATATAATTCTTGTGATGTAAAAGTAATCACATCGTGTTGAGGAGGTGGTAGTCCACACGTCCACGAAGGACGTTATCACTTTTTAAGTGTGTGAAAGGATAATACATAAAGATATATATATATATATAGTATATTTCAGGAAAGGTAATTATGTAATAAATTTAATATATTGGGTTTTTATGTCACATATGTTTAATTTAAATCATCATTTATACATTCCATGTATAGTGTGAACGAATCATATCGCTTTGAGGGGGCGGTAGTCCACACTTCCTCAAATGATGTTATCGTATTAACGTAAAATGCAAAGTATTAAAGGTAAGTGAAATAAAAGGATTACAGAAGTATAAATAAATAATAAATATCATATATAAAATAAATAAATATAGTTTATACAAAAATTTACACCATGAGATCTAGTAAAGTAAAAATTAACAATCATCGTTTTGTGAGGCAGTAGTTCTCCATACACAGAAACAGTATGTTCATTATCCATTAGGTGGAAGTGTGTATTATTGTGGGTAAAATAATTAATAAAAAAACATAATATTATATTTATTACAATGGTTTTTTTATGTTATCATGTAATAATAAGATTTTTGGGGGTGGAGAATGGAAATTAAACTGGAGAGCTTGAGAGAAGATGTTACCTCTTAATCAGGTAACTTCTTTTGGTTTGTACCAAAAGGATTCTTTGGAAGGATTTATGCCAAAATAAAGGTTTCAAGGTAGAGTTTAGTGATTTTAGGAATATATATGGGTAGATATTTGACGAATCTAAGTGGATTGATAGGTTTGAGGAATAGGGAGAGGTGGTGTCCTTTTATAAGGGAGAAAAAGGACTCACTTGGTATTTTTAAAAAGAAACTAGGTGTACTTGCGTTTTTACATATTTTTTTTAAAAAACCAAAAAAACTAAATTATTGAAGGTTCATGGCTTAATTATTTCCATAAAATTGGTTTTGGATAAGTGTATAGGTTATTTGGCCTGCTAAGTTGATGGTTTACTCCTTTATTAAGGTTAATTTAGCCTTAATAATTGAAATTAATTTTAATTACTTTCACTAATATTTTTGGTCAAAAAATATGATCTTATTAGAAATTTTAAATTATACTGATTCATAATTGGAATCCATTTTTCCAAATTCCAATAATATAAGTGTTATAAATTCATTTAAATTTAATCCCACAGGCGGGATGATAATGAGGTTTTTTTAAGAAAAAACATCAGAAACTTTGCTATGTTTTTATAAATAATTTCAAATTGAAATTAATTACAATGAAATAAATTATATTAATTTATGAAAATATTATCTAATTAAAATTTTAAACCAATTGAAAATATAATTTATCCTTTTAAATAAATTAGATGAAGAAGCAGTTTTAAACTAAAATTCAGTATTTTTATCTATTCATTAACAACTAAAATGTTTCAGAAAAATATAAACAATTAACCCTAAACTAATTATTATGTTTCTATTTAAAATATGAATTTAATTTTTACATATTAAATCTATTAAATTTCCAACATTCATATTTAAAATGGCTTCACTATTAAATGGAAATAAAACTGCCTTTATAAAAATACATTGTTTTATGTGTAAAGTAGGGTTTATTCTTATCTTATTCATATTAAATATAATGGATGAATATAAAAAATATTTTATTGAATATATATCATATATATTTCATTAAAATAATTTAATTATTGTTATATTTATTTTTAATAAGACAAAATTCTTTTAAAAGCATATAAATAATAATATTTTTATATCCAATTGGTTCTTATTTTTGTTTGTTATTAGTTGGTAACATATGAATTAATTTTATATTTATACAAAACATAAATTTTAAGAAGTTATTTAATATTATTCATAACCTCTAACATAACATCTAGGTTATTTAATATTATATTAAATAATAATATTTTAATAATACACTATTATTTGGTGAAACTCAGTCTTCTGTGTAACACAAGCTATCAAGGAAGGTCGCTTTTGTGTGTAACACAAGATAACTTAGTGTCGTGTTAATTACAAGATATATCATGTATTAAATATATTCAAAATTGTAAATATATAGTAGAGTCCTGGGATATTATATTCCCTTATTCTCTTGGTGATACATGTCATACATGCTATCAAATATAATTTTGTGCATTAGAATTTCAGGGTGTTACATCATCCCCACCTTAATTAAATTTCATACTTTCAATTTAAACTTGATCTTGATGATAGATAATTTGATGTTTCTTATATCTAAGTACCACTTCATTAGAAGGGGTTTTAAAACATCCTCTAAAAAAGAAAGAATGTGAAGTACAAAGGTCACATGGACTACCATGTAACTAGGTCTCTAAGTTGGATATCATTAGTGGAAAGTGGAGATACATACTTATAGGAAAAGCATAAATATTTATAGGGAGTGATTGAGGTCATCAATCTAAAAAAATGAATGATCGATATAAATTTTATGGCCTTAATACCATAAATATGTGATGATTTAGAAGGCCATATGTTCAATAGAGATTAAGGTAGTAGGACAACATTTTATTTCTATGTCATTTTCCAAATTTTGAGTAATTTATTTAATGACACAGAATATAAAAAAATATTTTTACTTGATAGGTTTCAATTTAATACGAACAGTCATAAAATTTGGTTGTTCTTTGATCAAATTCTAATTCATCCCTTTAATACCAAAAATTAATTAACAAGAATGATTTTTATGCCTGAGGCACTAAAATATACTTTTAAGAGACTGTAAGGCTTATAAAATATTGAAAATAAAAAATATTTTTATTTAACTATCTTTTAAATCTAATATGTTTAATACATTAATCTCTAATCCTAAAAAGTGATACTACTGGTTCATTAACATTTATTAATAAATTTGTTTAACTAAAAACAACTAAACATTAACCAGGACATTGCGTATGTCAGTGGTTGGTGTGAAATCCTTATCGTCCTTTGGTCATGGTTTCAAGACCCGTGGGATTACTGAATATGATTGGTTTTCAACAAGATTATAGGTTTCCTTTTTCTAAAACCATATTAATATAATTTATAAAATAAATCTAAAGGACATCCTTGAAATAATGTTAATTACTAAATAGAATTTTAACTAAACTGTTCAATACAACCCTAATATATAAATACTTCATCTATTTATTTGCACACATATCCTTATTTGGTCTAAGGGTTGTCCATAATATCATTTGAAGTATTTGTAAATAAAAATATGATATCATCAATCTAAAACACCTTAGGTTTAACCTAGGATATTAATTCTAATTATCTATTCAAATACTTTATAATAGGTTTTAAATAAAATGTGAATTATCCTAAGCTTATCCCCCAAGATTATCAAATCAGGTGCACAGTAAGGCCCGTTTTCATGTACCAAGTTACCCTAAGTGAGGCTCAAAACACCTTGTTAGAGTAATTAGACCTTGATATATCTATGCCAAAACGACTTCCACTTATAGTATCAATACAAGGTTGTATTTATAATAATACCCACATGATATCTACCTTAATAATATTATAGGATGTTATTATATAATTATATGAAAATTATACCTTAGGGTTATGTTATCTAGCCTATGTTTTCTTAAATATAGTTCCAAATGTTTTTACTGTACTTCATCTGATACCAAATATAGAACCCCAACCCCAGATAACTCATAACTAGTGTATGATATCAATTACATTGGAATGATTACAAGGAATAAAATCTCAAAGGACCTAGAATTTAGTAGTCCTGGTAAACCAGATACATACTTGATAAAATAATACATTAATTAAAAAATAATTGTTTTTGTTCTAAATAACTTTGAGAATAACTTTATTACATCTAGTAAATCCCTACATATCTTTCATAGTACACTTATTGGATTCCTAGGGAAAGAAACATGGGTGATCTCAAATTCTTAATAAGGGAATAATATAGGGAAATAAATAATGAATCAATTAAAATTTTCAATATGGAAAGGTAAATAACTGAAACACACATTCCATGTAATCAATAAACTAACTAGAAGTTCATACACAATATGAAAAGGTATTAAATGGAAATACCTTCCATTAAAATAACTTGACAAGGAAAAATAAATACATAAAGGTTAGAAACTAAACAACATTCAATTTAATTCATAAACTAAAAATGAAATGTATCCATAGATATTTAGATGCAAGATCTCATTGATGAATAATAACTAAAACTAAATGAAGGAATTGCTTAATTATTGGATTCCATGGTTCCTAGGTGTGTGGAAACATTTCCATCAAGAGAAAGATTACCTATTACAATTTTTGAAACTAATTCTTCCCATGAGACTACTGATGCATCGAGGGGATTTCATTAACTGGTCCCCAACCCGCATGGATTTCCTTAAATAGGCCCCAACACATGTATTTCATGTCCAAAAAAGTCCTCATATCAAGTAAAAAAAATTCCTTATCAAATATTTATACTAAATAAAGTATATTTATTTTTTAATATTTCCCTAAATAATAAAATAACATTCAAAGTAAACACCATATGAAAGATGGTAGATAGTTTATGAAATAATCATATTAATGAAAAATGATAGGGATATGTAGGTAAAATTCAATGTCAAATGATCATAGAAAATTGAATATTTCACGGGGAGTAAAAGAAATCAAAGAAGTTAATGTGAATACTATACTTGAAAAAATCAATAATAATCCATCCATAAGAATATTAAGGATGGTTTCAAAAAAACCTAACCCAGGTATAGTAAAATAAAGGGTTTTCATTGATGAATATAAACATTATAAAAAGATGTTTTAAAACATCCTTGAGGAAAATATCAATTTGTTTTGAAAAACCTTATGAAAAACCTTTTCATTGAAAATCACTTTTGAAAATATTTTCCTTAATAAGTAAAATTTTAAACAAGGAAAGGAAGATTTAATGAAATGAAGATAGGTAAATCTGTACAATTCGTATGAGGTAAAAAAAATTACTTTTTCATGACTAAATGTTAGAAAAATGTCTTGTTTGAAAAGTGAAAATAAGATTACTTTGAAAACATTGGTAAAATAAAAAATGATAAAAATTTATTTTCTATACGATTTCAAAAACATATTTGAAAACATTTTAAAAAAGACATTGTTTTTAGAAGAAAACTGATTATCTGACTAAAGAGAGATACCAAGTTAGGTTTTTTGAAAAAAAAAATCTAGAATATTTTGAGTACCAAAGAATGAAAAAATGGTAATAATAGTTAAAAATGGTCCGGAATAACCAGATGATAGAAAATAAAATTCTTTATTAAACAATTTTCAAATAAATTGTTTGAATATAAATACCATTGAAAGATCATTAAAGATATTATTAAGGGAAACAATCTTAAACATTCCAATGTGTTCCATACCACTTGAAAACATTTTAAATCATAAACCACATGGAGGAATAATATTAAATGGATGTTTTTAATACTATGAAGATAAAGGAACTGATGATATAATATAAAAATGGGAATTATATACAACACACAAAATAAGTATGTAGTGAACATGAAATTTATCTCACAGAAGTAAAAAGTGAGATGAAAATCCCTTACCCTGAGTTTCCTTTTAGGTGAACATCGTTTAAACTAATGTATATTAAAATTATGTTAATTTCATAGTTTCTTGATAAATTTTTTTAGGTTTATAAATAATTTTATTTTACTTATTTCTATGTTCTATATGACTACTTAAACAATTAAGTTGGCATCATGTGTTTTGACTAAATTCAGTTTATGTGTTAAAAAAACATTGGTAGGTCAACTATGGTCAAATGGGTCATTATATAACATCCATAGAATAATAATCATGAAATAATTATCATATTTTTATACAAATTATACTTTTAAAATCAATCATTAAATATGGTTATGAAAAATGAATCAACATTAAGATCATTGAGGCGATAGGTCGTACATACGCATGAGTAACGTTACCATTTTTCAATGATCATTATGGAAGGAAGGTATGTAACAATATATATTTCCATAGTAATAATTATATAATAAATACCATTTTATTTATTCATATACAATTATATATATATATAATTATTATGATGCTGGGGGAATCTCATCGTGTTGAGGAAGTGGTAGTCCACACGTCCACAAACGACGTCATCACTTTTTACGTGTGTGAAAGGGTAATAAAGATAATGATATATAGAGTATATTTACAAAAGGTAATTATTTCATGAATATCATATTTTTTTATTTCATGTATTTTTAATTGAAACCATCCTTTATACGTTCCATGTATAGAGTGAATGAATTATATCACTTTGAGGGGCGGTAGTCTACATTTCCTCAAACGATGTTATCATATTAATGTAAAATAGAAAGTACTAAAGTTATGTGTAATAAAATAAATATATAATTATAAATAAAAAATAAATATAATATATAAAAACATTTTCTATCATAATGGCCACTATGAGAGGTGGTAAAATGAAAAATGAACAATCATCGTTTCGTGAGGCAATAGTTCACCATACACAAAAACAATATGTTCGTTACGGATTAGATGGAAGTTTGTGTTAGTATAGGATGAAAAATTAATAAAAAAAATAAAATTATATAGATATATATTTTCCTGTCATATAATCACTAAATAATTATATTTGAGGTGGTGGAAAATTGAAATTAAACTAGAGATCTTGAGAGAATACGTTACCTCTTAATCGGGAAACTTCTTTTGGTTTGTACCAAAATAATTCTTTCAAAGGATTTATGGCCTAAATAAGCATAAAGGTTTATTTTAGGGATGATGGTAAGATATATGGATAGATATTGGCTGAACCTAAGTGGTTTAAAAGGTGTGATGAATGAGGATAAGTAGTGACCTTTTATAAGGGAGGAAAAGGGCTCACTTGGTATTTTTGAAAAGAAGTTATATGTACCCACGTTTTTACCTAAAAAATGTATTATGAAACCAAAAAAACTCAATAATGAAAGGTTATTGGACTAATTATTTCTATAA
The DNA here is from genome assembly GCA_963277665.1 of Viscum album. Taxonomy (NCBI): domain Eukaryota; kingdom Viridiplantae; phylum Streptophyta; class Magnoliopsida; order Santalales; family Viscaceae; genus Viscum; species Viscum album. Next base: position 1,412,912,469 of record OY728125.1, on the reverse strand, counting down.
AATGGGTTTTTAAAAGTGGAAAGGTAATTTGGGCCCCCCAAGATAAAGGTTTAGTCATTTATTAAGCTTAATTTTTCCTTAATAATTGTAATTAATTTTAATTACTCTCTCTAATCTGTTTGTTCATAAAAAAGTTGGTCTTATTAAAAATTAAAAATTATTATTATCAAAAATATGGAATAACATTGTACAAATTCAAATCATAGAAGTGGTAGAAATTGATTTACATTTAATCCTACATACGTGACGAAAATCCAGGTTTTTAAAGAAAAAAATTTCCAAAAGTTTGTTATGTTTTTACAATAAATTTCATAGTTAAAATGATTAAAATTACATAAATTTTATTAATTGATAAAAATATTATCTAATTAAACTTTAAGACCAATTAAAAATATAATTTTACCTTTTAAATAAGTTAGTTGAAGAAGAAGTTTGAACTAAAATTGTGTATTTTTAACTATTAATTAAAATATGAAATGTTTCATAAATATATAAATAATTCACCCTAACATAATTATTATTTTTAGATTTCAAATATGAAGTTTATTTTGACATATTAAATAAATTAAAGTTTCCAAATTCATATTTAAAATGGGTTCTCCATTAAAAGGTGGTAAAATTTCCTTTATAAAAGTATAAGTTTTTATATGTAAAGTAGGGTTTATTATTATCTTATCCATATCAAAAATAATATATGAATACAAAAAATATTTTATTGAATATATAAAATATATATTTAATTTTAATAATTCACAAATTTTACTAAACTATTTTTATTAAGGAAAATATCCTTTGGAAGAATATGAATAATAATATTTCTATTTTACATCCAATTGGTTAATATTTTCATTTATCATTAGTTAGTAACCAAAGAATTAAATTTATATTTATATAAACCATAAATTTTCAAAATTTAGTTAATACTATTCATAAGCACTAACATAACATATAGGTTATATCATATTATATTTAATAATAATATTTTAACAATACATTGTTTTTAGGTGAAACTTGGTCCTGCGTGTAATGCAAGCTATCATGGAAGGTCGCTCTTACATGTAATGAAAGCTAACCCAATGTTATGTTCATTATAAGATATATTATGTATTGAATATATTTAAAATTATAAATATATATTATAGTATTGGGATATTATATTCCATTATGCGTTTGGTGATTCATGTCATGCACGCTATCAAATACAATGTTGTTCATTAGAATTTCAAGGTATTATAGACTACCTCTAAAAATATTGTAAGTAACATGAGAATAATCATCAACCAAATATAGGGCCTCAATCCCAACTCAATACTCTAATCCTATTGGTAATATTTAGCGATTAGATACAGTTCCATGTGCATGAACTCAACCAAACAGGTGGAATACTATAGAATGGTACGCTCTCCCTTCTATAAGGTAAAAAAACTCATGGGTATTTTCTCCACATAATATCATAGGATAAAACTAATGTATTAAGATTTTCATGAAAAAAATATAAGAAAGATCCTCATGAAACTTATAACACATAATAACGTCTCACCAACTCCTTCTTGGTCCTTCCAGAATATACATGAAAAAAGCCACCTTACATTCCTTATGAGTCTTCATAAAGTTTAAGATCCTCTCAATCTACTAAAGAAATTCTTAAAATTTATTGGGTCCTTTATTACCATGGAAGAAAAGTGTATGATGCTCTATAATATTTTAAGCTATTATCCAGTGTTCATATCATGTTACAAACACTTTCTTGACCCAATGTCTTACTTGTGTAGATTACAACATCAACCAAAGAAGGATCAACCAATGTATTTTCATATGTTACCTTTCTCAAAACTTTTTTACTTAGATTAGGATGAGCTCTTCTATGAGGAATTTCCTAACAATCACAAGGCAAAACAAATGTAGTCATAAAGAGATTCCAAAATAATTGGAAAAGATTAGGTATCGATATCAAGGCTTTAAAACAACAATAATTTAATGCCATTATGAATTATTTGAACAAGGGAGATGCCTAAAGATAATAATAGGTCAATTTAAATAAAACCCATATTTGGTTTTTTCAAATAACCTCAAAAATCAAGTCTCAAGCTGAAAAAAGTCCTATACCACCCATGGTAACTCATAATCATACACAGAAGCAAACTGGCTAGGCCCCTTCTCAACACTTACTACATGATTTCAGACAGTCCTACCTCTGGTCTACCAAAATAGAAAACCACGCCTAGTGGTCGCTCCCAAATTTACCCTACTGGTAAAAGCGGTCGTTGAAGTATAAGTAAGGATCAAATATAGAGGGACCGAAGAAGAAACCTTGAGACACTTTGATTTGTTGATGGATTTCCTATGAAGTGGCCAACTTTGAGGTATATTTTAATTGGAAAACTAAAGATATAATTTAAATTACATATAATAAAAATGATGTTAAATAAACAATTATTGATGGTGGGTTGATCTTAGGGTTTTTCTTGGGGTGGATTGGATGAATTTATTTTCTTAGAAAATTTCATGTCATTAATTCAAGACATATCCAAACAATGAGATAATTCTCCCAAATCATTCACCAATTTAATCCCTACAAAATTCCAAGGCCAATAAACAATTAACTTTTAGGATCACTTTAATGAGCACTCAAAGGAAATAGATCATACTAGTACTCAAAATGTGTCATCGTTAAAGTTGTCAAAGATCAGAAAGAATGTAACTTATTAAATGGAAATCCTAAAATAATGAATAGATTTAAATATTAAGCATATGAAATAAAAAATAATATCTGACCTTTCTACTCACTTGGATCAACCCTTAATAGGTTAGCCCTCCATTGATGCTATTATACCAATGGAAGTGGGATGTAGACTTATGGGGGAAGAATTGAAGAAGAAGAAAATTATTAAAAGAACGAACACTCCACCGTTGTGTGATTGAATTCACAAGTGCTGGTGTGAATAAATTCACACCTTGATTCAACGGTATCAACATGTGAATAAAAATAAAATAATAAGTAAATATGAAGAATAAATTTTATTAAAATACTAAATGTTAAATAAAAACTTAAATTAGGGAAATTGACTATGCCATTACAAAACGAAAGCGGGAAATTATAATTGAAAGAAATACAATGGACGAAAGAAAAAACATGGATTCAAAGAAAAATGTTAGATGATTATTCCCTTTACCACAAACTCCTTATATAGGCATATTAGGATCCTTAGTTCCACCCCCAACAATAAATTCACCCCCAACAATTAATATATTCAAAAGGAGGGTGAATAATCAAAAGGAAATTAACGTTACAAAGTTGACCACAAAACCAGCCAGATTTACCCTCCATTTTGACATGTGCATTTTAAAATTAATATGGTAGAACCTGAAGGTGTCATAAATAGTAAATATATTCTTCCATGTGTCTTCTAGATTCTCTAAAAATTTCAGGTGACTTGGTTTATCCGTTTTGGAGTTATGTTCAAAATGGTGGGCTATTTTTATGAGGAATCTACTATGGCCCACCATTTTAATTCTAAACTTCAGCCCATTGTATCTCATTGAAATCTTCTGAATTAGCTCTGACCACAGTTTAATAGAATTATCCTTATGTTTTTCTCTTTCTACTGTAAAAAAATTGAGCTTCATTGGGCTTGGTTTGTGGGCCGCACATTTTTTTGATGGGCCTTTGGCCCATTATGCTTTCTCCAGCAACTTTCTGCATTCAAGCGCAAAACTATCCATCTTCTCTTGGGATTCATCCATCGGGCCTAAAATATAAAATGTTATAAACAAAGTGGTAAATCATATCCCAAAAAATAAAATTCATAAAATGAATATAATGTTGTACACAAACAGATGAATGATTGGGCCCAAATTTGCATTTTAAACATGAATTGTATTTAAGATTAGAAATAAAGTTCTATTTATATAATTCACCAAAAAAATATTTATAGACTTCAGGAAAATGAATATAGAGATATTAAAAATTAATATTATCCAATTTTAGTGACTAATCACACCCCCCAACTTCAGTTTTGCTAGTCCCGAGCAAAATAAATTACAAATATGAAATTCAAATCCCCTTTTCCAAAAACATTTTAATAGACATTGCTCACCCAAATATCTCATACTAAAAAAAAAATATGAAACCCATAAAAATAATTTAAAACAAACTAGGTCCATAAAAAAATCCCAAGCCCAAGCCCATTCCTTTGTTCAAATTTATCAACACATTTTATCCAATTTCAATTAAGCATGATAAAGTGTTGTGCATCACGAAAGATATGGGGCCCATTTTATTGTTCAAGGGGAAAAATGGAAGCGCTAGGTGGGAATCACATTAAACCTTAAGATAAGTATCCATTTTTTTTTGATTTTTTTGTTTGTTTTTTTTTTATTTTTTAACCACAATAGAAATGAAAAGACTGACTCTGGGCAAGACAATTATAGAATCGTGATCCCCAAGTGCTGGATGCCACACATATTGTCAATTCCATTCTCTACAATAGAGATATAAAACATAACTATGGGCAAGACAACTATGGAGTCATGATCCCCAAGTGCCGGACGCCATGCATTTGGACAAAACATTGCTCTATGTGGTCATTATTTTTCAATTTTTTTTGTTTTTTGTTTTGTTGATACTCTAAATAAACTCAAAGTGACCCCAGAACCCTATGCTATAATGAATGGGACCCAAGAACTCAAATTTATACCCACAATCCAGTAGACGTGCATTGTGGCATTTTTATTAAGAGGATGAAAATGTAAACTTTGAAAAATCACAACCGAACTTTCCAAAAACTATGCTCATGAACTTAAACATGCATTAAAATCAGAATCAAGGCATGCATAATTATTTGATATCCAATTTCAGAGTTTGCAATGTGTGTTATCATGGTCAAGGTTAATGAAATTTTTCTTTTCATGCATGTTTTTATTCACAAAAAAATCATTTTTTATCTCCCCCCAACTTAGAATAACACTGTCCCCAGAGTTTAAAGAAAAGAAAAGTTATAAGGGGGGGGGGTAGGAGAGGAGTTAAAATAGAAAATAGAAAATGATAATCATGGAATGAAGTCACCTAGTGTTTGATGACGAAATCGCATGCCAATGTCTCCCTTGAATCCTGGGTTCGAGTCTCAGCGGCTTGGATGGTGGTGAATGGATATTCCTTATGACTTACGACATGTCCTTTTATTTTTTTAACCTATAAAAACATAAAAATAAACAAAACAAAATAAACTGATGATACATTGTCTTCTTTTTAGATTTCTGGGTAAGGTATTACTCAGAGATCACGCCACATGACACAGATGAATATGGCGCTCCCCTTTCATACCCATCCTTACTCATAAAAGAAGAACAGTTCAACAGTCTATGATAATTTATTATATGAAAAAAATGGTTCAAAGTGATTAGAAACATAAAAACCATGGGTTTCCTCCCATGCAATGCTTTTGTTTAACGTCGTTAGCTCGAATTGAACCCCCCAACTTATTCAATTCAAAATTTTAAAATTTTAATGAACCCATCTTTCTCTACCTCAACAAGATTTAGATTAAGTCTTTTTTAGATTTTTTTCCATGTGAAATCCCATTATTAACAATGAGTGAAAGTCCAAGGAATTTCAGTAATTGTTGATTGAGTTTCATTTGGACTATTTCCTAAGATTTCAAGTTTCATTACTACTTTGTGAGATTCTTGATGAAAATGTATAATAATTTAATGGTCTAAGTTTTCATAAATAGAGGGATTATTGAGTGTGGAAGGAAGGATTATAATGTTGACTTCAGTTTCATTGTATTTTCCTAAAGATGAATGGAAATTTGAATCCAAATTTGTTTCTTCTACAAAACATTTTGAAAGAATTTGTTCCTTTTGTAAATATGATTCATCCCTAAAATTTTCCATTTGAATTTCATGAGTGGGTATAAACTCACTATTCATTATATCTCCCAATGATTTAATGATCAGTGATTCTAAAAAAATGTTATTGGAGCAATATTCTGAACACTCAATCCATGAAGACAAATTTTCCCCTTGTGAATCCAAAATATTAATTTCCTCCTGATTTAAATACCCTTCAATATTTCCTCGATCTTGTTCAGTTATCCCATATCCAAAGGTTAGTTCTTTTTTCAATTCATGGGAGGTTTTTGGGACAAAATATTCATCTATCATTGATGTGGAAAGGACATCTTGAGTGGGAATGGGTTCCTCAAAAGTCTTAATGCTTTGTACTTCTAATCTAAAATTTGAATCTTCTGAATTCATTATAACTATTTTTTCACACAAATGTTCAAGATTTGTTTCAGAATTAGGATTTATAGATGTTGGGACATCATGAACTTCATTAAGTTTGATCTCTTAAATCATCCTCGATAGGTATGGAAATTGATCTTTTAAACAATCAGCATCCCATTGATTGTGCATTTCATTTGGTGTGGGGTAATCATTCAAGTGTTGATCAAAGTAATTTTCTATGTGAGGGGATTCCCATTGTTGATTTTCTATTTGATTCCAGCCCAAGTTTATGAAAGGAAATTGTTGATGATACTCCATTGGAGTTGAATTAATTTTGGATTTGGATTTTTTTTGGACACATGAAAACAGAAAGGGGAAAAGAAAAGAGAAATATAGGTGAGAAAAGAGAAGGTAGGTGAGAATAGAAGGTGGGTGTCTAAGAAAACTTACTTGGGTCCCCGGCAACGACGCCAAAATTTGGTTGTGCCCAAATTTACCCTACTGGTAAAAGTGGTCGTTGAAGTACAAGTAGGGATCAAATCTAGAGGGACCGAAGAAGAAACCTTGAGACACTATGATTTGTAGATGGATTGACTATGAAATGGCCAACTTTGAGGTATATTTTAATTGGAAAACTAAAGATATAATTTAAATAACATATAATAAAAATGATGTGAACTAAAAAATTATTGATGGTGGGTTGAACTTAGGGTTTTTCTTGGGGTGGATTGGATGAATTTCTTTTCTTAGAAAATTTTATGTCATTAATTCAAGACATATCCAAATAATGAGATAATTCTCCCAAATCATTCACTAATTTAATCCCTACACAATTCCAAGTCCCATCACCAATTCACTTTGAGGATCACTTTAATGATCACTCAAAGGAAATAGATCATACTAGCACTCAAAATGTGTCATCGTTAAAGTTGGAAAAGATAAGAAAGAATATAACTCATCAAATAGAAATCCTAAAATAATGAATAGATTTAAATATTAAGGATATGAAATAACATTCAATCCCTGACCTTGCTACTCCCTTGGATCAAACCTTAAGAGGTTATCCCTCCATTGATGCTATTATACCAATGGAAGTGGGATGTAGACTTATGGGGGCCGAATTGAAGAAGAATAAAATTATTTAAAGAAAGAACACCCCACCGTTGTGTGATTGAATTCACAAGTGCTGGTGTGAATAAATTCGCACCTTGATTCAATGGTATCAATGTGTGAATAAAAATAAAATAATAAGTGAATAAGAAGAATAAATTCTACTAAAATACTAAATTTTAAAGAAAAACTTAAATTTGGGAAATTTACGATGCCATTACAAAACGAAAGCGGTAAATTACAATTGAAAGAAATACAATGGACGAAATAAAAAACATGGATTTAATGAAAAATGTTAGATGATTATTCCCTTCACCACAAGATCCTTATATAGGAATATTAGGAGCCTTAGTTCCACCCCCAACAATAAATTCACCCCCCAACAATTAATAGAGTCAAAAGGTGGGTGAATAATCAAAAGGAAATTAACGTTACAAAGTTGACCACAAAACCATCCAGATTCATCCTCCATTTTGATGTGTGCGTTTTACACTTAGTAAAACAGAACCTGAAGGTGTAATAAATAGTAAATATCTTATTACATGTGTCTTATAGAAGATCTAAAAATTTCAGGTGTTTTGGTTTAGCCGTTTTGGAATTATGTTCAAAATGGTGGGCTGTTTTTAAGAGCATTCTGCTACGGCCCACCATTTTAATTCTAAACTTCAGCCCCTTGTATCTCATTGAAATATTATGAATTATCTCTGACCACAGTTGAATAAAATTATCCTTATATTTTTCTATTTCTACTTTAGAAATTTCATATTCATTGGGCTTGGTTTGTGGGCCCCACATTTTTTTGATGGGCCTTAGGCCCATTATGCTTTCTCCAGCAACTTTCTGCATTTAGGCGCAAAACTCTCCATCTTCCCTTGGGATTCATCCATTGGAACTAAAAGAGAAAATGTTCTAAAAAAATTGATAAATCATATCCCAAAAAATAAAATTCAGAAAATGAATATAATTCTGTCCACAAATAGATGAATGATTGGGCTCAAATTTTCATTTTAAACATGAATTGTATTTAAGATTAGAAATGAAGTTCTATTTATATAATGCACTAAAAAAATGATTATGGACTTTGGGAAAATGAATATAAGGATATTAAAAATGAATATTATCCACTTTTAGTGACTAACCACACCCCCCATCTTGAGTTTTGCTAGTCCCGAGAAAAATAAATTACAAATATGAAATTAATATCCCCTACTCCAAAAACATTTTAATACACATTGATCACCGAAATATCTCATACCAAAAAAAATATATGAAACCCATCAAAATCATTTAAAACAAACTAGGTCCATAAGCATATCTCAAGCCCAATCCCATTCTTTTGTTCAAATTTATCAACACATTTTATCCAATTTCAATTAAGCATGATAAAGTGTTGTGCATAAAAAAAGATATGGGGCCCATTTTATTGTTCAAGGGGAAAAAATGGAAGCGCTAGCTGGGAATCACATTAAACCTTAAGATGAGTATCCATTTTTTTTATTTTTTTTTATTTTTTTTATTTGTTTTTTTTTATTTTTTAACCACAATAGATATGAAAAGACTAACTCTGGGCAAGACAACTATGGAATCGCGATCCCCAAGTGCCAGAAGCCACACATATTGTCAATTCCATTCTCTAAAATAGAGATATAAAGCCTAACTCTGGGAAAGACAACTATGGAGTAACTATCCCCATGTTCCGGACACCACACATTTAGACAAAACATTGCTCTATGTGGTCATTATATTTCAATTTTTTTTCTTTTTTTGTTTTTTTTATACTCAAAATAAACTAAAATTGACCACAGAACCCTATGCTATAATGAATGGGACACAAGAACTCAAATTTACACCCACAATCCAGTAGACGTGCATTGTGGTATTTTTATTAAGAGGATGAAAATGTAAACTTTGAAAAATCACATCGGACAACCGCACTTTCCAAAAACTATGCTCATGAACTTAAACATGCATTAAAATCAGAATCAAGGCATGCATAATTATTTGATATCCAATTTCAATGTTTTCAATGTGTGTTATCATGTTCAAGGTTAATGGAATTTTTCTTTTCATGCATGTTTTTATTCACAAAAAAAATCATTTTTTATCTCCCCCCAACTTAGAATAAAACTCTCCCCAGTGTTTAAAAAAATAAAAGTTAGAAGGGGGGGGGGTAGGAGAGGAGTTAAAATCGAAAATTGAAAGTGATAATCGTGGAATGAAGTTACGTGGTGTTTGATGAATTAATCACATGCCAATGTCTCCCTTCAATCCTGGGTTCGAGTCTCAGCAGCTTGGATGGTGGTGAATGGATTTTCCTTTTGACTTAAGACATGTACATTTATTTTTTTAACATATAAAAACATAAAAATAAACAAAAAAAAATAAACTGATGATACATTGTCTTCTTTTTGGATTTATGGGTATGGTATTACTCAGTGATCACTCCACATGACACAGATGAATATGACGCTCCCCTTTCATACCCATACTTACTCATAAAATAACAGGTCAACAGTCTATGGTAATTTATTATATGAAAAAGAAAATGATTCAAAATGGTTAGAAACATGAAAACCATGGGTTGCCTCCCATGAAGTGCTTTTGTTTAACGTCGTTAGCTCGACTTGAACTACCCAACTTATCCAATTCCAACTTTCAAAATTTTAAGGAACCCATATTTCTCCACCTCAACAAGATTTAGATTAATTATTTTTTTATAATTTTTTCCATGTGAAATCCCATGCTTAACAATGAGTGTGAAAGTCCAAGGAATTTCGGTAATTGTTTATTGAGTTTCATTTGGAGTATTTCCTAAGATTTCAAGGTTAATTACTACTTTGTGAGATTATTGATGAAAATGGATAATAATTGAATGGTCTAGGTTTTCATAAATAGAGGGATTCTTGAGTGGGGAAGGAAGGATTATAATATTGACTTCAGTTTCATTGAATTTTCCCAAAGATGAATGGAAATTTGAATCCAAATTTGTTTCTTCTACAAAACATTTTGAAAGAATTTGTTCCTTTTGAAAATATGGTTCATCCTTAAAATTTTCCATTTGAATTTCATGAGTGGGTATGGACTCACGATTCATTATATCTCCCAATGGTTCAATGATTGGTGTTTCTAAAAAAATGTTATTGGAGCAATATTCTGATCACTCAATCCATGAAGACAAAGTTTCCCCTTGTGAATCCAAAAAATTAATTTCCTCCTGACTTAAATACCCTTCAACATTTTCGTGATCTTGTTCAATTATCCCATATCCAAAGGTTAGTTATTTTTTCAATTCATGGGAGCTTTTTGGGATAAAATATTCATCTATCGTTGATGTGGAAAGGACATCTTGAGTGGGAATGGGTTCCTCAAAAGTCTTAATGCTTTGTAATTCTAATCTCAAATTTGAAACTTTTTAATACATTATAACCATTGTTTCACAGAAATATTCAATAATTTTTTCAGAATTAGGATTTATAGATGTCAGGAAATCATGAACTTCATTAAGTTTGATCTCTTCAATCATCCTCGAGAGTTATGGAAATTGATCTTTTAAACAATCAACATCCCATTGATTGTGCATTTCATCTGGTGTGGGGTAATCATTCAAGTGTTGATCAAAGTAATTGTATATGTGAGGGGATTCTAATTTTTGATTTTCTATTTGATTCCAGCCCAAGTTTATGAAAAGAAATTGTTGATGATACACCATTGGTGTTGAATGAAATTTGGATTTGGATTTTTTGGACACACGAAAACAGAAAGGGAAAAAGAAAAGAGAAATATAGTTGATAAAAGAGAAGTTAGGTGATAATAGAAGGTGAGTGTCTAAGAAAACTTACTTGGGTCCCCGGAAACGGCACCAAAATTTGGTTGCGCCAAAATTTACCCTACTAGTAAAAGTGGTCGTTGAAGTACAAGTAGGGATCGAATCCAGAGGGACCAAAGAAGAAACCTTGAGACATTATGATTTGTTGATGGATTGGCTATGAAGTGTCCAACTTTGAGGTATATTTTAATTGGAAAACTAAAGATATATTTTAAATAACATATAATAAAAATTATGTGAACTAAACAATTATTGATGGTGGGTTGATCTTAGGGTTTTTCTTGGGGTGGATTGGATGAATTTCTTTTCTTAGAAAATTTCATGTCATTAATTCAAGACATATCCAAACAATGAGATAATTCTCCAAAATCCTTCACCAATTTAATCCCTACACAATTACAAGGCCAATCACCAAGTCACATTGAGTATCACTTTAATTAGAACTAAAAGGAAATAGATCATGCTAGCACTCAAAATGTGTCATTGTTAAAGTTGGAAAAGATGAGAAATAATGTAACTCATCAAATTGGAATCCTAAAATAACGAATAGATTTAAATATTAAGTATATGAAATAACATCCAATCCCTGACCTTGCTACTCCCTTGGGTCAACCATTAAGTGGTTAGCCCTCCATTGATTCTATTATACCAATGGAAGTGGTATGTAGACTTATGGGGGAGGAATTAAAGAAGAAGAAAATTATTAAAAGAACGAACACTCCACCGTTGTGTGATTGAATTCACAAGTGCTGGTGTGAATAAATTCACACCTTGATTCAACGATATCAACATGTGAAGAAAAATAAAATAATAAGTAAAGAAGAAGAATAAATTGTATTAAAATACTAAATGTGAAATAAAAACTTACATTATGGAAATTGACGATGCCATTACAAAATGAAAGCGGGAAATTACAATTGAAAGAAATACAATGGGCGAAAGAAAAAACTTGGATTCAAAGAAAAATGTTAGATGATTATTCGATTCACCACCAGCTCCTTATATAGGCATATTAGGAGCTTTAGGTCCACCCCCAACAATAAATTTACCCCCCAACAATTAATAGAGTCAAAAGGAGGTTGAATAATCAAAAGGAAATTAACGTTACAAAGTTGACCACAAAACCATCCAGATTCATCCTCCATTTTGACGTGTGTGTTTGACACTTAATATGGAAGAACCTGAATGTGTCATAAATAGTAAATATCTTCTTCCATGTTTCTTATAGAAGCTCTAAAAATTTCAGGTGATTTGGTTTAGCCGTTTTGGAGTTATGTTCAAAATGGTGGGATATTTTTATGAGCATTCTGCTATGGCCCACCATTTTAATTCTAAATTTCATTCCCTTGTATCTCATTGAAATATTCTGAATTAGCTCTGACCATAGTTTAATAAAATTATCCTTATATTTTTCTCTTTCTACTGTAAAAATTTGAGCTTTATTGGGCTTGGTTTGTGGGCCCCACATTATTTTGATGGGCCTTAGGCCCATTATGCTTTCTCCAGCAACTTTATGCATTCAGGCAAAAAACTATCCATATTTACTTGGTATTAATCCATCGGACCTAAAAGATAGAATGTTCTAAACAAATTGATAAATCATATCCTAAAAAATAAAATTCAGAAAATGAATATAATTCTTTCCACAAATAGATGAATTATTGGGCTCAAATTTTCATTTTAAACATGAATTGTATTTAAGATTAGAAATGAAGTTCTATTTATATAATGCAAAAATTACAATGTTTATGGACTTTGGGAAAATTAATATAAATATATTAAAAATGAATATTATCCACTTTTAGTGACTAATCACACCCCCAACTTGAGTTTTGCTTGTCCCGAGCAAAATAAATTACAAATATGAAATTCAAATCCCCTTTTCCAAAAACATTTTAATACACATTGCTCACCCAAATATCTCATACCAAAAAAAATATGAAACCCATCAAAATCATTTAAAACAAACTAGGTTCATACGCATATCCCAAGCCCAAGACCATTCTTTTGTTCAAATTTATCTCCACATTTTATCCAATTTCAATTAAGCATGATAAAGTGTTGTGCATCAAAAAATATATGGGGCCCATTTTATTGTTCAAGGGGAAAAAATGGAAGCGCTAGGTGGGAATCACATTAAACCTTAATATGAGTATCAATTTTTTTTTTGATTTTTTTGTTTGTTTTTTTTTATTTTTTTAACCACAATAGATATGAAAAGACTAACTCTGGGCAAGAAAATTATGGAGTCGCGATCCCCATGTGCCAGAAGCCACACATATTTTCAATTACATTCTCTAAAATAGAGATATAAAGCCTAACTCTGGGAAAGATAGCTATGGAGTCACGATCCCCAAGTGCCGGACGCCACGCATTTGGACAAAACATTGCTCTATGTGGCCATTATTTTTAATTTTTCTTTTTCTTTTCTTTGTTTTTTATACTCAAAATAAACTAAAAGTGACCCCAGAACCCTATGCTATAATGAATGGGACCCAAGAACTCAAATTTACACCCACAATTCAGTAGACGTGCATTGTGGAATTTTTATTAAGAGGATTAAAATGTAAACTTTGAAAAATCACATCGGACAACCACACTTTCCAAAAACTATGCTCATGAATTTAAACGTGTATTAAAATCAGAATCAAGGCATCCATAATTATTTGATATCCAATTTCAGAGATTTCAATGTGTGTTATCATGTTCAAGGTTAATGGAATTTTTCTTTTCATGCATGTTTTTATTCACAAAAAAAATAATTTTTTATCTCCCCCCAACTTAGAATAACACTGTCCCCAGTGTTTAAAGAAAAGAAAAGTTAGAGGGAGGGGGGGGGGGGTTGGAGAGGAGTTAAAATAGGAAATTGAAAATGATAATCATGTAATGAAGTCACCTGGTGTTTGATGAAGAAATCACATGCCAATGTCTCCCTTCAATCCTGGGTTCGAGTCTCAACATCTTGGATGGTGGTGAATGGATTTTCCTTATGAATTACAACATGTACTTATATTTTTTTAACCTATAAAAACATAAAAATAAGCAAAACAAAATAAACTGATGATACATTGTCTTCTTTTTAGATTTCTTGGTAAGGTATTACTCAGAGATCACGCCACATGACACAGATGAATATGACGCTCCCCTTTCATACCCATCCTTACTCATAAAAGAAGAACAAGTCAACAGTCTATGGTAATTTATTATATGAAAAAGAAAATAATTAAAAATTATTAGAAACATGAAAACCATGGGTTTTCTCCCATGCAGTGCTTTTGTTTAACGTCGTTAGCTCGACTTGAACCCCCCAACTTATCCAATTCCAACTTTCAAAATTTTAAGGAAGCCATATTTCTCCACCTCAACAAGATTTAGATTAAGTCTTTTTTTAGAATTTTTTCCATGTGAAATCCCATGCTTAAAAATGAGTGTGAAAGTCCAAGGAATTTCGGTAATTGTTGATTGAGTTTCATTTGGAGTATTTCCTAAGATTTCAAGGTTCATTACTACTTTGTGAGATTCTTGATGAAAATGGATAATAATTGAATGGTCTAGGTTTTCATAAATAGAGGGATTCTTGAGTGGGAAAGGAATGATTATAATGTTGACTTCAGTTTCATTGGATTTTCCCAAAGATGAATGGAAATTTGAATCCAAATTTGTTTCTTCTACAAAACATTTTGAAAGAATTTGTTCCTTTTGAAAATATGATTCATCCCTAAAATTTTATATTTGAATTTCATGAGTGGGTATGGACTCACTATTCGTTATATCTCCCAATGGTTCAATGATTGGTGATTCTAAAAAAAATGTTATTGGAGAAATATTCTGAACACTCAAATCCATGAAGACAAATTTTCTCGTTGTGAATCTAAAAAATTAATTTCCTCCAGATTTAAATACCCTTAAAAATTTATTTGATCTTGTTCAGTTATCCCATATCCAAAGGTTAGTTCTTTTTTCAATTCATGGGAGGTTTTTGGGATAAAATATTCATCTATCATTGATGTGGAAAGGACATCTTGAGTGGGAATAGGTTCCTCAAAAGTCTTAATGCTTTGTACTTCTGATATCAAATTTGAAACTTCTGAATTCATTATAACCATTTTTTCACTCAAATGTTCAAGAATTTTTTCAGAATTAGGATTTATAGATGTTGGGACATCATGAACTTCATTAAGTTTGATCTCTTCAATCATCCTTGAGAGGTATGGAAATTGATCTTTTAAACAAGCAGAATCCCATTGATTGTGCATTTCATCTGGTGTGGGGTAATCATTCAAGTGTTGATCAAAGTAATTTTCTATGTGAGGGGATTCCCATTGTTGATTTTCTATTTGATTTAATCCCAAGTTTATGAAAGTAAATTGTTGATTACTCCACTGGAGTTGAATGAAATTTTGATTTGGATTTTTTTAGACACATGAAAACAGGAAGGGGAAAAGAAAAGAGAAATATAGGTGAGAAAAGAGAAGTTAGGTGAGAATAGAATGTGGGTGTCTAAGAAAACTTACTTGGGTCCCCGAAAACGGCGCCAAAATTTGATTGCACCCAAATTTACCCTACTGGTAAAAGAGGTTGTTGAAGTACATGTAGGGATCGAATCCAGAGGGACCAAAGAAGAAACCTTGAGACAGTATGATTTGTTGATGGATTGGCTATGAAGTGGCCAACTTTGAGGTATATTTTAATTGGAAAACTAAAGATATAATTTAAATAACATATAATAAAAATGATGTGAACTAAACAATTATTTATGGTGGGTTGATCTTAGGGTTTTTCTTGGGGTGGATTGGATGAATTTTTTTTCTTAGAAAATTTCATGTCATTAATTCAAGACATATCCAAACAATGAGATAATTCTCCCAAATAATTCACCAATTTAATCCCTACACAATTCCAAGTCCAATCACCAATTCAGTTTGAGGACCACTTTAATGAGCACTCAAAGGAAATAGATCATACTAGCACTCAAAATGTGTCATCGTTAAAGTTGGAAAAGATGAGAAAGAATGTAACTCATCAAATGGAAATCCTAAAATAACGAATAGATTTAAATATTAAGTATATGAAATAACATCCAATCCCGGACCATGATACTCCCTTGGATCAACCCTTAAGAGGTTATCCCTCCATTTATTCTATTCTACCAATATAAGTGGGATGTAGACTTATGAGGGTGGAATTGAAGAAGAATAAAATTATTAAAAGAACAAACACTCCACCATTGTGTGATTGAATTGACAAGTGCTGGTGTGAATAAATTCACAACTTGATTCAACGGTATCAACGTGTGAAGAAAAATAAAATAATAAGTAAAGAAGAAGAATAAATTTTATTAAAATACTAAATTTGAATGAAAAACTTACATTAGGGAAATTGACGATGCCATTACAAAACGAAAGCCGGAAATTACAATTGAAAGAAATACAATGGACGAAAGAAAAAACTTGGATTCAAAGAAAAATGTTATATGATTATTCCCTTCACCAAAAAATCTTTATATATGAATATTAGGAGCCTTAGGTCCACCCCCAACAATAATTTCACCCCCAAAAATTAATAGAGTCAAAAGGAGGGTGAATATTCAAAAGGAAATTAACGTTACAAAGTTGACCACAAAACCAACCAGATTCATCATCCATTTTGACGTATGATTTTGACACTTCATACGACAGAACCTAAAGGAGTAATAAATAGTAAATATATTTTCCATGTGTCTTATAGAAGCTCTCAAAATTTCAGGTGATTTGGTTTATCCGTTTTGGAGTTATGTTCACAATGGTGAGCTATTTTTATGAGCATTCTGATATGGCCCAACATTTTAATTCTAATCTTCAGCCCCTTGTATCTCATTGAAATATTCTGAATTAGCTCTGAACACAGTTGAATAAAATGATCATTATATTTTTATCTTTGTACTGTAATAATTTGAGATTCATTGGGATTGGTTTGTGGGCCCCACATTTTTTTGATTGGCCTTAGGCCCATTATGCTTTCTCCAGCAACTTTATGCATTTAAGCACAAAAATCTCCATCTTCCCTTGAGATTCATCCATCAGACCTAAAAGATAAAATGTTCTAAAAAAAGTGATAAATCATATCCCAAAAAATCAAATTCATAGAATGAATATTATTCTGTCCACAAACAGATGAATGATTGGGGCCAAATTTTCATTTTAAACATGAATTGTATTTGAGATTAGAAATGAAGTTCTATTTATATAATGCACTAAAAACATTGTTTATGGACTTTGGGACAATGAATATAAAGATATTAACAATCCATATTATCCACTTTTAGTGACTAATCACCTAGGAAGTGTCAACAAAAATTCAGGCTGGGTATTCACTATGATACTAATTTGTAACGAACCATCCCAAGTCTATGAGACAAGTCACCCAAGGTGGTCCACCACATGGTGAGATATAGAAAAGGCTACAAGTACCATGTTAACTGAATAAAAATAGAATCAAAACATAGAAGAAACCAATACATAACAATAATTCATACAAATTGATGCAACATTAGACAAACTTGAATGATTGGACATGCCAAACCAAACAAGTCTCAATTTGACCACCCTTTACCACAAATCTGTCCCACTATGAAGGAAAAAGATGACAAGAGAACCTAGAATTATACGTGATGTCCTTCCTTTCCATGATTCCTGTAAAACATGGTCTATAACCACCCAAATCCAATTATAAGGTGTGATCAAAAATACTAATAGTATGCCACCAAATAATCTATAAATTTTTTAATATCAATAATGCACAAGTTCTATAAATATGAAAAAAGTTATGTTTATAATGTGTTTTCACAAATATAACCATGATTATATATTCCAATTTTTTTAAAAATTTCATACCATATTCAAAAAATCCTGTAACATAGTAGTTATAAAATAAAAATAGGTAAATAAGACATGTGAGATAATATACATGAAATAAACCATAATGCAATAAACTAGGTATAAAAGACAAAGCACACCTTCTAGGGTCTATCCAATTGGAGTACGTACTAGACATAAAAAAAAATAAACTTGTAATTTGTTGGTTGCAGTTTATATCCAGTCTTGACACATTATTTAGATATCACAAAATTAACCCCTAGTATTTCTACACACTATAAGATTAACTATGACAATTTTTAGACACACCCAAGGTTCCCAATGTCCTAATTTTTTCAAAAACCATGTCCAAAACTATGCTCAAATTTTATTTAAACACTTTTTAATTTTAAAGAAAATTGGTTTCAATAAAAAACCCTAAGGGATCAATAATAACATATATAAATTCATGAATAAGAAACACATGCATATGTACACCTACCTCAAGATTGATGTAAACCTGTCCAAATTCAATAATAGAGATTGAAAAAACATTAATCGCCCTTCGAAAGATAAGAAATGATATGAAACTTGGATATGTACCACTACCTGAATAGGATTTGAACACCGAACGTAGTAATCCATAAAGAGGTGGATAACCCAAAATGTACCAAATTTGTCATTAGGTTCGATTGGAAATCCTAGACACTAAATTCCAAAGGATCCTTGTGCGCAACGTGTCTAAAACTGATAGACACAATGAATTCACATCATTATTACCTTTAACATATTTATATCTAATGAATTATAAAATTCATGAAAAAGGAATACCTCAGATAAAATTAAATATTGATCAATGTTTTAACATCTTGTAATGTATTCTCATCCTATAAAACATTCATGAATTTCATGAAAATCATTACATATATCCTATAACATATTCATGTTGTCACAACCCATCCCCCGGGGCCCGTGCCGTAACTACCCCAAGCCCGCATTCCATAGGCCAGGTGCTGACGACTAGCATCAAAGGCATAAATCCCTAAATCTGGGAAGGAATTGCCTTTATAACTTGAAAACACACACAACATAGTACAAGATGGAAGAAAAACACGAAGTAAAACAATATAACAAAGTGTACTAAAAGTAAAACGGGGGCTAGAAATACAAGACCAACTGTAAAGTAAAATGAAACAGAAAGTATAACTGAATAAAAGAAAAGTTACCGATGGGTTATCCTATGAGGTTCCTACTTAAAGGGTAGGTATAGATCACCTTCTCGGCACCCCTGGTCTGTCCTTATCCTTCATGTATCGTCACGCCGTATGGTCCACCTCTAGGAACTGTTTGGTCCTGGTGCTCTCATCCTCATCCAGTGCTGTCCGTCAACTGCATCCAACACAACGAGGTCCGGGCATAGCCTGTGCAAGTGTGAGTATAAAGATACTCAGTGGACACCCTGAGACCCTCGAGGTCTCACAAAATCCAACAAGGATAAATCACAAAGTATGAAATCAACAGATAACCCCACTTAGGTATATGCCCATACATATACATAAGTAATCAAGTAATCCATCTCAATCATGAGGAAAATAGAAAAGTTACTGACTCAGCTCACACAGGTATACAACTTTTGTTGAGAGTTATAGATGATTAGATGTAGCCACTAAATCATCTATTCTGTCGAACCCATATAGGATCCTGGTACAAAAATAAGAACTGTCAAACCCACATAGGATCTAGGAACAGTATTCAGAGCTGTCGAACCCACACAAGATCCAGGAACAGTAGTTAGAGCTGTCGAACCCACACAGGATCCAAGAACATTAGTCCGAGCTGTCGAACCAACAAAGGATCCAAGAACAGTAGTTAGAGCTGTCGAGCCCACACAGGATCCAGGAACAGTAGTCAGAGCTGTCGAACCCACACAGGATCCAGGAGCAGTAGTCAGAACCTTTGAACCCAAACAGGATCCAGGAATAGTAGTCAGAGCTGTTGAACCCACATAGGATCCAGGAACAGTAGTCAGAGGTGTCGAATCCACACAGAATCCAAGAACAGTGGTCAGAAAGCAGTCAACCACAAGATTTCCACACAAGCATGCTTGATTCCAGGAGGGTCCACTACTCAAGCCAAGTGTTGATAAATCAACTTCTACGAAGTCCGATGAAGAAATATCCCGAAGGTCCTCCTCGTCAAAGGGGTCCCAACGAAATAGATGGCGCGTCAATTGGACGACCGATCTGAGAGTTATTAGCCTTTTAGTCCCGGGGTCCCAGTTAGATTCGTGCACGATCCAACCTGAATGTCTGTCAACTATACCCCAAAATCCAGTACGGTATAATCTAAGGGACCGTCACACTCCAAGATTTCTAGCGCCACTGACGGTTCGTCAAATGGACGTCTGGTGCCAAAGATATGGCCGAAGGAGTGTAAATGGGTCGAAGTAGGTCCGGGTCCGGTCTGACCCGGCTCGACCCAGTCTGGGCCAACCCGATCTGGGTCAACCCAGCCTGACCTGTTGGGTCTGGCCCGGCTGGCTAGGCCTGGCCCAGCAGGCCGCGAAGGCCGTGAGTAGCACGAGGGCACAGACCGGTCGCGAGGTTGTGGACCGGGCGTGCGTCAGTGTAAGGGCGGTTCTGACCGGAGGTGCCGCGGGGGTCGCGAAAGGCTAGCTCGGCCAATCTTGCGGCTCGGCGGTGTGGCCCGGATGACTGAGGCTAGTTCAGACAACACTACGTGGGGCGCAGCTCGGGGCCCACTCACGTGCCTGCACGGGTCATTTGACTAATGAATATTCCCACAAGCCAACACATGTCCTTTCCAGTGTGATTTGTCCTAACTCACACACAACCTGGGAAACTTCCCAGAAGTTCACCCATCCTGATCACTACTTTAGGCCAAACATGCTTAACTATGGAGTTATAATCAGATAGGCCCCCAAAAAGGAAGCTGCACCTTGTTGACATGAGTCATATCATTTAGTCATTTAACCCTTTATCATTTTGGGGTGTTACAATCACCCCCCTTTAGAGCACAACATCCTCGTTGTGGGCCCTACATCTCAAACCAGGCAGTGAATCACACTTAAGGCTGGGTACCACCTCTGATACCAAATGTAACAAATGGGTCTCGGTCACAGCACAAACACCCCTTCCATAAAATGGCTGTCGGGTCCTCGCCTGCCACCGGTTCGGCCAACGCTGCATGGGGCGCAGATCGGGGTCCACCCATGTGCCTGCACAAGTCATATGATTAATGACTATCCCCACAGGTCAACACATGTCCTTTACAATGTGATTTGTCCTTAATCACACACAACCTGGGAAACATCCCATAAGGTCACCCGTCCTAATCACTACTCTAGGCCAAGCACGCTTAACCGTGGAGTTCTAATCAGACAGACTCTCAAAAAAGAAGGTGCACCTTGTTGACATGATTCATATCATTAAGTAATTCAACCGTTTATCATTTTGGGGTGTTTTAATCCCCCCCATTAGATAAAAACGTCCTCGTTGTGAGCCCTACATCTCAACCCAGGCAGTGCATCACACTTAAGGTGGGTACCACCTCCAATACCAAATGTAACAATTGGGTCTCGGTGACAGCACATACACCCCTCCATAACATGGCCGTCAGGTCTGGCCTGCCAGGAACCACTAGTTTCCCTGTAGAAACATGGTCACTACCCTGGGGCCCACCCACGTGCCTGCACGGGTTATCTGACTAATGATTATCCCCACAGGACAACGCATGTCCTTTCCAGTGTTATTTGTCCTCACTCACACACACCCTGTGAAACTTCCCAAAAGGCCACCCATCCTGATCACTACTCCAGGCCAAACACACTTAACTTTGGAGTTCTAATCAGACAGGCTCCTGAAAAGTAATGTTCACCTTGTTGACATGAGTCATATCATTTATCCATTTAACCCTTTATCATTTTGGGGTGTTACACATATCATGTTACACATTCATGAAATGAATGTGTCTAGTATTATAACAACCTTGCTCTTTATTTCACACTTAAACATGATTTATTACATAAACTTACACTTAATACAACTCTAAGGATCGATATGTCTAGTGTCTTTGGGGAATAATAACATTACATAACAACTTAAAATGTGAAATACACATTTTTATTGAAAACTTCTTTTACATGACCACACACATTCTTTCGTACTTATCATTGCATGGGATAACCTGAGGAGATGAATAAGAAAAAGGAAGAGATATAAATCCTAGTAAGGAATTAAAAAAGGCATAAAATGAAGAATACAGTACATGTTAGGTAATAGTCATATAAATGTATCATAAAATAAACACTAACATAAAGGCTTGATATAACATGATTATCATAACATCTAAATGTAAAAACAACATTTAACATGATATTAGAATGAGCCAAGGCTCATTGCTCATTTAACATGAGTAAACAATCGTTGAAATTGAATTAGAATGAGTAAACCCTCATTTAACTTGACATATCATGATATTAATCTTTAACCAATGCATTGGAGTGCTATCAGGGCGCAACCTTCCCAATCATTTAATTTCATGGATAAGTTTTCCACATGGATCATATAACATAGTTTCATTAAACATCATCATTTATTCCATGATAATTTTTTTTGAATTCATACATGAAACTATATAATCAATAATTATTTTTTTATAAATGTGAATAACCTTGATAGAGAAATGGGTATGGTATTCATAACACAATGACTTTGGCTTGGAAAATCACGGTGCAATTTCAGCAGCATAACGACATGACATAAGAATTCATAAAAATGTTTGATGAGAGAGAAAGTAGTTTATCATCATATGTACATGAAATAGACAGTAAGGGGTAATATATATACAATTCCCAACATATGTAATGGAATTTATATGCATAATACGATAGAATAGATTGAATGTAAATAAGAAGAGAGAAATTCCTTACAGAATTTCGGCATGGTAACAGTCATACACGGGAGGCATTACTGATAGATAAATGGGTATCTCATCATTCAAAACTAAGGAGGGATATATGAGTGAGGTTCTCAATCATACCCCAACATTTTTAATTGAATATAAAAGGGTATAACAATATAATAAAATTTGGACAAAAATGAGAAAGGAAGAAATTCCTTACTTGGAAGTGTGATCTAAAGGATTAGGAGAGGCTTGAGAGGGGCTTCTTGGGAGCTTGGGGATCCTTGGGAGTTTACTAGAGAGAGGAGGGAAGAGGTTGTTCTATCTCCAAAGGCCTCGAGTGTAGATTAAGTGAGATATTGGGTGGGTTCATATAGGAAAAGAGAGGGAATTCTTTATTATTTAGGTTTTGGACACCACACATTAAACTAATCAAAACCACAATCCAACCCATGGTATTTACCAATTATTTTTCCAATGGGGAGTGTAAAAAATTATTTTATAAGTACAATGACCTAACTTGTTAAAATATTAGGCTTTCTTATGTGGAGGTGAGTCACACTCTCAAGTAAATCATTTTAAAATGATAAAATGTTTTATAAGTCTTGGAGGGTCCACTAAGGAATTTTAAAATAAATACAATATACCTAAAATAAAATTATTTTAATGGTAATAAATATATTTTCCAAATATCCCATTTATAGTATTTTATTACATCACTATTGGGTCATTATGATTTCATAAAACACATTATATAATTAAACGATATTTATTTTTTACCCAAAAATTCGGTTGTCTGAGAAAATTATGAAAAATTCTATGTTGGATAATTTTTATGTCCTGATTCCAAAAATAATATTTATTTTATCTAAATAATTTTCTAAATATGTGAATTTTTTACTTTTAAAATAAAAACTCACATTTATCGAGAATTCATGGGTTTTGACAAAAACAACTTTCAAACCTTAATAAAAATTACAATTGTATTCATAAAATTTATAAGAAATTTTATATTTAATAAAAATTAATTTAGTAATAATATTTTATTAAAATATTATTTAATTCAGAAATACATTAATTTATCAAAATAGATTTCTTAATTGAAGATTAACTAAAAGTATTATTTGTTCTTTACAAACTATTTAAAATTTAACAATAATAAAATGAATGCATATTATTTATTCTATAAAAAAATTCACATAATCACAGTGCTGGGGTCTTGTTACATAACCCCATATAACACCCAAATGTGACCTAAGGGTAATATGTGCAATGGTGACAAACTATTGGGGTGACTCGGATAACTTCACACGGGTGGTAATCTCTTTCAAATTCCACTTCTCCCATAAGCAGTTCCATTCGAGTTTAACATGTTAAAGATCGGCTTGGGCTTGGTCAAGAGTGAAGCCCAGTGATGCAACCTCCTTTTAAAACTCTAATAAGTGGGATTTGTATGGAGAAATTCTACTAGATGAGGCCATTTCTTCCTTTTTTTGAGTGAATTGGATTTGTTAAAGCTCTATATTTATACTAATCATGTGATCACTATTCAACAACTATATTAGAAATGATAATAATTCTCAAAAGTATTTCAAAATATAAAAATCATAAAACTAGAGAAGTGCATATGTTATATAAAATTTTTAAATAATAATACATTTAATTAGATCAAGATGGATTTTCATTAAAAAAAGTTTGTATCATTACAATATTCTCCCCTTAAGAAACTTTTCCCTCGAAATTTCCTGTTCCCACACTAAAATAGATGAGGGTAACTCAGATTCACCACTTCCTCTGGTTCTGACGTTGCATCTTCAAACTTGTGGTTTCTCCACCACACCATGATGAGTAGTATTGTCTTATTTCGTATTACTTTTTCCCTATGATCTAAGATCTTCACTGGATTCTCTTCATAGGAGTGGTCATCCTCCAATGGTTCCACCACTGTATTGAGTACATGAAATGTGTTAGGTATGTAATTTGTCAAGAGTGATACATGGAATACATCTTGTACTTGAAATAGGTTCGGTGGGAGTGCTAGTTGATAGGCCACTACTCTAATCCAATCAAGGATATCAAAAGGGCTAATGTACCTTCGAATAAGATTTCCATTCTTCCCAAATATCAGAACTCCATTCCATGGTGATATGCATAGGAATAACATTTCTCTGACATCAAACTCTTGGTATCATTGATGATTAACATCATAGATATTTTGTTGACTCTTAGTAGCATTAATGTGATTCTGGATTGTTTTAACCTTCTCCACCATTTACTTGAACATTTACGGACCTATAAGTTTTCACTCCCCAACTTCATCCCAACATTCCAGTGTTCTACACCTATTCCCATACAGGGCTTTATAAGGATCCATTTGGATTCTTGAGTTGAAAATGTTATTGTAAGAGAACTCAACCAGAGGAAGATGTTGATCCCATCCATCTTTGAAGTCCATTCAGCATGCTCTCAACATGTATTAAAGTGTTTGGATAGTCTTCTATGATTGGCCATTAGTTTGGAGATGATAATATGTACTGAAGTTCAGCTCAATATTCATATCATGTTGAAGACTATTATAATATTAGAGGTAAATCTAGGATCTCTATCGGATAAAATAGATAGTGAAAATCTATGTAGCCTTACCACATATTTGATATATTCGTTCTAGTTGATCCAATGATAAATACTATTGAATTATAATGAAGTGTTAAGTATTTATAAGAAGATACAAAACAACTCAGATAGAATTGTTTCCTTTGGATGGCTTCAGAAGT
This sequence comes from Viscum album, assembly GCA_963277665.1. Lineage (NCBI taxonomy): Eukaryota > Viridiplantae > Streptophyta > Magnoliopsida > Santalales > Viscaceae > Viscum > Viscum album. The sequence goes on along the minus strand of OY728125.1, from coordinate 1,412,886,775 downwards.
TGAGTGAAAAGGTCCATGGTTATGTTCTACCATTTCCATCTTGGTATGGGTAATGGTTACATCATCACCTTATACTTACACCTATCAGCCTTCACTTGATGACATAGCAGACACTTTGATGTATACTCAATAATCTCCTTCTTCATTTTATCCCACCATTAATGCTCTCGGAGATCTCAATACATCATTGTGTTTTCTGGGTGAATGTAGAAATTCAAACTATGTGCATCATCAAAAAGTTCATTCTTAAACTCCAGATTTTATGGAACATATAATCTTTCCCCAAATCTCACAATTCCTTATTCATTAACATTTAACACTGAGGATTTCCATTTTCTGATAGTTTCCACTTTCTTCTGAATTCCCACATCATCCTTTTGATAATCCATTATGATTTCCAAAATATAGTGTTGAGCAATAATTTGTGGAAGGATTGATGATGTTCCATTCTTAATGATTACCTTGTCCGTATTCATAAAATATAAGGATATTATATCATTTTAAATTATCATCAATGATAGAATCTCTGGTTCCTTTATACTTAGATCATCCTCCACCTTTTTCAGTTTTCCAGGGTTGTAATGGATTGAGAAGTCATAGTCTTCGATTATCTCTAAACATATTTGTTGGTGCATATTAAACTCTTTCTGTGTGAATTTATAGTATAGGCTTTCGTGGTCTATGTATATTTCACTCTTCTCCACAAAGAGGTAATGCCACCAAAATTTTAAAGCGAAGATCACTATAGCCAACTCCATATCATGTTTTGGATAGTGTTTCTCATGAACATTCAATTTCCTTGAAGCATAGACAATTATTTTTTTATTTTTCATCAACACATAGCCCATTCCCTTCTTCGAAGCATCACAAAATACCACAAAAATTTATCCACTTGTAGGCAGTGTGAGAACATGCATAGTGATAAGCCTCCTTTTCAGCTCTTTGAAGCTCTCTTCACATTCATCACTCCTAACAAACTTTACTTGCTTCCGAGTTAGCTTGGTAAGAGGGTTTTACAATCATGAATTTTTTTTCACAAATCGACGATAATATCTAGCTAACCCCAAGAAGCTATAGATATCCATTACCGATGTTGGCCTCAGCCATCCCTCTATTGCAGCGGTCTTGGAGGGATCCAAAGATATCCCATTGCTTGTGAGGATATGGCCCAAGAATGAGACTTCCTTCAACCAGAACTCACACTTGATGTACTTGGCATAGAGATTACCCTTTCGCAAGGTCTCTAGTAGAGTGCTTAGATGATCCTCATTCCACTTCTTGGTTTTGGAGTATATTAGAATACCGTCTATAAATAATACCACAAATTTTTTGGGGTAATCTCTAAATAATCTATTCATCAAGTCCATGAAGATTGATGGATCATTAATGAGTCCTAAAGGCATTAATATGAATTCATAGGGCCCGTATCTTGTATGAAAAATAGTCATGGGGATATCCTCCTTCTTCAACCTTATATGATAATATCCCAACTGAAAATCTACCTTGGATAAGTATTGTGATCCACATTGATGATTGAACAATTAATCAATTTGGGGCACATGATACTTGTTATTTATCATGATTTTTTTGAGCACACAATAATCAACGCAAAGGCACATTGACCCATTATTTTTCTTAACAAATAGGACCAGTGCACCCCATGGTAAAGCACTTGGGTGTATAAACCCTTTATCCAGATTCTCTTGTAGTTGTTTCTTCAGCTCCTCAATCTCTACGATAACCATTCTATACAGAATCTTGGATATTGGAAATGACCTAGGTATAATATCAATTGAGAATTCAACCTCTCTTCTAAGAGGAATACCAATCAATTCCTCAGGAAACACTTCATGAAATTCCCTTATAATAAGGATATATATTAGGATTTTTGATTTATTAGAATCAATCATCTGAGCAAGATACACGTGCTCATAGGGTATTAATGTCCATTCTTGAGATAATGGTTCTAAAGAAGATTCATTCTCTTCCTTGCACTTTTATAGAATCAGGGGTTTATTTTCCATATAGAGAGTGATTTCCTTCTCATGGCAATTTATGTTGGATTTATATAAGTAAATCCAATACATGCCAATAATTACATAGAATTCCACTAAATGGAGTATAACAAGGTTCACCAAGAAGTTCAATTCAAAAATCATGATAGAGGAGGAGTTATGTTCATGGGTTTCAATAATTTCCCCATTTTCCGTTTTCACCAACATCTTTACTTATATGATTTTTGGTGGTGTTGAAATTATTCTACTAAAAATTCATGATATAAAAGAATGCATAGAATCAGAATCAAAAAGTACATTCACTATTATTGAATGAATAACTAGTGTACCTATCACCACTTCATTTTTGGGGTTCACTTTGGTGGTAGTGATGGAAAAATCTCTCCCTTTATGCCTTGGAGGTTGTTGGTTGCCTCATAAAACCCTTATCTTAGGGAAATAGTATACAAAGTGCCATGGTTCTTTGTAGTTGAAGAAATGAAAAATGTGTTGAGGGTCGAACAGATCATTCCTCTCTTCTGTTGCAGCCGTAGCTTTTTCTTGTCGGTAGTTGATGGCCAGGTTCCCTTCTCTTTCACCCCTAAATCATTTCCTCATCCTCTTTAGGAAATTTATGGTGTGCTTATTTCCACACCTTTATAATTTGGGGTGATGTATTTTCTTATAACCATTGGATTTATCCATCAGACCACTAGAATTAAAGTCCACCATATGAATCTTATCCCCATGATACCCCTGAGATTCATTGATCTCCATTTTGTCCTTGATGGCACATCGGACAACTTCCTCATTGTTCTCGAAGTCACGCATCTCTAGAGATTTATCAGGGCTAGGTTTTATCCCACCAAAGAAGTGATCAAACTTGTATTTGGGAGTAACAAAAAAGCTGAAGGTGTATCGTGAAAGCATTATGATGTTTTCCTCATACAATCTGATGGATTTGTAATCTTTTTTCTTGAGGGAAAAAAAGTCCCTTTACAAATTAAGTTAGAGTGTTTGTAGGAAATATTTATTGAAAAACATTTTCTGGAAATTCTTCTATTCCAATGCATCGATCTCCACCTGAGGCTTCATATTTTTGATCAATGACTAACATTTATCAGCTTCACCCTCCATACAATATACATCTAGAAGAACCTTCTCTTGTCCATAAAATTAAAGGATGGAGAAGATAATTTCAATGGAGTTTATCCATTGTTTGACAATTGAGGATCATATGATCTATTATAATTAGGAGGCCTTTGTCTCATGAAGCTCTAAATTGCGACTTGTTTTTTCTTAGGTGATGTTGAACATTTCTCTTGACCCATGTTTCTATTCAAAACTTGAGTTAACTGAGAAAGTATTGTGACAAAGTTAACGATTCCCACTCCCATAGGATTGGGAATCTAATTAGAACAATCATCACATTGATATTCGCACTAGTTATTAGCTCGAGTCCTCATATTACCAAACCTTGGCTGGAATAAAAGGAAAGTTAGGGGTAACACATAAAGTTAGGGGTACCACATAAAGGGTAATCCAATGAAAAAAAACTAGGGAATTATAAATTACTTTTATTTCCTTAACTTATGAATTTATAGGATTCAATCTATCTTATCCATGATCTTCTTCCTAACATATATTCATAGGGGAATTTTTTAATTCCCTTAATAATGGCTCATAATAAGATTATGAATTTACCAAATCATATCCCCCAAGAGTGTCATAACCAAGAGTGCAGCAATGCCCGTTGTTGTGTACCAGTTCCTATTCGAGTCTTGCTCAAAGCGGTGTTTTCAGGTTTTACCTCTAGACACATCTATATCAGAGCCACCGATAACTGCTCGTATCCAGATAGATATTTATTTTATTGATAAACCACTTACTCAATGATCAAAAAATTTTAGGGATGTTTTTATTATACTCAGTATTATCCCCAAGGCTTTTACAAGGGGTTTCTAAAACTAATCCCAAAAATAACTAAATCTATCCTCTGATACCTACTATAACAACCCATCTCATTATTTCACACTTAAACATGATTTATTACATAAACATGAACTTAATAGAACTCTGAAGATCAATATATATAGTGTATATGGGTATTAGGAACATTAAATAACAACTTAAAACATGAAATACACAACTTTATTGAAAACTTATTTTTCATGACCACACATATTCCTTCATACTTAGCATTGCATTAGATAACCTGAGGACATGCATAAGAAAAGGGTGATATATAAAGCCTAGTAAAGAAGTAAACAAGGTATAACATGAATAATACGATACATCTTAGGAAATAGGCATATCAATGGATCATAATAGAAACATGAACATAAAGGCATGATATAACATGATTATCCTTACATGGAAATGTGACAACAACATTTAATATGATATTAGCATGATCCAAGACTCGTTGTACATGGAGAATTATTAAACCCTCATTTAACTTGAATTATAATGAGTAAACCCTCATTGAAATTGACTTATCATGATACCAATATTTACCCAATGAATTGGAGTGCTATTAGGGATCACCCTTCTTAATCATTTCATTTCATGCATAAGTGTGCCATATGGATCATATAACATGGATCATTAAACATCATCATTTATTACACAATAAAGGAATGTTTAATTAATACATTAAACTATATAATGAATAAGTAAATGTTCATAATGTTGAATACCCTTGATAGAGAAATGGGGTATTCACCACACAATGACTTTGGCCTGGAAAATTGTAGTGCAATTTCAGCAGCATAACGACATGACATAAGAATTCATAAAAATGGTTGATGAGACAGAAAGGAGTTTTCAATCATATATAAATTAAATGGATAGTAAGGGGTTCATATAGATACATTTCCCAACATATTTAACAGAATTCATGTTCATAATATAAAGGAATTGCTTGAATGTTAACATGAAGAGAGAAATTCTTTATGGAATTTCGACATGGTAACAAGTATACATGGGAGAAATTTATGAGATAGAAAAGTTTCTACCATCATTAAAACTTAAGGAGGAAATTATGGGGGAGGTTTTCAATCATATCCAACATTTTTAATTGAAATTAAAAGGGTATAACAACAAAATGAAATTTGGAAAAAAATAATAAAGGAATAAATCCCTTACTTGGAAGTGTGATCTAAAGGCTTGGGAGAGGCTTGAGAGAGGATTATTGGGAACTTCGGAGGATACTAGAGAGAGGAGGGAAGACGTTGGTCGATCTCCAAATTATTTTAGTGAAGAGGAAGTGGGAGATTTGGTGGGTTTATATAGGAAAAGAGAGGGAATTATTTATTATTTAGTTTTTGGACACCACACATTTAACTAATCAAAACCACAAACCAAACCATGGTTTTTGCTCATGGTTTTTGGAAAAGGTTTTTGAAAAACATTATTTTATAAGTCCAATGTCTGAACTTATTAAAATATTATGCTTTCTTATGTGGAGGTGAGTCACACTCTCAAGGAAATCATTTTAAAATGATAAAATGCTTTATATGTCTTGGAGAGTTCACTAAGGATTTGTAAAATAAATAAAAGAAACCAATAATCACATTATTTTAATTTTAAAACATATATTAGCCAAAAATCCCATTTATAGTATTTTTTACATCACTATTGGGTCATTATGATGTCATAAAACACATTATATAATTAAACGGTATTTAATTTTCACTAAAAAATTCAACTATCTCAGAAAATTATGAAAAATTCACTATTGGATAAAAATCACAATTGTATTCATAAAAATTATATTCTAATTTATATTTAATAAAAATTAATTTAGTAATAATATTTTATTAAAATATTATTTAATTAAAAAACCCATTAATTCATAAAAATATATTTCTTAATTGAATATTAACTAAAAGTACTATTTGTGCTTTAAAAACTATTTACAAAGTAACAATAATAAAATGAATGTATATTATTTATTCTATAAAAAAATAATTCACATAATCATAGTGTTGGGGTATTGTTACATAACCCCTTATAACACCCACATTTTACCTAAGGGTAAGGTGTGCGATGGTGGCAGACTCTTGGGGTGGATCAGATAACCTCGCTCAGGTGGTAATCTCTATCAACTTCCACTTCTCCAGTAGGCAGTTCCATTCGAGCTTAATGTATTGATGCTCAGATTGGGATTGGTCAAGAGTGAATCCCAATAACACCACCTCCTTTCCAAGCTCCAATAAATGGGCTTCGTATGGATAAATTCTACAGGATAAGGCCATCACTTCCTTTGTTTGAGTGAATTGGATTTGTTAAATCCCTATATTTATACTAATCATGTGATCACAGTTCAATGACTATATCAACGGTAACAATTATTAATGGTATTTTGAAATCAAAAAATCATAAAAAAAATTAAGTGCATATGTTATATAACCATTTTACATAATAAGACTTTTAATTAGGCCAAGAGGAATTTTCATTTAAAAATGTTTTGGTCGTTACAAGTAGGAAGTTCTCAGCTTAGTTTCTATAGAAAACCTCTCAACCAAAAATAATATCATATGATCCCAAGTAGTACCTTATAAATCTGTTTAAACAATTATACCTGGATTCCATTTTTAGTAACCCCAACCATAATATCCCATTATCGGTATATACTTTATTACATTTTGATAAGATACAAGGAATCACATATTGAATAACCGAATAGTTTAGTATTATTGGTAAAATAGATACATACTTGAAATTATTATTGCAATTGAAGATATAAAATAAATAAAGTATTTTCATTGTGACCATCATTATTCCCCATTTTGTATCCCTGCATATCAATAGAAAAACAATTTTTAGTATCTTAAGAAAAATAAAACATATGAAAGGGGGATCTCATATTCTTAGCAAGGGTAATAGTATAATAGAAGCTATGAATAAATAAGGGATAATCAGTATGTAAAGGTAAATATATGAAGAATATTCCATTTAATCAATAACTTGAGAATAATATGGTAAGAATAATTTATTATTAAATAATCCATATAAATATTTACATGATCATAAAAACATAACCAAAGATATTGTAACTAATTGAAAATCACATGGAATATCTATAACTGAATTCATAATGATGGAATAAATAATTATAGAATTATAAAATAAACTTTTGAGGCCTTATTATAATACATATAATACCATCAAGGTCCTATTCTATGATATCTATATAAATGGGTAAGGCCTCATCCAAAACCTAATTAATTTTGTCTCATGAAACCTAAAGAAGCATAGAGGGGATATAGTGGGGACCACATATCACATCCTAATTCTAATTAATTCCTCATATTAAATGGGTGAAACAAAGTCAATATAAACATTTTTATTGAAAAAATATCATATAAATGTTAATTCCTTCCTCAATCAGTAAACATAATAATAAATTATCAAGATAAATATGGTGAATGGTAATAAAATTGTACATCCTTAGTCAAATTGATTATAAAACATTAAAATAAAGAATAACATTGATATAAATATAATATATTCACAGTGTATCATAAGTATAAAAAAGGGTTGATTTCATTAATGAATATAAACAACATTGAATGTCATTAAAAACATTTTTTTAGGAAAATAATCTTTTCATATTGAAAATCATCTTCTTAAAGATAAAGTTAAAAAAATTTTTTGAAAATTATTATCATTGAAAATAACCTTTTAAAACTTTAAAATCAATCTTTAAAACATTTAGTGGTCATGAAGGTGTAAAATTGTGTTCATTTCATACACGTTAAAACAAATATTCATTTTAAATTTTCTGTAAAATCCAAACAAGAATTATTTTGAAAATAACATAAATATTCCTTTAAAAACATATTGTAGAAAGTTAAAATGGGGAAATTTTATATAATAAATCATTTTTAAAAGGATAAAAACATTTTTGAATCATTTTATAAAAACATGGGTTTTGATGAAACAATATTCCCAAATAAGAGATAAATAAATTCATTTTTTCTTAAAAACATTTTAAGTACCAAAAAGTAAAAAAATGATACTATTAAATAAAAAATTATATTAATAACCATAGGTGAAGAAAATAGGTTTATTTTAAGTTATAAATATCAAATAATTCCCCTCAGTTAGACTAAAACAAAAACAATCTCAAATAATGATCAGTTTGTGTAATAAACCCTTACAACTATGGTAAATTTTTAATCATAATACCCATGAAGTAAAAACATTAAATAAAAATTTAAATACCATTAAGATTACATAATTCATGATATAAAATACAAAAAATGGAAGTATATACACTATAAAAAATTAATAAGTGTTGAATATGGTGTATATATCGTGAAATTAAAAGTGAGATGAGAAACCCGTACCTTGAGTATGACTCACTACATACCTTCTTTTTTGTTCCCGAGTAACAAATTACTGTCAATTATTTACTTTTTAAGATCCTTTTAAAAGTAAATTACCTATTTTATTTACCATATTATATATGATTACTCTATCAATTATGTTTACACCAGATGTTTTGAAGATATTTGAAATATCCGTTAAAAATGACTTTGGTAGGTTGACTATAGTCAAAGAGGTCATTATTTAAACAAATATAGAATACAAATCATTAAATAATTATCATATTTATACATAACTATACTTTTAAAAACAATCATTAAATATGGTTATGATAAATGACCTACGTTATAATTATGGAGATGATCAGTCATACGTATGCTTGAGTAACTTTTCAATTTTTCTTTGATCATTATGGAAATAGGTTAAGTAATATTTTATATTTCTATAATGATACAAAAATCATAAATACCATAATATTTATTTGATTATACTTATATATATCATCCATTTTTTGGTGATAAATATAGATTCACATCGCTTTATGGATGTTGTAGTCCACACATACATGAATAACATTTTCATTTTTAGTGTATTAAAAAAATGAAATATTTTATCTTTAGAATGATATATATATAATGAATTTTAAAAAAAATCATTTATATCACATATATTTCTTAAAATTTTCCTTATTACCTTCCATGTAAATTGTTAGTGAAAGATGAATCACAATGTTTCATGACGTGTCAGTCCACCGTACAAACAGGCAATATTATTTTATCCCTTATAGAATAGAAAGTAAGAAAAATATATGTTATATAATTAACATATACATATAATTAAGTTATAATTATTATAAATATAACTTATATCAATCATCATACCCAACTTTGATAGCTGATATAGAAAAAACAAATGACATCGATTAAGGAGGCGGTAGTCCTATGTACACATGAATGATTATTTTGTAACCCATTTTATGGAAGTGGTTATGTTTTAGGTCATTACCATAAAATAAAAACATATTAGTATATATAATATTCCGAGGTTTTGATATCAGCATTATTTAATAATAATTAAAGAATGTGGAGTAAGAAATAAAACAAAAATTCCTATTTAAGAATGTTACCACATCTTCGGGTAATATCCTAAGGCTTTCACAAAAATCCTTCTTAGGTTTGAATTATTCTAAAAATCACACTTCATTAATGAGGGAATGTAATATTGGAAGTTATATGGGGAGGTATTTTCTGATAAAAAAAGGTTTTATGTTGTGAAAAAGAGAGGGGAGGGTGGCCTTTTATAAGTGACGTGAGTGGCACACTTATAATTTTTGGAAAGAAAAAGGTGTACACACATTTTTAACATGATAAAAGTGACCCAAAATAGAATATTATTGTAACACCTTGAGATTTTTTGAATTAATATTTTTTTAATTAATTTATCTTTTTGATTTTTTCATTTCACGTGATAATGGAAATAGTTATATATATATATATATTAAAACACAAATTCAAACATTAAATTCACACAAAATACTGACTTGGATTGCACTACATGCAATACTGACTTGGCTTGTGCTCCAAGTAACACCGAATTGGTGTACGATGCACACAACATTGAGTTTCTATGATATATATATATATATATATATATATAAAATTAATTAAATGAGATAATTATAAGATAATTGTTAAACATAGATATAGGAATAGTAATAACTACTTTCCAAATATTGTTTATAATTGTTTTATATAAAGAAAACATATTGATAATGAATGATTCTCTTTTTAGTAAAGTCCTTCTATGTTTGAAAACACTGTTTTCTTGAATGAACCACTTTAAATAATTAATTTAATTTTAGACAAATTTAGAAATTGAATTTTATAAAGTAATATTTATTTTTCAATTCATAATGTCAAAATTATCCTAGGGTGATTTTTTGGGTTTTTTCTGAGAAACTTCATTTTTTGATGAATAGTGAAAAATGATGCTTTTTAGTTAAAAAATGCCTTTTTGTATAATTAATTATTAATTATAAATGATATCATAAAAATGTTTTTATGTAAAATTATATAAATATTACATCTATTAATACAATTTAATTCATTAGAATCAATTTCAATTTGAAACTGAAAGTAAAATCTTAAAAAACTTTTTATCCTTTTCATACTTTAAAACTCCGTTATTTTGTCCCGTCTGTAGGATTAAGAATAATATTTATTTTTCCAATTATGTGAATTAATTTTTAAAATTAAAACATAAATAATTGTATCCAGTCTAGTATTTAGAGTCTAATAAGAGGATGTTAATTTTTTACCCAAATGATTAATAAAAGTGAATAAAATTAATCACAAGAGTTAAGGAAAAATTATGCTTAATTAGAGACTAAACATTAAAATTAAGGGAACAAATGAACTATAAAATTTCCCAACACCCATTTTATGTCCATAGATCTGAAAACCACCTTCTATTATTTAGATTGGTTGGTTTGGTGTGATTTGTTTTAGGTAAGAACATGTACATACCTAACTTGTTTCTAAAAATTCGAAGTTAGTCTTTTTCCTTCCATATAAAAGTCCACCACCTCTACCCATTCCCAACACCTCTCAAAACTTTTATGTTTTCCCAAGATCTTCCCCATTATCCTACAAAAAATCTTCCCTCGACCTTTAATCCTCCCTTTGGATAGAAATCTTGTCAAGGAAGCCTTTTGGCATAAACCAAAAGGAGTTACCCAATTAAGAGGTAACGTCTTCTCTCAAGATCCTTCCATTTATTTTAATTATCCACCATCCACTCTATTTATTACATTATTGTGTGAAACAAAATATCCTAAATATACAAGGTTATTTTTATCCAATTTTTTCGACCTAAACTTACACAAACCTCTATCTAATTGATGTTGAATATACTGTTTCTATGTACGGTGAACTACTTCCTCATGAAACGATGATTGTTCATTTTTACTTTAACATCAATCATGGTGGACATTATGATGGATAATATATTTATATATGAAATATATTTTATTTACTATATATTTAATATTTAATATTCCTTTTACAACACATGTCTCTTTTTTTCTATTTGGTGTTAATATGACAATCTCGTTTGAGAAAGTGTGGACTACCGCCCCCTCAAAGTGATGTGAATCATTCACGCACCACATGGAATGTATTGAGGATAGTTTTAATGAATTTATATGATATATATGATATATTAATTCTACTATAATAATGATACATATATATACATATTTCATTTACATACTTTCTTTCATTACGACAATAAAGACGGAAACAACGTTCATGCGTACGTACGACAATGATATCTTCCATTTAATAATCCTATATTATATAGATAATAATAATAATAATATATTGTATATAACTGATATTTATATCATGTTTTAAATTTTGGAATCAATATATATTTATAAGGTCTAAAGATGTAACAAATTAAGACACATGCATAGAACAAAGTGAATTTTACCCAAAGTCAGACTTTAACATAAGATCATTAAAAAGTGGGTAATATAAGGTAAAAATAAAACCATATACGGTATTATATATAAGAATATTATTATTTTAGAAAATTTATACTAAAATTATATTTATTATATAGGAAGCTTGTATGAGTACGGGGAAATTCAATACACAAGGTAATGAGATTTCATGTCACTTTTAATTTCTATGAGATACAAGCAATGTTCGCCACTCTTTACTTTTGTGTATAGTATGTAATGAACAAGATTTTGTTCCTTTTAACTTGTACTTAAATTTATGGGTATTTACATATCCACTCTATTATTATTATTTAATGAGATCTAACTTTCAAAATTTAGCAAATCATTAAAATAGTTTTGTATCAATTTGCCTTCTTTGAGAATCATGTTTTGTTATGAACCTAATTTTGTTTGAGGTGTATATAATTCCATTATACATTTTATATCATTAATATCCTTATTTTTATGATATCTTAAGCTTCATGTAATTTAATTTTCTTACATGGAGAGTATGATCCCATGTTACCAAGTTATAAGATTTTATTGAGACAATATCATCATTTTCTGAGATTGTTTATGTTTTTGCTTCATTTCATGAAATATTATGATCCATATCTCAAGAATATTTATGAGTTTCTTTATCATATATTTATTCAAGATATAATAATTTTTAGGACCATTTTCCACTCTTTGGTACTCAGTATAATTCTTTTAAGAAAATCCGACCGTCTCTCTCTTCGGTTGGAAATCTATTGTATTGAAATAAAACCACATTTTCAAAAAGTTTTTAAAAATGATTTAAAAAATGTTTTAAAAAAAATCCTTAAATATAATTTTTAAGGAAAAATGATTTTTTTTTAAATTGTTTTATTGTTTTCAAAGCTTCATTTATAGGCTTTCAAATCTATTTTCATGAAAAATGTTTTAAGAGGTTTTATGTAATAAATTACATCTTTCAAAGAAAAAATGATATTTTCCTTAAGAAACGTTTCTAAAATATCTTTAAAAATTATTTCCCCTCAGAGATAACAACCATTTTTGTTACTCATGACTTTATGTAAAAATTATTCAATGTTTTTATTCATATTATTTTTCTGAATGGATTTTGTTTTGATTGCATGATATTAGGAAACGTATTTCTCTTTCATGGGTTATATGATTTTTAAACCCTCTTATTTCCACTACATATGTTTATGATGAAATGATTATGAAACCTATATATCTCCATATTTTATTACATGTTTACATGTTTATGATACCCATTTCATTTCATGGGTTATGATATGTTTATTTATAATCATGTGGCACATGTGTGTATGATTTCATTATGTGATGGGTGGGACCTATATCGCACTCCAATGCATTGGTTAAAGTTTTATATTTCATTATATAATCTAATATGGTCTTGGGAGTGAACCTTGACTACTATTAGGGCCATATAAGTGAACCATAAATACTAATATTGTATGAGAAGTGAACTCATGCTACTATGGTGGCCATGGGGGTAAACCATGACTTCTATGATGTTATGAGGAGTGAATCCATACTACTAAGATGGTATTCATGTGATTCCTTGGATACTATGTAAATCATTATATGATTATGTGTTTTCCATAATTACATGTCTCACTCCAACATTATTATTTTATGGCTTATATCGTTTACTTCCTTTTTGTTCATGTCTTATGAACTGCCATGCTCTATGCCTTGATTTATGTATATAATCTCTGATATGTAGTGTATGATATTATATTTTAATGATTATGTTATCATAACCTTATTCTCATATTTATATATACATATATCCCTTATTTACCCTTACTAAGAATTTGGGATCACCCTTTTTATGTTTCCTTCCCCAGGTTGTGAAGATATCTATTATGTTTCTGGTGTCTAAGAAGGGTGCTAGTCAAGAAGAACCTAGTGGGAGATAATATATCTCACTTATGTATCAATTTTTATATATTAAATGTTTCCAATGGCACTATACTAGAATGATATTATTACATCTATTTGTATAATGTTTAAGTATTCCGAAAAAGTTATTTGATGTTAATGTTGGAAAAATATGGGTCACTATAGTTGGTATTAGAGGAAAGGTATAGTTAACATTTAGAAACTATGATGAGAAAACTTTAGTGAGATACCTAAGTATATTTCTAAAGATATATATAAGTATGTATCTAAGGATAATTATAAGGGTGATTGAACATTTAGGAAAATGTCCTGGAATTTTGGTAAAGAATAGAATGAGTGGTTTTTAAGAAATACATTGTTGTATGGATACTACAAGTGAATGTGGCTTTGGAACATATTAAACTAGGGGTAACAACTCTAACAAGATGTTCTGGGATTTACTAAGGGTAATCTGGTCCACAAAAACAATCCTTACTGCACACATGGTTTGACACTCTCGAGGGATATGCTTTTGGAATTCAAAATTTTTTCACAAACCATAATGAAGAATTTAGATATAAGTTATCTATGAATAACCTTGGATAAACCGAAGGTTTCATAGAATATGAAAGATGACGTGATTTATAAATCATATAATTAATTATTTTAATGAATATTTGGTTTTCTAGTCTGATAAGTAATAATCACACTATGATTTTGGTTTTAGTCAATGGCAGGAACCAGAAGGTACTTGATTAATGTTGAATGTTATGGATGATTTCATGATGAGAAGTCAAGTGGGATGATAACTGGAGTTAAATATGTTATTATCATGCCTAATCATTTTTCATGGAATATGATTGATAATGTTTTCCTTAACCAAATCTCTGACTCACCAAGGAAGAGAAAGGAGTTAGTTAATAGTTCGGGTAATAGAGACCATGGAGGAAAGAAGATTCAATTTCCTTTGTGTCAGGAATGTGGAAAGAATCAACTATGTGAATGTTTTAGAGGAACAAGAAGGTGTTTTGATTGTGGGAAATTAATACAAAAAGCAAGTGAATACAAGATAAAAATTAAGAGTTTAGTTAACAAAATGGATTTAAACTTTATCCTCCCTAAGTCATCATCAAAGGTTATGTGTTTTATGTGTGGATAAAATGGTCATTAAGAAACCCAATGTCCCAAGAGGAATGTTCCTAAAGAGAATCATCAGGGTGGTGCGAGTAATGGTTATATTTCTTGTAATAATGAGACTAAAAATTAATTGTTAAAGTAAAGAGTTATTATTTAATAAGATGAGATAGCATTGTTAATGGAATACAGATGAATTAATATAAGTATTTATGTATTTGGTTTCAAAAGTTCTTAATGATTAAATATACTAGGATTGTTCTACTAATGGTTTTCACTTAGTATTTACATGTTTATGTTGAATGTTCCCTATAGACTAGTGAATTGATTTAATGACAATGTGATGTTTTGAATAAGGTAAGGTAACCATTAATATGTTCTTTATGATAAGATAATGTTATATGGATAAAGACATGTGGTATTTGAATAAGTAAATTGGACAGTATTGATTACCTTACAACTAATTAAGGACTTTTTTATCGGTGGTTTATGCTACCACTAAGGAATTTTACAAATTTTATAGATTTAAGGAGTAAATCTAATATACATTGTAATGAGAATGAATGCATGTTTTACAAAAGTATTTATGGTAATTTTGGTTGTTACTAAGATTCAAGAGAATATATGATGAGGGTATTCACATGTTTGTAATTTTACGACCAAGATCTAGTTTGTGATATATAACGGAATCTATGTTAAGATAATTTCTTAACTCTCTTTCTAATGTTTTGGATTTTAAACTTTTAGAAGGATTTTAAGGCTAACCATTCATGAAAAGTTTAAGTTAATATTTAGAGGAAGTATTTGTGCACTATGTTGTGTTGAAAACAATGGTTAAAAGGATAATCAATTATTAGCCTTATTTAAAGGATATCCATATATTATATTAGAATTATTTTATAAAATGAAACCATTTGTGTCGGGTAAAAACCAATAAAGTTCGTCAAGGATGTGGGTATTGAACCCATGACTGAAGGACGATAAGGGTTTCACTTCCACCACTAGACTACATGATTTATTTGTCAATGTATAATTATTTTTGATGAATAAATATTTATGATGAACCAGTAGTGTTACTTTTAATTTTATAGATTAATGTATGTTGATTTTCTTTAAGAGACAAATAGTTATACTTTTTATTCTTTTATGGGGCTTAAGATATATTAAAAGAAAATTTTAGTGATTTATTCATAAAATATAATTTCTAGATATTCATTCAATGCGTTAATGGATGTATTAGAAATCATTCAAAGCAAAAAACAAGAATGAAATTTTTTTATAGAAATTTATCAAGTATTACTCAATATTTTAAAATTGATACACAAAATGTTTTACTAATACCTTAAATTCAATTGAACCAATGGATTCTGGAATCATTACATATTTATGACTTTGAGGACCTTAAAATTCCATTGATCATTCACTTGTTTGTGCTTGATTACCTCAATTAATCCTTATAAATATTTACATGTTTTCTACATGTCTAATATTCACTCAAAACCTATGTTCTCCAATGTGGAAACCCAATAATATGTTACTTTGGGTAACTGTTATGGTTCCAAATTTACTTTTTTAATGAAAATTTTAGTATCCATTATCACAGTGTGGGTTTCTATGAATAAAAATTTCAAGTATAAAAACTTTTATAACATAGATGAATTTTGATGGAGAAATTCATTTTAAGGGGGGTAGAATGTATCACCCTGAGATTTTGTGAATTATTATTTCTTGAATTAATTTCTCTTTTTGATATTTTTTTGATTTCATGTGACACTAGAAATAGTTATATATATATTATCAATAATTAAAATATATATTTCACACCCAATACCGACTTGGCATGAGCTAGGCGCAATACCAACTTGGCTTTTTCTCCAAGCAACAATGACTTGGCATACGATGCACACACCACTATGTTTATAAGAAACCCACACACACACACACATATATATAATTAATTAATTAATTGAGATAATTATATCCTAAATATTAAACATAGTTATAGTAATAGTAATAAATAATTTCCAAATATTTTTTTATAAATTTTCTTATATAAATAAAACATATTGATAATGAAAGATATAATTTTTGGTAAAGTCCTTCTATGTTTAAAAACATCATTTTCTCGAATGAACTTCTTATAAAAATGAAAGCAATTTTAGTCACATTTAGAAATCGAATTTTATAAAATAAAAATCATTTTTAAATTTATAATATAAAAATTATACTAAGGTGGATTTTTTGGTATTTTTCTTAGAAACTTCATTTTTCGATGAATAGTAAAAAATTCTGCTTTTTAGTTAAAAAAATCATTTTTTATAATTAATTAATAATAATAAATCATATTATAAATAAATTTTGTGGTCAAATTAGATAAATATTACATTTATTAATACAATTTAATTCATTAGAGTCAATTTCACCTTGAAACTGAATATAAAATATTAACAATCTTTTGAAAATTTTCCTACTTTCAAACCCCATTATTTCATCCTATATGCGGGATTGGCACTAATCATAATTTTTTTGCTTCGGTGAATTGATTTTAAAAAATCTGACATAAAATATTTTATTCAATCTAATATTCAGATTCTAATAACACCATGTTGATTTTTGACCAAAATGATTAGTAAAAGTGATTAAAATTAATCAGAGTAGTTAAGGAAGAATTAAGCAAAATTAGGGACTAAATCTTAAAATTAAAGGCCCAAATGAACTAGAAAATTGTCCAAAACCCATTATATGTCCATTTTTAGTCTATAAAATTTACATTACTAAGATTTTTTTTATGAAATTCTTTAGGTAAGAACAGGTGCACACATAAATTGTTTCAAAAAATTCCAAGTGAGTCCTTTTCCTTCCCTATAAAAAGGACACCACCTCTACCCAATCCTCACAACTTTGAAACCTTTTAACTTTTCCCAATATCTGGCGAATTATTCTCCCAATAATCCTACCTTCAACCTTTAAGCCTCCCTTTGGGAATAAATTTCTCAAGGAAGCCATTTGGCATAAACCAAATTGAGTTACCCGATTAAGAGGTAACATCTTATTTCAAGCTCCTTCCATTTATTTTTCTTATCCACCCATCCAATATCTTTATTAAATTATTTTGTGGAAAAAACAGTATCCTAAGTATACTAGGATGTTTTTATGCAATGTTTTTAACCTACACTTACACACACCTCTATCTAATAGATGTTGAACATACTATTTCTGTGTGCGGAAAACGACTATCTCACAAAATGATGATTGTTTATTTATCATTTCCACCATTAATGGTGGATATTATGATAGAAAATATATGTTGGTTATAAAATTATGGATATCCAGAATAGAACAAATAATGAAATAAAGGGAGAGAGTCCTAAACCATAGAGAGGATCATCATATGTTGGTTATAATTGACATAATTAAAATAAGAGAATTACCATGATGTAATTATATATTCATTGAATATTCTAGTCACGATCCAATGTGATACATCATTGTGTCATATAAGAAAAGTGTAGGCTTCCACTAGTGGTGATCCACACGTGCTCCATGTATATCTGGATGTTGCCAAAGGGATAATCAGGTGCTAGCTCGGAAGAGCCTTCACTTGTGATGTCCACCTTCGACCACCTAGAGAGTTACTTCTAAAGTGCTCTCCTTGATCTGGTGGAGGAGGATCTATCTTATAACATTAGATCTTTATTGGTGGAAAAATAATTCTCACTTGGCTTGAGATCTTTTCAAGATCCGTTGTGCACAACCACAAATAATTTCTAGGTTAATGAGAATAATATAATTGGGATTTTAATTATTTAGAATAATAAAATGAATTAATTACCCGAAATAATTTATTCATTTAATTTAATTCTTATTAAGAACCCATGTCTAATAATAATAGTTGACTGTTATTATTACTTGACATTCATCCAATGAATTATAACTAATATTATTTAATTAAATAAATAATTTTATTTCTCAAAAATCCCTAGAAAAACTACATGACATGTATATTAATATAAACAGTGTACTTTTGTTTTCCGTTTACTTTATTTCCCCCACCACATTTATTAGTCCTTGAATAATGGATATTTATTTCTTAAATAAATATCACTACATTAATCACTAATAAATATATTATTTCACCCACAATATATTCTCTTGAATAACTAGTGTTGAAATAAATGCAACCAGGAATCCTTGAATAATTATTAAAATACAATTGGGAATAATCTTTGTTCAACTTGTTAAATGAATATTTAACTGAGATACTTGTACACACTTAATATGGAACCCTCTAGGACTCTTTCTCTGGGGAATTAGGTGGAGCTTGTCTAAAGTCCATGGTTAGCATCTAGAATCACGCCAAGGCACCCATAGAGAAACAAATTAATACCGCAATGACATGTCAACTCATACAAACGCTTACCATGTAATGTAATCTCTTTGTCTCGATATCTCGAATCAATCAGGTTGCATTCTAGTTCTATCAACCCATGTGATCGATTATTCTTTCTTTGAATTCAAGAAATTGAAATTTCCCATTCCTTACCATGGTCATGGTTTTTTTAGGATATATTAATTACATAAAAGGGCCTAAGATATCAACTTCTGTTATGGAATAGAATGGACAAATCCTTTCTGACATTATCTATTAATTTTGTATTACTCATGATGCACCCAACATATCCCACCTCACTTAAAATAGTATGTCATCACTATTTTCATCAATACATTTAAGTGCACGAGTTTAAATATCCATTGATAATAATCTTAAAGTCTAAGGACCAATACACACATCCATAGATAGAAACATCCAATGACACAATGAAATGTGAATTTACTTCTGGGGGTCTTGTTCTCATAATATCCTCTTTGATACTACTAAGGGCACACACCATAAGAAGGTGACTCAAAATTTTATGAGTCCACACCCCTAATGGCCCGTATTATCTGTGTCCCTCAAATAACATCATCTGACAATAGAACATATATCCAAGAAAAATGTTATGGCACTTTAGAGTTCTCATTATTGCAGGAATCTGCAATGATACTTTGGTGAAATATCTATCCTATGTACATTATCACGTGTATTTTCATGAAAAATAACAATCCAGATATTATATGGTATTTATTAATGAAAAAAGTACAAATTAGTTGGTTCTAGGACACCAACTCCAACAGACTCACACTTAGACTAGAGCCAACTTCTAACAACCTTTAACCTGCTAGATATCACATGGTATTCATACTTATGCTGAGATAGTCCTTTAGTCATGGGGTCTTCCACATTATTTTCCATGGACACTATGATCACTACAACTTCACCCATTTGAAAGAAATACCTCAAGTGGTGATACTTCTGGAGAATGTGAAATGTCTGTTTATGTGACATTGGTTCTTTTTCAAGATCCACCACTGTAGTATTATCACAATATAATGTGATAGGGTCTCTACTACTAGGAACCACATGAAGTTCCTCAACAAAGTTATGAATCCAGATGGGTTCCTTGGCTGCATCAGAAGCTTCTATATATTTGAAATCCACTGTAGAATTAGAAAAAACTAGCTTCTTCGAACTCTTCCAGCTCACAAATCCTCTATTGAGATAGAAAAAATATCATAATTGTGACATTAGATTGTTCTAATCTATCTGATAACCAAAATCATCATACCATCTAATAAAAATCTTCTCATCTCCTCTATAAACCAGGAACATATCCTTAGTTCTTCTCAAACACTTAAGGATTGTCTTAATACCAGCCCAATGTTGTTCTCCTGGATCTTCTTGATATCTTCCTACCATGATTAGTGTATAAGAAACATAAAGACCGGTACATAACATGTCATATATGATGGATCCTATATCTGAAGCATATGGAATATTACACATATTATCTTTCTCTTATTGTGTATGAGGACACGTTTTCTTAGAAAGATGTAGGCCATGTGACGATGAAGCTAATCCCCTCTTGGATTGTTCTATACTAAATATCTTTAGTATCTGGTCAATGTATAGACCCTGACTTAGTCCAAAGAGCCTCTTGGATCTAGTACAAATGAACTCCATCCCTAGAATGTAGGCTTCTTCACCTAATTATTTTATAGAGAAACACTTTTTCAACCTGTACTTAACTGGTTACAAGACTAGTACATTGTTTATAATAAGTAATATGTCATCAACATAAACTACTAGGATAAAAACCACATTCCCATTAAACCATTTATAAACACATGTCTCATATTCATTCTTAATGAAACAAAATTATTTTATGGCTTCATCAAATCAAATTTTCAATAACTTGAATTCTTTATTTAGTCCATAAATGGATTTATAATAGTTAAAAACTTATTTGGATTCCTCTGGTGTCATAAAACCTTATGTTTGCATCATATATACATCTTATTGAAGGTTTTCATTAAGGAATGATGTTTTTAAATCCATCTACCAAATCTCGTAGTCATGTTAAGATGCCATGGAAAGTATTATTCGTATGTATTTAAACCTAGAAAATAGAGAGAAGGTTTCATCATAGTCAATTCCTTGATGCTTTCTGAATCCCTTATCCACTGGACTTTCTTTATAGGGGCTAACTTGACCATCCATGTCTATATTTATCTGAAATACCCATTTGTATACAACATTATTTTCATCAATTGGCTCATAGACCAAAACCCAGAATTGGTTTTGATACATGGAATCCATCTCAAATTTCATAACTTATAGCCATCTTGCAACTTATGAGCTATCTACTGATTCCTTTGAGGATATAGGTTCATTATTTTCCAACAATAATGATTCATCATCCTTGGTGACTATGTAACCAAATCTCTCTGGTTCCTTTACCTCTCTTTAGCTCCTACGCAATACTTGTGTTTCTGGAACCTCTTCCATGGGGACCTGTGCAACTTTTTCTTGTACCAACTCATGTATATCTTGATCATCTACTTTATCAAAGTCAATCTTGATCCCTATATCCTTTTTGAGGATGTTATCCCTCTCAAGAAAGACATCTTGTCTGACGATAAAGAATTTCTTCTTTTAAGGGTTATATAAGAAATATCATTTTGTTTCCCTGGGATATCCTATAAAGATACAGTTCATGCCCTTGGGTGCTAGTTTGTTTCCTGATAAGGAATTAAAAAATGCTTCACATCCCCATACACATGTGTGTGACAAAATTGGTTTCTTTCCATTCAATATCTTGAAGGGAATTCAATTTTACTTCTTATTTGGTACTCAGTTTGATGTGTATGCTACAGTTTGTAATGCATATCCCAAAAGGACAATGGAAGATCTGCATGACTCATCATCTACCTCACCATGTCCATAAAGGTGCAATTCCTCCTTTAACTAACATCATTCCAATTTTGTGTATAAGGAGGAGTGATTTGAGATAGAATCCCATACTCCCATAGAAGATCGATGAACTCTTGGTTTAGATATTCTCCATCTCAATATGATCAAAGCTTCTTTATCTTCTTACCAAGATGATTCAATACTTCATTCTTGAATTCCTTAGACTTTTCTAAGGACTCTGACTTATAACTCATTAATTAGATATATATATATCTACTCAAATAATTAGTAAAAGTAATAAAGTAATAATTTCCACCTCTAGTTTCACAAGAAATGGTCCACACACATCTGTGTGTACCAATACTAAAAGCTTTGTGGCTCTTCCACCTTGTCCAAAAAAGTCGGCATGGTCATGTTTCCTTGTAAATAAGTGCGACATCTATCAAGTGGTTTTAGCTAAGTAGAATTTAAATAACCATATTGGTAGATATTTGTCAAGAACTTCTCGTTTACATGAACAAGACGGTGATGCCACATTGGGTGTTGTATGACTCATGTGAGTTTGTTTTGTTATCGATTTCCAACACTTGGTTTTTTTAATTTAATACATACAAACCGTTATTTAAATGTGACACAACATAACATATGTTGTTATTATAAAATAAAAAACCCTTATTTTCAAACATGAAAATAATTCCATCCATATCTAAACATTATACAAAAATTATGTTATTCGTAACACTAGTAATATAATAACAGTTATGTAAAACCAAAAGCTTCCCAGTTGGAAATGAGAGATGGTAACCGCCAATGGACAATGCAGCTATCCTCGTGCAATTGGAAGCTCAAAGATCCACCTATCCTCTGTAAATCTATCTAAATATACTTGGTTAATGAATTTTAAAAGAGATGTGATCCCCATAATTGGTATCTAACACCCAATGTGTAGAAATTGAAAGATTAAAATCGATAACGAACACACATTTAGTATCCCCACTATTCTGGGTGCAGTTCCTCTTACATTGTCCTATCTTTCCACATTAAAAACATAACACCTCTCATTACTTGCCCTACCTTCAGATATTCCCCTTCTTGGAGGGAAGGTTCTCAGGGGCTTCAGACCGTTTATGAATCATTGGACCTTTTTCCTTGTCCTTAATTTTCTTATTCACCATAATGACTATGGGATTATCACACCCTATATCCTTATCTACTTGTAGAATTAAGGTCAGAAGTTATGATAGAATCTTCTTATTGTTTCTCATGTTGTAGTAGAAAATAAATATAGAGAAGGTCTTGGGAAGTGATGATAGGATGATATCTGTACGCAACTCATCCGAAAAATTAATGCCTAAGATGTCCATGAATTCAATGTATCCAATAATATTGACTACATATAGCCCAGTTGGTAAAGACTACCCAAGATTAGTTGTGAACAAAGCATTGGAGATCTCAAATCTCTTATGTCTCACCTTCTCTTGATAGAGATCCTTAAGGTGAGGCATCATGCTATATACGTCCGTGTTTTCACTTTGCTTCAGGAGATCATTAGATATGGACGATAGCATGAAACATTGGAAATATATTGAATCATCCATATGATTCATATAGAGAGATAGTTCCTCATCACTGGCCTCTTTTCCAGGAACAATTGGAATAGGATCCTCCAGTGCATATAATTTTCTCTCATGGAAAAGGATGATGTGTAAACGCCTCTTCCACTCCTGGAAATTAGTGCCACTAAGAAGGTTTTTCATCTCGAGTATGGTTCAAAATGATATGTTTGAAGTAATTTTTCTTACCAATTATACAAATTAATATGATCAATGATTTTAGTAATTTATCATGATAAAACTGAGACAAATAAATAACCTAATAATTATCAGTCTCACTATTTTTTTGAAATCCAATATCCCTCACCATTAACTTCATAATATTATTTTTATTGATTATTCTAGTGGAAAAGATCCATATTTCCATTTTAATTACCCCAAATAGGGTTTTTCAATCACCTTTAGGGGTTTTTGGTAGGCATTCAAAATGACAACTACATTAACTCACAGTTCCTTGATCCGCTGAGTGGACTCCCCAGTCCTGAAATCCTTTTATTTTGGATTTCCTCAACCTTTTCCTCCTGGTCACACCATGTCCTACTATGGTAGTCAACCCTTGATGTTTTAACTCACAGTTCCTTGATCTACTAAGTGGACTCCCCAGTCTTGTAATCATTTTATTTTGGATTTCCTCAACCTTTTCCTCTTGGTCACACCATGTCCTTCTATGGTAGTCAACCCTTGATGTGAACCAAGTCAAGTAAACCCAAAAACTATAATTATAATTCCCCAATAATTAAAATCACCCCAACTATGGTTGGTCAAGCACTTTGAACAATGGTTCGATTATAACAAAGATTATGGAAGGATATAATGAATTAATATTTCATTGATGGATTTTATCCTTATACGTTAATTTCCATTTAATCATCTTTCTTACATACTTGTTAATATTAAGTGGGATATAATTAAGTGATTAACCATGTCTAAGATAATATTTATACATAATTCAGTATTATTTTAGTTCCATATTGCATGCTTGTTTAATTAATTAATTTTGTGACCTTGACAACACACCCATAATAAATAAACCATGCAACTGACAGAAATAAAATAAATGGTATGATCATTATCTTGTTCTATTGGTTAGTTTATCTAGTAGTTGATAAACTAACCCAATACCTAGGGAAGAAACATCATGAACATTTTTGGGTTTGTGTTTATAGCTTTCCACCTATCCACCTTTCTATCTCCTTTGATTGGTTTTACCTTGGCTCCTAAATTGATCCTCTTCCACTAGCTTGGGAGATCCATCAATTACATATTATTTTATCTCACACATAGGTGAGGGATAAAATGGGTATAACATAAAAGACACCCTGATCACGTAGGCCCTACATATTAATGAGGAGAAGGCTCACAGACCAACAAATTTAATTTAAATAAATAAATTAAAAGAAACCATCAACATACAATGGTCCTGGTCTAGATCACAATCATCCATGCATGTAACGATATATACGCGTAAATAAAACTAGAATTCAACTATTTAATAATTATTTGTTTAAGATAAATCATGCTCAAATCAATTAATTATCTTTATTTAATCAATTATTTTATCTTAAACCATTTTATGAATTTCATTGACATTCTTGTCCATCATAATTTTAAACAAATAAATTCATTTAAAATTATTTTTGTATGTAACTTGTACCTTGGAGGAAACCTTGTGAATTCCCATTCATAACAATCCAATGAGTAGAAATGAACATTACACATATGTTAAATTAAACACACGTATATAAAATACCTATCACATTTTGTGCCTAATCTTTATGCCTGCACCATGGTATATATATATCAAGGTTTTGTATAATATAATAATAAATTTTATTAAATATGTGTAATTTGGATGAGTACATGGTGTGTAGTTCGGACTACACAACATGTATTATCCTTCACCGTCCATCCTTAGTACACACGTAGGTACATGGAATGTAGATATACTTTGAAAATATTTAGAGTACACAACATGTCTAGTGGGCCACATACTGTGTAGTTCCGCATTACATGGTCTACATCCAGGTAAGCCATGTACAGGGTACATGATCCAACACTAACCTGAAGGTACTACACGCCATGTCCAATGGGCCACACGATGTGTAATCTAGAAACTGCGTGCCACCTATTCCTGGTTAACACACGAAGTCATTTAAGACTTAGATAGACTTCATCAAACAACTTGGTTTGGTGGACCAGTCCGGGTGCATGTAACCTAGACTACATGGAGTGTACTTCCAAATACACACCATGTGTTCCGGTTTTGTACGACCAGGAATCATTTTCACCTCCATATGACATCCCCTATTTTATTTTATTCTAAATTAAAAGAAAAATATTTTCTGTAAGGTGAACAAGAAGCGAAATAGGAGGAACATATCTCAAGATTCATATTTGAAGAACAATTAACTTGAATTGAAAAAACTAAATTATTAAATGCATAAATCATCAAAAAAAAAACTAAATAATTATACTCAATGATATGACTTCTTGTATACAACTTGTAAGTTCCACGTGCAGTAGAAGCTCATTGGATGGGTGCACCCAACTTTTATATTTACATTTACAATGGTCAATCCGAGACCCTTCACGATAATAAATGTTTGGATCTTTAGAGTAGAACAAAGAATGAAATAAGGGGATAGAGTCCTAGAACCATAGAAAGGATCATCATATGATGGTTATAATTAATTTAATTAAAATATGAGAATTACCTAGATATAATTATCTCTTAATTGATATTTCCGATCATGATCCGATGTGATTCGTCATTGTGTCATAGACTCCAAGTGTAGGATTACTCTAGCGGTGATCCACAAGTTCCCCACATATCTATGAAGGTCTCTCAATTGATCTTTGGGTGCTATCTCGGATGATCCTTCGCTTGCGATATCCACCTTAGATCTCTTAGAGAGTTGCATCCAAAGCGCTCCCCTTGATCTGGTGGAGGAGGTTCTCTCTCGTAACTTGAGAACGTTCTTGGTGTAAAAAGAATTATCTCTTGGTTTGATAGCTTTTTGAGATCCATTGTGCACAAAAAAAAATAATGTCTAGGCAAATGAGAATAATATAATTAGAATTTTAATTACATAGAATAATAAAATGAATTAATTTCCAGAAATAATTTATTTATTTCATTTAATTCTTAGTAAGACCCCATGTCTAATAATAATAGTTAACCATTATTATAACGTTACATGTTCCCATCAAATTACACCTAATATTATTTATTTAATTAAATAATATTATTTCTCACAAATCCCAATAAAAACTACATAGTTTGTATATTAATATAAATAGATTGTACTTTTGTTTTTTCGTTTAATTTATTTCTTCCACCACATTTATTGGACCTTGAATAATGGATATTTATTTATTAAATAACTATCATTCCATTACTCGATAATAAATATATTATTTCACCCAAAATATATTCTCTCAAATAATTAGTGTTGAATGAAATGAGTTCAGGCATCCTTGAATAATTATTAAACCACAATTGGGAATAATATTTATTCATCTTGATAAATGAATATTTAACTGAGATACTTGGACACATTAGTGTGTGACTCTCTAGGTATCTTTTTTAGTCGAATTAGTCAGAGCCTACCAAAAGTCCAAGTTTAGAATCTAGAAACATTCCAAGGCACCCATAGAGAAATAAGATAACTCTGTAATGACTTGTCACCTTCTAGGAATACTTACAGTGTAATGTAATCCATTTGTCTCAATATCTCGAATCAAGTAGGTTGCATGCTAGTTCCATTAACCCATGTGATCAATTATTCTTTATTTGATTTCCTAAAATTGAACTTTCTCATTCCTTACTATGTCAGTGGATTTATTTAGGCTATATCAATTCCATCAAGGGGCCTAAGATATCAATTTTCATTATGGAACAGAAGGGACAAATCCTTTCTCACATTATCTATTCATGAAATATTACTCTTGATGCACCCAACATATCGTACCTCACTACAAAAAGTGTCTCATCATAGTTTTCTTCAATACAACCAAGAGTGCGAGTTGTAATACCCATTAATAATAATCTTAAAGTCTAAGGACCAATACACACGTCTGCAGATAGAAACATCCAATGACACTATGAAAAATGGATTTACTACTAGCGGGTCTCATTCTCATACTATTCTCTTAGATACCAACAAGGGTGCACACCATGAGAAGGTGTCTCAAATTTTTATGATCCCTCACCCCTAATGTCCTATATTATTGGTGTCCTTCAAATAACATCATCTGGACATAGAATATATATTCAAGAATAGTGTTATGGCACTTCTGGGTTCTCATTATAGTAGAGATCTGTTATGACCCTTTAGTGCAACTTCTATCCTTAGGAAATTATCACATGAATTGCCATGTAGAAGAACAATCAATATTTTATAAGATATTTATTAATTAATAAAGTACAAAGTAGTTGGTTCTAGGCCACCAACTCCAACAAGTGAAACTTTAACATATGATCGTTAACAAGCAGGTAATATAATGTCATAATAAAACTTTATATGGTATTATGTATAAGAATATGATTATGTAAAACATTTAAAATAAACATGTATTTATTATATATAAATATTGTACGAGTACAGAGAGAGTTAAGACATAGGGTATGTGAATTTCATAACAATTTTAATTTCTGTGAGATACAAGCAATATTCTCCACTCTTTATTTTTGTGTGGTGTATGTACTGCCTATGATTTTATTATATGTATATTTTAATTAAATTTATATTTATTCAAATATAATTTCTAAGATCCTTATTTCACGAGGTTTAGATTTCCAAAGTTACCAAATCGGTAAAATAATTTTGTCTCAATTTTCTTTCTTTGAGACCCATGTTTTATTATGCACCTAAACTATTTTTAGAGATGTATATACTTCTATTCTACATGTTATATCATGAATATAATTATTTTCATGATATAATAAGATTCATGTAATTTTATTTTCTTACACGGAGAGTATGATCCCAAGTTACCAATCCATAATATTTTATTGATACAATGTTATCACTTTCCGAGATTGTTTATGTTTATGCTACCTCTGATGAAATATTATGATCCATATCCCAAGAATATTAATGAGTTTATTTATCCTTTGATTATTCATGATATCATCATTTTTAATACTATTTTAAACACTTTGGTACTTAGGATAATGTTTTTAGTAAAATATAGTTGTCTCTCTCTTTGGTTGGAAATATATTTTATTGAAAAAAAAAACATGTTATAAAAAAAATTCAAAAATGTTTTCAATTTTTTTTTCAAAATATTATTAAAGATAATTTCCCAGGAAAAAATTATTTTTTTAAAAAAAGTTTTATTGTTTTAAAATATTCATGTATAAGTTTTCAAATCTATTTTCATGAATTTTTTTTCAAAAGGATCTATGTAATAAAAATAATTTTTCAATGAAGAAAGGATATTTTCATAATAAAATATTTTTGAAAGATATTTAAAAATAATTTTCCATCTAATATAACATCCATTGGTGTTACTCATGAATTTATGGGAAAATTATTCAATGTTTCCATTCATATTATTTCTTGAAATGGATTTTTTTGATGGTATGCTGTTATGAAACATATTTCTCTTTCCTAGGTTATATGCTTTTGAAACTTGCTTCTTTTCACATGTTATGTTTATGATGAAATTATTATGAAACCTATCACTTTCCAAAGGTTATGATATGTTTACATGTTTATGATATCTATTTAATTTCATGGGTTATGATATGTTTGTTTATAATCTTGTAGAACATGTGTGTATGATTTCCTTATGTGACCGGTCGGACCTATATCTACCTCCAATTCCTAAGGTAAGGTTTTATATATCATGAGATAAGATAAAATGGTATTGGTATTGAAACTTGAATACTATGATTCCCATGGAAGTGAACCATGACTACTAAAATGGTATGAGGAGTGAACTTATGATACTATGATGAAAATGGGAGTGAATCATGACTACTATGATGGTATGGGGAGTGAACCCATACAACTAATATGGGTTTGAATTGATTCCTTAGATTCTATAGAAATCATTATATTCTTATGTGTTTTCCACAATTCCATGTCTTACTCATATGTTATTATTTCATGGTATATGTCCTTTACATCCTTTTATTCATGTCTTAGAAACTTCCAAGCTCAATGACATGATTAATGTATATGATCTTTGATATGTAGGGCATGATATTCTATTTTCAAGTTTACATTCTCATACCCTTATGTTCATGTTTATGCTTACATGTCTCCCATGTTTACCCTTACCGAGCATTTGTGGTCACCCCTTTTTATGTTTCCTTCCCCAGGTTGTGAAGGTATTTATTATGATTGAGGTGTCTAGGAAGGGTTATAGTAAAGAAGAACCTAGTGGGAAATAATTTAGATTACTTATATATTAATGTTTATGTATTCCATGTTTCCAAAGGCACTTGACTAGTACAATCTTCTTGCTTATGTTTTTAGAATGTTTAAGTATTCCATAAAAGTTATCAAAGGTTAATGTTTGAAAAGTGTATGTAACTATAATAATTGAGACATATACATGATAATTTATAAATATTTCTAGAAAATAGATTTTATTCAAGAATTTATGTCATTTATGCCTTCATATTTTTTAGTTTAATTCCCTTGTAAACCCTTTTTTCCTTTAACCACGATATTTATTTACTATTTTTACTATTAATTATGGTAAAAAATAAATATGAACTATTTTATACAATATGAATTATTATGATTTAAAATAATAAATCCATTATTCCAAATTCAATTAAAAGAAGTGAAAAATTATAATTTAAAATTAATCCTGTAGACGCGATAATAAATCAGGTTTTCAATGAAAAAATGTTCAAATGTTTTCAAAGTTTCTATATCCAAATTTAATATGAAAATGATTCCAATGACGTGAAATTTATTAATATATATAATGATAAAATTTTAATTTAAAAAAAATAAAAAAATAATATAAAATTATAAATAATTTAAACAAAAAGGCAGTTTTCAATTAAAATTCAGTATTTTTCACAATTCATCGAAAAATGTAGAATTTTAAAAAAATCGCAAAAATTTACACTAATATAGTTTTTATATGATTATATAAAAATTAAATTTTATTTTGGAAAATAAATTTTATAAAATTTTTAAAAACTATTATTAATGTATTTGAGAAAATCACATGTGAACCATCTTTTTGAAAAATACTATTTTCAAAAAACATTTCTTTTTCATTGATGATTATTTTTTTCCAAATAAATAGATAACCAATTGTATCAATCCAAAATGTTTAACAATGAAATTATATTATTATAACTATTTCATATAGTATAATCACATAAAGTTACATTAAGAACATAATAAAAACATTATAAATGAATAATTAATGAAATAAATGGCATTTCTAGAAGTTAAAGAACATATACCAAAGGGATAGTGACAATACCTCTGGAATAATAACATGACAATTCTAAATAGTAATCTAAAAATTAAATAGTAACCTCACTAATTAAAGTATAAATAAAATTAAAGAATCTTATAAATGGTAATATGATATAATTATATCAGAGTATAATTAAAAAAATATTTTAAAAATTAATAAATAATTGTTGGTGTTTTGAAAATCATAAATATTTAATTAAAAATTTATGAAAAATTTAATAATTTAAAAGAAAAATTACTTTCATAAAATTTATTCATGAAATTTTATTTTATTCCATATAACTATAAGATAATTTTATGACACCCAAATTAATTATTCAATGTGTTAGAAAAAAAATTTTAATTTTAAAATATATATTTTACAAGTAACTGATGATTCTAATGAAAAATTAAATTTATCATATTTAGAAAAGTATTTTCATAAAATGGAGTTCATTTTTGAATTCTACACATTAACAAATGGTTAAGGTTAATTTTTGGGATTTTTCTAAAATATATGAATTTTTGGTGAATAGTAAAATATGATAATTTATAATAAATGCTAAATACTTGAATTATGGAGTCATAGGTGATTTAGTGATGATGTAATCCCATTATCTAGAACTCACATGCCCAATTTAATGTATTTATTCTAAAAAATCAACACAATTTATTATCTTGATGAAAAAAATAAAATAATGATTAAAATATTCAAAAAACACCCCCTCCTCAACTATAAATACATCCCATCACCATATCTTCTCGTCACACCTATCATGCCTCAAGACTTATAAATTTTTTCCCAATAATATTTTAAAACCTATCCCCCATGTCCAAGATGTTTTTTTCTCAACAAGAGACCAAAACCAACCCCCTAAGGACTTTCTCAAGAAGAAATCAAGAGGTAAAACCCTCTTCCATTTTCTTTCTATTTATTTTCAAGTTTTTTGTTTTCTTATCTTATCCTCACTTCCCATTTTCCAAGTGATTTGAAAACTCTAGTATCTTATATATACTATAATTTTATCATGTTTATGGAATATTTCTTCATCAAATCTCTTCTCATTTCTTTTATTTTATGAAGGAAAACATCATCTGTGATGTGATGATTTACCACCTATCTAGAAGACGTGATTTCATATTTAAATTTAACATTCAATGATTTTCAAGGAACAATATTTGTGGTTGAACAAGATTATATTATATGTATTATAACTTATTTCATTTTTTGGATGAAGGTTCTAGGTGTATTGGAAGCACGGTTGGGCCGACCCCCCAAATTTAACTTTGACCAGGATCAATGATTATTCTGGGATCAATATGACGATGAACTATACTCTCCACGGAATAAAATCGAAGATTTAGATGAATAAGGAAGAGGTATGAAACCTTTATAGAGGATATTTCATATCATGTTTATAATTAATTTAATTACTTTTGTAATGAAAAGAATACATGGATCTTCATTATTTTCTTCGTTGATGATGGTGATCATCCAGAATGACCCTTCCAGATTTTCTCGTTGTGATTGCAAGGATCCAAAATAGAATCACTCTAGTGGTTATCCACACATTCTCTGATGGAATAGGATCGACACCACTCATTCTATGGGTATTAGCGTGGTGAAGAGAGTGTCTTGTGTTGCTCTTTCTTGATCCCTTTATCTTCAGCCTTGAAGAAAACCTCTCGTTCTTGGGAGGGGAAGGAAAAAGACTTGAGTGAGAAATTGTTCAGCTCAACAATTATCAATACACAAGGTGTTCAATTCGGTCCCTAGCATAATAGATGAACATGCTTATTTATCTACATGGGGATTTAGTTACAATATTTAACTTTATAATAAAAATTAAATACATTCATAACCTTAGAGAAAACCCAAGATTTTAATAATAATACTGCGTTATTATTTATGTAGTGCCAACTTGCGCAAAATGGAATTAAAAATAAAATTCCACATCATAAAATAATAGTAGTATTATTATTAATTTAACTTGTTCCAACAGGTTAAATAATTATTTTCTATCTTGCAAATAATTATTTTACTACCAGACCAAACTTGGTCTGCTAGAACTCCCCTTCCATTTATTGAACACCCTAATAAATAAATAAATAATTTATTCTCTTAAATAAATATTTTATTTACAAACTAGTAAATAAATATTTATTAAATGTTTAATAAAATAAATAAATATATATTTTCCCCCAATCTAGTGAATAAATATTTATTTAATTTATGAAATAATTTTAACTTGAATAAAATTATTCCACTGTCTTGAAAATAATATTTATTCCATTAATTAAATTCTTATAGAATTTAACCAAGACCACTAGAAACACTTAGTGTGTGAACCTCTAGGATTATTTCTCATCGGCATTAAGAGAGCCTGCCTAAAGTACAAGAGTAATAACTAGAAATGGGTCAAGGTACCCAAGAGAAAGAACTTAAATGCGTAACAACAACATCCACATATGAACACTAAAAGTTTAATATAATCCCTTTGTCTTAATATCTCATCAAGAAGGTTTCATGATAGTGTCATTAACCTTTTTGATTGATACACCATTCTTTGACTAACTGAAATAAACTCGTCATTACACCACGAACATGGAATTTTTTGCGATGGTTCTATTTCAATAAAATTTATGAGATATCAACTTCCATAAATGGAAGGAACAAATCCTTCCTCAACTTATCCATTAATAACATTCCACTTGTGATGCACCCAACATACCCTACTTCCCCCCAATATATGGCATAATGGTTTTCATCAGTAAATCAAAGGGCATGAGTCATGACATGTATTAATGATAATATTAAATTCTAAGGACTATTACACATGCTCACAGATAGGAACATCCGATTAAACCAAAACATGGAGAATTCTTATTAGGGTGTCTGTTCTCATAATCTCCCATCTGGGAGATTACCAAGTACAGACTTAATGAGAGGAAGTCTCATCTGATTACGAGAACTAACACTTGATAGTATTTATACTCTGTGTCCCATCATAGTATGTCATCCAACCACATAACTATATTGAAGAATATTGTAATATCATTTCAAGGTTCCTATCATAGTGGGGAACTCTGATGACCTTATAAATACAACAAATACTATAAGACATTATTGCATCATAGTCATGAAGAACAATGAAATATATGTAATAATATTTTTAATATTTGAATACATTAAATATACATGTAATCAAAGAACAAATAGTTGGTTCTAGGATACCAAATCTAACACCAGAACTAGTTGACACTCATGATATATAATAATATAACAAAACTGGTTTGTGATGATCAAAAAATGCTAAATTAATCTAAATTATTATCATTAATTATTTGTCTAATGAATCTTCATAAATTATAGAAAAATGGTATTTTAATATTATATAGTTTCATTAATAACATATAATTTCTGTTTTGGACAATTATCCTCATTCTACATGATTTTCCAAACACATATACAAGTAAACCAATCATTAAAACCAAGGAAACTAATGCTTCCAAATGAGGAAATTGAATTTCATAACCCATCAAAAGGGACATAAATGATCATAATAAAATTATAATAAATCATATAAATGTATAAAAGGATATTAATTTATTAATCAAGGGATTTAATTTGATTATTCAAGACATTAAGATCAAGTGGAGAATCATTTTGAATATAAGGCATGGGATTCTACCCAAACCTCCATTATTCCGTTGGGTTGTTCTTATTGGATTGGGTTATACCAAATATACACAAGAGGGGGGTGAATTCTGTCTTTTACAATTTCTTCGCAAGATCGTGATATGTCCTTTCAACTTTATCAGGAAGATTAAGCAGTGGAAAATAAATAGAAAAGGATGAATGATGTATAGTGGTTTGGAGAACAGTATACCCCTAGTCCACTCCACCAATGATCTACTCCACAATCTTGGTTATTTTCACTATATATTCCTCTTATCAGCAGACCGTTCCACAAATGAGTGCAGGAAGTTGAGACCCTTAAAACTTTAAGGAAAAACAAAGCCTTTTGGTTCATACATAGAACTGAACAAACAACTTGATACGAGAAGCTGGTCACTCAAAGTAAAAGAGTATTTGATCTTTGAAATACTTTACAGTTGTTCTTCAAAATTGAACAGCATGCAATTGACAGTTGATGGATCTTCGATTTCAGAAATGATGTTCTTCAGCTAAAGAGTAGTTCTGAGTCGATCTATTTATAATAGATATTTAAATATTATTCACAACTTTAACAGTAGTCTATTCAAAAATATATTCGATGTAGAATCAGTGAATCTTCAATCAATTTTCTTCTTCTTTAGAAAACAATGCTTTTTCTCTTTTCGTAACAGAAGATATGTAAGTATCGATTGTCTTTGTAAATTGTATTTGTGAAAAACTCAAGATCTTGATATATATTTTTCTTCTTTTCAATAATTCGCCTCTATATATGTAATAAAAAATAATACATGTATATAAAGAATAAATACAAGCATTCTAATTTTAAATTTAGATCCACAGTATACACCTTTATAATCTCAATATTCAAGTATTTGAATAACTAGAGTAGTTGTAACTCCCCTTAAAAATCACCATGAAAATATCCTCTTAAATCGATCCTTTGAATCGTAAATAAACAGATTTGAATTAGTGGAAGATGCAATTTAGATTCAGGATTTTAATCTGGCTTTAAATCAGCCTAATAATCAGCATAAAGACCATTAATTTAATAAATTCATAATTTAAATCTTCGATGCCAAACATAGGGTTGGACTACATAACATACATTCTATAAACTTAAAGATCACAATGTATGGTTGATCACAAACGTAAGGCTGGTCTCAAATGTAAGGATGATCATCCATACTTTTCTCTTCATCTCTCAAACAAACAATACATAATCCATAATTTTATCAACTTCAAAACGAATATTAAATGATCCAACATAAGGTTGTTTACAAAAGTAAGGTTAATGAACCATAATTTTGAGAAACAAACATGACTGTCCATATTAATGTAGGATTCTTCTTCTATACTTTTCTAATTTTCCAAATGTAAGGTTCTTTCCAAACATAGGGTTCTTTATTCCATACTTTTCTGACAACGTATAGTTTCTTAACCATACTTTACTGATAACACATAAGCAACAATTTTCATCCTTACGATATGCTCCTCAACGTAAGGTATGAAAAGTGTTTCTAGAACATGCTAAAATGATTTCCGAACACATTGAGTATGAACAGTGTTTCTAGAACATGATAAAGTGATTTCTGAACACATTGATTAAGAACAATGTTTCTAGAACACACTAAAGTGATTTCCAAACACATTGAGTAATATTCCACACTGATTAAAATGCTTAAATATTATTTCAAAATAGAGAAATAAATAATATTAATTTCATGAAATATACTCAAAGTAAAGTCATTAGAATAACAAATAAAGGTATTTGTGATCATCAAAATCATCATAAAAAGAAATAGTTTTGTTGAAAACTACACTTGATCAAAAATATCCCCCTTTTTTATGATCACAAAACCCAATAAATAACCAATAAAATTATCTTAAAAAAGTAACTGCATATAAATAATAATTTTTCAAATAAAATATTTTAACAAAATTATTTCCTAATTTTTACATTTTCTTCCTCTTTATAAAGTAAAATAAAGTAAAATAATATATCCTTATTTATAAAAAATGAATTATCCCAAAAGAATATGTTGTGTTTTTTCAGATTTCTCCCCATTTTTGTGATATCAAAAAAATGATAGAAGAAGGAATATAAAACATTTTAATGTAGCGCTGAACTAAAGTAAATTTTATGGTAAACTAGTTAACAATATTTGAATATGGATTACTAACATTCGAACATAGACATTACAATAAAACAAATTAATAACACAGAACCATGTGTATCAAATATATTATGAAAAAACATAATTATAACGATAGTAATGACAATGATAATCAAGGCTAGGCTATAAAGGTTTGGAAAATGGGTTTCAGTTCCTCTGAATGATTTCCTTGAGCTCTGGCAGCTATAGTATCAACTTTTTCATAAATCCATCGCCTAAATAGACTATGAGATCTCATCCTTCCTGAGTTAGATGAATGTACTCAATCAAATTAACTCTGAAAAACTCATATAAACTCTCTTAATTTTCCATAAAAAGTGTTAACTTATCATTGAAATGATTCAGCAAAACTCTAATTACAAGTTCATTCGAAGTAAACTGGTCTAAAATAATCTTCTGATTGTCCAACAACACAGATAAAGGAGCACTATTGCATTGAATATCCAACATTATATCATTCATATTGCTCATTGATGCTGTAATGGATTGAAATATTCTGATTAGATCAGGTGAAGTACCTGATGTACTGGCTTCATGATTTCTGACAGTTGAGAATTTTTTCTCTATTAAATATTTAAACTCTAGTAAATCTTACTTCATCACCATTTCAGATTTGAGATTTTCAACTTCAGCCAATATTTCCTTATTGATATTTTAAACTTCTTGTTTAGAAACAAAACTGGCTTTTAGTCTTTGAAATTTTATATTCTCTTTTTCTAATGCTCTTCTTAAATAAGAATTTTCAGCTTCAACTTTATTAAATTTGAAGATCAATTCATCCACATAATCATTATCATAATTAGAGGCACCTTGGGATTGATTCTCAGTCTAATATTCCACTGGATTTATCAGTACTAGAGGTAGGGATTCAACATCTGACTTTTCCTCATTATTCCTATATACTGGCTTCTCCACTGATTTTTCCTTCGAGTCCTTTCCTGACTCATTCACAGAAAAATCCTCACTAATAATTTTAGTGTGAATTTGAGGAGGGTTCTCTACTGGATTATATTCTTGCACATCCTGAGAATTTTCTTCATTGATTTCCTCCAAGACAGGTTCCTCTAATATAGGTTCCTCATGAGCTAATTCTTCTTGGACAATTTTAGTAGGATGTATATTTTCATATCGATACACTTAAACTTCTCTAGGATTTTCAACATTTGGATGAACAATTTCCTTTTCTACTTGAGGATTCACCTCAATCTGAGAAAATGTTGGTTGATTAACTTGTTGTACTATAGATTCTATAATAAAGATATATCCTTGAAGTGGTTCAATTGATCTAATATTTTATTGAACAGGTTACTCATTAGCTTGAGCTACTATTGACCTTTTCCTATGAATTCCTTCTTGAATTTACTCATCAGCAGGTGTATCAACTGTCTCAAACCGTATCGTCCTTGATACTCCACTAGTTTTTGATTCAGTAACTACTTCCTTTGATTTTGTAGGTAGTTCCTGAGCACTCTCTTATTCTTATTCTTCTGCAACAGGCATTAGTTTTCCTTTTATTGTGCTCCAAAAGAAACCAATCTTTTTCAGTGTTCCATCATTGAAAATGTTGCTATGGTGACATTTCACTCGGGCATCCAGCAACCTTATCATATCTGACTTAAATAAGATCTTTGTAATGAACCTTCAAAAGGTATATAAGGTCATCCTCACTTTTGTTTGGAATCAGTAGTTGAGATATATGATCATAAATCTTTGAAAATTCAACTTTATATCACTCATAAATAGAAACATTATTTATATATTAGGGTAAAATATTTTCTCCATCACTAACATTCTCAGTGCAATACCTGTTTGCACAAATTTAACTAAAATCTTCTGGTAAAGATCTAGATCTTTTAATAACATCTTCCTTATATTTGAGAGACGAATAGAGAATAGATAATATACTTAGACTTATGGAAATTATCAACAATATTCTTTAAATCAAAAGGAAAAACTCCCTCAAGTGGGCGTGAAGAATCTTGGCTATCTCTACAAACGAAATCAAAAAAATCTCTATCCTCGATCTTAGCTATTATTGAATCTTCATCTTCTACCATAATGAAATGAACTGATTGAAAAAAGTGATGAAGTTTTACTGCATATGGAAACTCTGTATAGTACCCATTGAAGGTTTACTAGATTTTTTGAAATGCTAGGGCTTACCTCAGTATCAAATCCTTATGGTACAACCATTCTAAATCAATCACCTTTCCTTGCAAAATATTTTATCCTACCGAGCATTGCTGCTTGGCATTGATAGTTTTTGGCTCATTAGTCCTTTAGATTTTGGCCATTTCTATCACATATTTCTGAAGGTTTGAAAATCTAGGGTTTCAAAGGTTCAGGTGCAGATAGAGAAGAGCAGTAGAAGTTCTCAAGGTTTCGAATGGTTTTGAGAAAATGAACAGTTTTGGAAAAGGAAATAGTTTCTAACATTCTTCATTCCTGTGTCATTACGCACATAGTAATTATT
This sequence comes from Viscum album, assembly GCA_963277665.1. Classification (NCBI taxonomy): domain Eukaryota; kingdom Viridiplantae; phylum Streptophyta; class Magnoliopsida; order Santalales; family Viscaceae; genus Viscum; species Viscum album. The sequence goes on along the minus strand of OY728125.1, from coordinate 1,412,847,244 downwards.
ACATTATTTAAAAGTAAAAAATTAAGTGGAAAAATTTTAAAATATAACTGATGAAAATTTTAAATTAACAAAGACAAGTAAATTTTTTAAAAAATTAAAAAGGAATTCATTTAAAAATAAATAAACCTAGCTCCCCCTTAATAAAATAAAACCTTGTAGTTGGAAGCGCTTTAGTAAATATATTAGCTAATTGAATTTCAATTCTTAAAAATTCTAATAATATATACTTTTTAAGAACACAATCTCTTAGAAAGTGATGTCTGATATCAATATTCTTAGTTCTAGAATGATTAATAGGGTTTTTAGAAATATTTATAGCACTATTATTATCACATAAAATATGTGTATTATTAAAATTTAGTCCAAAATCCATAAGAGTGTTTTTCATCCATAAAACTTGTGCACAACACGTTCCAGAAGATATATATTCTACCTCAGCTATTGATTGGGAAACTGAGTGTTGTTTCTTACTAGACTATGACAATACGTATTTTCCTAAAAAGAGAAAAGTCCTTGGGTTCTTTTTCTATCTAATATAAAACATCCAAAGTCTACATCTGAATATGAAATTAAATTAAAATTAGATGTTTTTGGATAGAGAAGAGATTAAAAAACATTTCCTTTTAAATATCAAATGATTCTTTTGACAACACTTAAATGAGATTATTTTGGATTAGATTGAAATCTATCACAAAGACATAATGAGTAAATTATATATGTATTGATAGCAGTAAGATATAATAAACTGCCAATCATACCTCTATATAACTTGTTGTCAACTGATTTTTCAGTTTCATCCAAATCAAGTTTTATATTAGTACAAATAGGAGTTGAATATGTGTTGCTGTTTTCAAGTCCGAATTTCTTTACTAAATAAGCATTGTATTTTCTTTGATTTAAAACATTTCCAAATTCTTTTTGATAAATTTAAAGTCCTAAAAAGATATTTAATTCTCCCATCATACTCATTTCCAGTTATTTTTGCATTAGATTTGAAAACTCATGAAAAAGTTCTTTGTTTTTTGAACCAAAAATTACATCATCAACATAAATTTGAACCAGTAAAACATTAGAATCTAAAGTTTTATTAAAAAGTGTTGGATCTTCTATTCCAACAGTAAAATAATTTTTTAATAAAAAAGTACTTAATCCTTTATTCCAAGATCTAGGTTCCTATTTAAGTCCATAGAGAGTTTTAGTAAGTTGAAAAACTGAATCTAGTTTTTGTGAATTTTCAAAACCAGGAGGTTTCTTAACATAAAATTACTCCAAAAAGTAACCATTTAAAAATAAACACTTAAAATCCATTAGAAATAATTTAAAGTTCATATGAGATTCATTGGCTAAAAGGATCCTAATGGATTCTAATATTTCTACAAGTGAAAAGGTCTCATTATAATCTATACCTTCTTCCTAATTATAACTTTTAGCTACAAGCCTATCTTTATTTCTATTTATTATTCCCCAATCATCTTGTTTATTTATAAAGACCTATTTGGTTCCTATAACTCAATAGTTTTGAGGTTTTTAAACTAAATTCGAGACTTCGTTTCTCTTGAATTGGTTTAGTTATTCCTACATTGATATCATCCATATTTCATCAACAAAGGTTTCTTCTAATGTATTAGGTTCTAATTGGGATAGAAAAGTAGATAATTCAACAAGATTTCCTACATTTCTTATGGTTTTTATTCCAGTGTCTAGGTCTCCTATAATAGTTTCAAAAGGGTGATTCTTTAGGGTTCTATATTGTCTTGTTAGAACACTATCATGTTCTTCACTGTCATGTTCTTTTGAACTGGATTGAATTTTATTTATATCTTTTTCAAAATCATCTTTTAGGTTCTCCAGTCTCATGTTATCATTAGGGTCAGATTCATCAATTTGGTCTTTCCTTTTCTCAAAGGGATCAAATCATCAAATTTCACATGAACTGATTCTTCAACAATCCTTGACTTTTTATTAAAAACTCTATAAGCTTTGGAAGTAGCAGAATATAATTAAAAAATTCCTTTATCATATTTTAGATCAAACTTACCAAGACTGTTCTTGGTGTTTAAGGTGTAAACCTTGCATCCAAAAACATTAAAGTAATTTACTTTAGGTTTTCTGTTATTTTAGTGTTCATATGGTGTCTTTTTAAAAATTGGTCTGATTAAAACTCTATTCATTATATAACTGGTTGTTCTTACATCTTCTACCCAGAAATAGGTAGGAATACTATATTCATTTAGTATAGTCCTATCCATTTCTTGAATAGTCCTATTTATTCTTTCAACAATTCTATTTTGTTTGGGTGTTCTTGGTGCAGAAAAGGTGTGTTTAATACCCATATTTAAGTATAAGGAATTAAATTACCTATTCTCAAACTCTCCACCATGATGACTTCTTAATGAAATTAATTTAGAATCTTTGTCATTTTGAACAGCTTTTGAAAAACTTTCAAATATAGTAAAAGTATCATTTTTATATTTTAGAAAAAAAATCCAAGTAAATCTAGAATAGTCATCAACTAAAACATATACATATAATTTACTAGCCGAGCATTCTATTCTTGATGGTCCAAACAAATCCATATAGATATGTTCTAGAGGTTTATATATAGCATTTTTTTTAACAGATTTGAATGATGATTTGTGCTTCTTGCCAAGTTGACATGCATCACAGAATCTACCACCTTCAAATTTGAGACTAGGAAAACCAAAAACTAATTGTTTCTTAGATAACTTCTGTAAAGTATATATATTGAAATGTCCAAGTCTTCTATTCCAGATCCAAGATTCATTTATTATATAAGTTAATCATTTTACTTTTTTTACAGAGGGAATTTAAATCCAGTGTGTAGACATTATCAATTCTTGGTGCTCTAAATTTAAGAAATTTATCTTTAAAAAGAGAACAACAGTTATTAGAAAAATCAAAAAAATAACTATTATCATAGAGTTGAGAGATACTTATCAGGTTATGTTACTATCCTTGTACATAGAGTACTTTATTGATTGAGAGTGTTTCTGGATCTCCAACTATTCCGATGCTAATAATCTTGCCTTTGGTATTGTCACCAAATGTGATAGACCACCATCTTTTTGAGTTAGAGTTCTAAAATTTGATGAGTTTCCACTCATACTCCTGTATCAGCCACTATCCATATACCATATTTCAGCTTGGCTTCTGTGACCTGGTTTCTGCAATGGAATTTAAACAATGATTTGTTTTGGTACCCATATTCTATTGGGTCCATTAGTGTTAGTTAGTAGAGATATGGTAAACCATACTTGCCTTGTTTCTCTATAATTAATAGAACCATATAAAATACTTTGAAAAATACATTATTAATCCCACTTATTTTCTGTTTCCTTAAATAACAATTTTTAGATATGTGTCCCGCTGTTCCAAAATAATTATAGATTACTTTTATAGTTCTTGGAATAAAGTAATTTTTATATAGTTTCGCTTTTTCACCTTTACTGCTTATTATATATCTTTCCTTTTTAATCAATTTTTTTCCATGTATTTCATTTAGTGTATTTTCTCATTTTGTAAAAATAAGAGCTGCACTTTTGTATGTTTTTACTTCTGTTTGCAGTGTTTTTATTTTAATTTCATTATCTGTACAATTCGTGTTAATTAATTAATTCCTGATGTTGCTTTAGCAGAGTATCTCTCTCTCCTAAAACTAAATTATGAATATTTTTTAAAGATATGTGTTTCCTAAATAAATATTCATATTTTTCTTCTTGCATATTATAGTAGGTTACAAGTTTATTATTTGAACAGCTAGAACTAGAATCTGAATTAAATGAGTAGTAAGATTGCACCTCATCAGCTTCTACCATAAATCACACATTTTCTTTTAAACTTGATTCTTATTTTTCTGAGTAAGACTTTGATGAGATACTGGAGTCTTCAAAAACACTCCATCTAGGTTTCATTTCCTTCTTTTTCTTTTTGATCATAGTAATTTCTCTTGAAGAATTTATTTCTCTTTTCTTACTTTAATTGTGGACAGTTTGGTCTAATATGACCAAGTTTCTTGCACTCATAACATCTAAATTCATTCTTGTAATTTTTATAAGACTTTTTAAAACCATTTTTCTTTTGATAAATATTATTGAATTTTCTGGCTATCTGAGCCAGTTCCACATCTGAATTGGTTGTATCAGAACTTTCTGATTTCACATTTATTTCCTTTTTTCCTCAGCTTTCTGCTTTTTCTTTGAGATGACACCTTTAAGGAATTTTATTCTCTCTTGATCCAAACCTTATTCTTGTATGCTTCATCCTGCATCTCAGACCCACACATAAATATAGTTCTAATTGACTATCTAATTTTTAAATCTTTTACATGTGAAGATTGTCTAATAGCAGCAGAAATTACATTCCATCTTGGTGGTAGTACTCTTAGTACTTTTAGGGATTTATTAGCTTAATTTATCAGATATCCCAAGGTAGGGATGTTGTTGAAAATCTCTGTCAACGTTCCATTAATTTGGGTGATGATTTGTCCTTCAAACATCCTGAATGTATTGAATTTTAGTTTAGTAGTAGCATACCCTATCTCTCTAACATTTTTAGTTCCTTCATAAGCAACTGCAATTGTATTCCACATTTCATAAGCTGTTGGGCACTGAGATACTCCATTGAATTCATCTGGTCCAAGACCACAGATGATAGCATTCATAGCTTTCGAGTTTATGTTGTACCTTGCTTCTGTATCAACACTCCATGTTTTAGGTATCTATGGAATCACATTGGGAGTTATAATTTTTGAGTAGAATCTATATCCAAGGTTCTTTAAATAAATAACCATCCTTGATTTCTAGCATCCATAATTTTAGTCATTGAAGTAGGGAGCTCGAACCATTTACATACCCTCTCATGTATCAGCCATTGAGCTTTGTATAATCCAAAAAATTTAATCTTATTATAGCTTTGAAAAAATATCCTCCTTTGATACCAATTGTTGGACCGAGTTATACCAAATATACACAAGAGGGGGGAAAATTATGTCTTTTACAATTTTTTCGCAAGATCGTGGTATGTCCTTTAAACTTTATTAAAGATATTAACTAGAAGAATATAAATAGAAAAGGACACACGATGTATAGTGGTTTGGAAAAAAAGGCCTCTAGTACACTCCACCAATTCTCTACTCCACGAGCTTGGTGATTTTCACTATCTGGTCCTCTTATCAACACACTGTTCCACAACTGAGTACAGGAAGTTGACACCTTTACAAATTTAATGCAAAACAGATCCTTATGTTTCATACATAGAACCGAACACATAGCTTAGTACGATAATACGGTCACTCAAAGTAAAATAGTATTCGATATTTGGAATAATTTCCAGTTGTTCTTTATAATTACAACAACACGCAATTGACAGTTGATGGATCGTCGATTTCAGAAATGATGTTCTTGATCCGGTTAGAGTAGATCTTGAAATATAATTCTCAAATTTAATAGTAGTCTATTCAAAAATATATTCTATGTATAATCGGTGAATCTTTAATCTATTTTCTTCTTCTTCTTCTTTAGAAAACAATGTTTTTTCTCTTTTCGTAAAAAAAGATTTGTAAGTCTCGATTTGACTCTATTAACTATAGCAGTGAAAAACTCATGAGCTTGATATATATGTTTCTTCTTTTTGATAATTCACCTCTATATATGTAATACAAAATAATATAGGTATATAAAGAATAAAGATGAGTGTTCTCCTTTTAAATTTAGATCCACAAAAGTTGCCTTTAGAATTGCGATATTCAAATATTTGAATAACCAGAGAAGTCGTAACTCCCCTTAAAATTTTCCATGAAAATATCCTCTTAAATAGATCCTTTGAATCACAAATAAGTAGCTTTGAATCAGTCAAAGAAAAATTTAATATTTTGGCTTTTAATCTAGCTTTATATCAGTATAATAATCAGCATAAAGATAGTTTCTTTAATAAAGTCGTAATTTAAATCTCTGATGCCAAACGTAAGGTAGAACTGCATTGCATACATTCTATGAACATAAGGATCACAACGTAAGGTTTATAAAAAATTTAAGGTTTATCTCAAATGTAAGGTTGATCATCCATACTTTTCTCTTCATCTATCAAATGAAAAATACATAATCCATACTTTTATTAGCTTTAAAATGAAAGGTAAATGATTAAACGTAAGGTTGTTTACAAAAGTAAGGTTAATGACACTTACTTTTTAGAAAAAAACATGATGGTCTATATTAATGTAGGATTCTTCTTCAATACTTTTCTGATATTCCAAATGTATGGTTCCTTCCAAATGCAAGGTTCTTTCTTCCATACTTTTATGACAACATATGGTTTCTTAACCATACTTTACTGATAACACGTAAGTGACAATTTTCATCCTTACACTATGCTCCTCAATATAGGGTATGAACAGTGTTTCTAGAACATACTAAAGTGATTTCTGAACACATTTAGTATGAAAAATGTTTCCAGAACACGCTAAAGTGGTTTCCAAATAGATTGAGTAAGAACAGTGTTTCCAGAACATGCTAAAGTGATTTTCGAACACATTGAGTAATATTCGACGTAGATTAAAATGATTAAATATTATTTCAAAATAGAGAAATAAATAATATTAATTTCCTGAAATAAACTCAAAGTAAAATCATTAGAATAACTAATGAGGGTATTTGTGAACATCAAAATCATTATAAAAAGACAGAGTTTGTTGAAAACAACACTTTCTCAGTAGTTATTTCTCTTTATATAATCTATTTTGATCCTCTATTATTTTTCCAAAAACACTCATTTTTTTCATGAAAAAAACCATGGTTCAATTATGATTTTATACAAGCAATTATGCCTTTTCCATTTTAAATAATATTGAAAGTTTCCCCTTAAAGCATACTAAAATGTTTTATTTATAATGTTTATTAAACAATATTTTCACTTTAGTTCGACAAAAATTATTATGATATATGCCTGTATTCACTTATTAATGTCCATTTATGATTTAAATCCATCCTTTCATGGACACCATTACGATATTCCCTTTTAATATTCCTTTTCGCATTACTATGATACCCAATTCCTTCCATGGGAGACCCTTTTGTTTATGTTTGGTTGATTATATATGATTATTTATGTGGAAAACATATTAATGAACATGTTATTAGGGGTATTCCTAGATATTTCTCCAATGAATTGGGTAATGTTTAGTATCATGAGAATTTTTGTGCAACGGTCTTGATGGCTAGCCTTGACTCATGCTCCTCTATGTGCAATGATCCTTGACTCGTGATCCTCAATGTGAAATGAGCCCTGAATCATGCTGAAGTCATGTTTTATATTATTGCCACATTATAATTAATCCATAATTATATGATCCCATGTTACGATTCCTTATGTTTAATCATGTTCCATACCTTTTTATATCATTATCTTTTTACTTCTAACATATGTGCTAAGATTTATTTTTTTGTTTATTCCCTTATTATGCTTTTTTTACCTCATCCCTTGGTTCATGTCATCCCCAAGTTATCCTATGTATATGTAAGGGTTCAAAGGAATTTAGGAGCTCGAAATGGATGATAAATAAATAATTTTTTTATTTAGTCCCATGTTTTTTGTTTTATGTACCTAGTATTACAAGACACTAGACATCATGATACTTGGCTTGAAATTTGATGTTTAATTATGCATACAATAATGTAATGATATGTGTAAAAGTCTAGGGTCACTATAGTTGGTATTAGAGAAAAAGAGTTGTTATTTTTGGAGACTAGAAATAGAGAACTTTAGTAAGAACCTTAGAGATAAGACTAAGTATAAGAAAACATCCCAAATTTTGGTAGGTATAGAGTAAGTGGTGTATCAAAAAAATACATTCTTATATGAATAGTACAAGTAGATGTGGTTCTAGCATAGATCTACATAGGTGTGAAACCTCTAACAAGGAATTCTGGGCCTGACTTGGGGTAACCTGGTATATGAAAATGGGCCTTACTGTGCACCTGGTTTGACACTCCCAAGGGATTTTATTTGGTAAATTCATAATCTAATTAAAAACCAATATTAAGGGAGACAAAAACACCCATAAGAAAATATGTTAGGAGCATATAATGGATAACCTATATTGAAACCTAGGTAATCACATTTTAGGATATACTTTTCCTTTACAATATTATCCTTTTATATTTAAAGTCTCTTTTTTATGCTAATTATTCAAGACCCCTAATTTTAGTGTATTTTTCTCAGTTAATGTATGGGAATAGAAGAGCATGTGAAAACAATCAATATGATATGAAGTGTGATGATTTCCCTCATGATATAAAAAATATTATGGGATTAGGTGCTCAAAACTTTATGACAGTAATTGATCAGATGGATCATGTTATTAATAATAACTTGAATCGTGTGAAACACTCTCCTTATACAAGAAAATAGAATGTTTTTATTGAATCCTTCATGTGGTAAATACCTCCCATGTTTAGTGGATATTTTGACCTCCTCCTCACATAATAGTGGATTAAGTCCATTTAAACGATATTTTCTGTCTTCCAATTCTTAGGTGAAGAGAAAGTTTTTCTTATTTTGTATCATTTTCATAGGTAAGCTAATCAGGGGTGGACACTAATAAAAAAAATTAAGTCCAAGGAAGAAATTAATTCCATGGATTGGTATGAATTCAAGAAAATGTTTTTCAATAAATACTTTCCCTAGACCCTCCTTCGCATGATAGAAATAGAGTTTCTCAGACATAAGTAGAAGGATGATGAGTCTATCAGGGAAAAAGAAGAAAAATTTACAAAGATTGCAAGATATTCCTCTAGTTTTATCATGAACACAAAATGAAAGGTGGATCATTTCTTTACCATAATAAAGTCAAGTAATATGAAAAGAGGTTGTGATTCAAGACTTTGACAGTTAATAGGAGGTTATCTATTGTGCCCTAAAGGTTGAAATGGAGATCTAAGACTCTCATTGGTATCATGGGTGTAGTGATAAAAATAAAAAAATAGAGTCTAATATGGGTTGATCTGGAAATAAATACCATGATGAAAAAATAATGAATATCCCACGTGTCAAAATTGTGGGAGAATCATCCTAGGAACTGTCTAAAGGGAACCGAGAAATTCTTTAAATGTGGAATAATGGGGCATTTGGCTAAGAATTTATGAAGGAATATGAAAAATTCCACTAACATGGAAGAAGAAAGGAAAATTCATATCAATGTTGTGCTAGTAGAGTAGTGATTTGACAACAAGAAATAATGAATTTTGTGAACCAATTCCTTAAGGCAAGGGTTGTCTGAGGAAATAAACAACAACATCCAAGGTAACAAGGGAGGGATTATGCTATCACTACTGAAGATGTGGGGCTAGAAAATTATTTGGTGATAGGCACACTAGTTTTTAATTCAAGTATAGAAAACATACTATTTGATTATGGTTCTACAAATTCTTTAATATCTTGCAAGTTTAATATAACTCTTCAAACACCACCCTAAAATATAAAGGTTGAGTTATCTTTGAAAATAATGAATGAGGAAATTACTAAATCTAAAGCACATAACACCTCCCTAGTTAATTTTTGTGTAATTAACCTCCCATAAATTCTTCCTATACTCCCTTTGGTGGAGTTTTATGATATATTGGGCACAAATTGACTCTTTATACAAATCCAACATCAATTATTGGGAAAACGAGATAACTCTTCACATCCCAAAGCATCCTATAATTATTTACAAGTGTAAGGAGGAATATGAATCTCCTTCATAATAATCATATCATGTGTGGATATTAGTACCTTATGAGCAAGCATTTATCACTAAAATTATTGAGACTAAAGAGATGATCATGCTTGAAGGCATTCCCATCATGATGGATTAAACTAATATATTCCCTGAAGAGTTTTCTCATATTACTATTGATTGAGAGGTTGATTTATCAATTGAGATTATTCTTGGTTATCTACATATATCATATACACCTTATAGAATTACCACTTTTGAGCTAAAAGAATTAAAGAAGTAGTTGCAGGAGAATCTAGAAAAGGGTTTTATACGTTCCAATGCCTCATTGTGGGGTGCACCGGTCCTCTCTGTTAAGACGAAGGATGGATCAATTAACTTATACATTGATTATCATGAGTTCAATAAAACCATGATAAATAAAAATTACCCCATACCATGGATAAATGAATTTTTCGATCAACTACATGGAGCGAGTTATTTCTCCAAGGTAGATCTTGAATCGAGATATAACCACTTAAAGGTGAAGAAAGAATATATTCCGAAGACTACCATTAGAATAAGGTATGGACACTATGAGTTCATAGTGATTCCATTTGGACTCACTGATACTCCTATAATATTCTTCGAATCAATGAATAGTCATTAGGGATTACCTCAAAAAATATTTTGTAGTCTTTATTGATGATATTCTAATATATACTCCAAGGGTAGGAGTAACATGAGAAGAATTTTGATACAGTGTTGAAGACATTGAAAAGGGAGAAAATCAATAGTTATTTATCTTTATATAATCTATTTTAATCCTCTATTATTTTTCCAAAAACACTCATTTGTTTAATGAAAAAAAACCATGGTTCAATTCTGATTTTATACAAGCAATTATGCCTTTTCCATTTTAAATAATCTTGAAAGTTTCCCCTTAAAGCATACTAATTTTTATTTATTTATAATGTTTATTAAACAATATTTTCACTTTAGTTCGACATAAATTATCATGATATATGCCTATATTCACTTATTAATGTCGATTTATTATTTAAATCCATCCTTTCATGGACACCATTATGATATTCCCTTTTAATATTCCTTTTCGCATAACTATGATTCCCAATTCCTTCCATGGGAGACCCTTTTGTTTATATTTGATTGATTATAAATGATTATTTATGTTGAAAACATATTAATGAAAATGTTATTATGGGTATTCCTAGATATTTCTATAATGAATTGGGTAATGTTTAGTATCATGAGAATTTTTGTGCAACGGTCTTGATGGCTAGCCTTGACTCATGCTCCTCTATGTGCAACGAGCCTTGACTCATGATCCTCAATGTGAAATGAGCCCTGAATCATGCTGAAGTCATGTTTTATGTCACTTCCACATTATAATGAATCCATAATTATATGATCTCGTGTTACGATTCCTTATGTTTAATCATGATCTATACCTTTTTATATCATTATCTTATGACTTCTAACACATGTGCTATGATTTATTTTTATGTTCTTTCCCTTATTGTGATTTTTTTACCTCATCCCTTGGTTCATGTTATCCCCACGTTATCCTATGTATATGTAAGGGTTCAAAGGAATTTAGGAGCTCGAAATGGATGATAAATAAATAATTTTTTTATTTAGTCCCATGTTTTTAGTTTTTTGTACCTAGTATTACAAGACACTAGACATCATGATACTTGGCTTGAAATTTGATGTTTTATTATACATACAATAATGTAATGATATGTTTAAAAGGCTAGGGTCACTATAGTTGGTATTAGATAAATAGTGTTGTTATTTTTGGAGACTAGAAATAGAGAACTTTAGTAAGAACCTTAGGGATAAGACTAAGTATAAGAAAACATCCCAGATTTTGGTAAGTATAGAGTAAGTGGTGTATCAAAAAAAAATAATTCTTATCTGAATAGTAAAAGTAGACGTGGTTCTAGCATAGATCTACATAGGTGTGAAAACTCTAACAAGGTGTTCTGGGCCTGACATGGGGTTACTAGGTATATGACAATGGGCCTTACTATGCACCTGGTTTGACACTCCGAGGGGATATTATTTGGTATATTAATAATCTAATTACAAACCAACATTAAGGGAGACAAAAATACCTATAAGAAATTATGTTAGGAGCATATAATGGATAACCTAGATTGAAACCTAGGTAATCACATTTTAGGATACACTTTTCCTTTACAATATTATCCTTTTATATTTAAAGTCTCTTTTTTATGCTAAGTATTCAAGACCCCTAATTCTAGTGTATTTTTATCAGTTAATGTATGGGAAAAGAAGAGCATGTGAAAACAATCAATATGATATAAAGTGTGATGATTTCCCTCATGATATGAAAAATATGATGGGAGTAAGTGCTCAAAACTTTATGATAGTAATTGATCACATGGGTCATGTTATTAATAATAACTTGAATCGTATGAAACACTCTCCTTATCCAAGGAAAGGGAATGTTTTTATTGAATCCTTCAAGTGGTAAATACCTCCCATGTTTAGTGGATATTTTGATCTCCTCCTCACATAATAGTGGATTAAGTCCATTTAAAAGATATTATCTGTCTTCCAATTCTTAGATGAAGAGAAATTTGTTCTTGTTTTGTATCATTTTCATGGGTAAGCTGATCATGGGTGGAAATTAATAAAAAAAATTAAGTCCAAGGAGGAAATTAATTCCATGGATTGGTATGAATTAATGAAAATGTTTTTCAGTAAATAATTTCCCTAAACCCTCCTTCTCATGATAGAAATAGAGTTTCTCAGGCTTAATTAGAAGGATGACGAGTCTATCAGGGCATATAAAGAAAAATTTACAAAGCGTGCAAGATATTTCTCTAGTTTTATCATGAACACAAAATGAAAGGTGGATCATTTATTTACCAGAATAAAGTCGAGTATATGAAAAGAGTTTTTGATTCAAGACTTTGACAGTTATGAGAAGGTTATCTATTGTCCCATAAAGGTTGAAATGGAGATCCCAGACTCTCAGTGGTATCATGGGTGTAGTGATAAAAAATGGAGTCTAATATGGGTGGATCTGAAAATAAATCCCATGATGAAGAAAGAATGAATATCCCACGTGTCAAAATTGTGGGAAGAATCATCCTAGGAACTATCTAAAGGGAACCAAGAAATGATTCAAATGTGGAATAATGGGGAATTTGGCTAAGAATTTATGAAGGGATATGAAAAATTCCACTAACATGAAAGAAGAAAGGAAAATTCATATCAATTTTTTGCTAGTGGAGAAGTGATTTGACATCAAGAAACAAAGAATTTTGTGAACCAATTCTCTAAGGCAAGGGTTGTCCGAGGGAATAAACAACAACATCCAAGGTAACAAGGAAGGGCTTATGCTATCACTACTGCAGAGGTGGGGCTAGACAATTATTTGGTGATAGGAACACTAGTTATTAATTCAAGTATAGAAAACATAATATTTTATTATGGTTCTACAGATTCTTTAATATCTTGCAAGTTTAATATAACTATTCAAACACCCCCCCAAAATATAGTGGTTGAGTTATCTTTGAAAATAAATAATGGGGAAATTACTACATCTAGAGCACATAACACCTCCCTAGTTAATATTTGTGGAATGAACCTCCCATAAATTCTTCCTATACTCCCTTTGGTGGAGTTTTATGCTATATTGGGCACAAATTGACTCTTTATACAAATCCAACATCAATTATTGGGAAAGCTAGATAACTCTTCACATCCCAAAGCATCCTCTAATTATTTACAAGTGTAAGGAGCAATATGAATCTCCTTCATAATAATCATATCATTGGTTGATATTAGTACCATATGAGCAAGCCTTTATCACTCAAATGATTGATACTAAATAGATGATCATGCTTGAAAGCATTCTCATCACGAGGGATTAAACTAATATATTCCCTGAAGAGTTTTCTCATCTTACCATTGATCGATAGGTTGAGTTATCAACTGAGCTTATTCTTGGTTATCTACTTATATCATATACACCTTATAGAATTACCACTATTGAGCTAAAATAATTAAAGAAGTAGATGCAAGAGAATCTGGATAAGGGTTTTATACGCTCTAATTCCTCATTGTGGGGTGCGCCGACCCTCTCTGTTAAGAAGAATGATGGATCAATTCACTTATACATTGATTATCATGAGTTTAATAAAACCATGATAAAGAAAAAGTACCCCATACCAAGGATAAATGAATTGTTCGATCAACTACATGGAGCTAATTATTTCTCCAAGGTAGATCTTCAATCAAGATATAACCACTTAAAGGTGAAGAAAGAATATATTCCCAAGACTACCATTAGAATAAGGTATGGACACTATTAGTTCATAGTGATTCCATTTGGACTCACTAATACTCCTGTAATATTCTTGGAATCAATGAATAGAGTCATTAGGGATTACCTCAAAAAATATTTTGTAGTATTTATTGATGATATTCTAATATGTACTCCAAGGGAAGGAGTAACATAAGAAGAATTTTGATACAGTGTTGAAGACATTGAAAAGGGAGAAACTCAATAAAAAGTACATTAAATGTGAGTAATATATGGAGGAAGTATCATTCTTGGATAATGCTATCACCAAAAAAGGGATATCTGTGGACCCTTTCAAGACAAAGGAAATCAAAGAGTGGTCCATACTAACTTCTGTAATATAGATCCATATTTTTCTTAGCCAAATGGGTATTACCAATTATTTGCGAAGAACTTATTAAAATTTTCAAACCTAATAACCAATCTAAAACAAAAGAGAGTGATTTTTTTCTGGACTAAAGGATTTGAGGAAATATTTAAGGAGGTAAAAAAGTGGCTTATCACTATTCCAGTTATCACACTCCCAAAAAGTGGAGAACTTTTTGTGGAGTATAATAATGCTTCAAAGAAAGTATTAGGCTATGTACTAATTCATAATGATAAATTTATATCCTAATCATTAAGGCAGTTGAAAATTCATTTGAAAAACTATCCTACACATGATTTGGAGTTGGAGGATATGATCTTTACGTTGAAAATATGGTAGAATTATCTATATGGAGAGACATGTGAGATATATACTGATCATAAGAGTTTAAAATATATATTCACATAGAAGGAGATTAATTTTTTCCATTGAAGATGGTTAGAACTCATCATGAATTATGAATTCTCAATCCACTACCATCCTGGTAAGGAAAAGAACGTGGAATATGTTCTAAAGAGAAAGGATCCTGCATATTTATCAATGATGATAATTGAGAAGGATCCAATCCACTTAGACTTAAAAAGGATGGACATGATAATAATTAATGGAGGAAAACAATCAATCCTTTCTCAAATGATTGTTCAACCATCCCTTATTGAGAAAATAAAGGATTATTAAAGAAATGATGTGGAAATTCATAAAAGGGTGGAAGCTATCTGAAATGGGAAATCCTCCAAGTTCAAGATCGGTGAAGATGAAGACATGTGATTTGGGTCATGAATATGTGTACTATTCAATATAGAGATAAAGAAAGATCTACTGAATGATGCACATAGATTAATATCCTCTATTCACCCAGGGATCACAAATATGTTTTGATATCTCTAGGAGAACTTTTGGTGGGATAATATGAAAAAGGGGATCACTGTATATACATAAAAGTTCTTGGTATGTTAGTAAGTGAATAATTAAAGGGAAAATTCTAAAGGGATGATGAAACTGTAACCCATACTAACATGGAAATGGAAAAACATCACCATGGAATTTATCACCGGACTTCCAAAGACATCCATAATAAATAATGCTATATGGGTTATTGTGGATCGTCTTATAAAGATAGACCACTTTATTGTAATTTGAGAGGACTTCTCACGGGACCAACTTACAAATATATACATCAAATAAGTGGTAAGTAATCATAGATTACCGGTATCTATTTTATTCGATTGATATCTAAGATTCGCCTCCATGTTTTGGAAAAGTATCGAGCATGCTCTAAGCACCGAGATGAACTTCTGTACAACCTATTATCCTAAAAATGAAGGACAATATGAGTGGAGTATTTAGTCACTGGAAGACATGTTTAGAGAATGTTCTATGGAATTTAAAGGAGGATAAGTCCAATATCTACCAACAGTCAAATTCTTCTACAATAATAGTTTCCACTCTTGCATTCAAATGGCTCCAGATGTATCCTTTTATGGGAAAAGGTGAAGAACCCTGGAATTCTGAGATGAATTTAGTGAACATAAGATGCTAGGACCTAAAATAGTCTAAGAAATGGTGGAGAAGGTGAAAACCATTCAACAACATATCAAGGTATCCAAAAGTCGTAAAAAAAGCTATGCAAACAATCATTGACGAGACCTAGAGTTTAATGTTGGAGACAAGGTTTTCCTCTGCATATCTCTATGCTGAAGAATCATAAGATTTGGATATAAAGGGATGCTAAGTCCTAGGTACATCAGCCCCTTTTAGATCCTTGATCATGTTGGAGTTATGGCCTATCGACTAGCACTTCCACAAAGCATGTGTTAAGTACATGATGTATTCCACATATCCATCTTGATGAAGTACATATCAGATCCCTCACATGTACTGAATTTAGAGGTGGTATAGTTGGAGAATGATCTTTTTTATAAGGTGAATCCTATGAATATCTTCGATCATAGAGATACAAATCTAAACCACAAAACTACTCACTTGGACAAAGTACTATGGTGGAACCATATGTAGGAAGATGCAACATGGGAACTAGAGGAAGCGATGGAGGAAATGTACCCACACATGTTTTCATCTTATAATGTAAA
The DNA here is from genome assembly GCA_963277665.1 of Viscum album. Lineage (NCBI taxonomy): Eukaryota > Viridiplantae > Streptophyta > Magnoliopsida > Santalales > Viscaceae > Viscum > Viscum album. The sequence continues at coordinate 1,412,830,715 of OY728125.1, read as the reverse complement.
ACAAAATTTTGAGGGTGAAATTTCATAAGGGGGGAAGAATGTAATGGCCCCAAAACTTTAACTACGAAATTCCCTTCATATAATTATATCATATAGTATAATCAGAAAAAATTACATTAAAAGCACAGTATAAACTTTATAAATGAAAAATTAATGAATAAAAAGTCTTTTCTAGAAGTTAAGGAACATATAGCAAAGGGATAATAACCCAAACTTTGGAATAGTAACATGAACCATATGAATAGTAAACTAGACAATTGAATAGTAACCTCAAAAATGAAAGTATAAATAAAATCTAATCATCTTATAAATGGTAATATGATATAATTATATTATATTATAAGAAAATAAATATTTTAAAAATTATTAATTAAGTGTTGGTATTTTAGTAAATGCTAAATATTTAATTACAATTTTAGGACTAATTTTAAAATTTAAAATAAAATTTCTTTTCAAAAAATTTATTAATAAATTATTATTTTGATGCGTTATGACTTTAAGTTAATTTTATGAGACCATAATTAAAATTTTAATGTGTTAGAAAAGTAGTTTAAATTTTAAAATTTGTATTTTCCAAGTAAATGATGATTTTAATCCAAAATTAAATTTATCATATTTAGAAAATTGTTCCCATAAAATGGATTTTATTTTTTATTTTTTCATGTTTAAAATTGGTTAGGGTGAATTTTTGGGATTTTTCTGAAATACTTGAATTTTTGGTGAATAGTAAAATACGATAATTTAGGATAAATTCTGAATACTTGAATTATGGAGTCATAGGTGATGTAGTGCTGATGTTAGACCATTATATATAATTCACTTTCTCAAGTTACTATATTTAGTCTTAATAATCAACACTATTTCTTGTCTTGATCAAAATTATATAATAATGATTAAAATACTCAAAAAACACCTCCTCCTATGCTATAAATACCACCCTCCCCACCTCTTTCCCTCACACATGTCAAGAATTAATCCTTTTTCAAAATTCTTCCCAATACTCTTCAAGAACCTCTCACCCTTTTCTAGGAGATTTTTGTCTCAACAAAAGACCAAAACCAATCCCCTAATGAGGTTCTGAAGAAAAAGGAACCAAGGGGTAAAACCCTATTCCATTTTCTTTTAATTTATTTTCAAGTTCTTTTATTTTCTTATATTCTCCTCAGTTACCCTTTCCAAAGTGGAATTAAAACTCCATTATATTATATATATCTCAATTTTATCATGTTTATGTAATAATTCTTCATCAAATCTATTCTCCTTTATTTTATTTTAAGAAAGAAAATATCATCTGTGTGGTACTGATTTACCACCTACGTGGACGACGTGATTTCATCTTTCAATTCCACATTTAATGATAGTAAAGAAACCATTTTTATGGTTAAAAAAGGTTATAATATATGTATTACATCCTTTTTAATGTTTTTGAACCATTATATACACATTATATTTCATAACACAAGAAAACTAGTTTTTAATGATCAAAAAACACTAAATTAATATAAATGATTATCATTAATGATTTATCTAATGAATCATTATCACTTATGAAAAAATTGTATTTTAATATTATATAAATTCATTAATAACATATAATTTTATTTATATATAAATTTCATAATTCTACATGATTTTCCATACAAATGTACAAGTAAACCAATCATGTAGACCAAGGAAACTAACACTTATGATCGATGAAATTGAATTTCATAACCCATAAAAAGGGTCATAAATGAGATTAATAAAATTATAATAAATACTATAATTGTATAAAATTTTATGAATTAATTAATTAATTATTTTTTTAATATTTATAACATTATGATCAAGTGTAATAAAATTTCAGACATAAGGTATGGGATCCAACCCGAACCTTCATTATTCTTCTAGGTTATTATTTCTCTCTTTTTAACCAAATTAAATTATATTTTATTATTATGTACATCTTATAAATGATGTTCATATGTTACAAAATCTTTTATCAAGAACCATTCATATAACGAACCATACTTTACATACATTGTTAATACTTCAAAATTGAAGCGCACTTATTACAACATACGGCAAAACCACAAAGGACCGTATAGGTATAGTGTCTTTAGAAACTGGGAAACATAAACAACTGGTTCATAAATCTTCTACAGTGTCTCCCATTTATTTCATCATATCTAGGGTCCCTTTTAGCATATTATACTTAATATCCATCTTCCTGACCTAGGGAAAAGAAAACATACAAAAAGGGGTGAGCTCAAATGCTCAACAAGGGAAAATAAATGAAATAAAAATCATATCATATCTTTTTGAAAATCATAAACTCCAAAAGAGATCATAATATCTTAACATGGAATAAATCATAGAAGTGAAAATGAGATCCCCATAATCATAACATAAAACTTGAAACTTTGTGGCATGCACACATAATCATGGAAAATCATTTCTTGTTAGTCATGACTCATTGCCAAGACTATCTTAGCGGACAAAGTCCATTTTTGAACCGAGTTCACTCCTCGTTTCAGTCCTGTATCACTGAACCGAAATAAACTTCCGTTCCAGCCATGTCTATCTCATGAGATATAAATCTTTACCCAATGCATTGGAGGGAGATATAGGTCCCACCCATCTTATAATGAATCCTTTCTTATGTGTGCCACATAATCATAAATCATACATCATCGCACAACACATATAACAAAAATGGGATTCTTGAAACATCATGACATCATAAAACAAATCATATAAGGTAAATGACTTCATAAAAATAATTCCCTCAAAACATAATCAAATCAATGTAATAATAGGGATAAAAACAGAACCCTATATTATCTTAGATGGAAAATAATTTTGATAAAACATTTGAACTCCATTCTTGAGGAAAATATCCTTTCTACTTCAAAAAACACTTTTCTTTTCTTAACATGTCATACAATTATAAACTAAAAGAAGTTGATTAAAAATAAACTTGAAAACTTATAAAGGATGATTCTTGGAAATAATGTTTTAAAAATCCATTCTTTCCATATAAGATAAAAAAAACATTTTTCATACTTTTGTCGGAAAAGTCAAAGAGTACCTCGTACGAAAAACGACAAAAGATTCCTTTCATATTCTTTACTAAAAACTCACCGAAGGGTAAAATTGGATTTAAACAGTTGTAGATGGATGGAAATAATATTACATATTCAGGAAACATGGATGTGGATGATAAAATACATCCCAGTAAATACTAAAGTATAAACAATCTCGGATAAAAATGAGATTGTGATATTTCCCTTACCTTAGGTCCGATTTGCTTTGTACGTGTCCGAAGCTCATGTATAATGGTTTAAATAATGTTATTGACTTATTACAGAATCATACATATTAATATGATATCATATATGGTCATATTCTTAGCTTCTTATTAGTAATATTTCATTGTTACTTGTTACTCGGGTCTTTATTGCCTTTTATTCTTATGCGTGTTTTGCCGAATAAATTCTTATTCTTCTTTTAAGGTTATAGATACCTTATATACAGAATGGTATTAGTGTAAAAATATATCATATTTATTCATTTAATTCATTTATATAATTACAATGTAATGATGATCATATAGAACGAGTCACATCACATCGTGGAGACTGTATTCCGTACGTACGCACGAGCGATGATATTATTCCCATGATCGTGGAATTGTATTTAAGTGTATTTATACTATTTCAGTATCAATATCACTTTATAATAATCATATATAGTTACTCATTACACCATTATACCCATACTTGTAAGGTGATGGTGGAAAATAGATTACACCACGGCGTGGAGACGGTATTCCGTACGTACGCACACGCGGTGATTTCATTTTTCCGTAGGATGGATAGAAGGTGAATTAGGGTTGTTTAATATTTATAATAACATATCAGTATGTAAGTAATACTGATTTTATTACTTTATCATGAAACAACTAAATAAGAAGAAGTTAAAGAAGAAAGAAATTGAAAAGATCGGTAATGGATATTACCTCTTCTTTGAAACGCCTCTTTGAATCCTCCACTTAGGGAACTAAGATTGGTCTTTGAAGAAGACCAGGACCTCTAGGATTATTCTAGGGAAGTGGAGAAGGGATTTTGGCAGGGTTTGGCCGAGCTTGAGTCCTCAAATTGGTGTGTGGAGGAGGGGGAGGAGGTAACCTTTTATAAGGGAGGAGAGGGGCACCTTAGGAATATCTCAAAATATTATTTTATATTAAAGTAAAAATCGGTTTATAATGGTTCCAAAGGGTCTTATTTCGAAGGTAAAGTGGGGATGGTTCGCAATCCTATCAACCAATAGTATTTAGACAAGTCTAGGTTATTATTTTAACCTTATCAATTAGATTTAACTCTAAGTTAAATAATTTAACTTTTACCGTGACTTTTTATTTTCTTACACTATATGGTTAATACACTTACTATAACATGCTAAACGAACCCCAAGTTGTTTATTATTAACATATATATCCTTATCTAAGTCATTTGGCCAAACCTTAGATTTTTAGGAATAAAATAACAATTAATAATATATTATTTGATTTAAAACCTATTTTGTGTCAATTTTGACACTATTTGATATATGATTTTTGTGAAAGTCATAACAGAATTATATGTTCGAACCAAGTTGATTAAATCAACACTAATATATCATAGTAACCTAGAAAATTAGTTTAATTCATAAAAAGTCTCACATTACATTTATTTGAGCATTTATAACATCAATTATGTTAACATTTCCTTAAAAGGGTAATTACTGCATCATCGTTGTGTCATAAATAAATTAATTTATTTAAAGTATAAAAATTATAAATAAAGTATCATTATGTAGGAAATCGTTTTATCTTTCTAATTAATATTTATAGTCGAATTTATCTTATGTATAACCCCATATTAAAAATGTTTTAGTTATTAAACTTTGATTTTAACTATTTTAACAATTCATTAAATAAAATAATATTAAATGTCATAATCTAATCCAAGTGGACCTAAATGGTCATATTATATTCATAAGGTTGTTTTTGGTCGAATTACACTTATCCAATAGAATTAGGACATGTGTTAGGGTAATAGTAATATCATATTTACCCTTAGTTACCCTATTCACTATTAACCGCGGTAAAAAAAGTAAAAAGTTACTATTCACCAAAAAATTATTTTTATCTCATTGAACCACATTTTACTTACTGATATCAACCGTGTCTGTCGGATTTTCGAAATTCCATTCACAAAAGCGGTAAAATTAAGTTTTATGCAAAATTCAGTTTTTAACCTACCACTTAGTGGTTTCACTATTCATCAAAAATTGAAAGTTTTCAGAAAAATACAAAAATTTAACCCTAGGATAATTTCGGTATTCTGAATCCAAAAATGAGGTCCATTTTGAAAGATAAAATTTCAAAAAGTGGTTATTACTATTCATAACGGCTATTTTAAATAATATTTTAATAGAATATCGTCGTTTAGTGAATCTCGGTATTGCGTTCAACGCAAGCTATCGAGGAAGGTCGCGATTGCGTGTAAAGTAAGTCAAGATAGTGTGTAGTGAAAGATTCCTTTGATGATATATATATAACATAAAAACAAAATATTACTCATAAAAATCTCGGGTGTTACATTCTACCCCCCTTAAAAAGAATTTCGCCCTCAAAATTCGTCCCTTTGTAACAAACAGATGAGGATACTTCTCCCTCATCATATCCTCAAGCTCCCATGTAGCTTCTTCAAGTTGGTGGTTCCTCCATAAAACTTTCACCAATCGAGTGGTCTTGTTTCGTAGGACTTTTTCGCTACGATCCAGAATCTCTATCGGTTGTTCTTCATAAGAAAGATCTTGCTCCAGCGGTACAACTTCTGAGCTGAGTACATGTGAAGGATCAGGTATGTACTTTCTCAGGAGAGATACATGGAACACATCGTGAACTTGAGAGAGATTCGGTGGAAGTTCCAATCGGTAAGCTACCTTTCCAACACGAACCAGTATTTCGAAAGGACCGATATATCTAGGGCTCAACTTCCCCTTCTTTCCAAATCTCATAACCCTTTTCCAGGGATATATTCGTAAGAAAACTTTATCACCCACTTCAAACTCTAGGTCTTTTCTTCGGTTGTCGGCATAACTTTTCTGTCGACTCTGAGCTGCTCTTATGTGTTGTTGGATAGATCTGACCTTTTCTGCCATTTCATCAACGAGATCAGGTCCTAGTAGCTTTCTTTCCCCAACTTCATCCCAACAATTTGGAGTCCTGCATTTCTTTCCATAGAGAGATTCATAAGGAGCCATATGAATACTGGAGTGAAAGCTATTATGATAAGAAAATTCCACCAAAGGTAGGTGTTGATCCCAACCTCCTTTGAAATCCATAGAGCAAGCTCTCAACATATCTTCTAGGGTTTGAATTGTTCTCTCAGACTGACCGTCTGTCTGAGGATGATAAGTAATGCTGAAACTCAACTCTGTATCCAGAGTATGCTGAAGACTTCACCAGAACTTCGAGGTAAATCTCGGATCCCGATAAGATATAATAGAAATTGGTACTCCATGAAATCTTACCACTTCCTTTACATATATCCTGGAAAGCTGATCTAGAGAGAAATCCTCTCTAATAGAAATGAAGTGTGCAAACTATGTAAGACGATCAACTATGACCCAGATAGCATTATTGCCTTTGTATGTTTTAGGAAGTCCTGTGACAAAGTCCATAGTGATGTTTTCCCATTTCCATTCGGGTATGGGTAATGGTTGTAACACCCCCTTAGACTTCTGTCTCTCAGCTTTAACTTGTTGACAAACCAAGCATCGAGAGACATATTCAGCAACATCTCTTTTCATGCCATCCCACCAGAAGTACTTTTTCAGGTCCCTATACATCTTCGTGCTTCCAGGATGAATAGAGAATGAAGAACTATGAGCCTCATCCAGCAGCTCCTTCTTTAACTCAGGGATGGGAGGAACACAAACCCTATTCCTAAACTTTATTATCCCATCACAATCAAGGTTGAACTCAGGAACATTTCTCACCTTCTTTTGTAACTCGACATCTTCTTTTTGTGCCTCTTTAATCTTCACATGTATAGATGGTTGAACATTCATTTGAGAAAGATAAGATTTTCCCTTTCCATTATAATTCCAAGATACATCCTTTGTAAATCCATAAATATTGGATCTTTTGTGATCCTCATCATGGATAAACTAGCATGGTCTTGTCGACTTAATGCATCTGCCACCTTGTTTGCTTTCACAGGGTGGTAATGGATTGAGCAGTCATAATCCTTAATCAGCTCCAACCATCTTCTTTGAAGCATATTCAGCTACTTTTGTGTGAAAATATACTTTAAACTTTTATGATCAGTATAAATATCACACCTTTCACCATAAAGGTAATGCCTCCAAATCTTTAATGAAAATATTACCACAGCTAACTCCAAATCATGTGTTAGGTAATTTTGCTCATGTATTTTCAAATGTCGTGAGGCATAAGCTATCACCATATCATTTTTCATAAGAACACACCCCAATCCCTTCTTGGATGCATCACTGTAGATCACAAACCTTTCTCCACTACAAGGCAGTGTGAGTACAGGTGCACTGGATAACCTTCTTTTCAACTCCTTGAAATTCTCTTCACATTCCTCTGTCCAAACAAACTTAACTCCTTTCCGAGTCAACTTGGTGAGTGGGTTAAATAATCGTGAAAAATATTTTACAAAACGTCGATAATATCTAGCCAAACCAAGAAAACTTCAGATCTCAGTTACTGTTGTTGGTCTCGACCATCTTTCGATAACCTCTGTTTTTGCTGGATCCATAGATATCCCCTCTTTTGAGATTATGTGACCCAAAAATGAAACTTTTTGAAGCCAAAATTCACACTTGGTAAATTTGGCATAAAGCTTCTCCTTTCTCAGGGTCTTCAATATAATTCTCAAGTGATCTTCATGCTCTTCCATTCTCTTTGAATAGACAAGAATATCGTCTATAAAGACTACCACAAATTGATCAAGATAGTCTCTAAAGACTCTATTCATTGGATCCATGAAGATAGCAGGGGCATTAGTAAGACCAAATGGCATCACTATAAATTCATAGTGTCCATACCTTGTACGGAAAGCTGTCTTTGGTATATCCTCCCTTTTGACCCTTAATTGATGATACCCTGAACGAAGATCAATCTTGGAAAAGTATTGAGCTCCACGTAGTTGGTCAAATAAGTCATCAATGCGTGGGAGAGGATATTTGTTTTTGATAGTGATCTTGTTAAGTTCTTGATAATTAATGCAGAGTCTCATTGATCCATCTTTCTTCTTAACAAATAGAACAGGTGCTATCCAAGGTGACGCACTAGGGCATATGAATCCCTTATCAAGATTCTCTTGGAGTTGCTTCTTCAATTCCTGCAACTCAATTGGGGCCATTCTATAAGGTGTCTTTGAAATAGGCAAAGCACCCGGTACGAGTTCTATTGAAAAATCAACTTCACGATTTGGTGGAAGACCCGGTAATTCCTATGGAAAGACATCATCAAACTCCCGTACGATGGGAATATTCTTAATCGTGAGTTTCTCACCAACCATTTGAGATAAATAACCCTCATTTAGTGGAATCAATACCCATAAAATGGATGAAATTTCCACTGGAAGGTTATGTTCATCCTTGCATTGATAGACGATCATAGATTGATCTGGAATATGAAATGTGACTTCCCTTCTTTGGCAATTGATATGAGCTCCATATAAAGAAATCCAATCCATGCCAAGAATCACATCGAATTCCACTAAAGGAAGGATCACATGATTTGCAGGAAGCACTTTCCCAAAAATGTCAATTGGAGAAGAATTATAAACTTTTGATGCGATTGATGTGCCATTAGGTGTTGTCACAGCTAACTCAACATCTAATTGTTGAGGTAATACGGTGATACCCTTAGAAAATTCTTCAGAAATAAAAGAGTGGGTGGATCCAGAATCAAATAAAATATTTGCTACTTTAGAGTGGATGGTAAGTGTACCTTTCACCAATTCGTTATCGTACTCCACATCGCTGATAGAAATTGCATGTGACTTTCCTTTGTCTTTAGCCTTAAGAGTTTGTTGACGTCGACCATCATCATCCACCCTTGGATTTGGGCATTGATTTTCATAATGCCCCATCTCCTTGCACTTGAAACATTGAAGTGTAGTAGGTTCATTCTGTGTATCCCTTCCTTTGTTTGCATCATTAGACATCTTCTTCCCATTATCGCGACATTCAAATGCCCGATGACCTTCCTTTCCACATTTGAAACATTTACTTGTCCCTTTAAGACAACTCCCTCCATGTTTCTTTCCAAACTTTGAGCATAAGGGAAAGCTCATCTTCTTTTCAGTGTGCTCTTTAGATTTTCCTTTGAATTCCATTTTCCTCTTATTATCAAACCCATATGACTGATGGGTTACTCCAATCTCTATCTCAACTTTGAGAGCACATCGAACGATTTCCTCGAAGCTATTTAAGTCCCTTATGGCTAACGCCCTTCGAAGACTTGGTTTTAAGCCACTAAAGAATCGATCGATCTTACTCTCAGGTTGGATAATAATACCAGAAGCGTACCTTGCAAGTCTTGTAAAATTTACTTCATAGGTACCAATAGATTCATCATCCCTTTTCTTCAGTTCAAGAAACTCTTTCTCCATATTTGTTCGGAGAATACGAGGGAAGTACTTATTGAAAAATAAGTTCTTGAACTCATCCCATTCCATGGACTCAATTTCATCCATTTGCCTCGTATTCTTAATATGATTCCACCATTGATCAGCATCTCCTTCCAAACGATACACTGCTAGGATGACTTTATCATGTTCCGAACATTGAAGAACTGAAAATATCTTTTCAGTAGTACTAATCCATTGTTCAGAAACTAATGGATCAGTAGACCCAATGAAAGAAGGTGGATGCTGCCTCATGAAGGATTCAACAGAATGTTTCTCCTTTGCTCGTTTGGAAGTCCTGCATGATTCATAGCTTGAGAAAGTTGTGTGAGCATGGCTACAAGATTTTGCATTCCAGCTCCCATATCGTTTGGTTTCTCAGGGGGACAATCATTGCATTGCCCATAGCATTCCGCATTAACACGGTTCCTTCGGGTTCCAGCAATTGACTAAAACCAAGAAGAATAGTGTGAGCAACACTAATTATAATAGGAAAACCACATAATTCAAGAATAAAATTTTCACGCTTAAGGTCTTATCCTAGGTTATTCATGGCCATTTATAAAACACTAAGATTGTGTTCTATGCTTAGACTTATCCTTAGGGTTCTTACTAAGGCTTTCACATCCTAGTTTCCAAAGGTTGACTATACCTTTTCTCTGATACCAACTATAACGACCCATACTTTACATACATTGTTAATACTTCAAAATTGAAGCACACTTATTACAACATACGACAAAACCACAAAGGACCGTATAGGTATAGTGTCTTTAGAAACTGGGAAACATAAACAACTGGTTCATAAATCTTCTATAGTGTCTCCCATTTATTTCATCATATCTAGGGTCCCTTTTAGCATATTCTACTTAATATCCATCTTCCTGACCTGGGGAAAAGAAAACATACAAAAAGGGGTGATCTAAAATGCTCAGCAAGGGAAAATAAAGGAAATAAAAATCATATCTTATCTTTTTGAAAATCATAACCTGCAAAAGAGATCATAATATCTTAACATGGAATAAATCATAGAAGTGAAAATGAGATCCCCATAATCATAACATAATACTTGAAACTTTGTGGCATGCACACATAATCATGGAAAATCATTTCTTGTTAGTCATGACTCATTTCCAAGACTATCTTAGCGGACAAAGTCCATTTCTGAACCGAGTTCACTCCTCGTTTCAGTCCTGTATCACTGAACCGAAATAACCTTCCGTTACAGCCATGTCTATCTCATGAGATATAAATATTTACCCAATTCATTGGAGGGAGATATAGGTCCCACCCATCGTATAATGAATCCTTTCTTATGTGTGCCACATAATCATAAATCATACATCATCGCATAACACATATAACAAAAATGGGATTCTTGAAACATCATGACATCATAAAACAAATCCTATAAGGTAAATGACTTCATAAAAATAATTCCCTCAAAACATAATCAAATCAATGTAATAATAGGGATAAAAACAGAACCCTATATTATCTTAGATGTAAAATAATTTTGATAAAACATTTGAACTCCATTCTTGAGGAAAAGATCCTTTCTACTTCAAAAAACACTTTTCTTTTCTTAACATGTCATACAATTATAAACTAAAAGAAGTTGATTAAAAATAAACTTGAAAAATTATAAAGGAACATTCTTGGAAATAATGTTTTAGAAAACCATTCTTGCCTTATAAGTTAAAAAAAATTCTTCGTACTTTTGTCGGAAAAGTCAAAAAGTACCTCGTACGAAAAACGACAAAAGATTCCTTTCATATTCTTTACTAAAAACTCACCGAAGGGTAAAATTGGAATTAAAAAGTTGTAGATGGATGGAAAAAATATTACATATTCAGGAAACATGGATGTGTATGATAAAATACACCCCAGTAAATACTAAAGTATAAACAATCTCGGATACAAATGAGATTGTGATATTTCCCTTACCTTAGGTCCGATTTGCTTTGTACGTGTCCGAAGCTCCTGTATAATGATTTAAATAATGTTATTGACTTATTCCAAAATCATACATATTGATATGATATCATATATGGTCATATTCTTAGCATCTTATTAGTAATATTTCATTGTTACTTGTTACTTGGGTCTTTATTGCCTTTTGTTCTTATGCGTGTTTTTCCGAATAAATTCTTATTCTTCTTTTAAGGTTATAGATACCTTATATCCAAAATGTTATTAGTGTAACATATATCATATTTATTCATTTAATTCATTTATATAATTACAATGTAATGATGATCATGTAGAACGAGTCGCATCACATCATGGAGACGGTATTCCGTACGTACGAACGAGTGATGATATTGTTCCCATGATCGTGGAATTGTATTTAAGTGTATTTATACTATTTCAGTATCAATATCAATTTATAATAGTCATATATAGTTACTCATTACACCATTATACCCATCCTTGTAAGGTGATGGTGGAAAATAGATTACACCACGGTGTGGAGACGGTATTCCGTACGTACGCATGCGCGGTGATTTCATTTTTCCGTAGGATGGATAGAAGGTGAATTAGGGTTGTTTCATATTTATAATAACATATCAGTATGTAATTAATACTGATTTTATTACTTTATCATTAAAAAAACTAAATAAGAATAAGTTGAAGAAGAAAGAAATTGAAAAGATCGGTAATGGATATTACCTCTTCTTTGAAACGCCTCTTTGAATCCTCCACTTAGGGAACTAAGATTGGTCTTTGAAGAAGACCGGGACATTTAGAATTATTCTAGGGAAGTGGAGAAGGGATTTTGGCAGGGGTTGGCCGAGCTTGAGTGCTCAAATTGGTGTGTGGAGGAGGGGGAGGAGGTGCCCTTTTATAAGGGAGGAGAGGGGCACCTTAGGAATATCTCAAAATATTATTTTATATTAAAGTCAAAATCGGTTTTTAATGGTTACAAAGGGTCTTATTTCGAAGGTAAAGTGGGTATGGGTCGATATCCTATCAACCAATAGTATTTAGACAAGTTTAGGTTATTATTTCAACCTTATCAATTAGATTTAACTCTAAGTTAAATAATTTAACTTTTACCGTGACTTTTTGTTTTCTTGCACTATATGGTTAATACTCTTACTATAACATGCCAAACGAACCCCAAGTTGTTTATTATTAATATATATATATCCTTATCTAAGTCATTTGGCCGAACCTTAGATTTTTAGGAATAAAAGAACAATTAATAATATAATCTTTGATTTAAAAACTATTTTGTGTCAATTTTGACACTATTTGATATATGATTTTTGTGAAAGTCATAACAGAATTATATGTTCGAAAAAAGTTCATTAAATCAACACTAATATATCATAGTAACCTATAAAATTAGTGTAATTCATAAAAAGTCTCAAATTACATATATTTTAGCATTTATAACATCAATTATGTTAACATTTCCTTAAAAGGGTAATTACTGTATCATCGTTGTGTCATAAATAAATAAATTAATTTAAATTCTAAAAATTATAAATAAAATATAATTATGTAGGAAATATTTTTATCTTTCTAATGAAAATTTATAGTCGAATTTATCTTATGTATAACCCCATATTAAAAATTTTTTAGTTATTAAACTTTGATTTTAACTATTTTAACTATTCATTAAATAAAATAATATTAAATGTCATAATCTAATCCAAGTGGACCTAAATGGTCATATTATATTCATAAGGTTGTTTTTGGTCGAATTAAACTTATACAATAGAATTAGGACATGTGTTAGGGTAATAGTAATATCATATTTACCCTTAGTTACCCTATTTACTATTAACCGTGGTAAAAAAGTAAAAAGTTACTATTCACCAAAAAATTATTTTTATCTCATTGAACCACATTTTACTTACTGATATCAACTGTGTCTGTCGGATTTTCGAAATTCCATTCACAGAAGCGGTAAAATTAAGTTTTATGCAAAATTCAGTTTTTAACCTACCACTTAGTGGTTTCACTATTCATCAAAAATTGAAAGTTTTCAGAAAAATACCAAAATTTTACCCTAGGATAATTTCGGTATTCCGAATCCAAAAATGAGGTCCATTTTGAAAGATAAAATTTCAAAAAGTGGTTATTACTATTCATAACGGCTATTTTAAATAATATTTTAATAGCATATCGTCTTTTAGTGAAACTCGGTATTGCGTACAACGCAAGCTATCGAAGAAGGTCGCGATTGCGTGTAAAGTAAGTCAAGCTAGTGTGTAGTGAAAGATTCCTTTGATGATATATATATAACATAAAAAAAATATTACTCATAAAAATCTCGGGTTATACAATTCATCCTTATTTTTTTGGGGATATACGCGTTTTTAAAAGGTTCCCTACCAAATTCTTCCTGATAAGCAAACCTGATTTAAGGGAACTTCCTGAAGTCTTACCCATTTTCAAGTTTCCTCTATAATCTATTTCAAGACACCATTATTTTTAAAAAATTCCTCATTTTTTCATGAAAAACTACCTTGGTTCAATTACGGTTTTATAAAAACAATTATTCCATTTCTATTTTAAAGAATATTGTTGGATTTTCCTTAAACCGTACTAAAATGTTTTCTTTATAAAGATTCTTAAACACTCTTTCTACTTCAGTTTGAAAAAAATTATCCTGATATATACCCATATTTTATTATTATTTTAAATTTATGATTTAAATCCATCCTTTCATGTACACCACTATGATATTGCATAATTATGCTACCCAATTCTTTCCCGTGGGTAACCCTTATGTTTTTGTTTGATTGATTATGTATGATTATTTGTATAGAAAACATATTCATGAACATGTTATGATGGGTGAACTTAGATAGTTCTCCAATTCATTGCGTAATGTCTAGTTTCATGATATATCATGTGCAATGTTCTTGGTGGTTATCCTTGACTCATGCTCCTCTATGTGCAACAAGATTTGACTCCTAATTGTCTATATGCAACGATCCTCCACTCATTCGAAAGTCATGTTTTATGTTTTTGAAAAATTACTAGAAATCCATGTTTATATGATCCAATGTTATGATTACTTACATTTAATCATGTTCCATTCTTTTTTTATAGAGTTACGTTATTCCTTTTAACTGATGTGCTAAGTTTTTTTTAATATTTATTCCCTTACCAGGATTTTTAGCTCATCCCTTTGTTCAAGTTATCCCCAAGTTATCCTATTCGAATGTAAAGGCTCAAAGGAAGTTATGAGCTCGTAATGAATGATAAATAAACATATATTTTATTTATCCCCATGTGTTTAGTTTTTTTTCACCTAGTCTTCTAAGACACTAGACTTAACTATCATTGGATTGAAATTTGATGTTTAATTATGCTTAAAATAATGTAATGATATGTGTAAAAGGCTAGGGTATCTATACCAATGAATTAGTTTTTAAATATGAAAACTATATAATTTTCATAATTTATTTGCTAATATTCATAGCATCAAATTCAATGACTAGGTTATGACAGTAATGTTTAAATAATTATATTTTAATAGACTTTTCATTTAGTTCAAACCTAATGTTGCATGCCTCACAAGCTATCAAAGAGAATGAATTTATTTAAAAATAAATATATATTAATTTCTTAGGGTGTTAAATTATCATAAATTTTTGGTTTTTTGTATCATATTGACTGTTGAACATGTTTTTCCAATTTTACAATCTTCAAGTGATACATTCTCCCCCATTAAATTAATTGACTCCCCATAATTTAATCTTGATATCAGAAATCAAGGGTTTTACATTTGAAAATACCTTTATTGTAAGGAAAAATCATGAGAATGTTTCATAAAAAATCCTCTTGATAAGAGAGAATTGGGATTATAAAGGTCATATGAAATAAAACATAATTAATTTTCTATATAAGAGAAATTTTTTTCCAAGTGATGATATGGAAATGGAAGAAAAGATTAAACAATTTTAGAGGCTGAAAGAGGTCATTTAAAAAATGAAAGTGAATGATCTATAGAATGTTAAGGGCCTCCAAACCATAAATCTATGATGACCTAAAATACCATTGTATTACCACAAATGAATGTATTAGGAAAATATTTTGTTTAAATATCCTTTTCCTAGAGTTGAGGAATTCCTTTACCTTCTAGAATGCGAATATATGAAAATATACTTACTTGAAATCTTTCAATTTTTCTGGCACAATTTTAATCTTTTGGTTTCTATTTGATGAAATTCCAATTCATATATTACTCTAAAATATGACGGTTTAAAAATTATTTTTTAAGCTTGAAGTACTAAAATTCAATTTTAACATATCATAATATGCATCATAGAATGATAAGTCATTCCTTTGATATCTAATTATTATTATAACAATATGGTTAGTATTGGTTATATTATATGTATAAAACTTTATATGGTGGAGTAAAACATTAATCTTTAATTCCTTATAAAAAAATCATCTTAAACCATTTCATAAATGGTCAACCTTATAAACCTTGCAAAAGATTAATATAAAAACATTAAAAATAAGGTCACTAAATTTTGAAAATGAACTTATCATTAATCCCCCCCAAAAACAAAAAGTATCTCTTAATCATCACAAACCAACCCTTTGAATACCTTCATCATTTATTCTCTTGAAACATGTAAATATCCTAAATAACAATAAAACCTTATTAAAAACAATCATGATTCATTATTCATTAAAAAAACCCGATTATTATATATATTCCACAAATATAAATTTTTTTATAACTCCATCAATGATAGCATAAAACACTTTGTCAACAAATAATTAATCAGTTCCAAGGTAGCCAACATTATCCAATTTACTTTATCTGTATCAATCATATATTTATATCAATATCATAATCTCAACAACATGAACATATTAATGGCCATATTTCCTTCAATCATGTGTTTTTCAAGAAATTAAACACCCCACTAAACCATTTTTTTTGGTTATTGGTACCATTCAACAAATGTTTTCAAATCCTTAATGAAAAGTATTGTAGTATAGCCCTTATAAATTTCTTAATTTCTATGACTAGTATATAATTGATAAAATACTTAAAAAACATATTTATTTAACCTAAATAAAATAACATTAATTATTCAAATTATTTTGTGGTATAGAATAACTTTGAGCATGATCCATTTGATAATTTTGAGGAATATTCCTTTTACACTTTGGAAATTCATTTATATAGTTCCAAATATCCTTAAATTTGAATCATTAAAAATTAGAAATCTTATTATTTCTTAGAAAATCACGAGAATTTTGGACTTTATCACCACACCTGTAGTAAATTCCCATTCCCTTGAAGAAACTACTAGGGCATTTCTTTGCATAGTTACCACATGTGGGAAAACCGTTCTTTACCTCATTACCTTCGAAGCGAAAATATTTAGAGAATTATTCTTAAATCTTATTAGAACATGATATTATGTCCTCATATGATGATAATGTTTGGGAGACTAGTTCCCTCTATAATATTTTCTTAAGACCATCAAAGAACCGATCCTTATTAATCTTCAGATTAGGTGCTTTGATGTTGTTCTCATTCCTTATACTAAGTGCCATAAATAAGAAATGCCATACAATATATTATATTATATCATTACTAAACATAATTTATAATCCAAAATCTAGTGAAATATTTAACATAAATTGAAAAGTTTATTCATTTCTAATCTCAAAATCATAAACATGGTTTATTTGGTAATTTTTATAAATCAAAAAAATATTTTCAAATATTTCATAATGGTTTTTAAGGAAGATGTACATTAACCCAATCATATTCCCCTAGAGTGTCAAACTAGGTTTACAATAAGGACAATTTTTGTGCACCAGGTGATGATAGGTCCAAGTCCAATGTTCAATTTTTAGAGTTATTACCCATAGTTATATCTATTATAGTACCACGTCCAATTGTAACCTAAAGATAAAGGCATATTTTCTAATAAAACCACATAAAAAATTCCTTAATGAAACATAAGTATGCTATTTTATACATACACTCAAATTCTATCAAAGTTTTATGTTACCTAATCTATGTTTTTATAAATCTAGTTCCCAAGGTTTCTATTGAACTTCCTCCAATACCAACTGTAGTGACCAAAACCTAGTAGCCTGAAGCCAGTGAATAATTTATTAAATTGAAATAATATAAAAATAAATCCACCATGGATTCCATAAGAGTTTAGTGGTTTTGATAAATTTGATACGTACTAGAAATTACTATTATAATTAAAAACCAAAAATACATAAAGAATTTATTTGAGAATGCCATTATTTCCCTTAGGGTATCCCTACATCTCAATCACAAAACACATCCTCGTATCATGGGGAAAATAAAACATAATAAAGGGGTGATATCATATATTCAGTAAGGGTAAGTTTACAATGAAAACTATGAATAAATAAGGCATAATCAATATAGAAATGTAAATAATGGAAGCACATGCCATTTAATCAATAAAATAAGTATAATATGGATAGAATAAATGATGATAAAATAATACAATATAAATAATAACATGATATTGAAAAAATATCCTTGGATATTATAACTAATAGAATAATCACATGTAATATAAATAAATGAATTCATAATGATGGAATGTGTAATGATATACATTTAAAACATACTGTCATGACCTTGTGCTAGGATATCTAAAACTGTCGAGTCCTTGTGCCATGAAATATATATAAATGGAAAAGGTCTCATCCAAAACCCAATATAGTATGTCTCATAAGACATATCGATGTATCGAGGGGAAATAGCAGGCCCCACCCATCACATACTAAGTCCAATTGAAAATTTCTATTAGAACAGTGAGAATAAGAAATAATCAAGTGTATCCCTAGTGAAATAATTAGGAAAACCCCACATAATTAAAAGGATACAGTATCCCCACTAGTTATGAAATAATGGGTGGGAGTGGGGAGTATTTATTTTTTATAATTTCATTGTCATGGAAGTGATGACATGATTAAAAAAGGGTGAATCGAGAGCACCTTGAGATAAAGGGAAATGCCATGGGGGAATCTAAGCTATCTTAAAATTTATGTTTTATGCACCTGTAAAATATGATTGTAGAAAAATATTACACTATAAAACAAACGTTAATTCATAGGTTTAAACATTTGAATAGGTGAAAAACAGGCAGGTGAAAAAAGAAGAAATAATGGTAACTATTTTTTTTATTTAATGAAAGTTTGTACAAAGCACTAAAATGGAACACTAACAAGTCAATAACTCAAACAAAACTCAAAAAAAAAACAATGGGTTACCTCCCATAAATCACTTCTTTTAATGTCAAGTGCTTGAATTCATTAGATCATAGTTGAATGCGAAGTTGAGGACATAGACCTAATTGAATGGTTCTTAAAAAATATTCAAATGTTGACCATTCACATTGAATGGTGGCTCTCCATCTCATTGAATTTAAATTTCTCCATATAGAAAAAATTAGATAACATCATAAGGACCATACCATATTGATTTTAGCTTTTCTAGGAAATTTTTTAATCTTGATTTTTATAGAAAAACCATATTCCCTGGGATGAAGGTGTATCTTGAAATATTTTAGTTATTCCATTATTTTTATTTTTCCTTGTATATTTATGAGTTCTCGTACACATCTTTCCTTAATTATTCCAATGTGGTTAGTTACAACAATCTCTCCTCTCTATCCTAGTCTAAATCCAAATTTAGTTTTTTTGGCCAAAAATGATCAGTGCTCAAGCTTCCCCAAAAGATGACATGGTTATCCATAAACCAGTTGAAATGGGGTAGTGCCGATGGGTGTTTTATAATCAGTTCTATATGTCCATAATGCATCATTCAACTTCTAAATCCAATAATTTATGCTTGTATTGACTATTTTTTTCTTGGTTTTCTTTACCTACCAATTTGACAGTTCGACTTGACAACTCATTTTTGAGTGATAGGGGTTTCTAGTATTGTAGCAGATTCCATATCTTTAAAGAATTTTTTCCACTAGTTGATCAGAAAAATGTGTTCTGCGATTATTAATTAGTAGTCATGGAAATCAAAAATGTGAAGAAAAAAAATTCTCCGAAGGTAATTTATTACTACATTGGTGGTGTCATGAGCTATTGGTTTAGCTTTGTCCCATTTAGATACATAGTCCACTGCAACCAGAATGTATTTATTTCCAAGTGACATGGGAAATGGTCCCATAAAGTCGATGTCACAGACATACAAACATTAACTTCCAACATGGGGTTATGTGTCATCTAATTTATTTTACTGATATTCCCTATCATTTTGAATCTATCATAATGGTTTTATAATCTCCAAGAATCTTGATTCAATGAGGGCTAGAAAAATCCATATTGTAGATTTTTAGCCACTGTACATTTAGGTCCATGATGTCCTCTAGTTGACAATGTGTGGCACATTTAGATTACATTCTATGCCTATTCTTTTGAAATACAACATCTTAAAAGACGAACAACACAACACATGAAAAGTAGAGGTACATCCCAAATGTAGTGATTGGAATCTAAAAATAACTTTTCTACTCTTAGTAAGATAACTATTGAGGGAGTAATCCTATTAAAAGAAAATTTTCTATGTCAGAGAACTAGGGAAGAGTCTTGATATTAAATAAAGTCTCATTCGGAAAAGATACCTCTATATCAGCCTTATTTTCTTTAATGATGGTAAGAGGTAGTCTGGAGAGGTGGTCTAAAAAGACATTTTCTATTTTGTTTGTATCTTTTATTATTATTTTGAATTCTGGTAGACAAATAATCCAGCATATCAACCACGGGTTTGCGTCTTTTTTGGCCATCAAGTATCAAAGGGTAGCATGATTGGTATGAAAAATAACTTTTGATAGAACAAGAAAAGAAAAGAAATTTTCAAAGGCGTAAATGATGGCTATGAGATCCTTATCTATGGTCATATAATTAATATGAGATTCATTTAAGGTATGAATTGTATAATAATTTAGGAAGAAGATGTTATTCGTATGTTGTCCTAGAACATCTCCTATGATAAGGTCACTGAAATCACATATAAGCTCAAAATATTTTTCCTAGTTTTGTGAAATGATAATTAGAGATGTCATTAGGATGTTTTTAAAAGTGCTCAAAGCTTTCTGATAGTCTTGATTGAATTCTAAAGGATCATATTTTTAAAACTAGTGTGCCAAAGGGTGTGAGACTTTTGCAAAATCTTTTACAATGCATCTTTAGAATCCAGAAAACCCAAGGAAAAAATTCTAAAACCCTTAAAAGTAGATGGATCAGGTAGATCTTTGTAAACTTTGATCTTTGTTGGATCTACTTCAATGCCTTCTTTGGAGATTCTGTATTTGACTACGATTCCTCCTTTCACCATGAAGTGACATTTTTACTAACTCAGCACCAATCATTTTTCTTCACAGTGTTGAAGAACTAGTTCCAGATTTCTAAGAAAGACATTGAATTATCTTATATAAACTGAGAGATCATCCATAAAAATCTCGAGAAATTATTCTAACATATCATGAAAAATGTGTGTCATACATAACTGGAATGTTGCTGGAGCATGAAACATTCCAAAAGACATGCATTTGTACACAAAAGTACCAAAAGAGTATGTGAAGGCAATTTTTGGACTATCAGTGGGGTCAACTGCAATTTGATTATATTATAAATATCCATCCAAGAAACAGTAGATTCATCCCCCTCTAGTCTTTCTAACATATTCTCCATAAAGGGTATGGGAAAATGGTCTTTTCTTATGGCCGAGTTCAAACATCTGTAATCCACGAAAACTCTCCACCCAGTGATTGTGAATGTTAAAATTAGTTCATCATCATCAGTTCTTGTTATTGTGAGTCCTCCATTCTAATGAATGACCTGGAGGGGTCTTATCCATTCACTTTCTGAGATAGGGATGATTATTCCCATATCCATGAGTTTTATCACATCTTTCTTGATAACTTCCTTCATGGGTGGCATGAGCCACCTCTGATGTTGTTGTTTTCTCTTTTCATTCTCTTTGAGTAAGATTATGTGAGTTTATTAAGTGGGATTTATCCCATTAATACTACCACTCCCCAGGTGATATACTTCTTGTTTTGTTTGAGGACATCAACCAACTTTTTCTCTCGATCCTGGGATAGTTCAGTGTTGAAGATAATGAGCAAGGAGAAATATTACCCTAGAAATGATTACTTTAGAGTACTGGGTAGTGGTTTTAGGAATTAATAGACGGGGATGAATGAAAGATAAGGTAAATGATGGAACATAATCTCTAGTGAGTGGTTCGATAAAGTTGACTTCCTTGAAGTCATAGTCTCCTTATTTTTTTTTGTAAAATAGTTTCACTTTCTTCCTTGAGAGCCATGTATTCTTCTCCAATCCAAGGGAGAGAAATGGCGTGATAGTCCGTAGTGTCATCTGAGTGTTGCAAAAATCTAATAAGGTTGAACACAACTTGTTCTCCTCTCACTCTGAATTTGATACATCATTGATTCACATCAATCAATGCCTTTCCTGTAGCTAGTAATGGTATTCCAATTATAATGGGAACCTTACCTTTTTCTTCTATGTACAATACCAGAAAATCAGCTTGTAAAATGAACTTGATGAATTTTACTAGCTCACCTTCCAGAATGCCTCAGGGGTAGTTGTCCGAGCAACCATATAATTACAAAGCCACCCTTGTTTCTTTGAGCTCTTTGAGTCTGAGTTTTTGAAAAGTTCTCATTGTCATAAGGTTAATTCTTTCTCCAAGATCACAGTGTGCTCTACCAAATTTTCACTTGCCTATCTCACAAGGTCTTGAGAAGCCACCTGGGTCTCTCATCTTTGGGGTAATTTTCTGTTGTACCACAACAGAGCATTCTTCATTTAAAGTGATGACTCTTAGGTCATATTTTTTTGATAATAAATATTTTAGGAACATGGAGTAAATATGAATCAGGGAAATAAATTTAGAAAATATTACGTTGATATATAATGATTTAACATATCTACAAACTTCTTGTATTGTGAATCCTACTTTATTTGTCTCAATCTTTACGGATAGGGAAGAGGTGGATGGTATAGAGGTGGGGAAACATACATAGGTTCTTTCTCAGCTGGTTTTTCTTCATAATGTAAGGTGGGAGTGACTTCATCAGCTTTTACATCAAGTAATGGTTGTTTTCTCATCTCTTATTCCTGTGGATTTTATTCTTTGGATTTTTGGAAGTCTAGAATCTTTCTACTCCTCAACACTACAACCTTAGCTTCCTCGATTGGGTATGTATCAGTGTTTGTAGGTAGAGTACCTAGTAATCTCTCAGATACGGTCTTTGAGATTTGACCATTTTCACTTCAAGGTTCTTCAAAATTTCTCGATAGTTTTACATATCTGTCTCATCGGTTGTCATTATTTGATTATACTATTGCACAAAGAACATTAGAATGTTTTCTAGATTTATTTGTATAGGTTATTGTTGAGGTCTTGGATGAGGTGGCTAAAATTTTTGTGCTCTTTGAGAGAAGGGTGGTTGTTTATCTTTTAGCCTAGGTACAAGGTTTATCAGAGGATACCCTGGTGGTCCTTGAGCTCTAAATTGGTTATATCCACCTATCAATTGAAAATAACCCTAATTGTTCCAAGGTTTCTGCTGAGAAGTCCTTTTCTAATAATACTGTTGTTGTTGGAATTGCCGGTTTTTCTGATTGAAATTGAATTAATTAAAATCTTGTTGTGGTTATTCATATCCATATTTTTAGTCTTGATAAAGACATGGGCCACCGCACATCTCGTAAGATTGTAATTCCATTACAAGGGCATGAGGGGGTTGAGTAGCTGGTATCTAAAATGCTTTAAATTTTTAATGAGCACTTCCACTTGTGCTTCTAGACTTGTGGTCTCATCAATCTAGTGGATTCCATGCTGTGGTGATCCATGATCTATTTTCCAAATACTGGCATTGTGAGATACATCATCAATAATGTATCTTCTAGATTAGGGAGTCTTGAACATGAGGCCTCCATTAGCAGCATCATTGACAACATTACATACTGCTGGCTAGAGTCCTTGATAAAAAGTTCGGAGATGTATCTATATATCAAGTCCATGATGCGGACGCTTCCTTATTAATTCTTTAAATCGATCCCACTTTTCCTAAGAATATTCTCTATCAATTTGGTTGAAATTTTGAATATTTATCTAAAGATTCTAGGTTCGGATGGGTGGGAAGTACTTTTCCAGAAATTTCTTGGCCTGTTCATACCAAGTAGTAATTGACTCGGGAGCTTGACTCTTTAGCCAGTCCTTGGCTCTATCTTGTACGGATAATGGGAAGGAATAGAGTCTTATTGCATCAGAAGAAACTCTTTGGTTGTGAAATGTTTCAAAATCCTCTATGAAGTTGGCTATATGTTCATGCAGATATTTACTTGGAAGACAATTTAATTTCCCCATGTTTTGGACCATATGAATGAGTCCAATTATTGTTTCAAAAGTATTGTCATGGATAGGGGTAGAGAAATGATAGGGATCATACGTTGTATTGATGGAAATCCATAATTCATGATCATCTTCTCTCGGTTTATTATCGGGTATTCTCTTGGAATGGATTGATTGTTGGGGTTTGGCGGGTTTGGTCCTGCAGGGTGGAATTACTCAGCCATTTCTGACTAGAGAAGAGAAGAGATATGCCTTTTGATCTTAGGATCGAAGGCCAAAGGGGAATGTGCTTCAAGATTCCTTGAACAAGTCAAAGGAACTTGGTACATGCACAAGGAAAAGATAAGAGACACAAGAGAATATAGAAACGAATGAATGGGGGTGAGGGAAAGGTAATCCTAGATCTATACTAGTGTCGTAAAACAAAGAAACAATGCTTCCTCACCGGAAATAGTGCCTAAATTTGAGAGGCGTGAGTCATATGGGTCGTTTGTTTTTGAACGGGTGTGTTAAATTATAAATTTATTTGTGTACCAAAGTTTAATAAATACTATAACATAGTATAGTAGAAGTATGGGGTTGATCCCATGAGGAGGACGCTATTCTGTAGGGAGAAAAAATCTGGTCTTGATTCCTTTGCAGGATTCCTTACTAGTTTGACTAATATTTTGAAGTTTTCTAACTATTCTTTGGGTTTAATTCTGTTTATTAAAAAGGGGTTAGGATGAAGTCGAAGTGTCTAGATAAAGTTGATCCTAATTATAATATTGGAAAGGTCCTAAATTCTTAGTCTTTGAATCAAGTGGTAGTTACTAGTTAACCTTGGTCCAATCTTCTAGTTCCACCCAGGATATAACTATTCCAGGTTTAGTGTAACGACCCAATATTTTTGAGTAGTATATTAACTTACTCTTATTGATTTAATAAGATGTTAATGGTTAATGCAGAAAGACGAGTCGATGGCTTCATCCAGTAGACTCGACCCTTATGAAGCCCACTTATCAGAGCTTGGGAAGGAGGTAGCATTTGTGGGCTTCGCTTTGGACCAAGCCCAAGCCAAACTCCAGCGTGTCAAGCTTGAACGGAAACGCCTAGGGGATAAGTTCAAGTTAGTAGAGATTACTACTAGGGCAATGTTATCTGAGCCTCCCTCATATTCTCTCACCATAGCACACCTTACACTTAGGTCATATGCCGGTGTTATAAGGGGCTATGTGACGAGACCCTAGCTTCTTTGTGTAATCCTTTGGGATGAATGAATTGATATTTCTTCCTTTAGTGATGTTTGTTAAATTTCAAATGTCCAGATAATTTTAGAATGTATTTTATTGATGAATTTTGAAAAAAATGATATTTTAAAATATTTATGAAAACCCTAAATAACTAATGATGTGTAATGATTTTCAAAAAATGGTCTTCTACAAAAGTGTTCAGTTAGTAATTTGGAGTCTAATGAGATCAACTTAATTTTTGATGAATAGTAAATTATGAATAGTGATTTTACGCTTAGGATTAGTAATGTGACCAAATGGATTAGTAATTTCACTCAAAGAAAGTTTTAATATAATTTAGACACCTAGATTAAGTAATGTGATTCAATAAAATGGGTAAATAACGGTTTCATAAATTATTAGTCAAGTATTACTTTTTTTCGGATGAATAGTGTTTTTTAATTAAAAATTTAATTAAAAATAATTAGAAAATTATTTTTATAAAAAGGACTTTATTTTTGAACTCAGAGCATCGATATTATGTTAAGGTAATTTTTGGGGATTTTTCTGGAAAAAATGAATTCTCGATGAATAGTGTTTTTATTTAGAAATTAAATTAAAAATATTTAGAAAATTATTTTTATAAAATGGATTTCATTTTTGAAATCAAAGCATTGATATTTGGTTAAGGTGAAATTTTGGGATTATTCTGAGAAAGTTGAATTTTCGATGAATAGTGAAAATATAGTTTTTAAGTTACGGGTGTTTAATGACATCATTAAATGATGTATTAAGTATATATTCAAATTTTTCGAATTATGAATAGTAAGATAAGGTATGAGGTGTCCCAAGTGGCCAATACCATGGGCAAATACCATGGGCAAGCCCATGGTTTTTCCAAAACCACTAATGAGGTGTCCCTTGGCCATTAATGCCTTGTCCCCTCACTTTCCCTATAAATACCCACCCTTTCCTCCTTTAGTTTTCACTCCCAACTCTCCCCCAACGAAGTTCGGGTCTCCTTACCTCCCAAGGAGTCTTCCCAAGGTGCCCCCAAGCCCTCAAGGTCCAAAACTTTGAGTTTCAAGAGTCACGTTTTAAGGTAAGGGATCCGACCTCTCTCTTTCTTTTCATGTAATCTCTTTTATGTCATTCCTTTTATGATCCATGTTCTTATGTGAGAGGATGTTATTTTATATTCCTCTTACTACCCTTTTCATTTTTATATGTCGAGAGGTCCCCTATTACTCTCATCATTTCATTTTATGAAAGTTTAAGTGACGTCGTTAGGCTGCCGAATTTTTAAGGGATTCTTTCACCCTTCTCATTTTTCAAGTTCGATTTTCATGTCAAGTCTTTCAAGTTCCTTTTTATTATGTTGGGGTATGATATCTATATCTATCATACTTATCTCTTATGATAATATTATGAGATACCCTATTTGATATTGTCAATTCATTTTTATTGAAGTTTAAGTGACGCCGTTAGGCTGCCGAATTTTCATAAGAGAAATCTAATTTTTGTCTTCCTTCCATGTTTTTCATTTCAAATGGTATGTCCTTAAAATTTCATTACCATGTCCATATATATATTTCTTATTATGTCCCCCTACTGTTTTATGGATCATTTGAGTGGGTGACCCATGTCCCCTCTCTTTTCAATGTTTTCTAAAACCCCGAAACATAGCCGTTATGCTGCAGAATTTTCGTCTCAAAATGCCTCTCTCTTTTCTCAAAATTATTTTATGTTATAAATTGAATACTCAAAGCTCTTATTTCTACAAGTGTATTCACATATATACCAAAATGTTCTATTTTAAATTCTGGGATTTACATACATGAGACCCACTTTCCCTTTTCGTGGGTTTAAAGTGACGTAAAGATCCTGTCTTTAAAGCAGTTTTTTTAAAACGTTATGATTATGAAATGAATCCCATTTATTTTATGCTATGTGGGTTATTTATTAAATTTTTGATGATGATATATGTAGCTCACATGATAATAAAGGCAAATTTAAGGGTGCGCCCTGATAGCGCTCCACTGCATTGGGTAATGATGTAACCACTAGAGATTACAATTTTCACGATACCTTGGTGAATAACCTTGGTAATTTTCAAATGACACCTTGGGGATGGACCTTGGTGATATGTTCATGATTGTCTATGTTAAATGATGTAGCCACATCTTCAAGTTATGAAAAATTTTATTTGTATTACGAAATGCCTCATTATTTCTTTCTCATGCCTTAAAGTTCTTTTCATGTCCTTATTTATTTATATCCAGTTCACATGTAAAATGTTCCTCTTGTTTCCCTTACTTGGCCTTCTACTCACCCCTTCTTTTGATGTATGTCCCCAGGTTATGAGATGCAGTAATGAACCTAAGATGAACTTAAGGAGAATCCTTTCAAGTGTTTAATAAGAATGCTTTATGTTGTTTTCTTGTATTATGTTCCTGGTTTCCAAGACACTAAACCTTAAAGATCCTCAGTTTTGTGTAATGTAATGAAAGTTTATGTTATTAAAAGACGGGATGTTATAGTTGGTATCAAAGGATGGTTTAGTTATTTGTGGAAATTAGGATATAAAAACTTTAGGAAGAACCCTATAGAAAAGTTTAAATATAGGAAAACTTCCTGGTATTTTGGTAAGTATTGAGTAAGTGGTTTATCAAACAAATACATCCCTGTCTGGATATGAGCAGGTAGAGGCGGCTCTGGCACAGATGTACATAGGGGTAAAACCCGAAAACACCGCTTTGAGCTAGACTCAAACAGGAACTGGTGCACGATAATGGGCCTTGCTGCACTCTTGGTTACGACACTCCCGGGGGATATGTTTGCTTAATCACAAGCTTTTTATGAATCATTATGAAGGAATTATAGAGAAGTATAATTGTCTAAGCATGAAGTCTTAGTTAAAGGATTCATAAATGAAATAAGTTTCTCACTAAGGTTTTATTCTTTTAGAAAATTGCGGGCAATAGGAGGAACCGTGCCGATGGTGACCGCAATGCACCATGTGATGACGGCCCTCCGATGGAAGCCGGAATGGAAACATTCATGCGAATGATGAACCAACTGACTCAAGTTATGAGTAATAACTTGAATCAAGCTGAGAGGCCGATATCACCACGAAGGGAACAACTTTCTGTTGAGTCCTTTATGCGTCAACAACCGCCAACATTTAATGGATATACTGACCCATTGGTTGTGGAACAATGTATAAGCTCCATTGAAAAGATCTTTTATGTACTTCATTGTTCGGAAGAAGAAAAAGTCACCCTTGCTGTTTACCGCCTAGAGGGAGAAGCTGATCAGTGGTGGTCACTGATCAAAAACATGAAGCCACGAGGAGAGATGGAAGCTATGGAGTGGGAAGAATTCCGGGGAATATTCTTTAATAAGTATTTCCCTCGTTCGATGAGAACGAGAATGGAGAAAGAATATCTCGAGATGAAGCAAAAGGAAAATGAATCAGTTGGAACCTATGAGATGAACTTCACAAGGCTTTCCGGTTATACCTCAAGCTTTGTCATGGACCCTAATGGGAAGGTTGATAGATTCTTTGGCGTACTACGACCTCATCTGCGGAAGAATCTAGCCAATAGGGACTACGATAGCTATAAAGAAATAGTTCGAAGTGCTATGAAAGTTGAACTAGAGTTTGGGGAGACACAGTGGTCTCACAAATCTAATGAAAAGAAGAGAACTATAGAACCAAGCCTGGGAAGAAGTTTTTATTAGGAAAGAGGTGAAAAACATATGCAACACGCCACATGCAATAAGTGTGGGAATAAGCATTCGGGGAAATGCTTGATCGGAAGTGGTAAGTGATACAAGTGTGGAAGAGAAGGCCATATTTCTCGAAATTTTCGTAGTGATGTGAAGCCTCAACTTCCCAACACTAACGACAGAGGAAAGATGGTTCTGGCCCTACCCGAATTCACATGCTTCAAGTGTGGACAGCTTGGGCACTTTTCTAATCAATATCCCAATCCGAGGGCGGTGGAGGGGAATCACCATCAACCTCAGCAGAGGCCAAGGGAGCAAGGTCGTGCTTTCGCTATCACAACAACTGATGTTGAAGTTCCAAATGATGTGGTAGAAGGTACTCTTGTCGTCCTATCAAAACTAGCAAGTACTTTATTTTATTCTGGTTCTACACATTCCTTTATTTCCTCCAAGTTTGCAAGGAATATAGAATCAATCCCTGAACTGCTAGAGGTAGAGTTGTCAGTTAAGACTCCAAGTGGGATTATCCTTGCATTAACAGTATTTGGAGACTCTAGTGTTTACTTTGGTGAGCACAATCTTATCGCAAATCTAGTAGTCATTCCCATGATGGAATTCAAAATTATACTAGGGATGGACTGGCTCTCAAAGTATAATGCTAAGATCAAATGCAGAAGTAAGGAAATATCAGTAGTATTGAATGAACAACCTACAGTTATCTTCCAAGGAGAGATATCCCGAACTGATCCCTATCTAGAATCACCACCTATAGCTTTCTTTATGGAGTTAATCGGCGATGATGAAGAAGGAAAAGGGAGCATACAAATAGAAGATGTTCCGATTGTTCAGGAATACGTGGATGTATTTCCTGAGGAGTTACCTGGACCTCCCCCAGAAAGAGAGGTAGAGTTCTCCATTGAACTCGTACCTGGGTCTCAACCGATATCAAAGACTCCGTATAGAATGGAAAATGTGGAGCTAGAAGAGTTAAAGAAACAACTCCAAGACTTGTTGGAGAAGGGGTTTATCTGACCAAGTGTGTCTCCTTGGGGAGCACCAGTTCTCTTGGTGAAGAAGAAGGATGGATCAATGCGGCTATGCATTGATTATAGAGAACTGAATGGGATCACAGTGAAGAACATATATCCTCTTTCAAAAATTGATGATTTATTTGACCAACTTCGTGGGGATCAATTCTTCTCTAAGATTGACCTTCGATCTGGTTATCATCAACTGAGGGTGAAGAAGGAAGATATTCCAAAGACTGCCTTCCGATCAAGATATGGGCATTATGAGTTTACTGTTATGCCTTTCGGCTTGACTAATGCTCCTGCTATTTTCATGGATTTAATGAATAGAGTCTTTAAGGAATACCTTGATAACTTTGTGGTAGTTTTTATTGATGATATTTTGATATATTCAAAAAGTCGTGAGGAGCATGAAGATCATCTGAGGGTTATTTTGAAAACTCTACGGAAGGAGAGGCTCTTTGGAAAGTTCAGCAAGTGTGAGTTTTGGTTACAACAAGTGGATTTCTTGGGGCACATCGTAACCAATGAAGGAATCTCGGTTGACCCTGCAAAGACAATGGTTGTGGAGGAGTGGCCTCAACCCACAACAGTAACTGATATTCGTAGTTTCCTTGGTTTAGCGGGATATTATAGGAGGTTTGTGAAAAACTTTTCATGGCTTTCTAATCCACTAACCAAGTTGAATCGAAAAGGGGTTAAGTTCATATGGAAAAAGGAATGCGAGGAAAGTTTCCAAGAGCTAAAGAATAGATTGGTTACTGCACCTGTGTTAACACTACCCTCTATCGGAGAAGGATTCGTTATTTTTAGCGATGAATCTCTGAAAGGGCTTGGGTGCGTCCTCATGCATAATGACAAGGTAATTGCTTATGCATCTCGACAGTTGAAGATTCATGAGAAGAATTATCCTACGCATGATCTAGAGCTGGCAGCAGTTGTTTTTTCTCTAAAGTTATGGAGGCAATATCTTTATGGGGAGAAATGTGATATATACACCGACCACCAAAGTTTAAAGTATATTTTCACACAGAAAGAATTGAACATGAGACAAAGGAGATGGTTGGAGATTATTAAAGACTATGATTGTTCAATTCATTATCACCCTGGAAGAGCAAACAAAGTCACGGATGCATTAAGAAGGAAAGATCCTGTTGCTCTGGAAACAATGAGGATCTTAGGAGACCCTTGATTAAAGATCTAGTAAACCTGGACATGGGAATTATAAGGAAAGGGACATCATCAACCTTATACCAAATGATTTCTCAACCTTCATTACTAGAGAAGATCATGAAGGCTCAAAAAGAAGATCCTTTGCTGCAGGAGAAGTTTGAGGCTGTAAAGGATGGGAAGTTCCCTGATTTCAATATTGATCAAGAAGGTGTATTTAAATTTCGTACAAGACTATGTGTTCCATCTATTCCGGAGATAAATAAAGAACTGATGGATGAATCTCATAGCTCAACTTTCTCTATACATCCGGGAAGCACTAAGATGTATAGAGACCTTCCTGATCATTATTGGTGGGATAACATGAAGAGGGAGATTGCTGATTACACTACAAGGTGCCTGGTGTGTCAGCAAGTAAAGGAAGAACGACAACTTCCTAAGGGGGTATTACAACCGCTACCCATACCAGTATGGAAGTGGGATAATATCACTATGGACTTTGTAACTGGTCTCCTAAAAACATCCAAAGGAAATAATGTGATATGGGTTATTGTGGACCGTCTCACCAAGACAACCCATTTTATCTCTATTAGGGAAGATTTATCTCTGGATCAGCTTGACAAGATATATGTGAAGGAAGTGGTAAAGCTTCATGGGGTACCACTATCCATCATATCTGATCGTGACCCAAGATTCACATCAAAATTCTGGAGAAGTCTTCAATATGCTCTGAATACTGAATTGAATTTTAGTACGGCCTATCATCCTCAAACTGATGGCCAATCTGAAAGGACTATTCAGACACTCGAAGACATGTTGAGATTATGCTCAATGGAATTTAAAGGTGGATGGGATCAACACCTCCCATTAGTGGAGTTCTACTATAACAACACCTTCCATGCGAGTATTTAGATGGCACCCTATGAAGCTCTGTATGGAAAGCGGAGTAGAACTCCTACTTGTTGGGATGAAACTGGTGAGAGAAAGCTTCTTGGGCCTGATCTTGTGCAAGAGATGACAGAACAGGTTCATGCCATCCAACAACACATAAAGGCTGCTCAGAGTCGGCAGAAGAGCTATGCTAACAATCTTCGAAGGGACTTAGAGTTTGGTGTTGGAGACAAAGTCTTCCTTCAAATTTCTCCATGGAAGAGAGTCATACGGTTTGGGAAGAAAGGGAAGCTCAGTCCTAGGTACATTGGCCCCTATGAAATCTTTGATCGCATAGGAGTAGTGGCCTATCGTCTAGCACTTCCACCGAACCTAGCTCAAGTTCATGATGTCTTCCATGTATCTCTCTCAAGGAAGTACATACCCGACCCTTCACATGTACTGAACCCAGAGGTGGTACAACTGGAACATGACCTCTCTTATGAGGAGCATCTAGTGGGGATCTTGGACCGTAGAGACAGGGTTCTACGAAACAAGACTACCCACCTTGTAAAAGTGTTGTGGAGGAATCATAAATATGAAGAAGCGACTTGAGAGCCTGAGGAAACAATGAAGCAAAAGTACCCTCACCTTTTCGACTAGGCCTCAAGTATAAATTTCGGGGACGGAATTTCTTAAGGGGGGAAGAATGTAACGACCCAATCTTTTTGAGTAGTATATTAACTTACTCTTATTGATTTAATAAGATGTTAATGGTTAATGCAGAAAGAGGAGTCGATGGCTTCATCCAGTAGACTCGACCCTTATAAAGCCCACTTATCAGAGCTTGGGAAGGAGGTAGCATCTGTGGGCTTCGCTTTGGACCAAGCCCAAGCCGAACTCCAGCGTGTCAAGCTTGAACGGAAATGCCTACGGGAGAAGTTCAAGTTAGTAGAGATTACTACAAGGGCAATGTTATCTGAGCCTCCCTCAGATTCTCTCACCATAGCACACCTTACACTTAGGTCATATGCCGGTGTTATAAGGGGCTATGTGACGAGACCCTAAATTCTTTGTGTAATCCTTTGGGATGAATGAATTGAGATTTATTCCTTAGTGATGTTTTTTAAATTTCAAATGTCCAGATAATTTTAGAATGTATTTTATTGATGAATTTTGAAAAAAAAGGATATTTTAAAATATTTATGAAAACCCTAAATAACTAATGATGTGTAATGATTTTCAAAAAATGGTCTGCTACAAAAGTGTTCAGTAAGGAATTTGGAGTCTAATAAGATCAAATTAATTTTTGATGAATAGTAAATTATAAATAGTGATTTTACGCTTAGGATTAGTAATGTGACCAAATGGATTAGTAATTTCAGTCAAAGAAAGTTTTAATATAATTTAGACACGTAGATTAAGTAATGTGATTCAATAAAATTGGTAAATAATGGTTTCATAAATTTTTAGTCAAGTATTAGTTTTTTCGGATGAATAGTGTTTTTTAATTAAAAATAATTAGAAAATTATTTTTATAAAAAGGACTTTATTTTTGAACACAAAGCATCGATATTATGTTAAGGTAATTTTTGGGGATTTTTATGAAAAAAATGAATTCTCGATGAATAGTGTTTTTATTTAAAAATTAAATTAAAAATATTTAGAAAATTATTTTTATAAAATGGATTTCATTTTTGAAATCAGAGCATTGATATTTGGTTAAGGTGAAATTTTGGGATTATTCTGAGAAAGTTGAATTTTCGATGAATAGTGAAAATATAGTTTTTAAGTTACGGGTGTTTAATGATATCATTAAATAATGTATTAAGTATATATTAAAATTGGTCGAATTATGAATAGTAAGATAAGGTATGAGGTGTCCCAAGTGGCCAATACCATGGGCAAATACTATGGGAAAGCCCATGGTTTTGCCAAAACCACTAATGAGGTGTCCCTTGGCCATTAATGCCTTGTCCCCTCACTTTCCCTATAAATACCCACCATTTCCTCCTTTAGTTTTCACTCCCAACTCTCCCCCAACGAAGTTCTGGTCTCATTACCTCCCAAAGAGTCCTCCCAAGGTGCCCCCAAGCCCTCAAGGTCCAAAACTTTTAGTTTCAAGAGTCACGTTTTAAGGTAAGGGATCCGACCTCTCTCTTTCTTTTCATGTAATCTCTTTTATGTCATTCCTTTTATGATCCATGTTCTTATGTGAGAGGATTTTATTTTATATTCCTCTTACTACCCTTTTCATTTTTATATGATGAGAGGTCCCCTATTACTCTCATCATTTCATTTTATGAAAGTTTAAGTGACGCCGTTAGGCTGCCGAATTTTTAAGAGATTCTTTCACCCTTCTCATTTTTCAAGTTCGATTTTCATGTCAATTTTTTCAAGTTCCTTTTTATTATGTTGGGGTATGATCTCTATATCTATCATACTGATCTCTTATGATCATATTATTAGAGACCCTATTTTATCTTGTCAATTCATTATTATTGAAGTTTAAGTGACGCCGTTAGGCTGCCGAATTTTCATAAGAGAAATCTAATTTTTGTCTTCCTTCCATGTTTTTCATTTCAAATTGTATGTCCTTAAAATTTCATTACCATGTCCATATATCCTTCTTATTATGTCCCCATACTATTTTATGGATCATTTATGAGTGGGTGACCCATGTACCCTCTCTTTTCAATGTTTTCTAAAACCCCGAAACATAGCTGGTATGCTGCAGAATTTTCGTCTCAAAATGCCTCTCTCTTTTCTCAAAACTATTTTATGTTATAAAGTGAATAATCAAAGCTCTTATTTCTACAAGTGTATTCACATATATACCAAAATGTTCTATTTTAAATTATGTGATTTACATACATGTGACCCACTTTCCCTTTTCGTGGGTTTAAAGTGACGTAAAGATCCTGTCTTTAAAGCAGTTTTTTAAAACGTTATGATTATGAAATGAAACCCATTTATTTTTTGCTATGTGGGTTATTTATGAATTTTTTGATGATGATATATGTGGATCACATGATAATAAATGCAAATTTAAGGGTGCGCCCTGATAGCGCTCCAATGCATTGGGTAATGATGTAACCACTAGAGATTACAATTTTCACGATACCTTGGTGAATAACCTTGGTAATTTTCAAATGACACCTTGGGGATGGAACTTGGTGATATGTTCATGATTGTCTATGTTAAATGATGTAGCCACATCTTCAAGTTATGAAAAATGTTATTTTTATTGTGAAATGCCTCATGATTTCATTCTCATGCCTTAAAGTTCTTTTCATGTCCTTATTGAAGTATATCCAGTTCACATGTAAAATGTTCCTCTTGTTTCCCTTACTGGGCCTTCTTCTCACCCCTTCTTTTGATGTATGTCCCCAGGTTATGAGATGCAGTAATGAACCTGGGATGAACTTAAGGAGAAGCCTTTCAAGTGTTTAAGAAGAATGCTTTATGTTGTTTTCTGGTATTATGTTCCTGGTTTCCAAGACACTAAACCTTAAAGATCCTCAGTTTTGTGTAATGTAATGAAAGTTTATGTTATTAAAAGACGGGATGTTATATTTAGGAGGCTTATTACAGTCCTAAAGTCATTAAGTTTAGCTTATATTGTAGAATTTTCCCTAAGATAATGGTCATAGACTTAGTTCCCTCTAATTAGGATAGGGTCACTTGTTTAAATGTCCAATGGTTACAGTACAGTCACTCAAATGGTATTTGGCCCTTGGGTTATATCCTAATTACTAATAAAATTAGGTTTTTAAAGTTTAAAACTAGATGTCTAATTAATCATATAGATACATTGAATCGTTATCCCTACCCTTGATGCATTTAGCAACTCA
Source organism: Viscum album (assembly GCA_963277665.1). Classification (NCBI taxonomy): domain Eukaryota; kingdom Viridiplantae; phylum Streptophyta; class Magnoliopsida; order Santalales; family Viscaceae; genus Viscum; species Viscum album. The sequence goes on along the minus strand of OY728125.1, from coordinate 1,412,794,766 downwards.
TGATGGTAATTAAATCAATAAAAGGATAAAAGAAATCATAATAATGATAGAAATGGATTAAATTGAATAAAAATTTAATGATATGAAATAAAAAATAAATAACCCTAAAAATAAAACCTTACTTGAAAGGAATGAAATGGAAATGAAATGATGTGGGAATTGAAGGTGTTGAATAAAATGAATCCACCACACTTTGATTGAAAACGTAATGGAGTCACAAAGAACTAAAGTGATTTAAGTTGGAAAAGAGAAGGGAATTCTGAAGGGAGTCTAAGGGAAGGAGATATAATCCAAGTCTTCTCTAATGTGATATCGAGCTACTCCTTATATAGGCATAAGTGGTCATGGCGTGTACTTAATCGTCACATTGTGAACCCTTAATCCGCATTAATTTAACCAAGATATTCAGCAAGGAATGAAGATATTCCATGGATTAATGAATTTTGACCATGGTCATGTCATTTATAGGTGGTTCACAACATGTACCCCATGGACAACTTGATTTTATGCATTGAATCCTCATGGATTTCTTTGACTTGAGTCACGGCGTGTAGGAGGAATTCACGAAATGAAATGGAAATTTCTTCAGTCATCATGGTTGTTCATGGAATGGATTCATGGTTTAATATATGTTGTGATCATCAAGTACATGATGTGAACTTGGCCACCAGGTTGTGTACTTGTCCATTTTTTGTAGCTTTTCTGCCTTTCTTTTTTTGGACCTTGTGAAGCCCAGTTTCATGTAATATTATACATCTACCATGTTTATTATCCAGTAAATGAATGAAAAACAATGGAAAAGGGAAAAAAATATATATAACATTTAGTCTTATCAAATTCACATAATTGGAAAAATTTATTTTAATATTAATCATGCATATGCGATGAGAAAGTGGGTTTTTAAAGAGAAAATGTACAAAATATTAAAACTTTTTTATATAAAAATTTAATATAAAAATGATTTAATGACCTAAATTGGATTAATAAATATATAAATGAACTAATTTTACTTTAAAACCAATTAAAAATATAATTTAACATTATAAATAATTTAAATGGAATGAGAGTTTTCAATTAAAATTCTATATTTTTAACTATTCATCAACAAATGAATCATTTTAAAAAAATACAAAAAACTAATCCTAAGATAATTTTGATATTAGGATTTAAAAAATTACATTTATTTATTTAAATAAATTTTCTAAATTTATGAAAAATTATTTTTAGATTATTTTTGAAAAACGAGACTAAACCACAGTTTAGAAAAATCCATTTTTTTCAAAGACGTTTTTAATCATTTAATTAATTCATTATTTATTTCTAATAAATATATTACCATTGAAGTTATTTTTAAATGTGTGAAAAATATAAGTTTCATAATTTATTTATTACTCTTCATATCCTCTAATTCAATGGATGTGTTATAACAATAATATTTAAATTATAATATTTTAATAGAGTCACGTGTTTTATTAAAACCTGGTGTATCATGTATTGCGAGAAATCAAAGAGATTAAATTTATTTAAAAATAAAAATATCATAATTTATTAAGGTGTTACATTATCTTATAATAATAGGGTTTTGTGTCATATACTCTATCAAACATGATTTTCCTCATTTAGAATCTTAGGGAGTTACACGATTAATCCAAACAAAAATACTTCCCCAAACTTTAGGTCATTTTCCCCAATAAAGGATCTCTATTCCCAAGAATCCAACAATGCACTTAAAAATGTAAAAAAATTAAAATAACTCCTTAAGGAATTTAAAATGGTGTTAAACTCTCCTTTTTTAATATAATTAATCTTAGAAATGTTTAAAAGAGACACCTTTGTTATTTATCTTTTTGATCAAGAATATTTTTCTTCCTTGTCCATGTTCTTCTAAATTATTTTACAGGAGTAATTTTTATTTATAAAATGAATTGTTAAGGAGGTTTTTTTGAAATCCTTGACTATTTTACAATGTTTTAAAGGATTTTTTTTTCAAATGGGATATTTTTTATATTCTTTACAAAAATGGAATGGAAGGTTTATTTATGTACAAGATGTTAACTAATTTTCCCGTCTCTATAACCATTTTAAACAATTAAGATTATTTTATATGTTTTAAATAGTTTTCAAAAAAACCTATTTAATGAAATTATATTTTAATATTCACATCAATTTTACTTTTTTTAAAGGGTCATGAATTTATTTAAAAACCCATATTTCTAGAAAATTGATAGTCATTTATTATATATTATTATTTTTTGTTCATTAACTTTATGATGGAATATTTAATTTCTTATGATTGTATTTATTTGGATATTACAATTATTTTATTATAAATATCCTTTGTATCATGTTTATTATGATTGATTATACCATATATCATTTATACATATGGTGTTTTATAATGAATTCCATTTTATTGATTTGGAAAATCTTGATATTCGGTATCCATTACTCAATACATATAATTTTTGATAAATCATATTGTTTATGAATTAACTATTTTATTCAATTTATGATGATTTAATTGGACAAACTGTGATGGGTGGGGATCAAAATTATATATCCCCTCAATGCATTGACATATATCATGATACAAACCAGTTGGAAAGCCTCATTATATGGGTTTTTAGTATATACCTATACATCAATTAGACTGACTTGGAATAATGATTTAATTATAAAGATATCACGATGTCTGTGATCATGACAACCAACACTATTAATTTCCTTCATTTAGAATTAAGTTATTTTTATACCTGAGATTACAATATTGATATTATCTATGGATGAATTTCACGGTCAAGTTATATATTAAATGGTATTTCTTTTTCAATTATTTACCTTTCCATATTTATTATGCCTTATTTAATCAAGATAGATTCTATTGTATGTAACCCTTATTGACCTTTTTAGCTCACTTTTATTTTATGTTTCCTTTTCCAAATAACACACTTATGTTTAATATAAATTATATGGAACAATATTCTAGATTCATTAATGATGTTCTCAAAAAAATGTTATGTTGTATTTTTGTTTTAAAATATAACGTGAGATTCAATTAATGATATTTCTTACCAAGAATAATAAAATATTCATCACTTTAGGATATGAAAACTTTTATGTATATAAAATATAATAAATAATACATTATCTATAGGTTCCTAGATTTGGGGTTGTTAAATTTGGTATCTGAGAAATTTTAGTAGAAACCTTGAGAATAAAATTTAAGAAAACATTGATTAGGGAACATAATACTATAACTGACTTTAATGATATGTTTAATTATTGAATAACATCCTAATATTTTTGTTAAGGGATATTTTATGTAGTTTTCTTATAAAAACATCCCTTTATAGATACTATAAGTGGATGTGGTTTTTTCATAGATGAATATATGGGTAATAACCCCAAAAAGAGATGGTTTAGTATATATCGTCCATCATTATCATTCCTAGAGATTATCCCCAAATGGAACACCTAGTTTGACACACTTGAGGGATATTCTTGTTTAATTAATGTTTAATTTATAATTCATTATAAATTATTTGAATAGTTGATGAATATAAACATCCAGGGTTAAACCTATGGCGTATTAAAATGAAGAGAATGTTCCATCATTTAGAAATTATTTGAATGATTTTTAATGATTTCTCACTATAATTACTGTTTCTCATGAAAAGATATTTGGTTTTAATCAATGATTGGAAATAGAAGGTACCATGTTAATGATGAAGTTGATGGACCTGCAAACGACTTTCCCCATGAGTAATCAAATGAAATTGAAGATGGATTGTGAAACCTTATGGTTATGCCTAATCATTTATCTCATTATACAATTATCAATTCTAACATGTTTTAGTTTCCCAACACACCTAATAATAGAAAAATAGAGTTTTATTATGGTTATGGAGGGAATAAGATTTAGTTCCCTTCAAGTTATGTATGTGGGAATAATTCCTTGGTGAAATGTCCTAGAGAAACCATAAAATGTTTTATGTGTGGGAAAGAAGGGAATAAAGAATTTAAATTCCAAGGAAAAATAAAGGTTATGAAGGAGGGATATAAAGTTCATTATATGGTTCCATTTTTTTAATGACTTGTTTTTGGGGAGTATGGGATGTAACACCACAATATTTTATTAAATATTTCTCTTTAAATAATTTTAATTCTTCAATACCCATCGTTGCATGCAATCGAGAGTTTAAATGAACCGTGATACACTATTATTATAAAATGACTGTTATAACATAACAATTAAACTGTAGAGTAAATATTAATAAATAATTTTTTTAAATAAATTTAAATTTACAACTCAATTTGAATTTATATTTATGTGTTTAAAAAATAGTCGCACATTTTGTTTTTGTAAAATCACTTTATTATTTGAAAATATGTTCTCTTAAAAAATGAGTTAATGAGTGAATATTAATTTTATGATGTTATAAAAAGTGGTTTGGAAAAAATTAATTTTATTTTTTTAATTCACCGTATTAAAATTATTTTTAATTATTTTTAAAACTTTTATTTTTTAGGAATAGTGAAAATACTTATTTTTCTTAAAAATAGTATTTTCATTTAAATTCTCTAGAAGGTAAAATTATGTTTCGGATAAGTTTTAAAATTTTAATTAGTTAATTTTAATTTTAGAAAATACAGTTAAGTTTTTTAAAATTATTTTATAAATTAATTTAATATAAATACATTTTATAATAGCATTTTTATGAAAACATAGTTTTTCATGGCGTTTTATGGGTTTTACCTTGAATTAAATTATGAATCTTTTGTATTTTAAATTTTCAAAAAATTGCTTCCAAATTTTTATTCATAAGGTCCAAATTTATTTAATAGGCACCCGTTATTTTTCCCCATTAGGAATAGTTACCAAGGTAAATTTGGTTACCCCAATAAATGGTAAATTGGGTGATTTAGGTTAAAAATAAAATGATAATGACTATAAAATGTGCCTAATATAAGAAAAAAATTTATTGGATGAATATTTTTATAACCATAACACCTAAGTATATTAATTAAGTTTTTTAATGGACCCATGTCCCTGAAAATGAATTATATATTATTTAAATAAAATAAAGTCACAAAATGTCACTTTCTTTGTCTTAAATATACTTTATCTTTCCACATGAGGAAAAGGTATGTTATAAATAAATAAAATTTTCAATTTTTAACTTAATAAAAATATTTTCGTGATAGAAATTTATTTTTTTGGGCCACTTTGAAGAGGTTATAATATTTATAATATTTTATTCAATAAAAATTCAATGATGTCGCATTCATGTTTTAAATATTATATCATTTTAAAAATACGGTTTAGAAAAAGATATATTATACCACAAATATTATTTGTAAATATAGAAGATTTAAATTCCACATGGTTTTTTATTTTTAATTTTTATAAAATAAACAATTTTATAAAATAATTACACAATGTGGATGAGATAATTATTATATTAATTAAAATATCAAATAAATATTTCTAAAAATATTAAAAGAAATATTATTTGAGATTATTAATGTGACAAAAGAATTTTATTCATAACCTTTACATCTTATGGATATAATAAAATATATATTTTTATATTTTAAATTATTATCTTGATATTTTTAAAATTTTAATAAATGAATAATGTCAAAATTGCAAATAATGATACTTTATCAAAATAATATTTTATTAATTTTTTTTAAAACAATAAAACATATTAAAAAATAAAAAATAAATATAATATTATTGATTTTTTTTAAAATTTTCATTTATTGTCAAATTTACATCACATAAGTAAAAATTACAACCTTTTAATATTGAAACATTTGTTGTCATAGTTAAAATTAATAGGTTAGTTAAGGGTTAATCAAAATGATAAGGTTCGAAATAATACCAAAAGATGTTTAAAATATTTTGGTTTAATATATTATAAACTTTTATCATATTATAATGAAATAAATGAAATTTTATAGTTATTTTTATTGAAATGTAATATATTATAAATTAATATTTTTTCAAATTCCAAAAGTGACCCTCACCTCAATTATAAAAGGGAACCTCCTCCCTCACTTCTCCATATCACATAGAGAATTCAAGCTCATCCATACCGTAAAAATTTACTTTATAAAATTCACTATACACATTATATTGGTTCTATTATTCTCATAATACCAACCCAAGTATCCTTGAGAGGAGATCTAATGGAAGTTCACCGAAAAGAGGTAATTGTCTTTACCGACCCTTTATAGATTATTTCTTCTTATACTTTTTCTTTAGGTATTATTTTCATCATAAGGTAATAAATCCCATATTAAATATTTTTAATATGTTACTATGATTATAAAACAACCATATTTCACCTTTTATCTATCCCATGAAAAACAAAAGCATCGCACGTGTGTACGTATGGATTACCGTCTCTATGTCGTGGTGCAATATGTTTTTCATCACAACTTTACTTGGATTGGTATAATGATAAAAATAATAGATTTATATAATAATTATAAAATAATATTTATTCTAGAAAAGATAAATATATTATCTACTTCCTTAACATTTCACCATTATGGAATTGATACCATCGCTCGTGTGTACATACGATCTACCATCTCTATGACGCGATGTGATTCATTTTCCATGTTCACAATTTAAGAATGATTTTATAAGTGTATTTAATTAATAAATACGATATATATTACCTCAATATAATTATTTAAATTATCAAACAATATACTATTCACAAGAACCAAGACTTATATGATAAAAATTACATAGAAAAATGAAGCAGTTAACACACAAAAGAAGGGTAATAATGAAATATTATCAACAAACAAGTGATAAGATGATATAATAGAATCATATATGATATCATAAATATTAATATGTTTATGTAATATTTTAATAACATTATTTAAACCATTATATAGGTGGTTAATATACTAATTAATAAAATCAGACCCCAAGTAAGTGTTAATTTCACAATCTCATTATTATTCAAGATTGTTTATATTTAAGTCTATACTTGGAAATATTTATCTTTTATTTACATGTTTATTAAAATTATTATCCAAATATTTTAATATATTTTAATTTCATTTTTACACATGTGTGAATTTTACTAAATAGTTTTAAAGAAATCTTTTTGTCATTTTCCAAATGAGGTTATTTATGGATTTTCTGGAAAAAGTACGTAATGAATGTTTTTTAACTTATAATACATGAAAATATTTTTCCACTTTAATGAAATCTTAATGAATTCAATATTACCATACTATCTTACAATTTTATTATCAAATAATATTGTTTATTTTAAAATTACAAGGAATATTAAGAAAAAAATGTTTTCAAAGTAGAAAGAATATTTTCATCAAGAATTATTTCAAGTGATCTATAAAAATTATTTTCCATCTAAGATAACATTAGTTGATTTTACATATGATTTAGTAGGTATATTTTTTAATAATACTTTACTTTTTCTTTTTTGGATGGTTTATGTTTATGATTGAATGACATTTATGAAACCCATTTCTTTTCTATGAGTTATGATATGTTGAAATTCTTATGATATCTATTTACTTTCATGGGTTAGGATAGGTTGAATGATTTATGTTAATATGGAACACATATGTATGGTTTTAATTATTTTATGTTTGAGAACTATATCTCTATCCAAGGAATTGATTAAATATTTATATCTAATTATATAGACATAACTAGAATGCGAAGTGAACTTAGTTCAATAATACTAGACTAAAACAGGAGTAAACTTGGTTCAGTAAGGGACTTTTTCTACTATGAGGGTCTTGGAAGTGATCCTTAAATAAAGTTAAAATGATTTCATTTGCTTATATTTTTTCCATAATTTTATTTCTTATGTTATGCTCCCATGAATTACGTTCTTTATACAATGATCCTTACTATGAAAGGTATAATTTTCAAAATTTATTTTCATGTTCTTATTCCCTTATGATTATGTTATCTTCCTTTATTTCCCTTAATGACCATCTAAGATCACCCTTTTATTATGTTTATTTTACCTAGGATATTAAGAAAGTTATTAAGTAATATTAATAAAAAACTTATTCTAGTTATTAAGGAATAAGTATGATATATTTTCGATGTTTTATGAATCATTTGTTTATTTATCCATTTTCCAAAGATATTGAAACTATATGATTCTTGATTGGTTTTTTATATTATGTAATGAATTTTATTCTATTTAGATGTAATATATACATTTAAAAACTATTGACCATTATAGTAGTTATTAGAGAAAGGTTTAGTTAACCTTTGGAAAATAGGATGATGAAACCATAGTAAGAACCCTAATGATAAGTCTAAGTATAGGATACAATCCTAGTATTTTGGTGGAAATAATAAATAACCTATGATAAAACCTAAGGTTCCCTAAATTTAATTTTATAAGTAATTTCCCATGATTATGTGGTTTTCCCACTATGAATAGTGTTTCTCAAACTATGTTTTTTTTGTTTTAGTAAATGACAAGAACTCTAAGGAACCACGTTAATGCTGAATGCAGTGGGAAATGAAATGATTGTACTCCTGAGTAATCGAATGTTATAGAAGATATAATGGAAAATCACATCTATATTATCAAACAACATTTATAATATATGAATCATGCATGAATTCAGAATGAGAATAGGAGAGAATTTTTTTTGATTGAGTCCTTCATAAGGAAGTGTCCACTAAGTTTAGTTGGTATTCTAATCCACTAGTCACTAAGAAATGGATGAGTAAAACTAAAAAGTTATTTTCTATTATCTATTGTTCAAAACATGAAAAATTAATTTTGGTAGTCAATAATTATAAATGTGAATAAGATAAATGGGTGAATCTCATCATTAATATGCGGCAATGAGATGCAGTTGACAACATGGAATGGGATAATTTCAAGAAAATATTTTTCAACAATTACTTTCCTTGTATTATTTGAATGAATATGGATAAGGAGTTTATTTATATTAAATAGAATAATGATGAATTAATTGGTTATTATTAGAAACTTTTTACAAGAATTTCAAGGTACACTTATAGAATTAGCATTCAACCTGAGAGTAATGTTGGTTGATTCTTCAACAGATTTAAACCATGTCTCTGAGGGGAATTATCCATAATGGACTTTATTAGAAATGAATAAATTGTTCTATGTGATATCAATGTTGAGATGATGATTGTAGTCACCAATTAATATTATGGGTTTAATAATGAGATAAAAATGAAATTCAGTGGAAAATATAAAAATCAGAGTGAAATGATGACGAGAATTCCTTTATGAACAATGTGTGAAAATAAACATAGTAGAAAATATCTTAAAGGGACTAGTAAATTCTTACGTGTGGGAAAGAAGGTCATCGAGAAATTAACTACCGAAGTGATGGAAAAAAACTAGCTAATGTTGAGAATAGATAAAAGGATACATAGAATGAACCTCTCTCACATTAATTCTTAAAGTTCAAGGAAAATTGTAATTATTCTAACTAATTCCCAAATTTTAGGGTTATCGATGATGATCAAAATTAGAAACGTCTAAAAGAAAAAGAAAAAGTAAAATCACATGCGATCACTAATAGTTATGTGGATTATAATAATGAAGTGGTGAAAGGTACATTTACTATGAAATCTAAAGTAACTAATGTTTTATTTGATTATTTATCCACCCAATCAATTATTTCTAACAAATTTTCTAAGGTTATCACCATATTACCTCAACAATTTGATAATGAGTTAACTGTGAAAACTCATAATGGCACAATGGTCACATAAGACGTTTGCAATTCTTCTTTGGTTGATGTTTTTGGGAAAGTGCTTCTAGAAAATCTTATAACCCTTCATTTAGTTGAATTATATGTGATTATTAGCATGTAATGGATTTATATATATGAATTTCATATGAATTTATGAGGAAGGAAATCCGCATTTCATATTCCTAATGAATTTAGGATTATCAATTGATGTAAGGATGAATATGAACTTATAGAGTAAATTACTTCCATCTTGTGGGTATTAATTACTATAAATTAAGGTTATCTATGTAATATATTTTGGGAGAAACTCACAATTAAGGATACATATATTTTATGAGAGTTTTTTGATGTCTTTCCTAAATGATTACTAGGTCTTCCACCAAATCGTGAAGTTGGGTTTTCAATAGAACTTATAGTGGGTTCTATGACTATTTCAATGAATCCTTATAGAATAGACCCAATTGGGTTGTAGTAATTGAGGAATCAACTCAAAGTTAATATTTAAAAGGGATATATACACCCTATTGTGTCACCTTGGGGGTACACCTATTCTGTTTGTTAAGAAGAAAGATTGAACAATGAGACTCTGCATTGATTATCGAGAACTTAACAAGATCACTATTAAGAAAAAATATCTTCTCCCCTATATTGGTGACTTATTTGATCAACTACATGGATATAAATACTTCTAATATTTATATTTATTTTGGATATCATAAATTGAGGGTTAAGAAGGAGGATATGCCCAAGGAGACTTCCTATACAAGGTATGAACACTTTGAATTTATAGTGATTCCATTTGGTCCTAATCTCATGCTATCTTCATGGATTTAATGAATAGATTCTTTAGAAACTTTAATGATCAGTTTTTGGTAGTATTTATAGACGGTATTCCATTATATTAAAATATCACAGAAGAAAAATATCACTTGAGGATTGTACTAAAGACCCTAAGAAAGGAGAATATTTATAAAAAAATTACTTATTGTGAATTTTGGATTTAGAATGATTCATTTTTGGCTCACATAACCTTAATATAGGGGATATATCTGGATATATTAAATATAGAAGACATTGAACATTGGACTAGACTAACAAACTTAATTGAGATATGTAGTTTTCTTTGTTTGGTAGGATATTATCAACGTTTTGTGAAATATTTTTCATTATTTTCTAATCCACTCAGCAAGTTGACTATGAAAAGAGTTAAGTTCATATGTGTAGAGTAATTTGAAGAGAATTTCAAGGATAAAATAATAAGGTTACTCAGTATACCTGTTCTCACAACACCTTGTATTGGGGAATGGGTTGTGAAATATATTAATGCATCAAAGAATGGGATGGGCTGTGTTTTCATGAAAAATGATATGGTGGTAGCTTATGTGTCATGAAAATTGAAAACCAAAGAGGAAAATTACCCAAATTGTGAATTAGTTTAATCTATTATTATTTGGTACTAAATATATAGATGCATTATTTTGTGAAAAAATGTGTGAGATATATGATCATAAAAGTTTTATGTATATTTTCACTCAAAAGTAGCTGAATATGTGCCAATGAAGATGGATAGAGTTGATTAAAAATTATGTCTACTTAATACATTATCACCTAGGGAAAGAGAACAAGGTTACACATGCTTTGAGTCAAAAGGACCTTTCTAGCCAATCAATGATGGGGATAAAAAAATATCCAATATTTATGGATTTACAATGGATTAATATTGAAATCATGATGTAAGGGGAGAAATATTATCTTTACGAAATTAATGTTCAACCATCTATACTAGTGAAGATTAATGAAACGCAGAAGGAAGATATAGAGCTAAAAAAGAAGGTGATAATTGTTCCTGAGTTTAGATTTTATTATAAAGGATTAATAAATTTTAGGAATCCGGTTTATGTCCCCCCATACCAGATTAAAAGAAGGATTTTTTTGATGTGGCTCATTGTTCATCAGCCTCTATTCATCATGGAAGAACCAATATGTATAAAAACCTAAAAGAGTATATCTCATGGGATTTAATGATGAGAGATATGGTAGAGTTTGTTTTTTGGTGTCTAATTTTTTATTATGTTTAGGATGAGAGATAGAAATATAATGAGTTGTTACAACCATGACACAAACCAGAATTGAAATGGGGAAAAATCACCTTAACTTATTTCATCAAACTTCCAAAAACATTTAATGGACATAATGTTATATGGTTTATAGTTGACTGCCTTATTAATTCAGCAAACTTTATTTTTACCAGAAAATATTTTTTTTTAATTATCTTTCCATAATATATATGAAAGAATTTTTTTAGATTGCATGTAGAACCACTTTCCATTATATATTATTGGGATATAAGGTTTACCTCAAAGTTCTGGAGAAGTATTCAGTAGGATATGGATATAAAGTTAATATTCAACACTAATTATCATCCTCAGATAGATGTTCAGTTTAAGAGAACAATTTAAACTCTAAGTGACTTGTTGATATATTACTCTATGGATATCAAAGGTGGTTGGGAAAAAAAACTACCTTTGGTATAATTTTCTCATAATAATATCTTTATCTTTTATATTAAAATGGATACTTAGAAAGCCCTATATAGTAAGAAGTGCACAAATTCAACATGATGGAATGAATTTGGGGAAAGAAAGATACTGGGAACTGATATAGATGAGGAAATAGTAGAAAAGGTTAGATATATTCAATATCACATAAGAGTATCTGAAAGCCGACAAAATAGATATCTGACAATCTATGAAAAGATATAAAGATTGAAGTGGGTAAAAATGTATTTCTTTTAATATCACCCTGGAAGAGAGTGATGATATTTAGAAACAAGGGAAATATATCCCCTAGGTATATCAGTCCTTTTGAAATTATTTATTGTGTAGGGTAGGTAGCTTATATATTAACACTCCCATTGAATCTCTCACAACTGCATGATGTGTTCCATGTATCCCTCCTAAGAAAGTACATACCCGATACTTCAAATTTCCTAAACTCAAAAGTCGAACCATTGGAGAAAGATCATTCATATAAAGAACAAATGATATAGATTGTGGATCATATAGAAAAATTTCTACCAAACACGGCCACTCACATGGTTAAATTTTTCTTGTGGAACCACCAATTTGAGAAAGCTACATAGGAACCAGTGGATGTGATGAGGAAGTGGTATCATCACCTATTTCTATCTAAGTAATGAATTTATAAGGTTAAGTTCACATTAAGGGTGTATAATGTAACACTCTGAAAGTTAAATAAGTATTTCTCTTTAAATACTTTTAATTATTCAATAGTTTTCATTGCACGTAATTGAGTGTTTAAAGAAACTAAGAGAACTATTAGTATAAAACAGACATTATAAACTATCCATTAAATTCATGGGGAAAAATATGAATAATTAGTTTATTAAATTTATATAAAATTCTAACTCAATATGAATGTATTTCTATGCGATTAGAAAATAATCACACATTTTTTATTAAAATAAGTTTATTATAAAAAATATGTTTTCTTGAAAAATGAGTTTATGAGTGAATAATTATTCTTATAAGTTCTAAAAAATGTATTAGAAATAATAAATTTTATTTTTTAATTCAGCTTGTGAGAATTATCTTAAATTATTTCTTATGAAATCATTTATTTTTTATAAATAGTGAAAATACTGATTTTTATTGAAAACTATATTTTTATTTAATGTATTTAGGAAGTTAAAGTATATTTTGATATTAGTTTTAAATTTAAATTAGTAATTTTTTATTTAAAAAACCAATTATGGTTTTTGAAAATGATTTTATACATGAATTTATTATAAAATCATTTTATAATGAAATTTTTCTTAAAAACTATTTTTCATAGTGTTTTACCGGTTTTAACTTAAATTAAATTATAAGGATTTTTTGTTTTGATTTTTTAGAAATTAATTTGAAATTTGGATTCATAATTTTTAAATTTAGTGAATAAGTCGCTTTTATTTTATGCGAATATGAATAGTAACCTTGGTAAATTTTGTTATGGCGGTAAAGGGTAAATTTCATAATATATGTTATAAATAAATTGATAAGAACTATAAAATGACCATAAAACATACCAAAATTTTGTTGGATGAATAAAAATAATCCTTTAAAATATAATTATCTAAATTAAGTTTTTAATGGACACATGTACATGAAAATGACTTATATATTATTTAAATCAAAGAAAGTTACAAAATATCACTTTCATTGTCTTAAATATACCTTATGTGTTGACATGGGAAAAACGTATGTTTTGAGTGGATATAAATGCAAAATTTTAATTTAATAAACATATTTTTATGATATAAATTTAGTTTTTAGATTTTGGGCCACCTAGATGTGATTATGATATTTATAATATTTTATTTAATAAAACATTAATGATTTCACATTCATGTTTTAAATAATATATCATTTTTAATATGGGGTTAACCAAAATATATATTTGAATATAAATATTAATCATAAATAAATAATATTTATCTTCATCATGGTATTTTATTTTTAATTTTTATTAAAGAAATAATTATGGTAAATAATTACATAACCCTGATAAAGATAATTATTTTATTAATGGAAATATCAAATAAACGTTACTAAATATTTTACAATGAAAATAATTTTAGATAATTAATTTGATAAAATAATTTTATGGATAACCTTTAACTCTTAGATATATAATAAAATATATTTTTTAAAGTTAAATTATTTTTTTGATATTTTTAAAAGTCCTAGTAATGAATAGTATCAAAATTGACACTAATGAGATTTTGTCAAAAAAATATTTGATTAAATTATTTAAAAATAATAAAACATATTTTAAAAAAATATATAATTATAATATGACCTAAAATGTTAAAAATTGTTTATTTATGGTAAAATTTATATTTAAAAAATAAAAAATACAACATTTTAATATTGAAAAAACTGTTATCATAGTTAAAGTTAAAATAGATTAACGAAGGGTTAATCAAAACAATGAGGTTTAAAATAATACCAAGACAAGTATAAAATATATTATTTTATTATATTACAACCTTATATATTCTTATATCATAATACATGGCGTTTTGGAGGTATTTATATTTATATTGAATTTATTATAAATTAATATTGTTTAAAATTCCAAAAGTGCCCCTGACCTCAATTATAAAAGGGCACCTCCTCCCTCACTTCTTCACATCACATTGAGCCTTCAATATCGACCATAACCTAAGTATTTTTTTAAACTTCCATAGAAACATTATAAAAGTGTTGGAATTATCAAAAGATCATCCATAGTGTCCCTAAGAGGAATTCTAAAGGAAGTTCATTAAAGAAGAGGTAATCATCTTTACAGACACTTTCTAGATTATTTCTTCTTATAATTAATATTCATGTGTTGTTTAAATAATTAAGTATTAAAACCAGTATGAAATATATTATGATATGTTATTATGATTATGGTATAACCATATTCCACCTTTTGTCCATCTTATGAAAAACAAAATCACCATGTGTGCGTATATACGGGTTACCGTCTGCACGCCGTGGAGTAATCTGTTTTTTCATCACCAAATTACATGAATGGGTATAATTATGCTAATAATATATATATATATATATGATAACTATAAAATAATATATATTTGATAAAATATTAAAATTTTATCCACTTCCTTATCATTTCACTTCTAAGGAAATGATATTGTCGCTCGTGCATAGGCATGACCTACCGTCTCTACGATGCGATGCAATTTATTTTACAAGTTCACCATTCAAGAATTATTATATAAATGTATATAATGAATAAATATTATTTATATTACTTTAATATAATTATGAAAATTATGTAACTATATACCATACACATGAAGTTGGACTTATACGATAAAGCACACATAGGAAAATAAAGCGGTTAACACCCAAAAGAAGGTTAATAATGAAATATTACTAACAAATGGGTGATAAGATGATATAATAGGATAATATATAATATAATAATTATAAATATGGTTATTAAATAAGTTAATAACATTATCTAACACATTATATAGTAGGTTCCGATACATATGAAGGAAATCTTACCTAAGGCAAGGGTTAATTTCACAATTTCATTATTTTTCAAGATTGTTTATATTTAAGTATCTACTGGGGAATATTTCTATTCCATGTCTATATTTCCTGAAAATATTATACAAATTTTTTTACTTTTTTTAAATTAATTTTTATACATGTGTGAATTTAATTAAATAAATTTTATATGAATCTTGTTTTTTTCGTTTTCCAAAAGAGGTTCTTTATGGATTTTCTTGAAAAGTACGAAGGAATGTTTTTTAAACTCATACAAAATTATTTTTTTTCATAAATTATTCCTTAATTACTTGACACTTACATTAAAATATTAAAAGAATATTTTTCAATTAAAATTCTTTCTTTTTAAAATTTTATATAATTTTATGAAAAATATATTTTCATAACAAAAAAGAGATTTTCCTCAAGAATTTTTCCGAGTGATCACTAAAAATTATTTTCCATATAAATTACATTATTTCATGTTAAATATTATTTACTAGGGATATTTTTTAATAATAATATCCTTATTTTTTATGGTTCTTTTATGTATACGATTCCATGATATCTAAGATACCCATTTCTTTTACATGGGTTAAGCTATGTTGGAATGTTTATGAAACCCATTTTGTTTCATGGGTTATGATATGATGAATGATTTATGCCAATATGGGACAAATATGCATGGTTTTAATTATTTTATGGGTGGGAAATAAATATCTATCCAATTAATTGGTCAAATATTTATTTCTCATGGGATAGACAGGACAAGAATGAGAAGTGAACTCAGTACAGTAATACATGATTGGAATCAGAGTAAACTCAGTTCAGTAAGGGACTTTTTCCACCATGATGTTCTTTGTAGTGGTCATTGAATTACATAAAAATGATTTTATATTCTTTTTTTTATACCACAATTTTGTGTCTTATGTTATACTCCCGTGAAATATGTTATTTATAAGATGATCTGCGATATGTAGGGTATAATTTTCAAAAGTTATTTTCATGTTCTTATAGACTTATGATTATATTATCTCCTTTGATTACCCTTAATAAGTATCTGAGATCAGCCTTTTATTATTTTTATTATACCTAAGATTTTAATAAATGTATTAATTAATATGTGTAAAAAATGTATTCTAGTTATGAAAGAATAAGTGGGAGACGATGTAGATTTTTATGAATCAGTTGTATATTTTTCCAAGTTTCTAAAGACACTAAACCAATATGGTTCTAGCATGGTTTTGTTATGTTTTATTATCAATATTAGGATATTTAGATTTAATATCTATGTATGAAAAATATGGTATGTTATATAGTAATTATCCAAGTTACTTCTCTAAACTAAGGGTTAACTCGTAGACCTAGGAAGGACTCGTGTTATATCATTAAAGTGAAAAGATTGGAGTGTTTGTATGTTGTTATTTGATAATTATGCTATTGAATTGTTATATAAATAATATTTTTTTAATAATAATAAACAATAATCTAGGTATTTTTCCATGGTATTTTTTCCATAAGGATTTTAATGCATATGATGATTTTTACGAATAACCAAGAAGATTGATTTTGTGGAAAGGTGATATTTTTTGAGAACACATGATTAAGTGAAAGATAATCCTTAATATGTTTCTAATGTATATTTAATGGTTTTTTAGTATAAATAGATTATTTATATTAATAAAGGTAAATTAAATAGCATTTATCACTATAGAATTGAATATAGAGTTTATGAGGAACTGGTTTATTGTATTTTTAGATTTATCAAATATATTCCAGAGTCTGTTATTTTATTTAATGAATAAAAAAATATTTAATTTTTTGAATCATATATGACTCCATTGATGATTTATGTTGATTTTGGTTGTTCATATGTTTTAATATAATATATGATCATAGTATTCACATGCTGCGTATGTGAAATTCGGAGCTATATTATATTGTATAAGGATAAATGATAAAGATAATCTTAACAAATCACGGGACAAATATTTTGGATATTTAGGTTCTGAATTTGGTAATTCATATTTTTGAGTATTAATATGGTTAAATATTTATGTAATGAATTATGTTTAAAATTAAAAGTCAATTTTTAGTAATGATGTTTTATGCTTAAAAAATGCATTTTACTCAAAAATTATTTTATTTTATTTTATGGTAAAAAATAAAATAAAAATCTAAAATTTTTAGATATTTTATTTAATAAAATTATATTCAGGTTTTTAATTATAATATTTAATTTATCTTAGCGATAATTTTTTTGAATTCTCTTAAATGATTGATTTTTCGATGAATAGTAAAATATACATATTTTTCAAATACTTTCATTCCCTTTCACTAAATCATGTAATTTAAAAGTCCCATTTTATATTGATTTTTTTTATTAAAGTGAAATATGATTCATTTGATCTATAATAATATAGTTTATTCTTTTTTAGTATGAAATATTCCATATTTTTATGTAAGTTAATGTTTATTCTAAAAAATTATTTTTCCAAAAATTGATTTTTATTTATTTTTATAGAATTAATGTAAAATATATTTCTATTAATTTTAGTAATTCAATTTATTGAAATTTATTACATATTTTTATTCCATAATTCAAATTTATCCTATAATGCATGTTTTATAATTTTACGAAGAAGTTATGTTTTTGTAAATAATAAAAAATTACAGTTTTTATGAAATATAGTATGTTTTGTGATATCATCAACATATAAACCATAAATATAAGTATATTAAAAATATATGGAAAAATTTATAATAATATACTAAAAATATCATACATATATTAAAAAATATATATAAATTATAATTTATTTCATAATGAATATGAATATCATTTTCAATATTTACATAGCACTTGTACAACAATGTAAAATTCAAATTCAGTGTCCTAAAAATAATATTTGGAAAAGAGAATGTATTTTATCAACATGTTTATTAAATATGAATTATTATTTTTTATTTTTATTCATATATATGTATTTTAGAGTTATATAATATGTGACTTATCCAAATTCTTATGAAATGCTTTTAAAAAGAAAGAAATGTAAAAGTAACATACTGAATAATTTTTTATGACATATATGTAAAAAATTATATCATTTTTTGTGAATTTAAATGTTTAATTTCAACTAAATTAATTTATTTTTATGATTTTTAATTATTATTAAATTTTAATTGATGATATAATTACCTTAAATACTTACACCGCACTGACATAGTTCTAGTACAAGTAGTAAAAACACCAAGTAAATTATTTTAGAAAACACTAAAATAATATTTTATAGTTGATTTAAAGTTTAACAATATTTTTACGATAAATTTAAAAGAGTATATGTTTTTATGGTTTCAATTCAAATTCTAGGGCTTTTAAGTTTTTTCAGTTAATTATGTGAATTGTTCGTAAAATGAAAATAATAGTATTTTGTGTAAAATTTATTTTAATAAATTATTTAAAAATTAAAAAAATCATGAAAGGGGAAAATTAGGATTATAATTTTTTTAATATTTACTCAATTATAAAATTATGATTCAATATTCAACTTTTAAAAAAAATGATAAACCTTTAATATTGAATAATTCATTATGATGGATAAATATAAAACTTTATAACTAAAAGTTTAAACAAAATTATAAGTTTTAAAATTATATAAAAACCTATAAAAATATAAATGGATGATTATATTATGACCATATATTACTTATATTTAAATCCAAGTCATTTTTAAATCATTTTACTTGATCTAGATGCATATAATATTATAATATTTCATGTAATTTCAAAAATAATAATTAGAATATTTTATAATAAAAAATATTTTATTAAATGATTTAAAATTCATAATAATATTTTATTTGGTAAATAGATTGGAATATGGTTAGGAATACCAATAAAAAAAATTTATTTCCAATTATATATTTATAATAACTTTCATGAACCCTAAATATTAAAAAACTATGATATTAGAGTATTCATTAAAAGGGTTAAAAACTAGATATGGTTTATAAAATTACAAAAACTTTTCCAAATATTATTATATGAGATAATATAGATGTAATATCATCCTAAATTCAAAATATATCAATTTGGAGCCACTTTATTATAAAAACTAATTTATATGTAATTCCCAGGGTTACCCTTCCTCAAAATTATAAAAGAGAACATCTTATACTTCATTATTCACATTATTTTAGAAACCTATATCAGTAAAACCATTCCCTAATATCATACTATCTTCCTATAATATATCCTAGATCACCTGGTCTTCCAAAAATATTATCCTTTCTAGTAATAATGTGTAATCATAATTTGTATTCTCAACAAAGATGTATAACTCTTATCTGAGTGTTTTCAATTCTATTTCTTATTTTACTTCCTATAAATAAATTGTATCCATTATAAAATAATTAATTTATTAAATTAAATTTTATTAATATTTTATTATAAAAATGGAATATCCTTTATCCACATCCATTCTTTCTATGGGAAAATAAAACATTCTTTGTGTGTATATGTAGACTACCACATCCATGATGTGATGCGTTCTATTTTTCATGAAAAATTAAAAATATTTTTTATGTTGATGTACATACTAAATAAATAAGATATCTATTATATTATTATGTTTTTCTAAGAGTGTATTATTATTTACTTTTCTTTAGTTTTATCCATCAAAATCTGAAAATAGTGTTCATGTATACGAATGACCTAAAATATTAGCTAATATTTTAAATCATTTTATATCTATATCTTTTATGTATGACTATAAATATATAAATATTAAAAATATATGATATGTAAATCATGTATAAAATTTTAGAGATTATGTAACCATGATAAAGATTCAAGGTCAAAAAACACTGTAATAAAACTTATACAGAAAACATGATAGTCAGTGCTCTAAAATATTGATTCTAAAAATTAAATATTGTTAAATAGTTTATGAAATATTATAAATGGATCATATATGATATTATAATTATTTATATGATTTTTTTTATAATTATAATAAATTTATATTTATTATTCATGATGTTAAAGCACATTCAAATGAGTTGAAGCGTGAGGTAAGGGGTTTCATAACTAAATTTCTTTTCTTAAAGTTATATACCTTATTAACTTTATTCATTATTACATTAATGTGTGTGAAATATCATCAATTTATTTCAGGTTTTAATTCAACATGATTCATGTGGAATTAAATTTGTTACACATAATCAATTAATGAAATAATTATCACTTCAACGTTATGATCATTGTAAGGGATTTCATCTCAATTTTCACTCCATTGAGACATATATGTTATTATGGATATTATTTATTATATTTTATTCATATAATAAAGAATTGATTTATTAAAAATGAATATATATTTATTAATTATTATTAATATTTAAATTCATGTTTTCTTTTACAAGGGTTACAATTTCAATGTTACCAAAGTGGTAAAAATTTATTTCATAATCTTATTTTTTGGGATTTATCTTTTTTTGAATGAATATTATAATTAAACCATTATAAAATAAATTTATTTTATTATATTCAAGATATTATGGAGTTTCCATATTATCATCAAACTATTCATCTCTTCTACACTTGAATCAAACAAATAAATTTTTAAAATAATATTCGATTTTAATTATTTTTATGAATGTTTATGTTTTTACATCATGTATTTATTTTTGTAAATGGTAAAGTTTTTTATTAAAATTATTTTTTAAGAAAATTTTATGTTTTACTAAACGTTTTATATAATTTTAAATAAATAATTATCATTTTTCCAAACGTTTCACTTTTGAATTTCCTTACAAAATTTCAAGGAGAATATTTTTTTAACTTATATGGTGTTAATGGATTTTCCCACCACCATAACCATTTCAAACTATTTAGATTGTTATATATGTTTTCAATGGATTCTAAAAATATTTTTTTAAACGAAATCATATTATGTTGTTTTTATTCCAATTTATTTTATTCTCTAAAAGATATTAATTTAATTCAAAAAATATATTTCAGAAGTATTTATTGTTATATTTTATCTCTTAATAACTTTGTGTTCCTTAACTTTCTATTGAAATATTCATTTTCTTGTGATCTTATTTCATTGAACGCTAAATTTTATATAAATATATATATTATTTTTATCATGGATATTATTATTTCCTAATGTTTATACCATTTCTACATATGGTGTTTTACAAAGAAATTTATTTTATCAACTAGGGGAATCTTGATATTCAGTATCCTTTACTAAATACATATATTTATGGATAAGCCATACTATTTATAAATAAAATTGAGTATTAAATATATGATGAATGAATTTTAAATTCAGTGTTGGGTAGGGTGTATAATTATATAGCATATTGATTCATTTATAGGTTTCACAGGAGAAATAAGTTGGATAACCTATTTAAATATTTTTTAGTGTATACCTACCCATCAATTAAATTATCCCAGAACAAGGATTTGACAGTAAAAAAATAACGATGGATGAGATCATAAAGTACAAGATTAGGAATTACCTTCATTTAAAGTTTAATTATTATTATTAATGATATTAATACATTGATATCATACATGGATGCTTTTTGTTATCAAGTTATTGATTGAATGGAATTTTATTTTAATTATTTATCTTGTCATGCCAAATATGCCTTATTTACTCATTACAAGTTTTGTTGTACATAACCCTTACTAAGAATTTGATCTCAACCATTTCGTAAGTTTAATTTTACCTAGGATACTTGAAATTTTACTATGAATCATATGAAAGGATATTATAGAAATAATAATGATATACTAAAAGAAGATTCTATGTTGTATTTTATATCTGCAAATGTATTGTGAGATTCATATAGGTATCCAATTTACCAAGGATACTAAAAAATGAAACAAAGTAGTATGTTATTTCTTGTATCTACTTCCTATATAATAAATAAGACATAAGCTTTGGGTTATTCGAGCTGATGTTGTTACGTAAACACTATGTTTGATGGGGTACATGACACACAACACTAAGCTTTAATGATTATGAAATATTATTATTCAAATAAGACAACAATAAACTCACTATTAAATAGGAAGATATAAATTGGAGTAACTAATTTATTATATATATATAATCTTCTAATTAAATGATAATGTATTAATTATTTCACATGTAATAAGAACTCAATTTCTAGTGAAGTTATTTTATGCTTCATTAATACCATTTATTTAAAAATGATTTTATTACATTTTTATGTGAATATTATAATTAATTTCTTCCAATTTAGAAACTATATTTCATAAAATTATTTAATTTCTAAAATAGTCATATCAAAATTATCCTCGGATGAAATTTTAATAGGTTTCTCAAAAGATACTTTTTTCAATAAATAGTGAAAATACATATTTTTTAATAATCTGTATTTTCTAATCAAGTATTTTCAAAGTATAAATTTTTTATGTTTAATTTAAAATTTAATTATTACATTATTCTTAATTATTATATAGATAATTTATTTGTAATTATCATTCTGCTTAATTTTAGTATAAAATAATTTTTTTGAACTTAAATGCATTTTTATAGAAAACTATTATTCATAAAATTTTGCTAGTGCATTTTAAAAATATTTTATTCTAAATTTTGGAACGTAATTTGATAAAATAGATTCCATATTTTGAATCATCATTTAAAAAATTTGTAAAATTTTCATCTTTATTTTTAGTCATATTGAATAGTGACTACGATATATATATATATATATATATATATATATATATATTAATATAGTAAAGGTTAAATTGGGTTAACAATGATAAAAACTAATGTTAAATGAATTAAAAATCACCATAAAAATATAATTTGGTCTATTTTATTAGTTTAATTTGATAATCCAAATCATATTTCTAAAATTAAGCATTTTGGTACAATTTTTCCATTATTAAATAAATTTTTATTATTTTATGTAAATAATAATTTTAAAATGACACATTATTAATTTTAATATATCAAATATATTTTCATAAGGGTAAATATAAGTCATGAATGGTTAAAATAGTTATTTTTAATATGAATATTTTTTTAATATTGTAATTTATTTTAGTTTTTTAGAAATTAAATAATTACCTTAAATTCTTACACAATATTGATTAGTGTTTAGGAAAGATTTAGAAAAATCTAGAAAATGATTTCAAAAACATACAAAGTAATATTTTTGGGATGATTTATGGTGTTCCAATTTTTTTTAGATAAATAAAATGCATTAGTGGTGTGATTAAAGATTAAATTAAAACTAAATTATTTTATTTATATTTTTTAATGTTAATTATGTGAATATTCTTGAAAATTACATTAATGATATTTTATGTTAAGAAATAATTTATTAAATGATTTAAAATTCATAAAAATATTTTATTTGGAAAATTTAATGGAATATGGTCAATAATATAAACAATTTTCTACTTAATTGTGAATTTATATTTTATAGTAACTTTCTTATCCCCTAAGACTATTTTTTTTGATATTATGGTGACCATTAAAATGGTTAATGTTGGTTAAAACTAAGAGAAAGGGGATAAAATATAACCAAAAATTTTCTAAATTTTATTGGATTTTATAATTTAGACTTATATACAACCTAGTTTCAGAATATATCAATTTAGTTCCACTTTAACTTGAAATTTAATTTATATTAATTATACACTTTATTTAAATACAAGCATGACCCTCTCCTATCTTATCTAAGGACACAAACTATCCTCTCTTCCTCACACTTATTTAGCCTTGTAGAATTAAAAAAGCCAAAAACTTTTATCAACATCATTATATGGATTCTATGGGTTCATTAATAAAAATTCCAACCCTAGGGTCTATAAGGATAGTTCCGAAATACGGATCATTAATGGGGAGGTAATTGTATTAACTGAGGGTTTTCATTTTACTTATTCTTATACCTCATTTAATTTGGTCTTAACCTTTCCAATATAATAAAATTGGTATATCCCACTTACTTAAATGTTATTATATTAATGTAACAACCTTATTCATCTCCATTTCAATCTTATAGGGAATGAAAACATTCTTCATGCATACATTTAGACTACCACCTCCATGAAACGATGTGTTGTGTTTTTCATCACTATATATCATGGATGAATATTTTGATGGATAATATATATTTACATATACATATAAATTATATTTGTCACATAATTATTTTTATAGAAATAAAATATATAATCTATCTTCATATCATTCTTATTGTTATAAAGAAATCATCACATGTGCGAATGTACCGACTATTATCTCCATATAGTGATAAATGTCATTATTTAAAAAACTCCACTCATGGATTGTCATGGAATTTATTTAATGATTCTATTTTATTATTTTAACAT
This sequence comes from Viscum album, assembly GCA_963277665.1. Lineage (NCBI taxonomy): Eukaryota > Viridiplantae > Streptophyta > Magnoliopsida > Santalales > Viscaceae > Viscum > Viscum album. Next base: position 1,412,769,548 of record OY728125.1, on the reverse strand, counting down.
TATAAATATACTTAAAATATACTATTTCATTTTATTTCATTATTTTCTATCCATATAAAAGTAAACACATTCCTTGTGTGTATGTATTGACTACTACCTATCAAGATGATGCATTTTTTTCATGATCTACTTTCTATAATGGAATTAAAAGTGAATTTTACTTATAAAAATGATTATAACTTCATGATTATAATTGTAGATATGATTTAATAGTGACCCCTCAGACCACTTTCAAATTACTAATTTTATTTTTTTATTATGAATTGAACATCCTCAAAACACACGATATGAAAATAACCAATCATGAAATTATATATTTAATTGAAATTAATGGATTAATGATAAATTAATAATCTATTAAAGGGTTTTTAAAAAACTAAATAATAATTTTTTGATTATTATCCAATTATTTAAAGGGAATACATAGAAAATCAGAACTCAATGCTAGAGGTTTTTTAACTGAATTTCCTTTCATTAGGTTGTAATTTTTCATCATTGAATTTATTAATCCATGATAATATTTGTACATATATATATATATTTTTTATTTTATTTTTATTTTTTTAGATTTATATATGTTCACATAATCACTTACTAGGTTAATTATCACATCAAATGTTATGAAATTTGGAGGGATTTTTGTTGTCTAAATCTCATTTTCTTGAGTTATATTTCATTTCCTGCACCATGATTTATTTTCATGGTGTATATACTACACCATGAATGAGTTTTTAAATATTAATTAATTGATAAATGGTATTTAAAAATTGACAATACATTGATTCTTTAAATGTATTTTTTTCAATAGTTTCCAAAGAAGTAAAACATTATATACTCATTTTTCCCAATATTTTTTATATTAAATGTTTTTTTGGGTTAAATTATATGATATTATATTATTGGAAAACATTTATCTTCCATAACATTATTTATTTATTTAATTTAGATTGTTTACTTTAATTTTTTTTCTCTTCAGTACTTACGAATATTAAAAAATATTTTCTAGAAAACTCAATCAAATTTCATCTTTTGGTTGAGAATATTTTCTCTTCCATAACAATGTTTAAAAAAAATTTCCAATAATTTTTTCACTACGATAAAATGATTCCTTAAAACAAATTTTTGAATACCGTTGAATTTTTTTATAAAAGGGTTTAATGAATAATATTTTAAGCTTTTCCCCTATAATGCATCTTTACTTTTTTACGATTGTGTCAAAGGAATGTTTTTTTATAAAATATAATTTTTACCACCATCTCCCATTTTCATAATTATTCTTTAATCTGAAACATCATTTACAAGTCTCTATAATTTTTTTTATATTAAATTTTTTTCTCAATATTTTTTTTAATTTTTAGTTTTTAATCATATCAAAGAAAATATTTTTTACCTATTTTTAAATAAATGATTTAAATGTTATTTAAATGGAATTTTCAACTATTTTTACATCCTTTAATAAATTTACCACTTCCCTAAGAATATGATCAAATAATACTCTCCATATTTAATCTTCAGGTGGCTTATGATGATTGTTTTAATTAATTATCATAAAACATGTTTCTTACCCTAATTAAATAATGTTATAAAGGAATGAAAGTTGTTTTTAAAATATTTATGATGAAATTTAAATTTTATATTTTTAATATTAATGTATGTCATATAGAAATTATTTATAATGATAAGAAAGCCAGCTATGGCTCATGAAGAAGGGTGATCCCAATCAATATTGTAGGATGTGTGATCCCGATATATCTCTCCAATGGATTGGATAATGTTCCTCAACATTAAGGTATTGAAAAAGGGAGTTAATAGGGAAGCTTTCTCCTTTGTTTTTAACTATGACCAAATCATTTATTACATGAGTGAATAATGGTGATGGAGGGGAGCCTTGGAGCGGCTTCTCTTTCTCTCCCATGGCGTCTAGGGTTTCTCCTCTGGACGCACGCTCCTCCCCTCTCTAGCCATCTCACCCTGGTTCTTCTCTCTTTGAATCATCTCCTCCCCGCGGTTTTGTTGGCTCGGCACGATGTTCTCGTCGTGTGTAGGGCTCGGATGGTGTGGAGGTGATTTCTTTTCATTGATGTTGACGACAGATCTGGAGTGGCCTAGGGAGGGGGGGTTTTCAGTTTGTGTTTCTTGTTTTCCTTCCTTGTTTTTGGTGTTTTTGATTTCTTCTTAGCGACATCCGCTTGAAGCTGGCAGTGCTAAGTTTATCTCAACATCGTCTCATCCCTGTGGTGGAACTTCTTTGGATGCCTCGGGTGTTCTCCGTGGAGATTTTGGGATTCGTCCTCCTTACTGTGGCAGAATGCTTCAGGCTTCATCTCTAATGGTCTGATTCGCGGGCGTAAGACCGGTTTTTTCAACGACATACTCTACAGAGCATTCAAGGGTTTGCTCTTAGTTCTGAGTTGTTGCCCTGCGACGGTCTCTTAGCATGTGAAGGTCGTCAGCTGAATTGCGGAAGCGGAGGTCTCTGAGGGTCTGCGAGGGTTTTTATTCGGTGGTTGTGGTGGCTGCAGTGGGGATTTCGTGGTTTATTTTCATACTCTATTTGATTCTTGTTTTGGTAATGGTGATTTCTATGCTGGTGGTTGTTGGTGGTGGCAAGGCGGAATGCTGGTGATTTCCAATGTGGTTCATGATGACAGTGGCTGATCTGGAGTCTCACGAATGACATGATGTTGATTTTCTCATCGAAGGGTGGCACATGGTGATGTTTCTCGAATCGAGGTGTGAACTGTTATTTGGTGCGCGGTCAGATGAGCGGAAATGTGATGGTGCGTAGCTCGAGGCCCTGCTTTGAGCTTTTGAAATTAGAATTTTGAATGTTTGGATGCTTTGGCGGTGTTTTGGATGTTGCTGTATCGGGTACCGACAACCCTTAAACCGGCCATTAGAAATAAAAAAATGATTAGCAACGAATAATGGGTATGGTTATAATTTTCCAAGATAAAAACATGTTTTCTCTATGCTTTATATAAATTTTTGATGGCTACTTAAATCATAATCAACGTAACGTATCTCATGATAATTGATTCTTACGAATATTCTCTTCGATAAAAATTTATTCCAATTCACAAGTTTAATGATATTGGTTTTCATGCATATAAATGATCTTATGTAATACTCATTTAATTTTATTATCTCATCATCCCCTTATGCTCATATTATAATCATTGATAAAATTCTATTGTTAATTCCTATTTTCAACATTATTGAGCTTTTGATATTACCATTATTAGGTTTCTTTTCCACATGTTATAAATAATTTTTTTAAAAATATATTTCTAGAAGGTTTTGTGGGTGATGATAAAGAATATGGAATATGAAAAGTTAGTTATAGTGGGAAAATATCCACATAAAGATATGGGTGATGTCATGTATGAGCTTTTACACATTATATTAAACTATAAAATTGAAATATTATTGGTTATGTAAGTTATTCAACAATTTAAGATTATATTTTATGTTTTGGATGACTAAAATCAGGCCATGATTATCGAAAATAAAATAGAAAATATAAATATTATATTTTTATCAGCAGGTCATGGAGGGTGAGTTTTGGGATACTATATAATCAATATGGTAGAGTGAATAATCAATAAACATTCCATATAATCAATGAATTTAAAATAATATATATATATATATATATATAACATAAAAATGAAAATAATTATAAGAATAATAATAACTAAATTCATTTTAATAGAACACAAAATGTATACCAATTTAATTATGAAATCAAGACTGTATCCAAGACATCATAATTATAATCAAGACCATAGCCAAAAAACTATAATTATTTTCAAGATCATAACTAATATTCCATACTTATAATAATTACTATCTCTAAGACATTTTTCTTACCCTAAATATAACCACTAAAAATCATCAATATTTGGGTAGGCATACCCAAATACCCAAACATGTTTGTCTCGTGAGACCTATCAATTCATCGAGGGGTGATATAATTATCCACCACACCAAAAACATAAACATGTCTAATTCATTAAACATATATTAAATGTTCAAGATCAATAATACACATAATAAAAATTCTTTATTAATCAATAATCATTAAAAATGGTGTAACATACACATGAAATGTCAATATATTCCTCCATAAATAAAGGGAATAGATTGATCAAAATTAATATATAGAAATACATTGGATGGTATTATTAGTGCATATACCTTACGAAATGTAATTACTTTAAAGGAAACTAACATAAATTGAAAACATCATTATAATATAATTAAAAATTTTATATGATGAATGAAAATAAAAAATATACATTTTTTATACCCCTTTAAACAAAAATCTATTAATAAAAGGAAATATAATTTTATTGGAGAAAAAGAAGAAAACTTGTAGAGTAATTTCTTAAATAAAACTTACAATAGTGAAGAGAACATGAATTACTACATAAAAATGTTTAAAATGATATTTCTTTCATATTATATAAATAAATTCAACATTAATAAAAAATTAATTAATAAGTCACTTTCAAATATTATTTTTATGAAAATCATCCTAAGACTTTTTAAAATATTATTTCAGATGATAAATCCCCCCAAAATACATTTTTTACACCAATTAAGGCATATTTACAAAAATGTAATGTAGAAACCAAAAAATATGAATGTGAATAATATTACAATATTACATTATTAAAACGCAAAACATCAAAATAGAAATACAACTTCTTCATGAAATTGGGTAAATAGAAATACGAAGGTGATAAGAAATAATATATGTTTTATTTCAAAATAAGAAATGAGAACATTGGATGAAAGAATATTATGGATATAGAAGACAAATATTATCCACTAAAAAGAAGGGATATTGGAATAGAAACCATTATATAATTATAAATAGTTGAATAAAAATATATTAAAAGAGAAATCATGAAATAAAAAAGTTAAATTACATGCATAAATATACACATTGTAAAATGTCACACCCATAATAGCATTTTCATGTTTTTTTAATTCTGGTATTTATTTTTTATACATAGCTCCTTAAAGTATTTTTATTTAAATTTGATATTTTTTGGGAATAAGGGCATGGTACATGGTTAGTGAATGATTATATAAAACCATGTTCAATCCCCCCAAAAAATTATACATTATGAGGTAGTGGCACTAAACCAAATTCATGGTTAATATGTGGTTTTAAAAACCATATGACCAAATTTTTTGCCCTTCCTAGTGGAACCATAGAAACCTCCAAAATTAGAACATAGATTGAAAAACCGAGTGGTCAAACCACATGGTCTGACTAGTTTTTAAAATAGTTTAAATTCCTAAAGTACCACTAACTTGACTTTAAACCTTCCACCCCTAATTTTCCCATTCTTGACTATCCCATCTCAAAGAATCTAATTCCTATGCTCCCCCCCCATTTTGGATATATTTTTAGATATTTATTCCCATTTTTCTTCAAGAATAATCCATGTTAGTGATTCCTCTCTTTATTTACATTGAGGGTTCTCCTTTAGTTCTCTTGTTATTTCCCACACGATGGTTATGAGGAAATAAGGTTGCTCTAATATAAACCATATGTCATAGAGATTGATGTTTATTGTTTTTATTGATTTTATAGGACACCCTCTCCTCTTGTCTTACATTTCCCAACTTTTTCTTGATGATTCCAAGGGAAAAGGTAGGTAATTTAATATAATTTCTTTTTCTATAAAATAAATACACTTTATTCTAAGTTGGTCAATTTCCTAAATTGATTTATATATGTGAACAGTTTATTACAAAAGTAATTTTTTGTGTATGAAATGTTTTAAAACTTATTTACACAATGGCAATGGTTAGAATTGTTGTGCTTTATAATGTTGTGTTTTGTCATGTGTTAAAATAGTATTTTAATGGATTGTTAAATAGGGGAAAGTCAATAGGTAACAGTGGGTACCTAGGTAGGAAATCTAGGAAAAGTGATATCGATAAGGTAGTAGGGATTTGGTCTACTTTCCCTAGTGGGATTACCCTATAACACTAACTAAATAAAAATTTATGTAATAGTTGTGGCTTAATCATGGGTATGGATATATTTATGGTTCTTTAATTGAGAGTATAATGATCCTAGATCCCCAATCACCCTAGAAATATAAGGATTTATCTTTGTTCTTATGATTTTGATTTTAATTACCCATCTATTTTAAAATTTTATTTAATTATTTAATAAAGGTGAAATAATGTTTAAATAAAATTTTTTCTACCATTTAAAAAAGAGAATATTTTATTTCTCTTATAATTTCTACACATGAATCACATGGTTTAATCTTATTGGGAATGTGAGATCACACCATACATACACCCTTTAGGAGTACATAGAATTTTTTTTGTCTGAATCATATAAAATAAAGTCTTCACATGGTGGTGGTGGCTAATCTTGATAGTGGTATTTTCAATTATGTGATGGTGGGGAAATGATGAGAAGTTGTCTTATGTATCACAAGGATATTAGCAGTCATTTTTATTCCCATTTTATGTTTTTCATTTTTTTACTTGACATAGATATAATCCATTAAACATGTGTGTATTTTTTTGATATAGTTCTTGTTATGAATGATTTCTATAATTATTACTTTTTGAGTTGGTGATTTTTAGGGGAAAATAATTCCCCAAGGATCTATGGGATGATTTGGAACTATTATTCAGCCCATGGTATAACAACCCAGGACCTACACTTCCAAATTCTGTGTTGAAATCCATAACATTAAATTATCACATTTGATAGAAATAATTATGACCAAAAGTTTTCATAGAAACTGTAAACCATCAAAATGAATAATTTTATCACTTAAATTATAGATAAAATTTTAGTTTTATAGTTCAATAGAATTAGAAAAACCTCTTACATAAATAATTCAAATAAATTTGGACTCATAAAAAACTGGATCATATAGTTGAACATTATTTACCATTATACCGATATTTTCTTATTACATATTAGTTCATAAACATCATCATTGTGAAATCCATTATAGAAAATAAATCATTCTACATAATTCATTAAAACATAAGAAAAAAGAAGCTTAATAAGGGTGGGCTCAGATACTCAGTAAGGGTAAACAGAAGCATTAAAAATTAAAATTCATCAATGAGAATAAGAGTGAATAAGGGTATAACGATATAATAAAAGTTCATGAGATAATCATAAAGGAACTAAAACCCATTAAACCTCGATCATCAAATATGAAAAAATGTAAAAGAAAATAGTCATTTGAATAAATAATCAAAATCCATGTGATATCAATATCTATCATTATAAACATTATAAACCCATAAAAATCATAATTAAAAATTGTATGTATATGGGAAATAATTTCACTTTACTCTTACATTCAATATTATAAATGGAATAACCATATAACCATCTTCCATACCCAATTAATTGGAGGACTATCATAGTACCACCCATCATTGGTTTGTCATGTAACCACCCATCTCTGGTTTATCACAAAAGTACCCAAAATTAGTTTATCATATAACCACCAATCAAATTTTGATGTACCATTAAAAAATAATAATATATAAAAATCATTCATTTCATCATTAACTCATAGGAACAAACATTAAACCTTTTATAACCTAATCAACCCATATAAAAGAAATGGGTTTCATAAAACTTTATTTGAAACATGTTTAATCCATTAAAAAGAAATGTTTTCCATAAAAATCTCTTAAAAACATTATTAATCCTTTCAAAAAAGGGGTCCTATAACAAACTCTTTCATACACGACCAACTCATGGAAAAGAAATGAGTTCTATAACAATCACTATAAGACATAATATACCCATGGAAAAGAAGCAGGTTTTATAAAAATCTCTTCAAAACATGATTAACCCATGTAAAGTAATCTAGATCTGTCACAATATATTTAGAAAATAAATAAACCATGTATAAGAAATGGGTTTCAAAATAATCTCATTTAAACATGATTAACACATAAAAATGAAAAAAGTTTCATAAAAATCTATTTGAAACATGATTAACCTGTGGAAAATAAATGAGTTCCATAAAAATATATTTGAAATGTGTTTAACCCATGTAAAATAAATGGGTTCTATAAACATCTATTTTAAGAATGCTTAAACTATTTAAAATAAATATGTTCCATAACAATCACTTTTAAGAATGGTTAACCCATGGAAAAGAAATGGGTTCCCTGACAATCTATTTGAATCAACATTAATCCACTTAGAATATAATGATGATGGTATCAATCAAAAATATCCCCAGTACAAGATAAGTAATAACAAGGTTTGTTGAAATTTATTAATGTAAATACCATCAAAATATATTTGGAAACATTCTTGAGGAAAATAATCTTTAAACTTTACAAATTGTCCCATACCACTTTGAAAAATTTGAACCATTAAACCCATGAATGAATAAAATTAAATGAAATTTAAAATATCATTAGAAAATATAATTATTCTATATAATGTCAAAGGATAAGTATATACATCTTATAAAAGTAGTTTGGTTTATAACTTAATAAATGTCTCAAAGAAGGAACATTGTGCCAAAATTCATTAATGCATTGGTAACTTTGAAATTTTAAACTTCATGAAAGAGAGTTAATAAAATGGTTATGTAAATACAAATAAATTCAAGTATAATAATATTAAAATACATTAATGATAATTATAGAGACCACACAACAAAAATAAATGGTGAATATGTCTAAGTATAACAGAAATAAAAGTGAGACTAGAAATCCCCTCACAACTATGGTTACATCTAAATAGGACGCCTAAAAAATAAAATCAATTAAATGAAACATCTAAATACCATAAAGATAAAATAAATCATGATATAATATATAAAAAGGGGTAGTTAATACATGACAAAAAATATATAAATGGTGAATATTAATTTTATCTCACAAATGTAAAAAGTGAGATGAAAATCTGTTACAAGGATCACGTCATTGGATTGAGAACAAATCAAGGAAATAATCATGTGTGAAAAATATAAATCAACAAAATTAAAGTGTAAATACATTATAATACAATCATAAGTCATTTAAAACATATTCTTTTCATTACATAACCAATGACATATAAATTTAACCCAATGAATGTAAATTGAGTTAAGAAATCCCTTACATTGAGTCCAATTTTACATGATTGTCCTATTTCCTCATAAATAATAAACTTATGTTAATTATTTAATTTATTCATAAATTTTTTTAGTTTTATTATTAATTTTTTTGACTTATAAAAAAGTTATATAAAATAACTTAATAAATAATTTTTAAGTCAGATGTTTTGACCATATTTAGTTTACATGTCAAAACTGACTTTAGTAGGTTGACTAAGGTCAATGAGGTCATTATTTAAAAATATCTAGATTAATGATCATTAAAAAATAATCATATTTATGAATAAATTATTTTTAAAATACAATAATGGAATATGGTTATGAAAAACGAATTGACTTTGAACTCATGAATATGGTAGGTCGTACATACGCATGAGTAACGTTTCAATTTTTTAGTGATAATTATAGAAAGAGGGTAAGTAAAATTTATCCGTCCATAATGAGAATTATATCATAAATACTATTTTATTTAATTTTACAGACTTATATATATATATATATATATCATTATTATTATCATCGGTGAAAAATTATAATCACATTGCTTGGAGGAGTTGGTAGTTTATACATCCACAAACAATGTTATCACTTTTGTTGTGTGTGAAAAGTTAAGAATGAGATTGATATATTATATTTTTATAAATATAATTATGTAATTAATATAAAATATATTTAATTTATACCATATATGTTTTTAAACCCATCCTTAATACATTCCATGTAATACTTGAATGAATTACATCACTTTGATAAGGCGGTTGTCCATAGGTCCACCAACGATGTTATCATATTCACAAAAAATGGAAATAATAAATCTATGTATTATATAATAACTATAGAATAATAAGGAAATTATAAATATAATATATATCATATAAAAATTGTATTTTTATTGTTATTCTCAACCTTTAGATGTGGTAATGGAAGAACAAACGACATTGGTTCACGAGGTGGTTGTCCGTAGTACACATGAATGGTGATTGTGTATCCCATTTTATGGATGTGTGTGAAGTTTTAGGTCATAATAATAACATAGAAACATATCCGTATATCTAAGATAATGAGGATATTATATAATCATGGAATAAGAATAAGTTAATGAGTGGAAAAAATGAATAAAACATAAATGCATGTTGAAGAATGTTACCTTGTTTTTCAGGTAATTCCTTTTAGTTTGCACCAAATAATTTTCTTGGTTTTCATTAAAAAAAGAGCGATTATTCTATTATTATAGGAAGTATGGTGTGATATTATTTGGGTATATTTTGGATGATCCATAAGGGATATATAGGAGTGATTAATTGAGGGAGGTGAGTGCTTTTTTATATTAGAGGAGGAGTGACATTCTTGTTAATATAAAAAGGTATAAAATATTGGGAGGAATACATTACATAATGTGCCTCCAATAATGAAAACAATTATATCCAAGTGTATATATGGTATAAATATGTATATAAAATTGGTTTTGTTCAAGTTTATATGTCATTTGGCCCCTTAAGAGTAATGTTTAACCACAAAGTAAACTCATTTTTACCGTAATCACTTTAATTAATTTTAATTTCTTTCACTGATAATTTCGATAAAACATCTGACCTCTATAAAAATTATAAATTTTTATGATTCCAAATATGGAATCCATTTTTAAAAATTACAATGACATAAGTTTCAGTTTAATTTAAAATTAATCCTATAGACATGACATGAAATCAGAGTTTTCAATTGAAAATTTCCAACAGTTTACTACGTTATATATATAAAATCACTTTTCAAAATATTTAAATGACCTAAATTATATTACATGACATAATATTGATCTAATTATACTTTAAAACCAATTTAAAATGTAATTTAATACTATAACTTATTTAGAATAAAAAACAGTTTTCAATTAAAATACTGTATTTTCACTATTCATCAAAATTTGAATCCTCTCAGAAAAATAATAAAATTTAACCCAAAGTAAATTTTGATACTCTAATTCAAAAAATTATGTTAATTTTTTCATAAAAATTATTAATGTGTACAAATTTAGTTTTAAAACTTGTATTTTATTAAAAGGAGACAAACTTTCCTTAAAAAAATATATCTTTATATGCTTAAAAATTTGATTTATTCATATCTATTGTCAAGGAAAAATTTAAGATAAATATTAAATAATTTATTGAATTTATAATATATATATTTCATTAACATATTTCACAAATAGTGATTAACTTAATTTAGTAAGATAAAACCCCATTCTGGAAATAAAAATGGTTTTTTATAAAAACTTAGCCCTTATTTTCTATTCGTTTTTGTTTTCATTTATAATTAATTTTTCACCAAAGGATTCATTATATAAATTTTTTTAAACCATATATTTATAATATAGTTAATGATATCCATTCCAACCATTATAATGGTTAGGTGATATCTATCATGCTAAATAATAATATTAATAGTATATTGTTCTCTGGTAAGACTTAGTGTTGAGTGTGACACAAGTAATTGAAGAGACTAAAAGTTACATGTAATGTAAGATAAGCATAGTATTTTGTTTAAAATAAAATAAACTATACATTTTTTGTAACCCAATCTACCAAAGAATTTAAATTAATAAAAAAGAATATATTTATTAAAATTTTGGGATGTTACATCTAACCCCCCTTAAAATGAATTTCACCCTTGAAACATGTCTTGGTTATCAAAGGTTTTTAGAATTTATTTATTGAAACCCACATCATACAAATGGAATAATGAAAACTGTAACACATAATAAAAGATAAATGGTTAAATGACTAAATTATATGACTCATGTTCACAAGGAGCACCTTTGTTTTTAGGAACCTACTTAATTATAACTCCATAGTTATATGTGCTTAGCTAGAAGTAGTGATCATGATGGGTGAAATTCTGGGAAGATTACTAGGGTGTGTAAAAGTGAGGAAAAATCACACTAGAAATAACATGTGTTAGACTTTGGAGATTTTCATTATTTTAATGACCAGTTCAGGCATGTGGGTGGGTTCGAGGTAGGGGTCGACATGTCTTCAAGGAAACTAGTGGTACCTGGTGGGACGGACCTAAAAACCATATTAAGTTGGGGTGTCTATTCTTTTAGTAGGGACTATTATTCATATTGGTATAGGGGGAGGAACTTGATGTTAAGTGTGGGGGAACTTCCTAGGTTGAGATATATAGTCCACAATGAGGAGGTTTTTCCCTAAGGGGGAGGGGGATTTGACACCCAAAAACACACTGGAAATAACATGTGTTAGTCTATGGTGATAATCATTATTCTGATGACTAATTTAGATGTGTGGGTGGGTTTGCGGTAGGGGGCATAATGTATTCGGGGAAACTAGTGGTACCAGGTGGGAAGGACTTAAAAACCAAGTTAAGGAGGGGGTGTTTGTGCTTTCAACAAGGACCATTTTTCATATTGGTATAAGAGGAGGAACCTGACATTATGTGAGGTGGAAATTCCTAGGTTGAGATATATAGTCCATAATAAGGAGGTTTTTCTCTAGGGGGGATGTAACACCCAAAAAATTATAAAGGGTTAAATGACTAAATGATATGATTTATCCCAACAATGTGAATATTTATTTTCAGAATCCTACCTAATCAGAACTCCATATTTAAGAGGGGTCTTGGTAGGGTATAACATGTCTTCATGGAAACTGGTGGAACTTGGCAGGCCAAGACGTGACATACATGTTAAGGCCGGGTGTTTAAGCTTTCAACAGAGACCATTTTTTCTATTTATTTCAGAGGAGGAACCCAACATTAAATGTGGTGGAACTACCTAGGTTTAAATATATGGTCCACAATGAGGAGGTTTTTTTCGCTAAATGTGTGTGTGTGTGGGGGGGGGATGTTACACCTCAGAAAATGATAAAGGTTTAAATGACTAAATTATATGGATAATTTAAACAATGTGAACCTTTATCTTAAGGATCATAACTAATAATAACTCCTTAGTTAAGCATGAATGGCGTAGAGTAGTGATCATGATGGGTGACCTTTTGGAAAGTTTCCCATGGTGTGTCTAAGGGTGGAAAAATCACACTAGAATGAAAATGTGTTTGAAAATTATAATGGTAATCCTCCTTATATTAGATGACTATTTAATTTTAAATTGATCATGTAAAGTACCATGTGTGTTACACACATTACCCACATAAGGTAAGTGCTTAAATTCAATTAACCATTGTCAAATGAAATGTAAATTATATCTTATGTATATGAATTATCCATGTTTGAATTAAATGAAATGGTTTTGGATGCTCATCCTTATCATATCCTTCTAGGGTAATTAAAAGTAGAGGGGGAACCAAGTAATTGAATATAAAATGACTTAAATGGTTGTAGTCCCTTGACCTTGTCACACTAATTAAAGGCAGGGCTTGAACCTATTCTATTTATTAAATGTAATGAACTTCACTTGACCCAAAATATTAAATGATCCAAATGTAAGGTGAATTTTTATATATACATATGGACCTTGACATAATTATTGGGGTAGTAATAATTGAGTTAGTTATTAGATTCCTAAAGGAATTCCTTGAGCACTCGTGGATTCCATTCTGATTCAAGGATGTCGGTTTTCTTGGTTGATACCCACCTTAGAACCCAATCGTCATCTATCAGTGGATTCCTGGTACGAAACCATATGATCCATTATTTACTATTATAGTATTCCATGGATACACTCTTTGTATCTAGAATGGGTTCTTCGTACATGATGTTCCTTGGTTAAATCCATGGGTCGGGCCATTACTTATCCTGTTTTTCCTGGGATGTATTCTGTAGACTCAGTTAGATCATATTATTGGGGAATGTATTGGATGATTCTCCTTGGATTTCACTCTTACCCCTTATCTAGACTATATTACTACTGATTTTGTGACCCTTGATGTCTAGGTTTCCTTGGTTATTACCTTGGAATCTTTTTATATTATAATCATAATGGTTTCCTTGTAACTTTATGGAACCACTACTAGTACTATCAAGATAAGATTTCAATGATAGTTATGCCTCATGTGACTTAATTATATAAACTAAAACATAAATTAATTAATGAACTAGTTATATGTTTAGACACCTTTTGAGGGATGAATCTGGTAATTGGGTATTTACATTATTTTAGTTCTTTACTTTTATATATGAGTGTTTTCACATTGGTTAATTTTATATTACATGGAAAATATTTTATAAACACCAATGGTGGTGGTATAATGTTATTTACCTCACACCCTATCTAGGATGCCATTTGGTACCCGGGAAGACTATATTTTTGTAGGTGTTGTCTAAGTGAAAATAGTTACTTTAAACACTTGATTGATTTTCATTTTAGGATGGAGTTGGTATAAGAATATCAAGTTGGAGATCGGGATGCTTTAGATATTTTTGGTTCATTTTTACTAAATTTGTGTAGAATGATTGTATACTTCTTTATAACCATGTTTTCAATATTTATGGTTACATGACACATCATCATCAACATTTGTATATTTTTATCATTTGTTTATTTTTTAATTACTCCGGTCTATTCTTTTATGCATTATAGATGTTTTCATATTGATTCCTCTATTAACTATCTATTTCATATTGATCTTCTATGTAATAATTTGGTAATGAAGGAATATTCTCCCTAAGAACACACACTATGCCCCCACTTCTAGTCAGAAGCCTCTAGTTTTCGGGGAGATGTGCTTGGGGAAATGTGGCGAACCAGGATCAGAGCACCTTTAGTGGAATCCAGGTTCAGGACATCACAAAGTGTTATTAAATATATTTTTTCTTTATTTACTATTTAGGGATAATATTCAAGAGATTAAGGATGCTCATAAGTTGTTCATAAGTCATTACTAGGCATTGTAAACCCATGTTCAGGGTAAAGGCTAGGTTTCATGAATTATGGTTGTTGATATGGTTTTTACAATTATAGTTGATATCATTTCACCATTGGGTGAATCACATGGTATGTGGTGCTGTTGATTATTATTCTATTTGATATTTTATTTCATCCTTAGCTTGATAATATGAGGGAAATAAGAATTATTATATGTGTCATAGTAGGCTCCTAGAATTCACATTTTAGGCATATTTATATACAATATAGATTCATTTCACTACTTTTCATTTCCTGATATTCCTGTGATTGTTGAGTGTTCCTTTCTTTGTATATATTCTTTTGATAGATTTGAGGTTGTGATTAGGTGATTTCCTATTTCAATTCATGATGTGTTATGGTCCATCATGGGTTGGAATGTGTAATTTACCGAATAATGCCTCATAATTAGAAATTAAAATGGGCATTAATCTTAGTAATAAGGTTCATAGGACCTAATTCACTGGGATGAACAAATAATTTTAAATGAATCTTGGTAGATGAACTTATGAAAATGAAATTTGAAAAGCGAAACATGACTTTTAAAAATGAAAATGCTGCACATCCTTATCCCACCTTATCATTTTTATGAAAGGTAAAGAAGTTAACCATATTAATTTTACATGAAATGAATGAAATGGTTCCTAGTAAATGATGAGGCAATCTACTATTGATCCTTTATCTTCTGGAACACCTAAATTTTATACTTGATCACTTACTGATACCTTTCCTTCTAAGAAGGTAGTTAGGGTAGAATTCCTTGGGTAGTGATCCGTTTTTACACATATCTTCTACTAGTGTTACTATAAATCTTCTTCTATGATTTTTTGGGTCATATGATTAGAATCTGAAGACTAATTCCATCACAATGTTCTCTTGTTTTGTGCCAAGTGGGTGGATATGACCATTCTCCAGACAATGTGGGCCCTGAGCTTCCATTATTACCTCTAGAAGTTCCACTTGTGACTCCAACTGGTGTACCTGATTTGGGAACTGACACTCAGGTTCAAGATAGTTTCCTATTTTGAATATAGTCCATGAATGGGCTCCCTGAGTTGCACCTATTTTGGCTAATATGATGTGTGAGTTCTAAAAATAGCATCCTCCTACCTTTTAATGGGATAACTTACCACATGATGCTAACTTCTGGATAGGGGCCACCTAGTCATTATTTGATAATATAGAGATGCATCTGAAGAGGATGTTAAATCTTGATACATAAATGATGCATGATTCATCTAAGTGCTAGTGGGATATAGTTACCCATGATGGTCTCCATGAGGGTATGGCATGAGCTAATTTCTAGAATCCTATTATAATCAATTATTTCCTTAGATTATTTGAGCTTATCGAGTTATAGAGTTCATGCATCTCAAGCATGGTTCTATATTTTTATGTAATATTCAATGCATTTTACTAAATTACAGTTATTTTCACCCATTCTAGCTGGTAATGAGATTTCACATGCTAGAAGTTTTGAGAATGAGATTGTGTATTCCATTTGTACTAAGGTGAATGTATTTCACCTACCAACCATTTATAAAATAGAAAATTAGGATCTTATCACTGACCAAAACCTAAAGGATGGTGACAGTACCTGGCATAGATGAGTAGTTTCAAGGTAGGCTGGTAGTACCTCTATTAGTAGGAAGAAATCACTTGAGGTTTTTCATCAGGGAAGTGGCAGAAAAAGTACCCATGATGGTATCTCTATAGTGTGTCACCAGTGTGTAAAAAAAGAGAATATAAAGCCTTAGTTTGATAGAGACCCCCTAGAAAGTCAGGCTTGAAGCCATATAGGGAACTTATAGATATTTTGTCAGAACATTCCATCAACTTATAGTAGAATAGGATATGTACTATCAACACATTCAGGGGAAGGTTATTTTACACAATGTGAGGTGGGGAGTTAGAGTTGCACGAAATGGGCTAGTTGAGGAGGAGTTTGTGGTATCCAGAATCTTGATCACCAATAGCACTAGAAGAGTAGTTTTGATCATGGTAGTCCAACAGTTAAACTAGGTCGTGGATCACATCAGTTTCATGCACTACAACCGATACCTGAGGATCAGGCTGTAGGACCATCTATAGTACGAGGTAATATTTTAGAACCCAACACAATAGTATATTCTCTATTTGAGACAGGTGTTTCACAATCATTTATCTCCTTATCTATCATGGAAAGAATTAGATTATAAATTTAGTTTTAATGTGGTGTAATGACCATAGATACACTTTTGGGAGTATGGTCAAACGGGCATACACTAATGTAGGGGATTTCCAATTGAGGTAAGTAGTTTCCCTTTATTATGGAACCCCTTTTATCTTGAGATAAAGAAATGTTTGGTAATATTTGTGACAGATTGGTCAGTTTTGTATCATGAATTTATAGACTTCTTTCACTAAAGGGTATCATTTACATCACTAGAGGGCATCCATTATCTACATAATTGTTAGTGGGATGTCTCGGATAGTAGAGATGGACCAGATAATCATGGGATACGTGGAGTAGCCACCAAAATGTAAAATATCTTTATGTAGGATCAGGGTTTAAATCAGGCTAAATTCCCTATAGTAGTATATCATTTTAGGGATGTCTTTATTGATTATTTTTATGGATTACCACTACAGGGATGTAGAATTTATGAATGAGCTCATTATAGGAGAATATCCATCATCTATTCATCCTTATTGAATAGAACCTACTAAGCTCTAGGACCTCAAGTGTTAGTTATAGGTTTTGGAGGTGAAAGGTTTTATTCAGTCCGAAACTTCCTCTTAGGTTTTTCCCATGTTATTATCTAAGAAGGTGGATGAGACACATCATCTATGAATGGATTAATGATGGTTAAACTAACTTATGGTCATGAACCGGTATCCACTACCTTGAATACATGATCAATTTTTTTTACTATAAGAAGCAATAGTCTTCTTTAAGATTGATCTATGATTGAGTTATCATCACATATAGGTCAGGCCCTCAAACATACCTCATATAGCTTTCCAAAGTAGTCATCATCTATATGATTACATTGTTATGCTGTTTGGACTCATGTATGTGCCTGCGGTTTTCATAGCTATGATGAATAAAGCGTTCTACCCCTATCTAGGATCCTTTGTCATAGTATTTGTGCACAACATATTGATGTATTATTACACTCATAGTGACCATGTAAAGATCCTTGATATCATTCCAAGAACATTGAGAGAGCATCATATTAATTTTTATTTTTCTATGTGACACTTCTAGATCGACAAAGATAACTTATTGTGTTATATTATCTTATAATCAAGTGTTTCTATTGACCCAAAGAATGTTGGTGATGTAGTTTCTTGGGAGTATCACAAGAACAGGTTTACATATGGTGTTTCTTAGGGATGGCTATATATTATAGGCATTTCATATAGGACTTCGTACACATTTTTTAATTCTTACTAATATTACAAATAAGGGTTTTATGTTCTTGTGGTCATAAGAGTGTGAGAAATACTTTCAAGATATGAAAGGGTGGCTTGTCTCTACACCTATTCTAATTATTCTAGATCCATGCAGAGGTTATAACATCTTATGTGATGAATCTTGCATTGACCTTGGATAATTTATGATGTAGGATGATAGATTCATTGCATACGGATCTCAGAAGTTGAGGAATTATGAGAGAAATTACCAGAGGTATGACCGTAATCTAAAAGTAGTTTTCCAAGCTTTACGTTCCTAGAAACACTATTTTTTGGATGAGTGATTTTTGGTTTAAATAGAAAAAAAGAGACGAAAATATATCTTTTCACAGCATGATTTGAATATCAGATAGTTGAGATGTGTCAGATATCTTTATTACTTCAATTTTGATATTTTTTATACACCTAGAAAGGGAAGTGTAGTTGGTAACATGCTGAGTAAAAAAAATCAGGCATATTCCATATGAGAATCCAATGATGAATGCAAATTGATAGAACTATTTTATGAGCTTCATATAGAGTTTAAAAACTTTCAAGAGCAATAATAACTATCATCCTTGACAATTACCTCTTTCCTACTTGAAAAGGTGAAGGGTAAGTAATTTTTAGATCATGAGGGCTTGGTTCTCTATGAGGGTATTTCAGCAGATGAGCTACCTCCAGATTAGTCTATAGATAGAGGCAGTATCATTTATATACATTGATATGTAAGGGTTCCTACAGATATGTGAGAGGATTTGATGCAATATTCCCATTATTCTTAGTGGGTAGTTAATCCAGCCATCTTCAATATGTATCGAGTTATGTGATATCAGTATTGGGGGCCTAAGATAAAATTTCAAATATCAGAATGTATCAATAGGTGTTACACCTATAAATATGTGAAGGTAGAGCACCAGAAACCCACATGCTTGTTACAACAGCTTACTATCCCAAAATTAAAATGGGAATTGTTAGGTCCACTAGGCTGGATACCCTGAGAGGGGGGGGGGGGGGGTGAATCAGGGTATGACTAATTAAAAATTAATGCCCGTTCTGATCTTGTTTCGCTGTTAAGCAAAACACTCTTCTCTTTTTTTCCTGTTGCACGATATAAACAGAATGTAAAGCAAGCACAGGACACAGCAATTTTACTTGGTTCACCGCTAAGGGCTACGTCCAAGGAGCATACGCCGACAGGTTGCCGGTCGTACCAAATTCCACTAATCTTCACTAGCTGTGGATTACAAGATTCGGGCTAGATCAATTCTATGCCCAGGCTCACTGCCTTTACAATGTTTAGGGTCAGCTCACTGCTTTCCCAAGGGTCACTCCCTGTTTCTCTCTCTCTGGCTCACTGCCGGTGGAGAGGATCACCTTCTTCCTCTTCCTGAGCTCACTGCTCTTGGATGGAATCCACTCACAGTTTATAGACCTGTAGGTCTCTTCATTTTCCTGAAAGAATGCATCTTCTCTTGTATGTAGATGCTCTGTTGAAGTTTAACTTTCACCCGTTGATGAATATCTCTTTGCACCGAAGGTATCGGGCAAACTTCCAGCTTCCACACAGTCTGAAAATCACTGCGGGAACAAAACCTTACTTGGCGCGCAAGTCAACCTCGGCGCGCAAGTATCGGCGCGCAAGTCACAACGGGCACGCAAGTCCTCCTCTGACACTTGCGCGACACAAGCTTCCTCAACTCCAAACTTGCGCGACTCTCTTCCCTTTACGCCCAAACCACCATTGGTGCGCAACTGCAAACCGGCGCGCAACTTCTAACACCGGCGCACAACTTCAACCACTGGCGCGCAAGTCCCACCTGCGCGACCACAACACCACTTGCGCGACCACCACACCTGCGCGACGGGAGCTCTCGTCCTGAACTCCGGTGAGAAATGAGGAGGGGTGGTCCGGTATTTATAGGCAATCTAACCACCCTGCGCGACGGCGCGCAAGTCACCTGCGCGACCCAGTTTCGGCGCGCAAGTCTCCTCTCCTTTAGACACTTGCGCGACCAACTCCCAAACTTGCGCGATCCTATTTCCTTAGCCATATTTTGATCTTCTGATCTTGAAAAACATGTGGCGCGCAAGTTTCCTGTACACCATGTTCGCGGCGCGCAAGTCCCTTTGCCAAAAACACTTTTCTTCATTTGTCGATTTTCAGGCCCAAAAATTTGGCAAACACTGGAAAACGGCGCCACCTTGTATCTGTTCTTTTGTGCCGCCTCCAGATCATCCATTCCTTTTATCGACGTTCTTGAATCAAACATGGATCGTTGAACTCAGCTCTTGAACTCGACATTCAACCATGAAATCCTCTTTGTCAACAATCACAACGTAGATGTCCACTTTGTCAACAAACACAATCACCTCAAAAAGGCTTCAATGATACCTTGAGGGATTTTTGCCCAACAGGAATATATTTCTATGGATTTCGTAGACGTTTTACCTTGGTCTCCTAGAGGTAGAGATAATGTATGGGTTTTCATTGAATGACTAAATAAAGTATCCCACTCCATTACTATATGGGAGACTTTCTCAGTTGATGATATATGAATTTTTCATGTCCATGATATCCTATGACTACATGAGGTACCTCATACTATCTTTTCAGATAGGGATTCTCATTTCACATCACTATTCTTGGTGGGATTAAGAAATCTATGGGTACACGGGTGATTCTAAGAACAATTTTCACCCTCAGACATATGTATATTTGAGATACATGTGTTGAAGGACATTCTTTGGGCATGCTTCCTTGATTTTAGTAGTTCTTGGGATAATAATCTCTCTCTAATTGAGTTATCTTCTAATAAAATCTTTTAGGATATAATTTAGATGTCTCTTTTTGAGGCCTTATATGGAAGACTGGGCCATTCACCCCTATTATAGCTTTAGGTAGGAGAATAAACCATACTATCTCCTCATCTCATGAAAGAGACTTCGAAGAAAGTTTAACTAATTTAGGAGCATATGTATAGTACTCTGTCTTGTTAGAAATCGCATGAAGATCACTGCCACTGACCTCTAGAGTTTGGGGTCAGGGATAATATTTTTTATGGGTATCACCTAGGGTAGGGCATGGATGGATATAAAAGAAAGGGAATTTATTGCCTCATTATGTAGGGACTTTTGAGATCTTGGAGATAGTTAGGCTCGTAGCCTATCAATTACTACTAGCTCAGAGGTACCATCACATGAATGACATCTTCCAAATTTAATAGCTTTGGTGGTATTATGATGACCCATCTCATAATTTTGATCCTAAGGATGTTGAGCTATATTCCAATGATACCATTTAGTAGTATGCTATACACATCATTGATTGGAGCACAAAGGTTCTCTGATGGTGGTATGTACCTATAACATGGGTTCTATAGAAGCGCATCCAGATATAGGATGATACCGGATAGAAGTAGGCCAACGTACTTGCCTAGTGGCTAGAGTTTTTCCTCGAAAGTGTTTCTTTTGCCTTGGAAGGTGAACTCAAGGATGATGTCCTTTAATGGGGGAAGACTGTAAGAACCCGATTTTTTAATCTGGTATATATCCTTTAAAGTTTGGTCCAATTATTTATTTTGTACATAATATGGATGCGTATTGAGTTAGTAAAGTTCACGGGGGGGGGGGGGGGGGGTGTTTGGGGCTTGTTCAAAGACAAGAACTCTATTTTTTTATAAAAGGCATGTCCCATGGTTAGTTGAAACTATGTGAGTTGTTTAAACCATGTAAGGCTAGATAGTGGGATGGAATAGAGTGCACGATTTAATATAACTATACGAGTTGGGCCACATGACCATGTAATATTTTCTATAATTTTAACAGAGTTGTTTTGAATGATTGGAAGATATTTTCCCTAACCATGTTGACTAACCATTCTATTTACCCTTTCTAAAGCTACTCTTCCATGGTTTACACATGGTTTGGCCAAACCATGCAGCAAAATCATGCCAAGGTTAAATTTTGGGTTAAATAGTGGGTTTCACTTAATTCATGTTTTAATAAAACCAATCTATTCACTTTTCATTCCAATGTATGAAAGACCCTACTATATCCCTTTTGAATCCTTTTTAATGACTAAACTTCGATTTGAGATCGATCATCCATCCGAAGTCCGAATCAATTACTGTTCATCTCATTGGATCTGCACAGGTGCGTTCACTATTATTTTTTAATATTTCTCCATTCTTCTTCTTATAAATGATGCTATTTAGATGTAGGCACATATACATCAATTTTAGGGAATTGATTTTTTATTTAAATCTGATCCAATCTAGGACAAACTAAAGGATGGTACTGGATGAGGAGAGTCGTATGAGCCTATGTTATGTGGTCTATAACTCATCCATCAATTTACATCATTTTAAAAATTATCGTGTCATCATGATGATTTCATTAGGAATAAACTGTTGAATTTTTTTGTCATGCTTTTAGTTGTTAAGACTATGTTCTAAGATCCATAACATGTATGTTATTCATTTTTGGTGGTTGTGTCCACAACTTCAACCACCCCATGCAGGGTGATTTAGTATAATTGATTTTTAGTGTTTTGATATTGTTGAGCCACTGTTCGAGTGCACTTGAGATTGGACATTATAATGGAAATACTCCTTATATTAGATGACTATTGAATTGTGAATTTATCATGGTAAGTACCATATGTGATACACACCTGACCTGCCTAAGGTAACTGCTTAAATTATATTAACCAATGTTAAATGAAATGGAAAGTATATCATATGTATATAACTTGGTCGATTTTATATTAAATGAAATGAATGTGGTTTTGCATACTTATCATAGAAATTCCTGGTTATGAAAGGTTAAGGAGATAACCAATTAATCGAATATAAAATGACTTAAATGGTTGCATTCTCTTGGCCTTGTCACATTAAGTAGTAGCAAGGATTGGACCTTTTTACTTTATTAAATGGAATGAAATTCACATGGAATAACTTATTAAATGAACCAAATTCAAGGTTAATATTTATATATACATATAGAAATTTATATATTTATAGGGGTGTTTAGACTCAAGTTAGTTCTTGTATTCTGAAGGGAATACCTTGAGCTCTCGTGGACGCCATTCTGATTCAAGGATGTTAGTTGCCTTATTTCATACCCACTTTGGAACCAGATCCTCATTTATCAGTGGATACCCAGTATGACACTGTATGATCCCTCCATTACTATTATATGATTCCTTGGATACACTCCTTCTATCCAGCATGGTTTCTACAGATGTCATGATCCTTGGTTATATACTAGGGCCTGGAAATTACTTATCCCATTTTACCTTGGACGTATTCCTTAGACTCAATTAGATCATATTAATATGGAATTCCATGGATGTTGGTCCTTGGATTACACTCTTACCCCTTATCCAAGCTATAGTTAATATTGAGTTGGAGACCTATGAGGTCTAGGTTTGTTTAGCTATTACCTTCACTACTACAAATACGGATTTTATCAGCACTAAAAATGGCCTTTAACAGCAGAAGAAAAGCACTGTTAATACCGAAGAAGATAAAGGGGGTCCCCTTTATCAGCGCTAAAAAAATGTGCTGATAAAACTAAAAAAAATTAAAAAAATTAAAAAAATACTACCAATATCGGGGGGGGGGGGCTTTTTACAGTGCTTGAGCCCCCCCTTTATCAGTTCTTTTTTGTTCTTCCAGCACCTGCATGCACCGCCTAAACCCTTTATCAGCGCTAGCCCCTCTAAATTACCCCTACACGCACGCCCCTCCCTTTACCCAGATTTGATCTCGAGACCTCCCCCCTGCGCACCTAATGCCTTTGCCACTCCCCTATATTGATTTTTCTCTTATTTATGATATATCTATTTATTTATATATATATTTAGATATATTTATTCGTATAGTAATATATATTTATATTAATAAATATAGTTATATTAATATATATATAGTTATATTAATTTATATATTTATAGTTATATTAATATATATATATTTCTAGTTATATTAATATATATATGTAGTTATATTAATATATATATATATAGTTAGATTAATATATATATATATAGTTAGATTAGTATATAGGTATAGAGATATTAATATATTGGTATTTTAAATAAAATGTATTCTAGTTATTATTTAGATAAAGCTAATATATCTTATATGTAAATATATTTTATTATTTATATTTATAATTAAATTTTTATGTGTGAATATTTAAATAATATGTATATATTGTTATATATTTGATTATAAATAGAAGTACATTATAACAAAAAATGAAATTTCAAAGAGATAATATCAATATGATTGTAATACCTTGGAATAAATTCAGTCCCCACCAAAAAATCCAATAATACCCCCTTAAACGAGGTTGAAAATCCACAAAATGTTTAGAAATCGGGGTACCCCGACTAAAAACTCAGTTTTGGAGGACTTTTCTGCCTTTTTTGGCCTTGAAAAAACCTTTACATAGGTCACCCCAATCACAGCGACGTAGATCTCGTCGCATTCTTCGATTTGATATATGGTAGAGCTCAAACAGACACCCAGATCAAAAGTTATGGCTTTTTGAAGTTTGAGTTGCGTTTTCAAGGTAAATTGGATCTTTTTTTAATTTTTTTTAATTTTTTTAGTCTTCAATTTGTTATTAAATGACTATTTCTCCATAATAATTATAAAAGTATTAATTAAAAATATATTTTTTAATTTTATTTATAATCCATTTTCACTAAATATCTTATATATTAAGTATATTAAGTGTAAATGTATATTTATACATATCTAAAATATATTTAAAAATTATATATTATATTTATATCAATATAACTATATTAATATATTGATATATTGATATATTGTTTTTAATTAATTTTTTTTGAAGTCAAACCATTTATCAGCACTTTTAAAAAAAGCGCTGATAAAGCCCCCCTTTATCAGCGCTACTAAAAAAAGCGCTGATAAAGGGGGTACCTTTATCAGTGCTAAAAAAGCGCTGATAAAGGGGTAATTTTATCAGCGCTTTTTTTAGCACTGATAAAGGGTTATTTTATCCGGGATTTTTTTAGTGCTGATAAAGGTACCCCCCTTTATCAGCGCTTTTTCATTAGAACTGATAAAGGGGTGGCGCTGGCCTTGCCCAGTTTTGTGGTAGTGCTTAGAACCCATTTATATTATTATCATCACTATTTTCTTGTCACATCTTGGAACCACTATGGGTATTATCATGATGTGATTTCAGTGCTAGATATGCATCATGTGACTTAATTATAAAATCTAGAACATGAATTAATTAATGAACGGGTTACATGTTTAGACACCAACTAGGGGATGAAGCATGCACTTGGGTATTTACATTACTGTACTACTTTACTTTTATATATACACTCTTTCACATTGGTTCATTTTATATTACATAAACAAGATTTTATAGATACCATTGGTTGTGGTCTACTAAGATTTATCTCACACCCTATCCGAGCCTCTGTTTGGTACCTGTAAAGACTATATATATTCAGGTGTTTAAAAAGGGAATTGAGTAGTGTTAGACACTTGATTACTTTCTATTTTAGGGTGGATCTTGTAGTAGATGACCAATATGGACCTCAATATGCTTTGGATGGTTTTTGGTTCCTTTTTAATACTTTTGTATAGCATGATTATATGATACTTTATGTCCATATTTTCCAGCTTTATAATGACATAACCTATCATCATCACCTTTTTTATATGATTATTAGTCGTTCATTTGTTTATTAATCTTGTTTATTCTACTATGTGTTATGGTTGTTTTTATACTTCTTTCACTATTTACTATCAGTTTCATATTGATGCGCTATTCTATACAATAGTAATGAAGTCATAGTCTCCCCACATTCAAACCCTAGGCCATCAGTGCTAGTCCACAATCCCTAGCATTCGAAGAGATGTGCTGGAGGCCATGTGGACAACTTGGATTGGGGAAACTTCAGTGGTATCCGAGTTTGGGATGTCATTGATGGTGTTACCAAGAGGGACATTATTTTATATCCATGTTAATATGGGGTGTCTATTCTATTAGCAAGGCCTAGTTGTTACAAAAATATCCCTTAAAAATTAAAGTGGAAAATTTAATGTTTACTTAAGGTTACACATGACTATATTTCTACGTAGGGGATACATTGGTGGGGAATTAAAAGAAGGATTTGGAAGGGAAAACTAATTACCATTGACTAATAGATAGTGATAGAGAACTTGGTTAATAAGAAGTCAATTTTAACAAAACCAAAAGCCAAATAGCTCTGGAAAATGTCATTAATATAATAAAATAAGATGGTAATTGGATACAATTTTATTTAAAGCTACTTTCCAAATGTCGAAGTATTCTTCCACAATATATGCTAAGATAATTA
Organism: Viscum album; assembly: GCA_963277665.1. Lineage (NCBI taxonomy): Eukaryota > Viridiplantae > Streptophyta > Magnoliopsida > Santalales > Viscaceae > Viscum > Viscum album. The sequence continues at coordinate 1,412,742,727 of OY728125.1, read as the reverse complement.
GAAAGTATACTTACTTGAAAGGTTAGTTTCATCCTTTATTACAACCTCATATTTTTCTCAAGACAAATATTATTCAAGATGAAATTCTCACACATGAAGCACTAAATTCAAATTTTAAATACTACATAATCATAAAAGGGTTAATAAGATATTCATATTATCATTAAACATTATCCAAATCTAAAATAGTTAGGACGTAGTAAGATAATTCCCGAAATGAATAAACCCTTAATAAGATTAAATAATATTTTAAATTCAATAGTAATACCCAAAGTTGAATCTAAATCATTCCATAACAGTATATCCCAAATAAAATTAATAACCTAAAAAATAAATATTTCTTTAACATAAATGTTTATCTCATTACTTCCATATTTTAAAACTAAAAAATATGAATATATTCCTTTGGATTAACATTAATCAATTAGTCATAAAATCACTTTTCAATCATGTGTCTATCAATATGATAATACTTATCTTCCCATAATTACATCAATATCCAAGATCATATAAACCCTAATGTTCATTGATTTGTTTCAACTTATTTTCTAAAAAATTGAAGGAATAATTTACATTAAAATGAAGTTTTACATATACTTCAACCCAATAAAATATCACAAAAAACGTCATTAATAACCATAGAAGATTTTTCTTCTATATAAAACCCTCAAATAAGGTGTCTAAGAAATTGAACATATCATGATAATTAATATTATAGAACTATAAAGGTATCAATAAATATTAAGATAAACTCATATTAAAACATCATAATATCCAAAGTTATCTAAACTAAAATTTGATACCAATTATAAAATCCCAGGACCCTCACTCATAGATCCTGTGCAAAAATCCACAACATTATATTCTCGGATTTGATGGCGATAATTGTGACCCAATTTTTTCATCTATAAATTACAATATAAAAAGAAATACTTGGATCACTTAAATTATGGAGTACCTTTTAGGTTTATAGTTTTAGGTAATTATGAAAAACACTTATATAAAGAATTAAAATCAACTTAGACTCATACAAAACTGGGTCATAAAGTTGAATGTTCCCATGAGCCTTAGCCCGATTGGTGAGGTCTCCTTAAGTGCATCCAGGTGACCTGGGATCAAATCCAGGTGGAGGAATACTTCCGGGTTACTGTGTAAGGACTGTAGTAGGCACTATAGTGGGAACTGTAGAAGGTACAGTTTGGAACTGTAGTAGCTGGGAATATTCCCCCGTTTGGGGCTTCGGGCCACCGATTTGGTCCCAGAGTCCTTTAAGGACATCTAGTGACCCATGCCTTTGGGTTAGTAGGACCTTAAAGATATCTCAAGGCCTTTAGGTAACATTAAGTGTATATGAAAACTATAAAAACTATAAGGAACAAGCTCCAGAAGGAGGATGAGTAAGGAGCTTTCACCATAGCATAATCTAAATGGATTGAAATAATGAGAGGGTATGGAATGTTCCATTGGGACAATCCTGTACATGCAAGGAAAATCATATCCAAACAGACATGCAAAGGTGGATAACTGATTTCACGATGAAGCATGTACATTTAGTTTGGGTTGTATTTAATATTTCAAGCCTACGAGCAATGAATTCCTCTAAGGCCTACGGGCCACATAATACTTTCTCCTACCGACCTTGTAAGGGTTCAACCTAAGCCCTTGAAATGTGGATTATCAAAATCAATAAAAAATTAAGTCCTTCCAGCCATTGGAAGATATACTTAATAAAAAAAGTTGAAATTCATCTCCTATTATACCAAGATTTTCTTATTTCACATAGGTCATCCAAATAATCCATGTGAAATCTTTTATAGACATAAATAGTTTGACATCATTATTTAAAACATGGGAAAAAAGAAACATAAGAAGGGTGAGATCGTATGCTCAGTAAGGGTAATAATAAAAATTCACTATTAAATTTAATCAATGAGAATAAGGGTTTATAAGGGTATGATGAAAATCAAAGTGCATGAGAGAATCATAAAGGAACTCAGAATCATAAAACCTAGATAATCAAATATGAAAACATAGAAAAGTAAATATTCATCAGAATCTATAATAAAAATCCATGTGATATTAATCTTGATCATTAGAAACATTATAAACCCATAAAAATCATAAAGAAAACAAGTAAATACAGGAAAATGCATTTTCACTTCACTCTTACACTAACTCTAAAAAATAAAATAATGATACAATTGATTTCCATACCCAATACATTAGAGGGATATCATGGACCCGCCAATTGTTGGTTTATCACATAACCACCCTTCTATGGTTTAACATAAAACCATCCATCATTGGTTTATTATGTAACCAACTATCAAATTACTAATTAATATTACCAAATAATAACCCATAAATTTTTTAATTTTATCATAAACTCATAGGAACAACAATTATCACTTTTTAAAACATGATCAACTGATGAAAATGAAATGTTTTTATTGTCAATGTCTTTAAAACATGTTTAACCAATAAAAAAGAAATGGTTTCCATAATAGTGTTTTTGAAACATGATTAACCCCTATAAACTAAATGTGTTTCGTAACAATCTCTATAAGACTTGATATAAGTCTGTAAAATAAATGGGTTTCATAATAATCTCCTTAAGAAATAATCATCCTACGGAAAAGAAGAATGTTTCAAAACAACATCCTTGAATCATCATCAACCCAAGGAAAAGAAATAGGTTCTTTAACAAAATCTTTGGACATAATTAACCCATAGATAAGAACCATTATTCCAAAAAATCTCATTAAAACATTATTAACCCATAAAAAATGGGTTTTATAAAAATCTCTTTGAAACATGATTAACCTTTGGAAAATAAACAGGTTTCATAAAAATCTCTTCGAAACATCATAAACCCATTTAAATTAATTAGGTTACTTAAAATTATCTTTTAAACATTGTTAACTTGTGGAAAATAAACATTTTCTATAACAATGTTTTTAAAACAAGGTTAACCCATTAAAAATATACCTGTTCTTTAAAAATCACTTTTAAATAGTCTTAATCCATCTAAAAAAGAATAAGGATGATATAAATAAAAACTATCCCTAGTAGGGGATATGTAACAACTATGGTTTTTGACATTGATGAATTTAAATACCATTAAAATATCATTATAAACTTTCTTATGGAAAATAATATTTTAACATTTTAAATGGTCCCATACCACTTTAAAACATTTGAACCATTAAACAAATAAAGAAATAAAATTAAATGAAAATTTTAATATCATGAGATACATATATTCATGATATATCATGTCAATGGAAAATTATACAAATATCATAAAAGATGTCAGGTCTATAACATTACCAATGTCTCAAAGGATGAAGATTGTGAAAACAATCTGTTACCGCTTTGTTATTGTTGAAATTGTAAACCCCATGAATGATAGATCATAAAATGGATATGTAAATACCTATAAATTAAATTTTGAGAATCAAAATAATACATTAATGGTCAGTATATACACCACACAATAAAAATATGTGGTGAATATGTCATAAGTCTCGTAGAAATAAAATTAAGACTAGAAATCCCAAAACAACTATGGTAACATCTAAATCCAAAGCCCCAAAATAATAATCATAAAATGAAAAATTTAGTTACCATAAATTTAAAATAAATAATTATATATTATATCAAAATTTCCAGTATATATGCCACACAAAATATTTATGTTTTGAAAATTTCATTTATCACATAGATGTAAAAAGTGATATGAAAATTAATTACAACGGTCATGTCATTGCAGTGAGAATAAATCAATGAAATAATTTTTTTGTGAAAAATTGAAATAAAAAAATAAAATCTGAAATATAGTATAATAAAATCATATATAATTTCACACATATTATTTTCATAACATAGCCAATATATAATTTTAATCTAATGAATGAAAATTGAGTTAAAAAATCTATTACATTGAGTTTGGTTTATCATGCTTGTCATAAATCTTACTAAATAATAAACTTATGTTTATTATTTAATTCATTTAGAAAATTTTACAAGTTTATTAATACTATTATTTTACTTATAACAAGTTACATACAATTACTTAATCAATAATTTTTATATAGGATTCTTTGAACATATTTGGATTATGTTTCAAAACTGAATTTGGAAGGTCGACTAAGGAAAATAAGGTAATTATTTAAAAACCCTGTATAATAATTATCATGAAATTATAATAATATTTATACATATTTTTTTTTAAAATCAATCATTTAATATGGTTATGAAAATGAACCTTTGTTAAAATCATGGAGACTGTAGGTGATACATACACATGAGTAACATTCCCATTTTTTAATGATTATTATGGAAAGATAGTATGTAACATTCATCAATCTAAAATGTAAATTATATCATAAATAAAGTTTTATTTGATTATACATACTTATATATATCATTCTTATGATGTAGTGGTCAAGAAAGTAGAATCACATCTCTTTGAGGTGGTGGTAGTCCACACATCCACAAAAGATGATATCACTTTTTCAGTGTGTTAAAAGGTAAGAAAAAAGTGATATATTATATTTTTAGAAAGATAATTTTGTCATGAATATAATATATAGTTATTTTACATAACATATTATTTTAAACTCATATTTAATATATTCCATTTAAAGAAAGAATAAATCACATCTATTTGAAGAGGAGGTAGTCCGCACGTATACAAATGATGTTATCGTATTCCCACAAAATAGAAATCATGAAGGTATGTGTGATATAATAATTATAAGAGCATAAATACATTATAAATATCATATATATCTTATAAAATTAGTATTTACATCATTATTAACAACCCTTATAGGTGGTAATGGAATAAAAAACGATAATGATTCACAAGGCGATAGTCCGCTGTTCACATGAACGATGATTTCATATCCAATTTGATGGATGTGTGTGAAAGTGTAGGTAATAACCTTAAAAGAAACAACATATAAAAATATATAGGATACTAAGGCTATTATATAATAATTTAATAATAATAATAATTTAAGGGGTGTAGAAATTAATAAAAGAGAAATTCACATTGAAGAAAGTTACCTCTTATTCGGGTTACTCCTTTTGGTTTGCACCAAAAGACTTACTTAGTTTTCTTTATTCCAAAATTTGGACTTATAAGATGAGATGAGTTATTATGGAACCTTTTTTTGGTAGGGTTTGGATGAGAAAAAATATCTTGAGATATTTTAAAATGTAAGGGGTTGTGTACCTTTTTATAGTGGAGGAGGGTTGAAATTCTTATAAATATAAAACGGTAAACACTATTGGGAGGTCTCACTTACATCATGTACCACTGATAATGAACCAAATTCCGAATTGTTTTTATATGGTAGAAAATATGTCTGTCCAATTTGTTTTGGAAAATTTTTTAGGTTGTTTGGATCCTTGATATTAATGTTTTATGATTATATAAACTTGTTTCACATTAATCATTGTAAATAATTTTAATTGATTTTTATAATTTTTTTTTGAAAAAAACTATGTTAAAATACAATAAATTATAAATTTTTATGATTCCATATATAGAATAAATTTTCCAAAATTAAAAACAATATATGTGGAAAATTTTAATTTAAAATTAATCCTGCAAACATAACAAGAAAACAGGTTTTAAATATTAAAATGTCCAAATTTTTACTGTGTTTTTATATCTAAAATCACTATGAAAAAAATTAAAATGAAATATAATGGATCAAATGATATGAAATTTATCTATTTATTATTTAAAACATATTAAAAATACAATCTATTACTATATATTATTTAGATGAGATATGACTTTTTATTTAAAATCAAGTATTTCTCAGTATTTATCAAAAAATGAAACTTCTTTGAAGAATATCAAAAATTCACCCAAAATAAATTTTGATACCTTGTTTCAAAAAATAAAGTTTATTTGTTCATTAAAAAATTATTAAATTTTCAGAATTTAGTTTTAAAACAAGTATGTATTTACAAAGTTGAAAAACAACCTTTTAGAAAAATATATATTTTTTATGCTTAAAAATTGGATTAATTTTTATAAATTTTAAAGAAAAAACATAAGTTAAATTTTAAATATTTTATTAACTTTATATTATATTTATACATATATATAATTAATATATTTGAATAATAGTTATAAACATAATTTATTAAGATAATACGTCATTCTGGTCATAAAAATATTTTTTCAAAAAATAATATTTTATATTCAATTGGTTTTTATTTTCATTTATAATTAATTGGTCACTGAAAGAAAAATTATATAAACATGTTTAAACCATAAATTTATAATATAATTAATAATATTAATTCCCACCATTCTATTAGATAGGTGATAACTGCCGCGTTAAATAATATCATTAATAGTATATTTTTGTACCGTAAGACACATCCTTATGTGTAATGCATTTTATCAAAGAAACTATAATTTTAGTGAAATGAAAGATAACATGGTGTTTTTTATAATGTAATATAAAATATTCATTTCATGTAATAGAATCTATTAATTAATTTAAATTAATTTTAAATAAGATAATTCTTAAATGTTTGAGATGTTACATCCTACCCCCTTAAAATGAACCTCACCCTGAAAAATTGTCTTGGATATCAATAGATTTTTATAATTCCTTCACTAAAAACTAGATCATATAAATTAAATAAAGAAAACATCCCCTAAAAATTTTATGAGGGAAATATAAATTTTACCTAAGGTTATGTATTACTATGTTTCCACATAGTGTAAACATTGGTGGGGAATTAAAATATGGATTTGGAAGGGAAAATAAAGCATGTTTGACTAATACAGAGTGATAGAGAACATAGTAAAGATTAATTCAATGAAAACAATAATACAATAAAAATAGCTATGGAAAAAGACATTTATTTCATTAGAAAATATGGTAATAGGGTAAAATTTAATTTCATATTTCTTTTTTATAAATTTGGAGGATTATTTCTCCATATATACTAAGAGAATAAAAAAGTATACATACTTGAAAAGTGAATTCTATCCTTTAACAAAACCTCATTTTTTCTCCAAACGATGAGTATTCAAGATGAATTAATCACACGAAAATCACTAAAGTCAAATTTTAAATACCACATAATCATTAAATGGATAACAATATATTCCTACTATATTTAAACATTTACCAAAAACAAATTAGATTTCACATGGTAATATAATTTCCTAAATGAAAAACCCTTATTATGATAAAATAATCTTCAAAATTCAACATTAATACCTAAAGTTGAAACAAAATGATATCATAACCCTGTATCCAAAATAAAATCAAAAAAATAAAAATTAAATAGTGTTTTAACATCAATGTTTATCTCATTCCTTCCATATTTCAATCCTAAAAAATTATGGAAATATTCTTTTGATTTAACATTAATCACATAGCCACAAAATGAATTTTCAGTCCTATGTCTATCTATATGATAATACTTGTGTTCCAAAAATTACCTCAATATCTAAGATCATATAAACCCTAAAGTTCATCAAAAACTTAAAACTTAATTCCTAAAAAACTAAAGTAATAATTCACATAAAACCAATGTTTTTAGTTAACATGTAGTTGATTACTTACATTTGGGATCTAATCGAGGGAGAGAGTCCATATGACACATTTTTTCTGTTATTCCAGTCAGATTCTAAATGATTGGGAGATATCCAATTTGTTCCCTTTGTCTATAGAAGGAATTATTTTCTTAATGGGCTATTTTTTTTGTAACTTTTCTTATATTAATGTGGTAATATTTTATTATCACCATTCATACTAGGTTTTTCATCATAGTGACATAATATGATCAATAACATGTGACATAGGTTCTTATAGAGAGGTATGAAACCTGACTATAATAATATCAGATTTTAAAAGTTTAATATCATGTTTGATAGAATATACGACAAAAAAAACTATGATTTTAAGAAAATATAACTCCTCCAAATGTTAAAGAATATTTCTTTGAAAATAAATTCAATATCTTTGATATTATGTGGAACACGCAACAACAAATCTTAATAAAGAATAATATAGTATACCATTATAAACTATCCATTAAATTTGTTTGTATGAATAGGAATAAATAAATTAAGAAACTTATATCATTTATACATTTATAAAGTATGTTAAATGGTTATATATAGATTATAAATCAAATTAGTAAGAATTTAATGAAAAAAGAATATTTTATGAAAAAATGCATTTTTTTCTAAAAGGTGGTTTAGTTTCACATTGAACACATATTTTTTAAATAATTTATTCCACTTTTAGTGAATTTATTTTAAAAAATTAAAATCATTTTTTAAATCATCAAATCTATATTAACATATGTTGATATTTTAAAATTTTCAAAAAATATTATTTTTTAGTGAATAGTGAAAACACATATTTTTCTAAAATTATCATTTATTTTTCATAATTAACATCCCTATATAATTTTACTTTTATTTAAAATAAACATAATATTTATTAAGTTATAATTAATCCAATTAATGAAATTTCAATAATTTTTAAACTGTATTTTAGGATAAATTTTTTATTTAGGCTTTTAAATAGTTTTTTCCAGAAAACTATTTTAATATGCATAAAGTTTGAACATTTTACAAAATTAAAATAACACCATATGAGAAATTATTTAATTAAATTTCTATATATTATATATATAAATAACAATTTAAATTAATTTAATTATGATTAATTTTCATATAGTTAATATGAGATTTCTTTTCCTTAAAATTCATTTCTTGAAAAACTATTTTTTCGACACATTTATTGGTTTTATTTTAAATTAAATTATACCAATTATTTTAGTTGAATATTGAATAATGTATTCCATATTTATAAAAAAATTATATTTTATAACAAGATCATATTAATATTTTTACCATAAAGAATAGTGAAAACAATAAAAATTATTTTCAATAGTTATTGTAAAATTGGGTTTACCATGCATTAAATTAAAACTATAATTTTTAAAAAAGAATAAAAATATGTGTAATTTATGTTTAATGGTTAAATTTAGACCTTAAATCTTATAAGTTTAAAAAATATTCCATTTTAGAGACTCGTGGAATGAGAAAACATGGGTGGAAATCTTTCTTTTCAAAATATCCCAGTGTGCCTACTCCCCATATATAAATGGATACCCTCTCTCACCTCGAATTTACTATTCCAAAAGACATTGGTTCAGCCAATAACTATCCCAATAAATAATTTATTTAAATACTCTAATATTAGAATCATTATTTACATCAGAAATATATCCCATAAATGATTTAGGTGCAAACCGAAAAACATGTCCAGAGGATAGGTATAAGTCCTTAATCGAGTGTTTTATTTTATTTCTTCTTCAAACTCCCCAAAATATTTTTAAATAATGATGATATAATAGCCTCATAATATTACATAAATTTATTTTTATTTGTTTTAATGGACTGACCAATAAAATACTATACTTTCTAAAATGGGAATGGAAACCATTGATCCTGTGTATGGCATACCACAACCTCATGAACTGACCTAACTCATTTTCCACCACCACTTCTCACGGGTGGATATATTAATGAATTTAATATTTATATATTATATTTATGATATAATTATAATTATTTTAATTATAATATCATATATAACTTCTTACTTTACATTGCATAAGGAATATGATAACATCGCTCGTGTGTATGATAGACCATAGCCTTGTGATACAATGGTAATGTTACACATATATACATACAGATACCATTTACATGTTTGTAATGTAGTTCATTTTTCCTAGAAATATTTCATGTTTGTTTTTAAAATTATAATTTACGTATTAAAATTATTATTTTTTAATAACTCTTCTATATATGACTAAATAATAATATATTTGAAATTAGTCAACCTACCAAAGTGGTTTTGGACATATGAGTCGTTTACCATCAAAACATCCAAAGTGAAATTAATTGTTCAAATAATTGAACATTAAATGGTAAAAAGTAAAACAAAATGGATAATAAAATTAAAAAATGTTCTTATATAATTAAATAAATATCATATGTTTATTATTCAGTAATATAAGGAACTGACTAGATGATTCAGGCTCGTGGTAAAGGCTTTCTTAACTAAATTTCCATCCATTTGGTTATATGTCTATTTAATTGATTATATTATGGATTTATTGTGTTTTAAATAAAATTTTATTGATTTATATTTTATTTTCACTTGTATTTGTGTGGATATATATTTTTTATTTATATTCACATCATGGATTAACTCTCACCTCAATGATACAAACATTTTAAGGGTTTCTTTTCAAAACATCCTTCTTCATGACACATGTTATTTTATGCACCTAATTTTTATTAAATATTTTATATAATACCCCTTTATATATTATATCATTATTCCATTATACTTCATGATATTTTATATTTTAATTCAATTACTCCATTCATGGGAGTTTTCATTAAAATGTTACTAAAGCTGTAGGGGTTTATATTTCAATACCATTTTAATCAATATTTTAAATAATTGAATTTCCATTGTTGGAAATTATTTAATAATTTACTAATAAAAAATATAATTTTATCCTCGTTTGGTTATTCAGAATATTTTAATGTAAAAGTAGCATTTTTCTCTCATTGGTACTAGAAAAGATTGAGAAAATGTTTTTAAATAATATCTATATTATTTATGTCTTCAGTTGAAAACCCTTTATATTAAATTTATATGTTTTATTTAATTTTTTTAAATATTTTTAATATTCATCTATGACTATTTTATTTAATTTTTAATTTTTTTTAATTTTTAACAAATATTTTAAAAAGAACCTTGTTTTCAATCTCTGAATGAGGTATTTTTGAACATTTTCCTGATAATGTCAAAGGAATCCTTGTATTAAATTGTACTAAATGAATGGTATTTTCAACTATTGTAGTCATTGTTTTCCTGGAATATTCATTTAAATTTTTACAAGGTTATTTTCATAGAAAATTATTGCCACAATTTTTTTTTAATTTTAGCTTTTCAAAGCTGATTTTAAAATGGAAAAAGTCAAATTTCATCAAAAATGTTTTTAATATTTTTAAAAGTTTTTCTATTCATCTATGGAAAAAACATTTAATGATATGGAATTATTCTAAATAGTATATGCATGTATCTTACATATATATATATTTCTCACCCTCCCTTACTTTTACTGGGTAATACTTTCCTTGTTTTATTCTATCAAATTATTTCATTTTGAAATCTATTTTGATTATGATTTGAGACAAGATTATGCAACCCATTTATCTCCATAGATAGTTTTTTATGAAAATTCATTATTATCGATATCCTTATGTGTAACTAATATACATGCATAATAAATGAAAGTGACGTTGGGACTATAAATTTACATCCCCAAATGCATTGGGTAACATTTTAGTTTCTTGAGACATTACGTATGGGATCAAGGAGTGAAGATAATCCATTATAAAACTTTGTCAACCATGTGATATTGTCTCTATAATTAGCCCTGACTTATGTTTATGTAAACCTTAAATTTTCTTAAATATATTTTATGTTACCATGGTCTTATAATACCATGTTCTCTATGTTATAATAACATGTGATTACTCATGATCCATATCCTTGATAATATCATGTTATATCTTTGACTCATTTATTATGATTCTTATTTATACATACTACCATCGTTGAATTGTTTTCTCACCAATTTATTTATGTATTTACCAAGTTATCCTATTCTGTTTATGAGCTCAAAAGGATTCATGTTCCTGTTATGGATAATATAATAATGATATTTTATTTTAGTCTCTCTCTGATGTATTAAAAGCATATTATTTCAAATACACTAGGCATCATGGTCTTTAAGTTTTAATTAATGGATGTTTATGTAAAAAATCATGTTACAATATATGTAAAAGTATTAGGTTAATATATTTGCTACAAATAGACAATTTTAGTTATTCTTTGGAAACTAGGATGAGAAAACATTAGTGAGAACCCAAGGTATAAGTGTAAGGATAATTATAATGATGTAACTATATATAGAAAAAATATTGTAATCTTGGTAAAGTATAGATCGAGTGGCTTCCTAAAAATTATATTCATGGGTAGATATGAAAAGTGGATGTGGTTATGGAACTAATTTAGCTAGGGTAAGTAACTTTGAAAATTGTGTATCAGGCTTTCCTTTAGTGTTACCTGTTATACGAAAATGAGCCTTACTGCACAACTGATTTGAAACTCATGGGGGATATGATTTGGAAATTCACATACTCTTTATAAACCATCATGAAGTGTTTTTATATACGAATAACATTATATGCCCTAGCATAAACCTAATATTTCCAATATTTAAATGTCATTTTCATGATTTTGACATCCTAACAATGTTTTTTTATTGATTATGTGGTTTTACAACATGATTATTATTGATCATACTATGATTTTTGGTTTTAGTCAACAAAGGAACCAGGAAAAACCAAGTTAATACAAAATGTTATAGAAAATTCAATGATTATGAGAAACCAAATTTAGTGGTGATGGGATAGAAATATATTATGATTATTCCTAAATAGAAATGATGATATATAAATAACGAAATAAACTTATTTGAAATTATAAACAAGTAAAATAATAGGAGGATAGAATTCTATGAAAGTTCATGTGGCGATGAACATAAAGGATAAAAGATATAGATTCCTATATTTTAAGAAGGTGGGATGAAAAACCTACAAGAATATCTCAAATGGGGGGAAAGATGTCTTTTATGAAGAAATATAGGTCATAGATCAATGAATTTATAATAAAGTTTATGTCTTTTATGTGGGGGAACTTGAGAATTATTAGATTCAATGATCTAAACATAGTATTACCCCCTATAATTGGAAAAAAAACTATTTCATACCAAATCACTGAAGTAAAAGGTTAAAATATTTACGTTTTGGGATTCAGGAATTATGCAATAGAAGTATTGTTATGAGTGGTATTATAGTTATAAAATTCATGAAACTTATGAATATGATCTCACAATAGTTTTTATTTGAATATTTTCAAGAATATATTGTGTGGTATTTATAATGACTTAGTCTTTACATATATTGAAATTACACCACTTTTGTGGAATACATAAAAAATTATACAAATAGACTCCCAAAAAAATATTAGTTTAGTGCCTTTCTAAACATGGAAACATAAACACCAGTGCAAAAGTTAGATATATTATATCACACTAGTCATGACTATAAACCTTCTAAGAAAAGTCATTCTTAATAAAAATTACCATAACCTGGGGAATGAGACATAAAAGGGGTGAGCTCAGATACTTAGTAAGGTTAATCAAGGGAGAAATGTATGCATAAACATGAGCATATGGTATAATAATGTGATCATGAAAATATAATAGCATACCCTATATTTCAAATATTATAAACATGAAAGATGGAATACATATTGGTAGTTTATAATATATGAATCATAAGAAAATAAATAAAATAATCCATGAAAGATTAATAGACGAACAGAACATGGAAAAATGTAAAAAACAAAAGAATATAATAATTTATATAGTAGTCAAGGAATTTATACAGCTACCATCTTATTGGAAAACTCCATTTACTAAACTGGGTTCACACCCCGTTCAATCCCCGTAACACTAAAATGAGTTCATTTCCCATTCCATCCTTGTAATACTGAACTAAGTTCATTTCCCATTCTATCCATTTTTATCTCATGAGTTATAAATATTTACCCAATTCTTTTGAGGGAGATATAAGACCCACCCATATCACAATGAAATCATACATACATGTTCCACAACATCATAAAAAATCATGTTGTAACCCATGAAAAGAAATAGGTATCATAAAAATATAATCATATCATAACCTATGGGAATAAGAGACTAGTTTCATAATCATTTCATTAAAATCACAACCTATGAAATATAATTGAATTAATAAACATATAACCCATGAAGGATAAATAGCTTTCATAAACATATAAACTATGAAAGACAAATGGGTTTCAAAAAGACCATGAAATTAAGCACAACCTATTCAGAGAATGAACATAAAGGGAACTATTCAATCATTTCTTAGAATGGAATGAGTAACATCAATGAATTTCATCTTAGTTGGAAAATAATTTTTGAATATCTTTCAAAATATTTCTTAAGGAAAATTTCCTTTCATCATTGAAAATATATTTTTAATAAATAAAACCATTTGAAAACTATTTTCATATAAAATACCATGAAAACTTATAAAGAAGTCTTAAACTCATTTTTTAAAACCTTTTCCTGGAAAAATTATAAAATAATCTTAAACAAATTTTAAAAACATTTTTCTTTGAAAACACTTTATAAACATTAAAAGAAATCTTAAAAAACTTTTCGAAAACCATTTCATTAAAAATAATTTGAAAATTATAAAGAAAGCATCAAAACTTTTTGAAAACAATTTTCCATGAAAATTAATTCTAAAAAATATTTTCTTAAAATTATCCTTTAAAAAATGGAATGTAATCTTCAATTAAATTATGATAGGTAAATCTATACATACTGTACGAGGTAAAATGAATATTCATTTTGCACAGTAAAAAGGTTGGAAAAATGAAATATTCAGAAATCGAAAAGAATATTCCTTTGAAAACATTGGTAAAATACAAAAACTGTAAAAATGTATTTTAATTTTTATAGGATATTAGTATAATTTTCTTTAAAACCTTTTTAGAAAGCATGGTTTGGCAGGAACACACTTTTTCGACCAAAGAGAGGGTAATGTCAGACTTTCTTAAAAACACATTTTTAACTATATTATGTACTAAAAAGTGAAATAATGATACCAATAAATGAATATATCTTGAATATAAATAAAATAATAATATTAATGAATTTTATCGAGGGATGGATCATAATGTTTAATTAAAAAAGCATAATCAGTAACAGTCTCAAAAAGCAATGAGATTGTTTCAATAAACTCTTTCCAATTGGTTACTTGGGTTCACACTAATCATGTAAGAAAATGAAATGAAAATAATAATAAAATATAATTTAAATTATTAGATTAATTATATAACATATCAATTGGAATCATATACACTTAATTAGTGAACATAGGTGCATAACAAAACATGTGTCTCAAGGAAAAACATTAATGATTTAGTAACTTTAGAAAAATTAAGACCATTTAATAAGGATCATAGAATGGATATGTAAGTAACCATAAATTTAAGTATAATAATCATATAATAAATCCATGGGAATTATACACACCACTAAACATTAATGGGTAGGGAATAAATCAGGCATATCATAGAAATTAAAAAGTTGGATTGAATTCATATACCTTGTGTCTTGAATCTCGTCGTACTCATTCAAACCACCTGTATAATAAATATAAATTTATTATACATATTTTAAAGAACCATATTATTATATATAATACCACATATTTTTTTATTACAAACTTATATTAACCTCTTGTTAACCATCATATATTAAAGTTTCACATCAGATAATGTTTATTTTGTTCTTCACATGTGTCTTAATTTGTTATATCCTTGGTCCTTATACTTATATCATAATTATAGAATGTAAAAAATGATATAAATATCATTTTTATATAGTATATATGTATTATAATGATCCATATAAAATTTATGCATCAAAGGGAATGCACCGTTCATGGAGATGGTAAGCAGTACGTACGCATGAACGCTATTAACATTCAATTATCATGTTTTAAGAAATATATTTAAAGAATTATATGTATATATATAATAAATAAATTATCCTAATTATATCATATATATATTATATATATTCACTAATTCCATCCTTAATACCTTCCATGTAGATTATGAATAAATAACATCATTTTTAGGGGGCGATAGTCCACACTTCCTAAAAAAATTCATATTAACACCAATTGAAAAGTATAAAGATATGAATTGTATAAGAATTAAATAAGATTAAATAAATAATAACTATAATTTATAACATATATAAACATATTTTACATCATAATTTATACTATGATAGGAGTTAAAGGAGAATGTAACAATCATCATTTACTGAGGCGACAATTCGCCATAGACAAAAACAATATGTTCGTTACCCATTAGATGGAATTGTGTATAAGTGAAGTTCAAATACACAAAATAATAAAATCCCAGTGTATTGAGGATATAGGTTTTCTTATAAAATCAAGGAATAATAATATTTTACGGAGTGGAAGAAGGAAATAAAAAGAAAGGACTTTGAGGGAGGGTGTTACCTCTTAATCATGTAACTCCTTTTAGTTTGAGCCAAAAGGATTCCATGGATTGATTTTATCCTAAGGGGAGGATTAAATTTAGAAGTTAGGGAATTTGGGGATATATTTGGGAATATTTTTTCTGTGCATAAGTGTCTTGAGTGTTGTGAGGAAGTGGGAGGATTTGTGGCCTTTTATAATGGAAGAGGGGTGGCACTCTTGAAATATTTTAAAGAAAAGGAACCCCACCCACGATGTTTTATTGAAAGCTGTTCAATAATTATTAAAAGTAGAGGAAATGGAAGATATGGTCGAAATATGACCAGAAAACATTTTTAGGACACGTGTGAATTTTTATGTGGGACTTAATGTTTTGGTTTAGTCCCTTAATAAGCTTAATTTAACCATAATCATTATAATTAATTTTAATTACTTCAATAATTATTTTGATCAAAAACTAAGTTTAACTTATTATAAATTATAAACTATGATGATTAAAAATATAGAATCAATTTTTCCAAATTATAATCACATAATTAAAGGAAATTAAATTAAAATTAGTCCCACAGTCAGGTCAACAATGTGAGTTTTTAAAGTAAAAATAATTAGAGGTTTGCTAAGTTTTAATATCCAATTTCAATTTGAAATTGGTTTTAAATACCTAAATCGGATTAATTTTTAAATATATAAATAAATTAATCTTTGAAACCAATTTCAAATTTAATTTATCCATATAAATAAACTAGATCAAAAATTAGTTTTAAACTAAAATATAATATTTTTCACTTTTTATTAAAAAATGAAACTTAACAAAAAAATAACAAAAATTTATAATAACATAAATTTTCTTTTTATTTTTAAAATATGAAGTTTATTTTGTCTCATTAAATCAAAAAAAGCGTTAAAAATTGTATTGAAAAGTGGTTCTTCCTTAAAAGGTGGTAAAACTATCTTGATAAAAATATTGGGTTATATATAATAAATTGGTTTTATTCATATCTAATGCTTATAAAATCTATTGGATGAATATAAAAAATATTTACTTAGATATATAACATATATATGACATTAAAATTACTTACAAAATGTAATTAATTTAATTAATTAGGATTAAAACAACTTGTGAGAATAATAATAGTTTTCTATATAAATTCTCCCTTTATATTCAATTTGTTATTATATTCATTTCTAATAATTTTTAACTAATTAGTTCTTTTTATATTCTGTGAAAATAAAATATTTACTTATGTTAGTTAATAATTTTCATAAAATATAATTTCATGGCTTGGATACATCTTATTATATTAAATAATCATATTTTAATAATATATTATCATTTTCTAAACCTTGACCATGTATATTATGAAAGCCATCAAGGAATGTCTTTTTTTGTGTGTAATGCAAGAAACCATCGGTGTTTTGTGTAGATCAAGATAAAATTTATGTTTCGTGTAGTTCATATAAGACAAAATTCGTTCCTTAATATAAAATAAACTATTTTTCATGTTGCGTGAAATGGAAAAATATCAAAAAGAATTAATTTATAACAAAGAAAATTCAAAAAATCTTTTGGTGTTACATTCTACCCCCTAAAAATGAAATTCACCCTCAAAATTCACTCGAGTTATCAAAGGTTTAATATTTGAGTTTTCATTTCATAGAAAATGACATCGTAAAAATGAACACTAAAACTTACCTAAAAAAGGGATTGTTGGAACCATAACAGTTACTCAAAGTAATTCACAAAGATATTCCTATATAAGAGATCAAATGGGGAAAGTGAAAACTTGGACATAGAAGAAAAATATTACCACCAACTAATGATAGAGAGTGATAGAGAACAAGGTCAAGAGAATGTTAATAGTCAAAAAAAACATAAATCTGTGGTGAACTAAGTAACATTTTGATTCATCAGAAACAAAGGTATAAGAACACATTTTTTTGGTTTCAAGATATTTTTCCCAAAAGATGAAGAAGTTTTATGAAAAGTTATATTTTCATGATTTTAAGACACCATTTCCCTTTTCAGTTCATTGATCCAATTCACCTCTTTCTCTAAATTGGAATGTGAAATTTTCATTCCCAAAGCACAAACATATCATGATATCCTTGATATGTCGTCCCATTTGTCATCAGTTATCATCAACACAAATTAGTTTGAACATACTATCCAGTTTGCATAAAACCTCACATGGAGATATGACACTTTAATCTTATTGACTTAATCTAAATTTTAATTTGAAATTTCAATAAATGGTTAACCTTATGAATCTTCTGAAAAACTAAAATCCAAAATAGTATAGATAAGTTCATGAAATCATCTTAACATTGATCTCCTATATACCACAAAATATCTCTTGGTTGTTACATTCTACACATGTGAATACCCTCATCATATATTATATTGAAACATGGTAATAACCAGAATTAACATAAATACTTTTAGAAAACATGCATGATTCCTAATTCCAAAGGTTATTGGATATATTCCTTATATCCAAGAAGCTTAAAACTTCATTCATGTTGTCATAAACAACTTTTTCAACCTATCAATAATCAGATCCAGGGTAATCATTACCCTGAAATTTACTTATCAATCTCCAAAATATCATTATCCAAAATATATTACCATAAAATAAGGAACATATTAAGGCTTATCTTTCCCTTAATCACTTGTTTTACATAGACACCATCTTTCCATTAAATCACTTTTTTATTCCAACAAAACCATTCAACATGTACTTATAAATCCATAGCTAAAAACTTAAAATGAACAATCCTTATATATTTAACCATTCATGAAACATAATTATTCAATCAAAATACATAAAAAAATTTATTATTACACATCATCATTATGCTATCTACAAGGATACATTATCCTATTACACAATATCTCTTTCCTTTTACATTTATTTTTTAGCCTCATTATCATCAACAATGTAACTATTTCTCGCACCACCTTGTCAATCCTCTTAAGAAGATTTCCTCTTGGGAAATTGAGTTGCATAATGACCATTTATTCCACACTCAAGACACTTAACCTTCAACGATGACTTTGGGAGGCCAATATTCTCATCCTTTTTATTAACTGAACTCTTCATTTTTCCCATGAATTCACTTACTGTGTGTCCTTATTTTCCACAGTAAAAACAACTTCTTATTCCTCTAAGACATTCACTTAGGTGATTACCTCAAAATTTTAGACATAACAGAAACCAAATATTTTTTCCTATATGGTATCTGTTACCTGAACTCTTAGTGAACTCCTTATTTATCTTCCTTGGTGATTCTAAGAGTTAGTTAAGGTTAATATTGTTGATCATGTTCCTTGAAAATTAATTTGGCTGGATCACAACATCCTACACTCTTGTGATATCCCACTTGACTTATCATCAAAAAATTTAACAGCACATTCAATGTTAATCCAGTTCCTTCTAGTTCCCACCAATGACTAAAGGTTGAAAAAACCTTCACCCTCATACCAAATATAACTAACCAGTATTGGCATACATTTACATTACATCACATTTATGGAATAAATAGAAAATTATTCAAAGGAATTAACAAAGACCATATTAATTTAGTGCCATTAGAAACATGGAAACACAAACACTGGTAGACCAGTGAGGTGCATTATCATCCACTAGGTTCATCATGACTATCAACCTTATTAGACTAATCATACATAAAAAAATCACCATTACATGGGAAATGAAACATAAATAGTTATGTTCTTAGATAATCAGTAATGGTAAAAAAGGGATACATGTAAGAATAAACATGTTCATAGGGTATAATAATATGATTATGAAAATAGAGGATCATACTATGCATATCAAAGATCATAAACATGAAACATGGAATAAATATTGAAAGTCTATAAGACATGAATCATAAGAATATAAAGAAAAGAAGCCATGAAATCTTAACATAGGAATAAAACAAGGAATTTTGGAGAACACATAAGAATAAAATAATTTCTATAGTAGTCAAGAAATTAAATCCAAGAACATCTTAGTGGACAAAGTCCTTTACTAAACCGGGTTCACACCCCATTCTAGACCTGTAATACTGAACTGAGTTTATTTCCCATTCCAACCCTGTTATATTTAAATGAGTTAATTTCTAATTCCATCCTAGTCTATATCATGAGATATAAATCTTTACCCAATTCATTGGAGGGAGATATTGGTCCCACCCATCTCATAATATAATCAAACATACATGTGCATCAGAAATCTTTAAAAATCATGTCATAACCCATGAAATGAAATGGGTATCATAAACATGTAATAATATCATAACCAATAGAAAAAGGTGTATGTTTTATAATAATTTAATTAACATAATAACTTGTGGAAGTGAAACAGATTTCATAAAAATGTAACCCATGGGAGAGAAACAGGTCTCATAAAAATATACACCATGAATGAACAATGAGTTACATAAAGACAATGACATCAAGAATAATACCTTCATATAAAGAATATGAATGAAACCATTAGATAAATTACTATAAATAAATGAGTAGCATAAATTGATTTCATATAATATAGAAAATAATTCTGAAATATTATTCAAAAATTTTTCATGAGAAAAATATCCTTTCTTCTTTGAAAAATCATTTTTTATATATAAAACCATTTTAAAATAATTTTCATAGAAAATACCTTGAAAAATTATAAATAAGTCTTGAAATAATTTTGAAAACCTTTTTCTTTCAAAACATATAAAATAATCTACAATTTTTTTTAAAAACCTTTCTCTTTAAAATCACTTTTAAAACACTAAAAAAAATCTTGAATTTTTTTTGAAAAAATTTCACTGAAAATACTTTGAAAAATTGTAATGAATGATTAAAAAAAATTTTAAAAAATTCCATGAGAATTAATTTTAAATAAAATTATTAAAAATTAAAATTTTAAACAAGGAATGGAAGATTCATATAAACGACTACATGTAAATCCATACATTCTATATGAGATAAAAATAATATCCCTTTTCCACGGTAAAAAGGTTATAAAAATGGCTTGTTTGAAAGGAGACAAGAATATTCCTTTGAAAAAATTGGTAAATTATAAAAGGTTATAAATATATTTTAATGATCATTGGATATTTGTATAATGTTATTGGAAACCCTTTTTTAGAAATAATGGTTTTATAGAAACACACTTTTCCAACCGAAGAAAGGGTAAAGTCATACTTTCTTAAAAACAAAATTTTAACAATTTAATATAAAAAAATGTGAAATAATGATACTAATAAATGAATATATCTTGAATATCCAAAATAGAATAAAATTATTGAATTTTATTTAGTTATGGATCAAAATATTTCATAAAAGATGCATAATCATTAACAATATCGAAAAGCGATGTGATTTTTTCAATAAACTCTTACAACTTGGTTACTTGGTTTTATACTATTCATGTAAAAAAATAAAATTACATGAAGAATAAAATATAATGAAAAAATAAGATTAATTATATAAAAAGTCCATTTGAATCATATACACTTCATTAAATAACATAGTTTCATCACAAAACATGTGTATCAAAGAAGGAAATTTGAGAAAAAACTACATTACGAATTCAGTAACATTTGAAACATTAACTCCAAGAAATAAGGGTCATAGAATGAATATTTAATTACCTAGAAATATAAATATAATAATACTAGAATACATTTATTGTAATTATACACATCACCCAAAAGGAATGGCAGGAAAATAAAGCATGAATACAAGGGAAATTAAAAGTGAGATGAAATTACCTTACCTTGAGTTTTAACTCTCGTAATACTCATTAAAAACATTGGTATAATAAATAAAAAATTTTATAAAGATTTTAAAGAAATATATTATTATATCTAATACAATATATTATTTTATTATTATAAGGACCCAACCTTGAATGTTATTTAATCTTGAGATAAGTCTATAGTTTGACTTTAATTCCCATCAAGGATGTTTTTAGGTTTAGAGCTTTAGGGGATTAGGTCATGACTTATACATATCAAATTGATTATTACAAAGTAGACACTTCTAATCATTATCAATTTTTTTCATAAAACTAAAACCATTAAAAGTAATCATGGTTTCATATCATGGTTAAGCATCAAAACTTTTTCATGATCTAATCCTTGACTGTATTCTCCTTTAAATCCTGAAAAACATTTCAAAACTTGGGATGAGAATAAAACTCTCAGTAAGGGATACACAAAGAAGGAATACCATTAGTATTACGAAAACATGAAAACCATGAATACTTTATCATAAAGTAATAATTTTCACATTTAGGAAGCACCAAAAAACAATTCAAAGAATAAAATATCATTGATTAACCTTCTTGTAACCAAAATATTACCAATAATCCCATATAAAGAAACATATAACACATATAAGGTAACTTGGGAAATAAACATACTTAAATGGAATAACCATACATTAGACTTACACATATATCACTAAATGGAATAGTCATATGATCTAATTCTATACCCAATGCATTGGAGGTTATAACATAACCACCAGTCCATGGATTATCAAAGAACCAATCATCTTAGGTTTCTCACGTAACCACACATCATTGGTTTATCATGTAACCAACTATCAAATGTCCAAGTACCATTATATAATGATAAAAAATGAACTAAAATTATCAACATTTAACTCATAAAATTTCATTTTCTATCACAATAAATTATTTCAAGATATCGAAATAGAAAATCCATATTAAAAATAATTTTTAATAACAAAACACCCAAAAAGAGAAAAAGGGATTTATTTTTCTTTTAAAAACATTAATTCTTATAGAGGAAGCCAAATATTAAATAACTGTTATGAAGACGGATAATTCATTGTCACCGCATATGTTAAAAACATTACTTTTTTTCTTTTCATAAAATGCTTCATAGAAAAATATTCCCTTTGAATGAAATTGAAAGTCAAAGGGGTTTATTATACACCGTATAAAATAAGGACGTGTTTATTATCAAAATATGCCTCAACGATAGAAGTTTGACATGATGTCCTATACGAATATTGAATCATTATATCAATGACATAATTATGTGTGACAAATATAAATACACTAAATATAAGTGGATATTTAGTGTAAAACAATCAATGGTCATTCACACATATTCTTGTAAAACCAAACTAATGACAAGGATATTTAACTCAATGAATGGAGATTGAGTTAAGATTTCCCTTACAAGGATAATTTTTTTCATAAATAGACTGACATTGTGCATTCACTGTAAATACACATAAATCAAGTATAAATACAATATAGGATATCAAAAGGTATTTCTCACATAATCATAGAACAACATAAACAAGAAGTAGAATATTGGCCCAATGAATGGAAATTGGGTTAAGAAGTTACCTTACATAGAGTCCGGCATGTCTCGTTTGTTATTTATATTCTTGAATAATAAAATTAGGTTAATTTATACTTCTTTAAAAAACTATTTCAAGTTTATTATTAATTTTATATTACTTATCATCATGTTATAAAAATTACATAATTATTTAAGTTCATATTGGTCAGTTTGTCGATATTCTGTACTTGAATCGAAAATGAACTTGTTTGATGTAAATTGTCCATATGGTCAAATATACATGATCTACGGAATAATATTCATGATTTAAATATAATATATATCCTATATATATGTATTTATAATATCTATAATATTTTGAGAAAAGGAATTAAATGCATAGGTCATGGAGACACTACTGGAAAGAAGGTTTTTCCCAACACTTATATACCAACGGTTCTCCAGAACCGTTGGTATAAGTGTTTTTTACCAACAGTTTTAACAAACTGTTGGTAAACAATGGTTTTGTGAAGGCTTTCCCAACGGTTTCTTCAAAACTTTGGGAAAGCCTATGTTTTTTTATCTTTTCCCAACAGTTTTTACAAACTGTTGGGACAATTCATGTTTCCCAACGGTTTTTACAAACTGTTAGGAATTTTCTCCTCAAATACATACAATTCCAGAGGCCCCCCACATGACACAGCATTCCCCAATTTTCAGAAGTCGTGACGCCTACTGAACCCTAACTCGATTTCTTTCATCCGATCGGCTACAACTCCATCATCCCGGTTAGATTATTTAAACCTATTCCCAAATACAAGCTCTCTTCCTCCGATTTCCACATTTTTTTCAATATCTCGAAAGATCACGTCATTTTTTCCTATGTTAGGGATTTTCAAAAATTTTAAGATTCACAATATTTGATAGTGAATCAATGAATAATATTTGGAAATTGATGTTTTTAACAAATTTCTTTGAGTTTTTTATAAGTAAATGTTGAGTTTGAGTAATGTATTAAATAAAACCATAACATGGTGTTCATTTTTTTGACCTTCATTTAAGGTATGATTAAATTCTTCTATAGGTAGATTTATCAACCTAATAACATAAAATTATTTCTAATTCTATATGAATATTTTCAACATATAGGTGTCATTATTATACCATTCATACCATGCGGGAGTTCTTTTTTCTACAATGACACCCATGATTTATGGGTCCTCATTTTATAAATTGAAACTATATAAGGGTTATAGCTTCATGGAATTCATTGATTTTGTGAGTTATACATTCCTAGGGAATGGTTGAAAACATAGAAGGTTACATTAACCTTATTATTAATCATTGATCGATGAATCAAGAAGTCATTAGCTAGATTAATAGTCATAAGAGTTAATCAAACTCTAGAGAAAATTACTTGTATGGGATATTATATACTTGGCTTCATAGAGATGATGATCCAATAGAATGTACTAATTGGTGTGAAACTATGATAGTGAAATATAGAGCTAGAACACATTTGTTCATGTGGCACCTATCATGTTGTTAAACTATTGAAATGAATTATATTTGTTTGGTAGAATTTTTTTATATGTGAGATGTAAAATGACATTCATGGGTTATTTATAATTTATAACGGCCTAAATGTATAGATAATACATAGTTTTTTTGGTATAGGGGGGGTTACATTACAAAAGGACCATGTCTTTTAACACTTATAATTAATTTATTTTTTAGATAATATTGCTATTTCCAATGAAGTGTGTGACTGTGACTAGAGAGATCATCACACATACATCTAGTGTAAATCTATTTTATCATAATTTCAAGTTGTTTCATTCTCCTCTATATTCATTTTGGTGCCTGGTAAATGTATTTTTTGGCTACATCTGCAACTCATCATCAATAGTGGGTTGTGTGTGCGCCTTGGGATGAGTTATCCTCCCTAGTAAATGAAAAACATGTCATTTATAATACAGGTAATGTTCTATAGAATGTTTACTAGTGAATCCTTTCAATTGAGGGATCATAACCAAAAAAATCAATAGAATATGGTTAAAACATTTTATTATAGATCATGATGATATCAGTTAGGAATCATATTCATTCAGACAATGATGATGATAAAACCTGTTTATAGGTTGTCATTGATCCCAAAAAATATTCTAAGGATTTGAGTGTGTGATATACCCATAGGTAATAATACTTATAAGGAATTTCATTACTATAAATTATGTATAATGTTTTAATATAAATATAATTAAAAAAATTAAAAAAATTCAATAATTAGGATTGAATTCCCTGATTTATCTAGATTTATCAGAGTGCTCTGTGGTAGTAGGAAATTATGTTTGGTTAATGCTGACATGCCAGTAGGAGAATCTATGCGATTTCAAAAGAACTCATCTATTAAAGGTTTGAAAATTCCCCTTGGACAGCCCGTACCCCCCTGGAAAGCCCCCCACCCTTGTTGACAGCCCGCCCACCCCACCCCCGGACACCCGCCCACCGCCCCCGGACACCCCCATCCCCTCGGATGCCCCCACCCCTTTGAAATACCCCCACCCCCTTGACACCCCCGAACCCACTGGACAGTGCCTCTACCCCCGTGGACAGCCCGACCACCCCCCGTGGACAGACCGCCCACCCACCTGGATAGCCCACCCACCCCCCTGGACACCCCAGACCCCCTGGACCGCCCCACCACCCCCATGGGAATCCCTCCCACCCCCTGGACACCCCGTACCCCCGGAAAGCCCCACCCACCACTGGACACCCCACTCACCTCCTTGGATAGCCTGCCCACCCCCTGGACTCCCCCTACCCCCTTGGACAGCCCGCCCACCTGGACACCCTGACCCCCTAGACATCCCCCACCCCCTGGACACCTCTGACCCCCCAGACGGCCCCACCACCCCCCTAGACACCCCGCACCCCCTGCACACCCCGCAACCCCCTTGGACAGTCCCGCCACTCCCCTGATCCTCATCCTACTCCTCATCCTGATCTCCCTGAAGAAGTTAAAGTATAAAACTCATGTAATCCCAACAAGATCCTTAAGGATTATGTATTCCTTGATCCACTTCCAATATCTTACTGGGAAATCCTTGAATATAGGCATTAGAAATTCTATATCTTTTTTTCTTATATACACTGTATTTTGTTGTATTTGTTAATATGATTCTCATTTAGAGTAATGTGTCAGTTATACTTTTATATAAAGTAAACAATTGTAAATTACCTAAATATTTTTTTGATTAAAGTCCAATATTATTGAATTGCTTTGAAAGGACTTATTTCAATTTTTTTACAGAATGGATAGAAGTTGGATGTACGAAAATGATCGGATTTCAACTGATTTTCAAAATAATTTGAATAGCTTTATAGATTTTTTATTTGTCAAGGCTTCAGATAGTGGTCACATACACTTCCCATGTTTTAATTGTGTTGTAAGTCCTTGGTTGAGTCGTGAAGCTGTTAGCTATCAGATAACCAAATATGGTTTCCAAAAAAACAATTATGTTTGGTATCACAATAGAGAGAAAATGGAATCTCAAAATGTTGATGATCCAAATGATAGGACTAAATTGGAGAGTTTGATATATGATTGGTTTCCATTTATTCAGCATCATGAGAAGGAAAGGATGTCCAGCCAACAAGATTTCGATACAAGCACACATGATGCGTCCAATGAAAATGATGATGTTGATAGGGTGAAAAAATTGAATGATGCTGCAACGACTCTAGTATATCTTCAATGTGGTAAAATGAAAAAGTTGGAATTTTTAATCTGATTGTTTCATGGGAAAACTATGTATGGGATTTCAAATACTGCAATTGATTACATTCTTACCTTCTTGAAGGAATTACTTCCAGATGATGCAGATATTCCCTCAAACCACTATATGGCATGGAAGTTAGTTGATGAACTTGGATTCTAAAAAAAAAATCATGCTTGCCCGAATGATTGCAGCTTATTTTGGGAGGAAACTACTGAAAGAAATGATTGTATCAAATGTGGAACCTCCCGATGGAAGCCAAAAGATGATGGAACACCATCTCGTGTGCCACAAAAAGTAATGTTTCACTTTCCATTGATCCCAAGATTACAGAACCTTTTCATGTCTGATGAAATATCCGTAAAAATGCGATGGCATGAAACCGAGATAAAAAAGAATAATGAAGTGTTGGTTCACCCTACAGATGGATTTGCATGGCAGAGATTTGATGCTCGATATCCTGAATTTTCAGCTGACGTGCGTAATGTGAGACTGGGTCTTTCATGTGGCGGTTTTAATCCATTTGGGAATATGCTTACTTCGCACAACACATATCCTATTTTCATAACCTTCCCCCTTGGTTGTGCATGAGAAAGACTTACACTTTCTGGAGTTTACTGATATATGGCCCTTCTGATCCCGGAAATGATATAGATGTATACATGAAACATTTAATAAAAGAGTTGAAACTATTTGGGATGTGGGTGTGCCCACATACGATGCATGTTCAAAAAACATATTTCCGATGCGTGATGTGATTATGTGGACGATCAATGATTTTCATTCTTATGCAATGATGTCTGTATGGAGCATAAACGGAAAATTGTCATGTCATGTTTGTATGAAGAATACTCGATCGAGAAGACTGAAATATTGTCGTAGTTTTAGTTTTATGGGACATCAACGATTCTTTCCAATGAACCATCCATATAGAAACAATCGTCGAAGATTTGAAAATGCCATGGAGAATGATGATCAACCTCAGCGTGTGTCTGGAACTGATGTGCTTAATGAATTGAAAGATTTCAGTTATTCATTTGGGAAGGGTGTAATGGAATCTTGAAAGAGGAAAAATGTTTCCAATGATACCTGTTACAATTGGAAGAAGAAGAGTATATTCTTTGAGTGGTCATATTGGTCAACCAACTTGTTACATCATTTCTTAGATGTAATTCACTTTCAAAAGAATATATGTGAAATGTTGATTTCGATTCGTCTAAATGTCAAGGGGGGGACAAAATATGATTTATGATCTCAGCATGACTTGGTAGATTGGGGGATCAGACCAGAATTGCATCCTGTCTGTATCAGTGAAAATAAATGGAAAGATCCATGTGCTTGTCATGTGATGACACCTTTAAAAAAATCAATTTCTGGAATTGCTAGAGACTATTAAAGTTCCTCATGGCTATTCAAGCAATATATCAAAACGGGTCAACAGAAAAGAGTTGAAGTGGAAATCTTTAAAGACTCATGATTATCACGTCCTTTTGCATGAGTTGATTCCAATAGAAATCTGTTATCTCTTTTCCAATAATGTTAGAGTCTCAATTATTTGGTTATGCTATTTGTTTA
This sequence comes from Viscum album, assembly GCA_963277665.1. NCBI lineage: Eukaryota > Viridiplantae > Streptophyta > Magnoliopsida > Santalales > Viscaceae > Viscum > Viscum album. The sequence goes on along the minus strand of OY728125.1, from coordinate 1,412,713,777 downwards.
GAGATCTTTGTGCTCAGAGGTTGTCCAAATCCTTCTTACAAAAACTGTTGGCAGAGACACCATTAATTTTGTGTGAGTTATAGAGAATATTCCCTCCATAATTTTTTACATGCATATTGCATCTGTGTAACACCCCGACCCTAGTTACCCAGAGTCGGTGCATTATTACATAACATTGGCATGATCACAAGAAAGATCAAATCTAGAAAAACCGATTGGTTTAGTAGCCTTGGAAACACTAGATATATTCATAAGTTTTACATTACATCATAAAGTGAAAAACTACTACGACAACATAATGTCTCCGTAGTCCACACTATTATCCCCTCATAATATCCCTACAGGTCATTCATAACATACTTCTTCACATCCTGGGAAAAATAAAACATAGAAAAGGGGTGAGATCAAATGCCCAGTAAGGATAAAAATATAGCGGAACATTCAAAAATAAGCATAAACATTTAAGGCAACGCATTACTAAAACAAAAGACTTTTAAACTTGAACTTCAACATAGTATGGAAAAAGTAAAGTGAAATAATGCCATTTACTTATTCACATGGATATTCTACTAATCGAATAATCACATGCAATATCAATAACCACTTTCAAAATGTCGGAATGCATAATGCTGAACTTTAATTTCTTTGTCAAGGCCTCGTCCCAAGACCTAGGGTCTAACTGTTACCGGAACCCAACCCGGAGTGCCTCTAATAACCAAAAACCAACCCGGAGTGCCTCTAATAACCGTACACCAACCCGGAGTTCCTCTAATAACTGGAGACCAAACCGGAGTTCCTCTAATAACCAGAGACCAAACCGGAGGGCTTACTTTTACCGGTCCCCAACCTAGAACATACTTGTCTAACACATTCATCTGAATGAAAGGTTGAAATATAACATAAACATTTGGATTAAAAATAACTTATGAAATGTCAATACTTTAAACAAAAACCATGAGTGACATAATAATAACTTATCCACAGTCAAAAATATCACAAAACATTCAATAAAATATGGATGTTTTGTATCATAATAAATCAACTTCAAATAAGCTTAAAATCCATCAAAGGATGTTAACATAGATGAAATCAAAACGATTTTAGAGAAATATCTCTTTTTTTGAAATCATTTTAAAAAGTAACATAATTATAAAATAATACATTCAATTTAAAAATATTCTTATAAACTTGTAAGGGAAGCTTCGACAATTTTATAACGGCGGTAAATAGCCGCACCCGCCGTATAAGTAAAAAAAAACATTCTTACCTTAAATTTGTCGAAAAGGTTAAAAGTGTCTTGTTTGGAAAACGAAGGATAGATTCCTTTCGAAACACATAAGGGTATAAATTACTTTAACCCATATTCTTGTAAATAGTAAAAATGTTTTGAAATACATTATTAAGAAACATGGATGTGGATGATAAAGAGATCCCCGTAGATTATTACATATAAACAACCTCAGATAATGAAGAGATTGTGAAATAACCCTTACCAATTTGGTAACTTATGAAACATACAACCCATTAAAGAGGTATCATAAAATGAATATGTAAATACACATAAATTAGAGTGTATTACACAATGAATATAATTATATGCAGTACATACACCACACAAAAGGTAATGGTGGCAATATGGCATGAATCTCACGGGAATAAGGAGTGAGATGAAAACCCCTTACCTTGTACTTTTCCTTGGTTGGGGTAGGTTAACCTCCTGTATGATGGTGAAATAATTGTTATTAAATTATACAAGAATCATATATATTAATATGATATCATATATGATCTTGTAACATTGATTTGTTAATAATATCTTTGAATTATCGTTGTTTTGGGTGTTAACTTACTCGTTTTATTTTATATGTTTTGTTATATAAGCCATGTTTGTCATTGATAGGTTGTATATTTTTCATATACAGAATGATATCAAGTCCTTAAACATCATTTTTAAATCATCAAATGATAATTATACTTTAATGGATACGATGGAGAATGAATCTCATCGCGTTCGTGGAGACGGTAGTCCGTACGTACGCACGAGCAACAATATCATTCTTTTGATTTTAAAATAATATATAAATGGATGTTATATCATATATACAGAATCATTAACATGTTATATTTATTATTTACATGATTTAAACATCATTATTATACCCATCCAAATAATAATATATTGAATAACAATTACACCACGACGTGGAGACGGTAAGCCGTACGTACGCACGTATGGTGACAGGTTATTCAAAGGGTGGATAGAATACTAAATATCGTTGTACCATATTTATAATAACATCACAGTATATTTGAGATACCGTAGTTATTATTTTATAATGGTAATAACAAAGAAAGAAGAAGTGGAAGAAGAAAGGAACTTGAAAAGGGGTGGTGAAAACATTACCTCTTCTTCGGGTTCTTCCTTTTGATTTGATGAAAAGGGCTCCTTAGGTTGGCTTTCTGATCAAACTAAGGCCTCTAGGTTGTAGTTAGGGAAGTTGGGAGAGTATTTGTGCAGAGTTTGGCCGAACCAAAAGGCTTTTAAGGTGTGAAGAAATGAGAAGGAGGAGTGCCCTTTTATAAGAGGGGTGAGGGGCACCTTTGGAAAATCTAGAAATATTAATTTATAATAAATTCATATTCCGTTTATAATGGCTCCAAAGTTTATTATTTAAATGTTAAGGTGGGGATAGGTCTAAAAACACTCAACCAATAGAATTTAGACAGGTTTGGGTACTTATATTAACCTTTTCTTTAAGTATTAACTCTAAGTTAATTAGTTTCACTTTTACAATGTCTCTTTGTATTTTTATATAATATGGTTAATAAACTTACTATATACATACAAGAGACTCCCAAGTGGTCCATTAATGATGAACCTATCATGATATAAGTCTCTTGTATGAACCTTAGATTTTTAGGAATTTAATATAATTTATTATATAATATTTGTTTTAAGAACTCTTTTATGTCAATTTTGACACTATTCAATAGTTGATTTTTGTGAAACTCATAAAATATTTATTACTTCAAAAAAAGTCAATTAAATCAATCCTAATATATCATATTATCCTATAAAATTAGTTTAATTCATTAAAAGTTTCATATTATATTTATTTGGGTATTTATAATATCAATTAGTTTAATTTTTCACTATTATAGTAATTAATTCATCATCATTGTGTCATAAATAAATTAAATTATTTAATGTCTAAAAATTATAAATAAAATATAATTATGTAGGAAATAGTTTTATCTTTCTAATGAATATTTATAATCTAAAATCCAACATATATAACCCTATGTAAAAAATGTTTTTCTAAAAGATATATGCTTGTGTCATTTTTGTATTCATTTTAACTTAATTAAAATAAAATGTCTCTATCACCTACAAGTGGCACCATGGGGTCCCAAAATCGACCCAAAGATGACCATGGTCGAAAATTTATCAACCAATAAGGCTATGACACATTTTAGTGTAATTTAGTATTATTATAATATTATTTTTTAAACCTTATTTACCGGATTTACCCTTAACCATGGTAAATAAAATATTTACCGCAGTAATTATTCAAAATGCCTAAAAATAAAAGTTACCTATTTACACAATTCTAACATACTGATTCCAAATATGGAATCCATTTTTCTAAATTCAAAACATAGATGTGGCAGAAATTAATTTAAAATTAATTCCCGCTGTCAAAACAAAAAGCGTGTTTTTAAGAGATAATAACTATCAAAAGATTGACACTTGTTTATGTTCGGTTTAATTGTCAAATTATGTCCAATGACCAAAATTATATTAAATAGTAAAAATATATTCTAAATATACTTTAAAACCACTCAAATCCATAATTTATCACTATTAATTATTTTGATTAAAAAAGTTGTTTTTAATTAAAATTTAGTAATTTTCACTATTAATCAAAATATTAAAGTTATCCGAAAAGTACCAAAATTTCACCTTAGGATAAATTCGATATTCCGAATCCAAAAATGAATTCCATTTTGAAATATAAAATATATATAATTTCAAAAATTGGGTATTACTATTCATAACGGGTAGTTTGATCGGTTGTGGTGTGTGTTAAAACTCGAAGTTGCGTACAACACACGCTACTGTATTATTCAAAGGAAAGCGTACCGTGGAAGCTTGGGATGTTTCATTTTAAATTCTTGATGTCCCCATATAGTCAAAAAGTTTAAAATATTTTATTTAAAAAGGGTTCACTATTAAAAGTTGATAAAGGTACAATACTGAAAATGAATTTGTTCTTAAATTATGTCTAAGAAACTCATAATATGGATTCTAAAATTATAAGGATTATATAAAGTTTAAAATTTAGTTAATACTATTCATAACCTCTTTTGAATGGATTTTTTTGGTAAGTCATAGTGTGATTGAACTCAGTGTTGTATGTAGTGCAAGTTATTGAATTATTTTGAAGAAATAACACACTATGAATTCTTGGGGTGTTACATTCTCCCCTCCTTCAATAAATTGCGTCCTCGCAATTTGAAATTGTTCTTCGAAAATAAAAGGTTTAAAATAGAAAATATATTTGTGGGAAAACCCACATCGGAAATTGGGTTACTAAAATTTAGTCTTAATATGAGGAAAAGAGAAATGAAAGGGTCACCACCAAATTATGATCTTGATTAGGAGAACATTGGTGGCAATTAGAGACATATATTTGGAGAAAAAACGTAAATATTTATAGGTAGTGATTGAGGTCATCAATCACAAAAAAGTATAAAATTGAGGTCCTTAAACTCATCAATCTATGATGTTTTGAAATACCATCGGTTCAACAAAACATAGGGTATTAGGATAACACATTTTTGACGTTTCAAAATATCTTAGTTGAAATCCCACATCGAAAAATGAATTAATGAGGAATCTATTTAAAATAAAGAGTGGAAAGTCTGAAGATTACCAAAAGTAACACATACTAGGGTTCCATGTAGGAAAATATGGATATGGAAGAGAAATCTAACCATCAATTATCTGATGGAGAGTGGTAGAGAACATGGCTATGAAAAGTCCAAAAATCCCAAAACCATAAATTAGTGATGATTTAAGGTACCATCTAGGAAAAAATTTTTGTTCTAAGTTCATTTTCTTAATGTTGAGGAATTTATTTATGAGATTGGCTAAGATCATAAGGAGATATACTTACTTTATAATTAGAGTTTTATCCATTAATAAATTTCTACCACATACTCATCTTTCAATCTAAAAGATAATAGAACGTAAAAAAATTCTATTTACACTATTCGTATAGGGTTCCAAAATAAAAGAATTTATAATTCATCTACAAGATCTTTTAATAACAACTACATTATTTAATCCAGGACATCTCGTGGGCCAGTGGTAGGTGATACACCCTTTTCGCCCTTCGGTTGCGGGTTCAAGTCTCGCAGCCTTGCCGGACGTGACGGGTTGCCGCCCGACCTCTGGGTTGTCCTTTTATGGAAATCCAAAATAATCCAAACTAGAACTATCCAAAATACTTCTGTCCAAACTCACAGTCAAACATTTATAAGGAAGGTAAACATAATATAGATCCTTTTTACCCCGTAATAGCATATGAATACCTTCATCATGTATTCTTTTAACACACTGAAACATCGTGAATTACCATATTCCTTATTGATTACATTCATGCTCCCTTATTCCATATAGAATGCTGGATATACTTCATCAATCCAAAAATGTTTTAAACCCCAACAATGATGGAATATACAAATCATTAATCAGTTCCAAGGTAATCAAGAATATCCAATACAATTTATCCAAAACAATCATGTATTATTCCAAAATCACTACCTCAGTATCAGAACTATATTATGGTTTATCATTCTCTCAACCATATATTTTCCAAAAAATTTATCCTGCTATTCAGTCACTTTTCTTTGTTCCACACAATCTCAAGTCCTTAATGAAATAGTACTGCAGTACAATCCTTATATACTCCATAATTATTATAACAAGTACATTGTTGATACAACACTCAATTGACATAATCAACATAAGAACTCTAATAATTCCTCTTCATCTGTGGTAGTATCATAACTTGATTATTATCCAATAGCATCATTTGCGACATAGTCTGATGACTGGGACATATGTTCACGTAGTGTCCAAACTCCTTGCAAATGAAGCATTGTACATTTGAAAACATTTTCTTACCCTTGCAGTCACGTACTTTGTGCCCTTTTCCTCCACAGTTATAACAAACTCCCATTCCTTTCAGGCAAGTTCCAGGGTGTTTCTTTCCATAGTTATCACATATGGGAAAATTCTTCTTTTCCCTATTCCCTTTATCCATCTTTCTCTCTTCCATAATTTTCTTCTCTTTCTTCCCTTCAAAGCCATAGGACTCAGTAAAATCTTTACTTATCTTATCAACACATGATATTATTTCTTCATATGATGATAATACATGCGAGAATATTTCTCTTGTAAATTCTGGATTAAGACCATAAAATATATGATCCTTCTTTCTCTTTGTATCATTTGCATTGATAGAGTTCTTATTCCTTCTACTGGGCGCCATTTATAAACAATGGCATACATTAGATTAGTTTATGAATAACAATACCTACTCCCAAAATTGTAAAACACAGAACATAAATTAAATAGTTTATAGATATAATCCATAATTATAAAAATTTCTCCTTTGAGGAAGTAAATCCATATAAACCCTTCATAATGGTTTGTAAAGAAAATGAGAGTTATCCTAAGCATATCCCCCGGGAGTGTCGTAACCAAGAGTGAAACAAGGCCCGTTGTCGTGCACCAGTTCCCGTTCGAGTCTAGCTCAAAGCGGTGTTTTCGGGTTTTACCCCTAGGTACATCTGTGCCAGAGCCGCCTCTACCTGCTCGTATCCAGACAGGGATGTATTACTCGGAAAAATCAGAAAATCTCTATAATACCAAAATTCTAGGAAGTTCTTCTATACTAATCCTCAAAGTTCATCTTAGGTCTACATGCTCTAATCAGAGTTTATCTAAATCTAGCTTCCAAGGTTTGTACTAACCTCCCTCTGATACCAACTGTAACGCCCCGACCCTAGTTACCCAGAGTCAGTGCATTATTACATAACATTGGCATGATCACAAGAAAGATCAAATCTCGAAAGACCGATTGGTTTAGTAGCCTTGTAAACACTAGATATATTCATAAGTTTTACATTACATCATAAAGTGAAAAACTACTACGACAACATAATGTCTCCATAGTCCACACTATTATCCCCTCATAATATCCCTACAGGTCATTCATAAATTACTTCTTCACATCCTGGGAAAAATAAAACATAGAAAAGGGGTGATCTCAAATGCCCAGTAAGGATAACAATATAGATGAACATTCAAAAATAAGCATAAACATTTAAGGCAATGCATTACTAAAACAAAATCCTTTTAAACTTGAACTTCAACATAGTATGGAAAAAGTAAAATGAAATAATGCCATTTACTTATTCAAATGGATATTATACTAATCGAATAATCACATGAAATATCAATAACCACTTTCATAATGTCGGAATGCATAATGCTGAACTTTAATTTCTTTGTCAAGGCCTCGTCCCAAGACCTAGGGGCTAACTGTAACCGGAACCCAACCCAGAGTGCCTCTAATAACCGGACACCAACCCGGAGTACCTCTAATAACCGGACACCAACCCGGAGTTCCTCTAATAACCGGAGACCAAACCAGAGTTCCTCTAATAACCAGAGACCAAACCGGAGGGCTTACTTTTACCGGTCCCCAACCCGGAACATAATTGTCTAACACATTCATCTGAATGAAAGGTTGAAATATAACATAAACATTTGGATTAAAAATAACTTTTGAAATGTCAATACTTTAAACAAAAACCATGAGTGAAATAATAATAACTTATCCACAGTCAAAAATATAACAAAACCTTCAATAAAATAGGGATGTTTTGTATCATAATAAATCAACTTCAAATAAGCTTAAAATCCATCAAAGGATGTTGACATAGATGAAATCAAAACTATTTTAGAGAAATATCTCTTTTTTTGAAATCATTTTAAAAGTAACATAATTATAAAATAATACATTCAATTTGAAAATATTATTATAAGCTTGTAAGGGAATCTTCGACGATTTTATAACGGCGGTAAATAGCCGCACCCACCGTATAAGTAAAAAAACATTCTTACCATAAATTTGTCGAAAGGTTAAAAGTGCCTTGTTTGGAAAACGACGGAAAGATTTATTTTGAAACACATAAGGGTATAAATTAATTTAACCCATATTCTTGTAAATAGTAAAAATGTTTTGAAATACATTATTAAGAAACATGGATGTGGATGATAAAGAGATCGCAGTAGATTATTACATATAAACAACCTCGGATAATGAAGAGATTGTGAAATAACCCTTACTAATTTGGTAACTTATGAAACATACAACCCATGAAAGAGGTATCATACAATGAATATGTAAATACACATAAATTAGAGTGTATTACACAAAGAATATAATTATAGGCAGTACATACACCACACAAAAGGTAATGGTGGCAATATGACATGAATCTCACGGGAATAAGGAGTGAGATGAAAACCCCTTACCTTGTACTTTTCCTTGGTTGGGGTAGGTTAACCTCCTATATAATGGTGAAATAATTGTTATTAAATTATACAAGAATCATATATATTAATATGATATCATATATGATCTTTTAACATTGATTTGTTAATAATATCTTTGAATTATCGTTGTTTCGGGTGTTAACTTACTCATTTTCTTTTATATGTTTTGTTACATAAGCCATGTTTGTCATGGATAGGTTGTATATTTTTCATATACAGAATGATATCAAGTCCTTAAACATCATTTTTAAATAATCAAATGATAATTATACTTTAATGGATATGATGGAGAATGAATCTCATCACGTTCTTGGAGACGGTAGTCCGTACGTACGCACGAGCGACAATATCATTCTTTTGATATTAAAATAATATATAAATGGATATTATATCATATATAAAGAATAATTAACATGTTATATTTATTATTTAAATGAGTTACACATCATTATTATACCCATCCAAATAATAATATATTGAATAACAATTACACCACGACGTGGAGACGGTAAGCCGTACGTACGCACATATGGTGACAGGTTATTCAAAGGGTGGATAGAATACTGAATATGGTTGTACCATATTTATAATAACATCACAGTATATTTGAGATACTGGAGTTATTATTTTAGAATGGTAATAACAAAGAGAGAAGAAGTGGAAGAAGAAAGGAACTTGAAAAGGGGTGGTGAAAACATTACCTCTTTTTCCGGTTCTTCCTTTTGATTTGATCAAAAGGGCTCCTTAGGTTGGAATTCGGATCAAAATAAGGCCTCTAGGTTGTGTTGAGGGAAGTTGGGAGAGTATTTGGGCAGAGTTTGGCCGAACCAAAAGGCTTTGAAGGTGTGAAGAAATGAGAAGGAGGAGTGCCCTTTTATAAGAGGGGTGAGGGGCACCTTTGGAAAAGCTAGAAATATTAATTTATAATAAATTCATATTCGGTTTATAATGGCTCCAAAGTTGATTATTTAAATGTTAAGGTGGGGATAGGTCGCAAACCACTCAAAAAATATAATTTAGACAGGTTTGGGTACTTATATTAACCTTATATTTAAGTATTAACTCTAAGTTAATTAGTTTCACTTTTACAATGTCTCTTTGTATTTTTATATAATATGGTTAATAAACTTACTATATACACACAAGAGACCCCCAAGTGGTCCATTAATGATGAACCTATCATGATATAAGTCTCTTGTCCGAGCCTTAGATTTTTAGGAATTTAATATCAATTAATAATATAATATTTGTTTTAAGAACTCTTTTATGTCAATTTTGACACTATTAAATAGTTGATTTTTGTGAAACTCATAACAGATTGATTACTTCTAACAAAGTCAATTAAATCAATTCTAATATATTATATTATCCTATAAAATTATTTTAATTCATTAAAAGTTTCATATTATATTTATTTGGGTATTTATAATATCAATTAGTTTAATTTTTCACTATTATAGTAATTAATTGATCATCATTGTGTCAAAAATAAATTAAATTATTTAATGTCTAAAAATTATAAATAAAATATAATTATTTAGGAAATCGTTTTATCTTTCTAATGAATATTTATAATCTAAAATCCAACATATATAACCCTATGTAAAAAATGTTGTTCTAAAAGATATATGCTTGTGTCATTTTTGTATTCATTTTAACTTAATTAAAATAAAATGTCCCTATCACCTACAAGTGGCACCATGGGGTCCCAAAATCGACCCAAAGATGCCTATGGTCTAAAATTTATCAACCAATATGGCTGATACACGTTTTAGGGTAATTTAGTATTATTATAATATTATTTTTTTAACCCTTATTTACCGGATTTACCCTTAACCATGGTAAATAAAATATTTACCGCAGTAATTATTCAAAATGCCTAAAAATAAAAGTTACCTATTTACACAATTCGAACATACTGATTCCAAATATGGAATCCATTTTTCTAAATTCAAAACACAGAAGTGGCAGAAATTAATTTAAAATTAATTCCCGCTGTCAAAACAGAAAGCGTGTTTTTAAGAGATAATAACTATCAAAAGATTGACACTTGTTTATGTTCGGTTTGATTGTAAAATTATGTCCAATGAAAAAAATTATATTAAATGGTAAAAATATATTCTAAATATACTTTAAAACCAATCAAATTCATAATTTATCACTATTAATTATTTTGATTAAAAAAGTTGTTTTTAATTAAAATCCAGTAATTTTCACTATTCATCAAAATATTAAAGTTATCCGAAAAGTACCAAAATTTCACCTTAGGCTAAATTCGATATTCTGAATCCAAAAATGAATTCCATTTTGAAATATAAAATATATATAATTTCAAAAAGTAGGTATTACTATTCATAACGGGTAGTTTGATCGGTTGTGGTGTGTGTTAAAACTCGAAGTTGCGTACAGCACACGCTACTGTATTATTCAAAGGAAAGCGTACCATGGAAGCTTGTGATGTTTCATTTTAAATTCTTGATGTCCCCATATAGTCAAAAAGTTTAAAATATTTTATTTAAAAAGGGTTCACTATTAAAAGTTGATAAAGGTGCAATACTGAAAATGAATTTGTTCTTAAATTATGTCTAAGAAACTCATAATATGGATTCTAAAAGTATAAGGATTATATAAAGTTTAAAATTTAGTTAATACTATTCATAACCTCTTTTGAATGGCTTTTTTTGGTAAGTCATGGTGCGACTGAACTCGGTGTTGCGTGTAGTGCAAGTTATTGAATTATTTTGAAGAAATAACACACTATGAAATATTGGGGTGTTACAATCTGACTGTCAATCTTCCGACCGAAATACTTCTTGGAGGACCCGTTGCTTTCCGTTGGATGTATCCAACTGAAATAAACATGTGCACATTGAAATCATATGTTCAGAACAGGAATTATCCCGAAGGTTCTATTGTGAACGGTTACTTGGCTCAAGAATGTATGGATTTCTACACAATGTATTTGTCTGATCTTACTACGAGAATAAACAGACCAATGAGAAATGAAGAAGAACAATATGGGAAAATTGAACCCAGTTTTCCATCACTTCCTCAGACAGGAGGAATTCTGGGATCATATACATTGACGACATTAATCCTTGAAGAGCGAGAGATAGCACATCACACAGTGTTGTTCAATTGTGATTTGTTCGATGAGTATATCAAGTAAGTAAATTGTACATGTATCTCTTATCTTATCTCTTGTAATTTTAAATATTTGTTAAACTATTATTTTTTTTTTCTACAGGGAAATTAAAGAATTGATATATAGAAAGAATCGTTCTTTATCTTTGAGAAGGAAAGAGACTTTTCATAGAAAATGGTTTTCTACTTGGTTGAAATTGAAGGTAAAAATATTTCTTTAATAACTAAATAAAAATAATATTTAATTAACTTTAATATTTGTTTATATTTCAGGTATCGAGTTTTCCTGCAGACTCTGTTTCAGAGGAAATAAGAGCTTTTGATTTTGGTCCTAACACCATGGTTCGTGCTTGTTAATCACTTGTGATCAATGGATACAAATTTATTATCACTGAACAAGAAAGAAACATGAGAACACATCATAATGGTGTTATGCGAACGGCAACAATAGACTGTTATGCCAGTTCATCGGATACTAGACCTCATTCTGAAAATGTTGCATATTATGGAGTCATGGAGAAAATAATAATTTTGGATTATTAATCGTATGGTCGAGTCACAATGATGAAATATCATTGGTTTGATTCAATGACGAGGCAAGGCACCTTTATTGATGATTGTGGATTTTGAGTTATTGACATGACTCACACTCTTGTCACCGATGAACCATATGTATGGGCATCAATGGTGAAACAGGTTTTTTATGTCAAAGATCATCGTCATCCTAAATTTGGTATAATTATTGAAGTAAATCCCAGACATGTTTTTGATGATGGTGATGATGAAGTTGACACTATGCATACTACAATTGGAAGCAATCCATTTATTACTTATGATGACGCCAATAGCTCAATTGTTAGAGTTGATTGTGAACCCGAAGTTGTGGTGGGAAATATATAGAATCATACAGTTGTGTTCTCACCTACATGTTTCACCTACATCATTCAGAGTGTGTATCATAGTACTTACCTTCAAACCACCATAAATGTTCTTTTACTTTATGTTTTTTTATCAGAATGGTTTTTCTATATTTTTTTGGGTTACACAATAGTTCTCTGTTTCTAATTACCTCCATATTTGTTTTCATTGTAGGAAATGACACCCATTGAAGAGAGGCGACGGAAAAAGATGACAGATAATAATCGTCGCATGGTATAGATGGGTGTTCCTCCACTCATCATTATTATGAGTATTTTATTTCAAATATAAATATTTCAATAAATTATAATATCATGTGTTTAATTTTGTGTTAAACTTTTTTTTTCAGGATGGACCCCCTAGACGAGAGATATCTGACGAGGAGCCTGATATTTCTCCTAGTAGAGAGGCTGGTGGTAGGAGGGGGGGGGTGGTGTCAGAGATGGACGATCATTTAGTGGTACCAGTTCTGAGGCCGGTGGTACGAGGGCTCGTGGGGTGAGAGTTAGACGATACACTACCACATACATATCTTCTTCGCCCCATCTTGATCCTGGCGTGTCTTCAGGGATACACAAGATATTTAGACCTTCGATGTTTACACTACCAGATGGTCAGACGTCTATGCCATCATCTTTTTTTTCTGGTTCATTATCTCCGAGATATTATATTCCACCTTCTTCGACTCCTGCTGCGACATAGTATGTGGCTGAGGAGTGTACACTGAGGGACACTCCACCAGTACAGGATATTCCTTCAGCTTCTGCACATCCAGTGATGCCCATTGATCCGACTACCACAGGTATATTTAAATAACTCTGTCAAATTTTTATACCAAAATTTATTTTATTATAACTTGTACTGATATTAATTTTCTTTAATAACATATTCATCTACAGATAGGAGGTGGGGGAGGGGGAATACTCTCTTTCATGCGGTATGGAACCTCCAGACACAGTTGATGGTTGAATACAATGTTAATGGACAAATGATTGAGAAATCTGGGCAAGAATGTCGGGGGTTTTTTGGTCACGCTAGCAAAATGCTCCGATATCATTCCAGTCTGCCCTCTCTCTTGGAGACATCTGCCACACGAAGTCAAAGATAATGCGTGTGCACAAATATGGGTAAAAACTCTACTGGATTTAATGTAGTATTTTTTTTTATTTATATGAACTAATCTATTGGGTTTCAGCTTCAGTTTAACTTCCCTGATGGCGAAGGTGCACGACTAGCGCGTTTAAAAGAGTTAGGAGAGATTTGGAGAGCTTATAAGCATGACCTGTATGTTGGCTGGTGTGATAGAGTGGGTACAGAGTTAGAGACATTACCTATCGTGGATGACTGCCCGATAGAGCAATATCGCCAAATGATTACCCATTGGGTGACTGCCAAATTCAAGGTATTAATCTCATATGAGGTATTTAAATGAGAGTTTTCATATTTTTCATTAATATAATCTTATTTATTATTAAACATTATTTAGAATCTTCTGAAAAAAAAACATTGATTCAAATAAATACCTCCACACTTTGGGGCGCACAACTATGTTAGATCATGAGAGGCAGCTGGTACAATATAGTCATTTATAATTTATTTAGGACATTCCCTTTTTATTGTTTCCAACTAAAATTATTTGATTTATTGAATATTGAATATATTATTATACTTGAACTTTATATTGTTTCAATGTCATTACAGAAGCACAAGTTGAATATTGAAGGACGTATCCCTCGAGAAAAATTGTTTTTCTCGAGTAGAAGAAAAAAAGATGGAACTGCGGTAAATGAATCAACCCCAGAAAAGATTGTAAGTTTTTATTTGTTTACTTCAAATTTTAATATCTATTTTGAAATTTATTAATCTATTAATATTTTTAACAAGATTCTTTAGAGGTTCTTGATGCCCAGGATCCTGAAAATTTTGGGCCACATGATCATTTATATCAGGTTTTGGGAGAGGAGCACTCTGGTCGAGTACGCTGCCGACCTGGTACGAATATAGTCCTGACGAGGTATTGGTCATCTCCAGGTATCCATTCTAGTACCACCGAGTTGGAATAGGTCAAGGATCATGCAAGACAGTCTGATAAAAGGGTCACAGAGTTGGAAGTACTAGTTCAAACGAGGGACAAAGAATTTATGAAACTGATGAAAGCTTTATCTTCATCACTTACACCAGAGGCTAGTGCGGCTTGTCAGACATTTATTTCGTCGATGGGTGCATTATCCAATGCACCAGGAGGTAGCTCTAGTGGCGGTCGAGATGATGACGTTCCTGGTGATAACGAGGATGCTGAAGAGGACGAGGGAGAGGATGAGGATGAGGACGAGGGAGAGGATGGGGCCGAGGGAGAGGATGGGGAAGAGGGAAAGGATGGGGCCGAGGACGAGGAGGGGTCCAGCGATAAGCATCGGAATGATGACAAGGATGACGACGAGGATAGAGATGGCGGCGATGATGAGACCGATGATGACAGTGGACAAGAGTTTAGGTGAAAACAACAACCGGCATACGGAAAACTGACCAAACACATTCAGATCCTATTGAAACTGTTGTAAAATGATCCATGGGTCATATGTGACGTGTACGAGTCAACCCCGCCTCAATACGAGGCACAGTGTGGATGAAACCTCTCAAAGTGTCTTTATTTTGTTTAAAATGGATGCACTTTTAAGTAAAATTAACGACATACGGAAAACCGACCAAACACATTTTTATTGTATTGATAATTTAGGAAAACAATCCATGGGTCATTTGTGACATGTATGAGTCAACCCTGCCTCAATCTGAGGCGCGGTGTGGCCGGAACCACTCAAAGTGTCTCACTTTTGTTTGAAATGGACAATATTTTAAGTCAAAAAAACAACTGACATACAGAAAACAACGAACGCATTCGGATTCTGTTGATACATTAGGAAAAGTATCCATGGGTCATTTGGGATGTGTACGAGTCGACCCCGCCTCAATCTGAGGCACGGTGTGGCCGGTACCACTCAAACTGTCACACTTTTATTTGAAATGGACATGATTTTAAGTGAAAACAACAAACAACATACGGAAAACCGACCAAATGCATTCGTATTCTATTGATACTTTAGGAAAAGTTTCCATGGGTCATTTTTGATGTGTAAGAGTCAACCCCGCTTCAATCCAAGGGCCAGTGTGGCCGTTACCGGTCAAAGTGTCTTTCTTTTGTTTAAACTGGATGCACTTTTAAGTAAAATAAACGACAAACTGGAAATCGACCAAACACATTCGGATTGTGTTGATACTTTTGGAAAACGATCCATGGGTCATTTTTGATATGTATGAGTCAACCACGCCTAAATCTAAGGCATGGTGTGGCCAACACCACTCAAAGTGTCTCACTTTTCTTTGAAATGGACAACATTTTAAGTCAAAACAACAACTGACAAACGGAAAACAGACCAAACGCATTCAGATTCTGTTGATACTTTAGGAAAAGTATCCATGGGTCATTTTTGACATGTACGATTCAACTCTTCCTCAATCTGAGGCACAGTGTGGCCGGTACCACTCAAACTGTCTCACTTTTATTTGAAATGGACATGATTTTAAGTGAAAACAACTACCGACATACAGAAAACTGACCAACGCATTTGGATTCTATTAAAACTTTTGGAAAAAGATTCATGGGTAATATGTGATGTGTAAGAGTCAACCTCGCCTCAATCCGAGGTGCAATGTGAACGGAACTTCTCAAAGTGTCTTTCTTTTGTTTAAAATGGATGCTCTTTTATGTAAAATAAACGATATACGGAAAACAGACCAAATGCATTCCGATTATGTTGAAACTTTAGGAAAACGATCCATGGGTCATATGTGACTTGTAAGAGTCAAACCCACCTCAATCCAAGGCACGGTGCAGATGGAACTGCTCAAAGTATCTTTCTTTTGTTTAAAATGGATGCGCTTTTAAGTAAAATAAACGACATACGGAAAAATGACCAAAAACATTCGGATTGTGTTGATACTTTCAGAAAACTATCCATGGGTCATTTGTGACGTGTACGAGTCAACCCTGCCTCAATCTGAGGTGTGGTGTGGCCGGTACCACTCAAACTGTCTTACTTTTCTTTGAAATGGACAACAGTTTAAGTAAAAACAACAACTCACATACGGAAAATGGACCAAACGCATTCGGATTCTGTTGATACTTTAGGAAAAGTATACATGCGTCATTTTTGACGTGTAAGAGTCAACCTTGGCTCAATCTTAGGCACAATGTGGCCGGTACCACTCAAAGTGTCTCACTTTTATTTGAAATGGATAGGATTTTAATTGAAAACAACAACCGACATACGGAAAATAGACAAAACACATTCGAATTTTGTTGAAACTTTAGGAAAACGATCCATGGGTCATATGTGATGTGTAAGTTTCAACCCCGCCTCAATCCGAGGCGTGGTGTGGATGGAACTGCTCAATGTTTCTTTCTTTTGTTTAAAATGGATGCGCTTTTAAGTAAAATAAACGACATACGGAAAATAGACCAAACACATTCGGATTGTGTTGATACTTTAGGAAAACAATCCATGGATCATTTGTGATGTGTATGAGTCAACCCCGCCTCAATCCGAGGCGCGGTGTGGCCGACAACACTCAACGTGTCTCACTTTTCTTTGAAATGGAGAACAGTTTAAGTAAAAACAACAACTAACATACGGAAAATGGACCAAACGCATTGGGATTCGGTTGATACTTTCGAAAAAGTATACATGGGTCATTTTTGACGTGTACAAGTCAACCCCACCTCAATCTGAGGCATGGTGTGGCTGGTACCACACGAAGTGTCTCACTTTTATTCGAAATGGACATGATTTTAAGTGAAAACAACAACCGACATACAGAAAATCGACCAAACGCATTTGTATTCTATTGAAACCTTAGGAAAACGATCCATGGGTCATTCATGACGTGTACGAGTCAACCCCACCTCAATACGAGGCACGGTGTGGATGGCACCACTCAAAGTCTCTATTTTGTTTGAAAAGGACATTATTTTAAGTGAATACAACTGAAATTTACACTCATCAGTGATAGTTGAAAACTCTTTTTCATGAGTTGGGTAGTTTCACTCATGGGGTCATAAGTGAAGAGACTCCTAAGAAAATACATTTTCACCATATATTATAAACAATACAAGTTCAATGAAAAATTCATCACAAATCATTATTTACCCAAATCTAGGATCAGAAAAAAATGGGATATGAGCCAATTTGAAACTCTTATTCAACTCTAATAGGTATTTCTCATACTATTCTACCTATTAGAATTTGATGGGGGTGGTGGGGAGGTTGTGCTGGTTTGGGGGTTGTGCAGGGGTGAGGTGAATTACTATCGGATGATTGTTGTCATATGAAGATTGAAATAGGGAATTGTAGTACATGACATGGTTTGCAGAATTTGATGGTTTCATGTGTTTTTTGTGCTCCTTTAGGTGTTTTTTATACTATTTTATGTTTTTATGTGGTTTTTGTGATATTTTTTATACATGTGTAGGTGTATAGTGGAGGGGATACTGGAGGGGGCTGCTGTGCAGCAGTTCTGAAAAAACTCAATACCAATGGTTCTAAAACGTTGGTATAAGAGTGATAGAATTATGGGAAAACACTATACCAACGGTTTAGAACCGTTGGTATAGGTGTTCTGGAATTCTGTAAAAACACCTATAAAAATGGTTTAGAACCGTTGGTATATATTTTCTGGAATTCTGAAAAACACAATACCAATGGTTCTAAACCACTAGTAAATGTGTCTGGAAAATCACATTACCAACGGTTTTCAACCGTTGGTATAACAATTCTCAAATGCATTACCAACGGTTATAAACCGTTGGTATACATTGGGAGAACTTTAATAGAACAATATACCAATGGTTTAGATCAAATCGTTGGTATAAGTCTTTCCTCACGGATTACTAACCAACAGTTTGGAAAACCGTTGGTATAGGCTATACCAACGGTATTCCAGCCTATACCAATGGTTTAAAACCATTGGTATAACCTTCTTTTCCTGTAGTGAGATAGTAGGTCATACGTATGCATGGGCGCTAATTTCATTTATTTGTCATATTAAATGAATAATAATAAAATTATATAAAATTATATTATAATAACAGTTTCAAATTTATGTCATTTATGTCTCATATATTTAATAAAACCAACCTTTATAGTGTCCATGTATAGCATGAACGAGTCGTATCACTTTGAGGGGGTGGTAGTCCACACTTCCTCAAATGAAAATATCATATTTACACATCCTGGAAATCATAACATTAAATTGTAAATAAAAACTATAGAACAATAAAGGAATTATAAATATAATATATATCATATATAAATATAGTTCCATCATAATGGCTACCATGAGAGGTGTTAGGAGAAAATTTTATAATCATTGTTTCTTAAGGGAGTAGTTCACCACACACAAAAACAGTATGTTCATATCTATTAGATGGAGGTGTGTGTAAGTGTAGTTTGAATACTTCTCAAAACAACATCCTAGTATATTTATGATGCTGGTGTTTTTATGTAATAAAATAATAATAAGACCATATGGAGTGGACAAAGAAAATAATGGAAAGGAACTGGAGAGAAGACGTTACCTCTAAATCAGGTAACTTCTTTTGATTGGAGTCGAAAGGCTTTTTAGAATTGCCTTGTGCACAAGGTATGGATTCTAGGAGGAAGGGAGGGATGTTGAGAGATTATTTTAGTATAATTTTTACAATATAAGGGTCTTTATAGGTGTAAGTAAGTGGGTATAGGTGGTGTCCTTTTATAAGAGGGAAGAGGGTTACTTTAGGAATGTATTGAAATATTAATTTATTATAATATGAGTTTTGAATTATAATTGTTAAAAAGTAATATATTTTGAGAATACGATGACAATGGGTCTATATAATTTCAACCAATTAGTTTTAGAAATGTTTAGGTCCCAAAATTAACCTTATCTTTTAGCTTTAACACTTAGTTAAAAACATGATCTCTTACCACGTCTTCTTGTATTTTCTTAATATATTGTTACTATAGTTACTATAAAATTCTAAGGGAACCAAAAGTGTATCATTAATGAAATTTTTAACATTATATGATTCAGTTGTATGAATATTATATTTATAGAACTATTATATCATTTAATAAAATAATATTTTTTAAAAACCCATTTATGTTAATTTTGACACTATTTAATAATTGATTTTTGTCAAAGTCATAACAACTTGATTACATAGAAGAAAATAAATTAAATCAATTATAATATTTCAATATAATCCATAAAATTTATTTATTACTTCAAAAAGTAAAAATTAAATTTATTATAATAATTATAATATCATTTATTTGAATCTTTCATTAATGAGGTAATCACTACATCATCATTGTGTCATAAATAAATTTATTTGTTTATTGTTTAAAAATTATAAATAAAATACCATGATCTAGGAAATATTTTTATATTTATAATGAAAATTTATAGTAAAAGATATCAGTTATATAAATCTATATTTAAATTGTTTTAGTAAAACGATACATGTTTATGCTATATTTCTCTTTACTTTAAATTAATTATTATAACCTATCCTTTTCAAACCCAAGTGGATCCCAAATTAAAAATGTTCAGAATAAGGATGATCATGGTCAGAAATATGTCATAAAATAGGATTAATACATGTTTTAGGGTAGTTTTATACTACAATAATATTATTTTTTACCCTTATTTACCTGATTTACCCTTTAACCATGGTAAATAAAAATAATTACTGAAGTTATTATTCATAATGTTCAAAAATAAAAGGTATCTATTTACAAACTTTATACCTTATGATTCCAAATATGGAATCAATTTTTTCAAATTCAAAACTTATAATTAGAAGAAATTAATTTCAAATTAATTCATGTTCTCAAAACCAGAAAGTGTTTTAAAGAAGTAAAAACTATCAAAAGATTGACATGTGTTTATGTCCAATTTCATTGAGAAATTACTTTGAATTAATAAAATTGTATTAAATGAAAAAAATAATAATCATATTACACTTTAAAAAAATTAAAATAATAATCTATCTATATAAATAAATTATATTAAAAGGCAGTTTTGAATTAAAATGCAACATTTGTCACTATTCACTAAATTATGAATTTCATAAAAAAAGACCAAAATCTCCACCAAAGTAATTTTTTATTTACCTATTCTAAATAATAAGTTTATTTTTTAAAATATAACATATAAAAGTGACAAAAATTATATTTAAAATGGTTCTCCATCAAAAGTATCCAAAATAACCTTTTAAAAATATTAGAGCAGTTTATGCTTAAAATTGCATTTATTCTCATTTTAAGCCTCTAAAATTTATTGGATAAATGTAAAAACATTTAACAAAAATATATAATCATATTTTAGATAGTTATTATCTTTCCCAATAATACAAAATCTTGGATTTAACTACCATTTAAAATAATAATAATATTATTATATTATTTTTCGGTATAACTCACTATTGTGCGCAACGTAAGATTTTGAAGAAACCCATTGTTGCGTATCGAGTACGCTATCAAACAAAGTTTCCAATTTAA
Organism: Viscum album; assembly: GCA_963277665.1. NCBI lineage: Eukaryota > Viridiplantae > Streptophyta > Magnoliopsida > Santalales > Viscaceae > Viscum > Viscum album. The sequence goes on along the minus strand of OY728125.1, from coordinate 1,412,692,483 downwards.
CATAAAATTAATATATTATTCATATATATTAATATATATGAAAAATTATTATTCTATAAAGACATGGGATGATACATCATTCCCCACTTTTGGAAATTCTTTTCCCACAATTTTATTTACTTATCATATAAGTTGGGGTATTTTTCCATCAAAGAATTTTCAAATTCTCATGTTTCCTCTTCAACCAAATGGGTTTTACAAAAAAACATTACCTGATTAATCACCTTATTCTAAAACACTTTCTCGATGCGGTCAAGAATCTATAAGTACTATTCCTCATAATAAAGATTCTCTTCCAATTGAACTACCTATAGACTCAAAACATGAGATGGATCTGGTATATAATTTATCAATATTGAAACTTGAATAACATTGTTTACCTCGGTTAAACATAGAGTTAAGGACACCATATAGGCAATTGATCCATCTTTCTCTAAGATTTCATAGGGTCCAATGAACCTTGGACTCAACCTTCCCTTCTTACCAAAACACATAAAATTTTTCCGTGGAGAAACATTGATAAAGAAATGATCACCTACCTCAAAGTAAAGATCCTATCATTGGTTATCCACAAATATTTTCTAGCGGTTATGTGCTATCCTCATGTGCTTCTAAATCAACTGCACTTTTTCTGCTATCTCTTTTACCAATTCTGGTCCCACCAGCTTCTTTTCACTTACTTCATCCAGAAATCATGGAGTTTGACACTACTTTCCATATAATGCCTTGAATTATGCCAGCTGTATACTGGAATGAAAACTATTATTATAAGAAAACCCAATCAGAGAGAGATATTGATCCCAACTTATCTAGTAATCTATTGAACAATCATGTAGCATATCCTCCAAGGATTGAATTTTTTATTCTGACTGCCCATATGATTGAGGATGAAAAGATATACCGAAATTTAATTCAGTTCCCAATGTATTCTGAAGGCCTTTACAAAATATTGAAGTGAACCTGGGATCACGATCAGATACAAAGGAGTGGTGAACTCCATGTAACCTAACTACCTCTTTAATATACAATTAAAAAAGTTGATCTTGAGTCAGAGTATCTCAAATAAGAATAAAATGATCAAACTTAGTTAATAGATCAACAACAACACATATTTCATTGTTATATTTAAAAGTATTTGGTATTCCCACTACTAAATCCATGGACATATTTTCCCATTTCCACTCCAGCACTGGAAAAGCCTGAAGAATCTCTCTCGGTAACTACCAGTCTGCTTTAACCTATTGACAAGTCAAATACTTCATAGATGTGTTAGCAATATCTCTTTTCATTCCATCCCACCAATAATACTCCCGATGATCTTTGTACATATTAGTACTTCCAGGATGAACTGAAAACAAAGAACTATGAGCTTCACACAACAACTCTTTCTTTAACTGTGAATAACAAGGCACACATATTCTATTTCGAAACCTCAAATGATAATCTTTATAAATTTTAAATTTAGGTAACTTAACATTCTGATTTTTTTTCCTTTTTCTATAAATAACTTTTTTCTTTCTTCACTTGCTTAATTATATATGATATATGTGATTTCACTTACACCTAAAAAATAGAGGAATTACCAACAACAATAACTTCTAATCCAAAATTCATCAAATCACTAACCAAAGGATCTTATTCTAAACGTTGTTTGGTTAATGTAGAATTACTCTTTCAACTCATAGTGTCAACCACTTTTTTTACCTTTCTTGGATGGTATTGAATTATGCAATAACAATAATTGATTAATTCCGACCATCTACTATTTATCTTGTTTAATTATTTCTGAGTGAATATATACTTCAACCTTTTGTGATTAGTATATATTTCACACTTTATGCTATACAAATGATGCCACCAAATTTTTAATGAAAAAACAACATCATCTAATTATAAATAATGTGTGGGGAAATTTAACTCATGAGGTTTCAAGTAATGTGAAGGATAATAAATTACCTAATCATTATACAATAAGATACTACCAATTCATTTCAATGGTGAATCACTGTAGATAACAAATTCACCATTCCTCGAAGGCAAGGAAAAACTGGAGAATTTACTAATATTCTTTTCAAATCTTGAAAATAATCATCATACTCTTTTGTCCAGATGAACTTAAGTATATTTCATGTTATCATATTTAGTGGGATAGATATCCAAGAAAAGTTTTCAAAATAACTTTAGTAAGAACTTTATAATCCACAAAAACAACGAATCTCTATGATATTGGAAGATGTTGGCCACTCTTTAAGACCTTTTTCTTTTGAAGGTTTAATAGTTATGCCATCTTTAGAAATAATATAACCATTGAAATAAATTTGTTGCATCCAAAATTCATTATCAATAAACATTCCATATATTTTCTTTTCTTTTAAGGTTTTTTTAAAGAGTTCTTATGTAACTTTTATGTTCCTCCCAAATTTTAGAATATACCAAAATATCATCTATAAACACAACCACAAACTGATAAAAATCAAATTAAAGACTCTATTCATGAGATTCATAAATACAATATGTGCATTAGCTAAAACAAAGGGTATAACTAAAAAATCTTAATTCCCATATCCTATTCAGAAAGCAATATTTGGAATTTCGTCCTCTTTCACCTTCAACTGATGGTACCTCGACCTCAAATCAATCTTTGAAAATACTAATCTCCCTAGATTTGTTAAAAAAAAATAATCGATATGAGGTAACAAATACTTTTTATTAATAGTGATGTTATTCAAGGAACTGTAATAAATAAATAGTCTCATAGAACCATATTTCTTTTTCACAAATAAAACTGGAGCAGCCCATGGTGAAGTTCTAGGTTGAATGTAACCTTTGTCAATTAATTCCTGCAACTATTTTCTAATTCAACAAGTTATACTTGAGCCATCTGATAAGGGGGTTTAGAAATAGGATTTTCATTAGGCACTAAATCAATAGTGAATTCAATATCCCGATTGGGAACACTACCAGGAAATTCATTAGGAAAAACATCTGTGAATTCATTCACTACTAGAGTCTCACTAATCAAAACTATTTCTTTATTTTCAAAAAAATGAGCCAGATAACATTCACTACCATATTTAATCAATATTTCAGCTTCTTGGTATGTTATCAAAGGTATAGAATCCCTGCATAAAATTTTATTTTCTTTACAATCTATTTTATCATGATAAAGGAAAATCCAATCCATACCCAAAATGATATAAAATTCCATTATAGATAGTTCAACAAGATTTGCAGAAAATTATATCCCACTAATGATAATGGGAAGAATCCTATAAATCTTGGTTTCTTTAATACTTCCACCTAGAGTCTTTACCAAATTTTTTATGTAAAATTCTTGAGGTTTTACTTCCAATTTACTTGAAATGATCTAAAAAATAAAGGAATGTGATGATCCAGTGACAAAGAAAGCATTGACATATTTTGAAGAAATTTGTAACATACCTTTAACCACATCATTTGAAGACCCTACATCAACCATAGTAGTAGAAAATTATTTTCCAGGACCTTATCCTTTCGATATTATTGGTTTCCACTTTGGGTAATAAACGTTGGATACACATTGGCATAATGTTCTATCTCACTACAACTAAAACATCTTACTGTTAGTTTTTTATTGCCTGCCTGATCATATTCCTTACAGTTATGAGAAAAATGACCAGTATTACCACATCATAATCACTTCTCGAACGTTGAGAGACATTATCTTGGTTTATTATTACCACACTTCTCAAAATATGGGAATTTGGTTTTCTTATCTCTAGGCTTCTTTTTTGAATTTTTTCCCATTTCATTCTAGCTGGATCGATTCTTTTGTTTTATCTCATGGAATACATGCTCATAAAAAAGCCCATTACTTCCTTCTCATCACATCAAACAATTTTCTTATAGATTTTTAATTCACAGGAAGCTAACTCCCTTCAATATTTCAGCTTCAATCCTGAGTAAAACTGATTTATCTTACTATCAATATCCCAGAACAAATTTAGGACATATCTTGACAAACAGATGATGTTTTATTCATCTGAAACCATAGAATCTTCCACATTTTTTCACAATTATAAGAACTTAATTTCTATACTAAGTCAAATAGCCTAATGAAAATATTTATCATGTAATATATTCTTAAATTTATCCCATTATATGGTGTTAATCTCTTCACTTCCTCTGATATTTTTATTCATTTACCACGACTGATCAGTTTCATGTTAAAAATGATAAAAAAAGAATAACCTTTTGGTTGTATGAAAACCCCATTACATCAAAAATATTTTCTAGTGATTTAATCCACCCTTTATCATGCATAGGGTTAGATGACTCTCTGAATGATGGGGTGTGTTTCCCCATCAAATTATCCACGATCGACATATGCCTCTGTGTTTGGTCTAGTTGATCTTGTGCATGTACACCACCACCATTTATCACCTATATAAACTGATCCATCATTGAAACAAACAAGTTAGTTCCGATTCAAATGATCTCAGGATGTTGATTTGGAGGGATATTTCAATTTGTATGTCTTCCCAGTACAACTTCCCTATTCCCTCTTCCAAAAACCATTCTAAACGAACATATATTAGACAAATAAACATGGAATCCTTCAAATTATATATCATTTCAATTTGACCATAAAGTGAAAATCTTTTATGGATATTCTATTAATAATATTCTAACTCCTAAATTTATCTAAATCAACCTTAGATACTAACTATAAGGACCCATCCAAAAATATTACTCAATATTGAGATAAGTCAATAGTTTGAAATTAATTCACATTGAGAATATTTTTTAGGTTTATATATTTAGATAATTAGGTCATAACTTATAAATATCGACTTGTTTATTACAAAGTAGAAATTTTTACTCGTTATTTATTTTTTTCATAAAATAAAAAACTTTAATAGTAAACATTGTTTCATTTCATGCTTAACCATCATAACTTTCCCATGAACACATAAATTAATCTATTTTCATTTAAATCATGAAAAACATTTCAAAACTTCGGATGAGCATAAAAATATCAGTAAGGGATACTAAAATAAGAAAAACTGGCAGTATTGGAAAAACGTGAAAACCATGAATACTTTATAAGAAAGTAATAATTTTCACCTTTAAAAGTAAAAAAACACTTCACTGAAAATAATATTATTTATTACCCTTTTGTAACCAAAATATTACCACAAATCCCATAGAAATTAGCATATAACACATATAAGGTAACTTGGGACATAAATATACTTAAATAGAATTACTGTAAAATTGACATCCATAAATATATCTAAATTGAATTGAGATACAACTAACTTCTATACCCAATGCAATGGAGGTTATAATGGAACCACACATACATGGTTTATCACAGAACCACCCATGTTTGGTTTATCACATAACCACCCATCATTGGTTTGTCACATGACCACCTATCAAAAGTACTAATACCATTATATAATCAGAACACATAAAAGATCAAAATTATCAACATTTCACTCATAAAATTTCATTTATAATCACATGAAATAATTTCAAGATATTGAAATAGTAAATCCACTTTAAAAATCATTTTCAATACCACAAAAACCATAAATATATTAAGGTATTTCTTTTCATTTTAAAAACATTAAGTCTTACAGAGGAAGCCAAATATAAAATAGCAGTTACAAAGGAAGAGAAGCATTTGTCATTGAATTTGTTAATTTTTTTTTCATTTAGTAAAATTCTTCATAGAATAAGGTTCCATTTGATTGAAATTATAAGTCAAAGGGGTTTATTATACACCTTATAAAAGAAGTAGGTGCATATTATCAAAATATAACTCCATGAAAAGAGATTGAGACAAAGTCCCTTAAAAAGATAATATAATTATATCAATGAAATAATTTTATGTGATAAATATAAATACACTCAATATTAGTGGATATTTAGTTTAAAACAATCAATGGTCATTCACAGATTTTCTGGAAAAAACCAATGACATGGATATTTAACTCAATGAATGGAGATTGAGTTATGATTTCCTTTACAAAGATCATTTTGTTAATAAAACAGATTTATTATGTGTATTCACAATAAATAAATATAAATATTGTATAAATAAAAGATAATATATCAAAATTTATTTCTCACATAATCATTGCACGATATAATCAAAATGTAAAATATTGAGCCAATGAATGGAAATTGGGTTAAGTAGTTCCCTTACCTTGGGTCTGAATTGTCTCATTCATTCTTTATATTCTTGAATAATAAACTTATGTTAATTTATACTTGGTTAAAAACATTTTTCAAGTTTATTATTAATTTTATATTACTTATCATCATGTCCTAAAAATTACATAATTATTTAAGTTCATATCTGTCAGTTTTTCGATATTCGGTACTTCAATAAAAAATGAACTTAGTTGATGTAAATTATCCATATGGTCAAAATTCCATTATATTAAGAATATTATTAATTATTTAAATATATTATATATACATTATATATGTATTTATAATATCCATAATATTTGGAGATAACAAATGAAATGCTCCGTTCATGGAGATGGCAGGTCGTACATACGCATGAACACTACTTTCATTTCTTTGTCATATTAAAATAATAATAATCAAATGATATAAATGTATTTTAAAATAAAATTATTATTTTTGTTTCATGTATATATCATAGGTTTAATAAAACCATCCTTTATATGTTCCAGGTATAGCATGAATGATTCATATCACTTTGAGGGGGCGATAGTCCACATTTCCTCAAATGAAATTATCATATTTCAAAATCATGGAAATCATAAAGGTATGTTGTAAATAAAAATTACAGAAGCATAAAGGAAATATAAATATAATATATATCATATAGAAATACAGGTCTATCATAATGGCCACCGTGAGAGGTGGTAGGAGAAAAGTGAACAATCATCGTTTCATAAGGCAGTAGTTCGCCGTACGCAGAAACAATATATTCATATCCTTTAGATGAATTTGTGTGTAAGGGTAGTTTAAATAATTCTCATAAAAACATACTATTATATTGAGGATACTTGTTTTTTTATGTAATCAAAGAATAATAAGATCATAGGTATTGGATGAGGAAAATAAATAAAAGGAACTTGAGAGAAGACGTTACTTCTAAATCGGGTATCTTCTTTGGATTTGAGCCAAAAGTCTTTCTTGAATTTATTTATTCCCAAGGTAAGGCATATAGTAAAAGGGAAGGGATTTTGGGTGACTATTTCATCATAATTTCTATGATTCAAGGGTCTTTAGAAGTGTGAGTAAGTGGGAATAGGTGGTGGCCTTTTATAAGAGGGAGGAATGTTCACTTTAGGAATGTCTTGAAATATTAATTTATTATAAAATTAATATAGAATTATAATTGTTCAAAAGTGAAATATTTACAGGATAATATGATAATTAGTCTAAATCCTCTCAACCAATAGGGTTTATAAAAGTTTAGTCCACCAAAATAACCTTATCTTTTAGCTTTAACCCTTAATTAAAAACATTAACTCTTACCATGTCTTCTTGTACTTTCATAATATATGGTTACTATAGTTACTATAACAAGAAAAAAGAATTTAAAGTGGATAATTAATGAAATTTTAGACATTATATAATTTATTTTGATGAATCTTATATTTTTAGTACTATTATATCATTTAATAATATAGTATTTGTTTTAAAATCTCATCTTTTTCAATTTTGACACTATTTTGTAATTTTTTTTAAAGTCATAAAAACTTGACCACTTCTAAAAAAGGAATAAAATCAATGATAATATGTCAATATCACCCAAAAAATTATTTTATGTCATCAAAAAGTTAAAATTACTTTTATTTTAATATTTATAATATCATTTATTTGAATCTTTCATTAATAAAGTAATTGGTACATCATCATTGTGTCATAAATAATTTTTTTTATTTATAGTCTAAAATTTATAAATAAAATACCATAAATTATGAAATATTTTTACATTTATAATAAATATTTATAGTAAAAAATATCAATTATATAAACCTATACAAATTTTTTATAAAAAATATACATGTTTATGTTATATTTCTATTTACTTTAAATTAATTATTATCACATGTAATTTTCACACCCATGTGGATCCTAAATTCCAAAACTTCAGAGTAACTATTATAATGGTTGAAAATCTATCATAATATAGTATTACGACACGTTTTGGTAATTTTTTATACTATTATACTATTATTTTTCCCCTAAGTTACCTGATTGACCCTTTAACCATGATAAATAAAAATAAATACAGAAGTTACTGTTCAAAATTTCCAAAAAATAAAATGTATCTATTTAAAAATTTTGTACCTTATGATTCAAAATATGGAATCCATTTTTCCAAATTCAAAACATACAATTTGATGAAATTATTTTAAAATTAATTACCGTGTTCAAAACCAGAAAGCATGTTTTTAGTAAGTACAAACAATCAAAATATTGACATGTATTTATGTCCAATTTCAAAGTGAAATTACTTCCAATGAAAAAAATTGGATTAAATGAAAAAAATAATACAATTAAACTTTAAAAACAATTAAAATAATAATCTAAATATATAAATAAATTATATGAAAAGAAAGTTTTCAATTAAAATGTAGTATTTTTCACTCTGGTAGAGTACGTTGCCGACCTGGTACGAACATAGTCCCGATGAGGTATTGGTCATCTCCATGTATCCATTATAGTACCACCGAGTTGGAACAGGTCAAGGAGCATGCAAGACAGTCTGATAAAAGGGTCACAGAGTTGGAAGTACAAGTTCAAATGAGGGACAATGAATTTATGAAACTGATGAAAGCTTTATCTTCATCACTTACACCAGTGGCTAGTGCGGCTTGTCAGACATTTATTTCGTCGATGGGTGCATTATCCAATGCACCGGGCAGTAGCTCTAGTGGCGGTCGAGATGATGACGTTCTTGGTGATAATGAGGATGCTGAAGAGGACGAGGGAGAGGATGAGGATGAGGACGAGGGCGAGGATGGGGCCGAGGGCGAGGATGGGGCCGAGGGAAAGGATGGGGCCGAGGACGATGAGGGGGCCAGCGATGAGCATCAGAACGATGATGAGGACGACGACGAGGTTAGAGATGGTGGCGAGGATGAGACCGATGATGATAGTGGACATGATTTTAGGTGAAAACAACAACAGGCATACGGAAAACTGACCAAACACATTCGGATCCTGTTGAAACTGTAGTAAGACGATCCATGGGTCATATGTGACGTGTTTGAGTCAACCCCGCCTCAATATAAGGCACGGTGTGGACAACACCACTCAAAGTGTCTTTATTTTGTTTAAATTGGATGCACTTTTAAGTAAAATTAATGACATATGGAAAACCTACCAAACACATTTGTAATGTATTGATAATTTAGGAAAATGATCCATTAGTCATTTGTGACATGTACGAGTCAACCCTGCCTCAATCCGAGGCGCGGTGTGGCTGAAACCACTCAAAGTGTCTCACTTTTATTTGAAATGGACAACATTTTAAGTCAAAAAAAACAACAACTGACATACGAAAAACAACAAACGCATTCAGATTCTATTGATACATTAGGAAAAGTATCCATGGGTCATTTGGGATGTGTACGAGTCAACCCAGCCTCAATATGAGGCACGGTGTGGCCAGTACCACTCAAACTGTCTCACTTTTTTCTAAAATGGACATGATTTTAAGTAAAAACAACAAATGACATAGGGAAAAATGACCAAACACATTCGTATTCTATTGATACTTTAGGAAAAGTTTCCATGGGTCATTTGTGACGTGTACGAGTCAACCCCGCTTCAATCCGAGGGCCAGTGTGGCCGTTACCGGTCAAAGTGTCTTTCTTTTGTTTAAACTGGATGCACTTTTAAGTAAAATAAACGACAAACTGTAAACCGACCAAACACATTCGGATTGTGTTGATAATTTAGGAAAACGATCCATGGGTCATTTGTGATATGTATGAGTCAACCCCGCCTCAGTCTGAGGCATGGTGTTTCCAACACCACTCAAAGTGTCTCACTTTTCATTGAAATGGACAACAGTTTAAGTCAAAACAACAACTGACATACGAAAAATGGACCAAATGCATTCGGATTCTATTGATACTTTAGGAAAAGTATCCATGGGTCATTTTTGATGTGTACGATACAACCCTGCCTCAATCTGAGGCACGGTGTGGCCGGTACTACTCAAACTGTCTCACTTTTATTTGAAATGGACATGATTTTAAGTGAAAACAACTACCGACATATAGAAAACTGACCAACGCATTTGGATTCTATTGAAACTTTAGGAAAATGATTCATGGGTCATATGTGACATGTAAGAGTAAACCCCGTCTCAATACGAGACGCAATGTGGGCAGAACTTCTCAAAGTGTCTTTCTTTTGTTTAAAATGGATGCGCTTTTATGTAAAATAAATGACATACGGAAAACAGACCAAACCCATTCGGATTATGTTGAAACTTTAGGAAAATGATCCATGGGTCATATGTGACATGTAAGAGTCAACCCCGCATCAATACGAGGCGCGGTGTGGATGGAACTGCTCAAAGTGTCTTTCTTTTGTTTAAAATGGATGCGCTTTTAAGTAAAATAAATGACATATAGAAAAACGACCAAACACATTCGGATTGTGTTGATACTTTAGGAAAACTATCCATGGGTCATTTTTGACGTGTACGAGTCAACCCCGCCTCAATCAGAGGTGCGATGTGGCCGGTGCCACACAAATTGTCTCACTTTTCGTTGAAATGGACAACAGTTTAAGTAAAAACAACAACTGACATACGGAAAATGGACGAAACGCATTCAGATTCTGTTGATACTATAGGAAAAGTATACATGGGTCATTTTTAACGTGTATGAGTCAACCCTGGCTCAATCTGAGGCACGGTGTGGCCGGTACCACTTGAAGTGTCTCACTTTTATTTTAAATGGATAGGATTTTAAGTGAAAACAACAACCGAGATACGGAAAATAGACAAAACACATTCGGATTCTATTGAAACATTAAGAAAACGATCCATGGGTCATATGTGATGTGTAAGAGTCAACCTCTCCTCAATCAGAGGCATTGTGTGTATGGAACTGCTCAATGTTTCTTTCTTTTGTTGAAAATGGATGCAATTTTAAGTAAAATAAACGACATACAGAAAATAGACCAAACACATTCGAATTGTGTTGGTACATTAGGAAAAAGATCCATGGATCATTTGTGACGTGTATTAGTCAACCCCGCCTCAATCCGTGGCACGGTGTGGCCGACAACACTCAAAGTGTCTCACTTTTCTTTGAAATGGAGAGCAGTTTAAGTAAAAACAACAACTAACATACGGAAAACGGACCAAACGCATTGGGATTATGTTGATACTTTATGAAAAGTATACATGGGTCATTTTTGACGTGTACAAGTCAACCCCACCTCAATCTGAGGCATGGTGTGGTCGGTACCACTCTAAGTGTCTCACTTTTATTTGAAATGGACAAGATTTTAAGTGAAAAAAACAACCGACATACGGAAAATCGACCAAACGCATTGGGATTCTATTGAAACTTTAGGAAAATGATCCATGGGTCATTTATGACATGTACAAGTCAACCCCGCCTCAATACGAGGCACGGTGTGGATGAAACCACTCAAAGTATCTATTTTGTTTGAAAAGGACATCATTTTAAGTGAATACAACTGAAATTTACACTCATCAGCGATAGTTGCAAACTCTTTTTCATGAGTTGGGTAGTTTCACTCATGGGGTCATAAGTGAAGCTCCTAAGAAAATACATTTTCACCATATATTATAAACAATACAAGTTCAATGAAAAATTCATCACAAATCATTATTTACCCAAATCTAGGATCAGAAAAGAAAAATGGGATATCAGCCAATTTCAAACTCTTATTCAACTCTAATAGGTATTTCTCATACTATTCTACCTATTAGAATTTTATGGGGAGGTGGGGAGGCTGTGCTGGTTTGGGGGTTGTGCTGGGGTGAGGTGAATTACTATCAGATGATTGTTGTCATATGAAGATTGAAATAGGGAATTGTAGTACATGACATGGTTGGAAGAATTTGATGGTTTCATGTGTATTTTGTGCTATTTTAGGTGTTTTTTATACTATTTTAAGTTTTTATGTGGTTTTTGTGATATTTTTTATATAGGTGTAGGTGTATAGTGGAGGGGCTACTGGAGGGGGCTGCTGTGCAGCAGTTTTGGAAAAACTCAATACCAACGGTTCTAAACCGTTGGTATAAGAGTGCTGGAATTCTGGGAAAACACTATACCAACGGTTTAGAACCGTTGGTATATGTGTTCTGGAATTCTGGACAAACACCTATACCAATGGTTTAGAACCGTTGGTATATGTTTTATAGAATTCTGGAAAAACACAATACCAATGGTTCTAAACCGTTGGTAAATGTGTCTGGAAAATCACATTACCAACGGTTTTCAACCATTGGTATAACAATTCTCAAATGCATTACCAACGGTTATAAATTGTCGGTATACATTGGAAGAAATTTAATAGAACAATATACCAACAGTTTAGATCAAACCGTTGGTATAAGTATTTCCTCACGGATTACTAACCAACGGTTTGGAGAACTGTTGGTATAGGCTATACCAACGGTTAAAAACCATTGGTATAACCTTTTTTCCCGTAGTGAGATAGTAGGTCGTACGTATGCATGGGCGCTACTTTCATTTATTTTTCATATTAAATGAATAATAATAAAATTATATAAATTTATATTATAATAACAGTGTCATATTTATGTCATTTATGTCTCATATATTTAATAAAACCATCCTTTATAGTTTCCATGTATATCATGAATGAGTCGTATCACTTTGAGGGGGTGGTAGTCCACACTTCCTCAAATGAAAATATCATATTTACACATCCTGGAAATCATAACATTAAATTGTTAATAAAAACTATAGAATAATAAAGGAAATATAAATATAATATATATCGTATATAAATATAGTTCCATCATAATTGCTACCATGAGAGGGGTTAAGAGAAAATTTTACAATCATTGTTTCTTAAGGGAGTAGTTCACTGCACACAAAAACAGTATGTTCATATCCATTAGATGGAGGTGTGTGTAAGTGTAGTTTGAATATTTCTCATAACAACATCCTAGTATATTTATAATGCTGGTGATTTTATGTAATAAAATAATAATAAGACCATATGGAGTGGAGAAAGAAAATAATGGAAAGGAACTGGAGAGAAGACGTTACCTCTAAATCAGGTAACTTCTTTTGATTGGAGTCGAAAGGCTTTTTAGAATTGCCTTGTGCACAAGGTATGGATTCTAGGAGGAAGGGAGGGAGGTTGAGAGATTATTTTAGTAGAATTTGTACAATATAAGGGTCTTGATAGGTGCATGTAAGTGGGTATAGGTGGTGTCCTTTTATAAGAGGGAAGAGGGTCACTTTAGGAATGTATTGAAATATTAATTTATTATAATATGAGTTTTGAATTATAATTGTTAAAAAGTAATATATTTTGATGATACGATGATAATGAGTCTATATAATTTCAACCAATTAGTTTTAGAAATGTTTAGGTCCCAAAATTAACCTTATCTTTTAGCTTTAACACTTAGTTAAAAACATGATCTCTTACCACGTCTTCTTGTATTTTCTTAATATATTGTTACTATAGTTACTATAAAATTATAAAGGAAACAAAAGTGTATCATTAATGAAATTTTTAACATTATATAATTCAGTTTTATGAATATTATATTTATAGAACTATTATATCTTTTAATAAAATAATATTTTTTAAATACCCATTTATGTTAATTTTGACACTATTTAGTAATTGATTTTTGTCAAAGTCATAAAAACTTGATTACATAGAAGAAAATAAATTAAATCAATTATAATATTTCAATATAATCCATAAAATTAATTTATTACTTCAAAAAGTAAAAATTAAATTTATTGTAATAATTATAATATCATTTATTTGAATCTTTCATTAATGAGGTAATCACTACATCATCATTGTGTCATAAATAAATTTATTTGTTTATAGTTTAAAAATTATAAATAAAATATCATGATCTAGGAAATATTTTTATATTTATAATGACTATTTATAGTAAAATATATCAGTTATATAACTCTATATTTAAATTGTTTTAGTAAAACGATACATGTTTATGCTATATTTCTCTTTACTTTAAATTAATTATTATAACCTATCCTTTTCAAACCCAAGTGGATCCCAAATTAAAAATATTCATAATAAGGATGATAATGGTCGGAAATATATCATAAAATAGGATTAATACATGTTTTAGGGTAGTTTTATACTACAATAATATTATTTTTTACCCTTATTTACCTGATTTACCCTTTAACCATGGTAAATAAAAATAATTACTGAAGTTTTTATTCATAATGTACAAAAATAAAAGGTATCTATTTACAAAATTTATACCATATAATTCCAAATATGGAATCAATTTTTTCAAATTCAAAACATATAATTAGATGAAATTAATTTAAAATTAATTCATGTTCTCAAAACCAGAAAGTGTTTTAAAGAAGTAAAAACTATCAAAAGATTGACATGTGTTTATGTCCAATTTCATTGTGAAATTACTTTGAATTAAAAAAATTGGATTAAATGAAAAAAAATAATCATATTACACTTTAAAAAAAATTAAAATAATAATCTATCTATATAAATAAATTATATTAAAAGGCAGTTTTGAATTAAAATGCAACACTTGTCACTATTCACTAAAATATGAATTTCATAAAAAACTACCAAAATCTCCACCAAAGTAATTTTTCATGTACCTATTCTAAATAATAAGTTTATTTTTTAAAATATAACATATAAAAGTGAAAACAATTATATTTAAAATGGTTCTCTATCAAAAGTAGCCAAAATAACCTTTTAAAAATATTAGAGGAGTTTATGCTTAAAATTGAATTTATTCTCATTTTAATCCTCTAAAATTTATTGGATAAATGTAAAAACATTTAACAAAAATATATAATCATATTTTAGATAGTTATTCTCCTTCCCACTAATACAACATCTTAGATTTAACTACCATTTAAAATAATAATAATATTATTATATTATTTTTCGGTATAACTCACCATTGTGCGCAACGTAAGATTTTGAAGAAACCCATTGTTGCGTATCAAGTACGCTATCAAACAATGTTTCCAATTTAACATAAAATTAATATCTTATTCATATATATTAATAGATTTGAAAAATTATTATTCTATAAAGACATGGGATGATACATCATTCCCCACTTTTGGAAATTCTTTTCCCACAATTTTATTTACTTATCATATAAGTTGGGGTATTTTTCCATCAAATAATTTTCAAATTTTCATGTTCCCTCTTCAACCAAATGGGTTTTACAAAAAAACATTACCTGATTAATCACCTTATTCTAAAACACTTTCTCTATGTGGTCAAGAATCTATACATACTATTCCTCATAATAAATATTCTCTTCCAATTGAACTACCTATAGACTCAAAACATGAGATGGATCTGGTATATAATTTATCAATATTGAAACTTGAATAACATTGTTTACCTAGGATAAACATGGAGTTAAGGACACCATATAGTCAATTTATCCATCTTTCTCTAAGATTTCATAGGGTCCAATGAACCTTGGACTCAACCTTCCCTTCTTACCAAAACACATCAAATTTTTCCGTGGATAAACATTGATAAAGAAATGATCACCTACCTCAAAGTAAATATCCTCCCATTGGTTATCCACAAATATTTTCTACCAGTTATGTGATATCCTCATGTGCTTCTGAATCAATTGCACTTTTTCTGCCATCTTATTTACCAATTCTGGTCCCACAAACTTCTTTTCACTTACTTCATCCAGAAATCATGGAGTTTGACCCTACATTCCATATAATGCCTTGAATTATGCAATCTGTATACTGGAATGAAAACTTTTATTATAAGAAAACCTAATCAGATAGAGATATTGATCCCAACTTCTCTAGTAATCTATTGAACAATCATGTAGCATATCCTCCAAGGATTGAATTGTTTATTCTGACTGCCCATATGATTGAGGATGACAAGATATACTGAAATTTAATTCAGTTCCCAATGTATTCTGAAGGCCTTTCCAAAATATTGAAGTGAACTTGGGATCACGATCAGATACAAAGGAGTGGTGAACTCTATGTAACCTAACTACCTCTTTAATATACAATCGAGAAAGTTGATCTTGAGGCAGAGTGTCTCAAATAATAATAAAATTATCAAATTTAGTTAATAGATCAACAACAAAACATATTTCATTGTTATATTTCAAATTATTTGGTATTCCCACTACAAAATCCGTGGAAATATTTTCCCATTTCCACTCTAGCACTGGAAAAGCCTGAATAATCCCTCTCGGTAACTACTAGTCTGCTTTAACCTATTGACAAGTCAAACACTTTATAGTTTTGTTAGCAATATCTCTTTTCATTCCATCCCACCAATAATACTCTCGATGATCTTTGTACATATTAGTACTTCCAGGATGAACTGAAAACAAAGAACTATGAGCTTCATAAAACAACTCTTTCTTTAACTGTGAATAACATGGCACACATATTCTATTTCTAATCCTCAAATCATATTCTTTATAAATTTTAAATTTAGGTAACTTAACATTCTGAATTTTTTTTTACCTTTTTCTATAACTAACTTTTTTCTTTATTCACTTGCTTAATTATATATGATATATGTGATTTCACTTACACCTAAAAAAAATAGAGGAATTACCAACAACAATAACTTCTAATCCAAAATTCATCAAATCAATAACAAAAGGATCTTATTCTAATCATTGTTTGGTTAATGTAGCATTACTCTTTCAACTCATAGTGTCAACCACTTTTTTTGCCTTTCTTGGATGGTATTGAATTATGCAATAATAATAATTGATTAATTCTGATCATCTACTATTTATCTTGTTTAGTTATTTTTTAGTGAATATATACTTCAACCTTTTGTGATTAGTATATATTTGACACTTTATGCTATACAAATTATGCCACCAAATTTTTAATGAAA
This sequence comes from Viscum album, assembly GCA_963277665.1. NCBI lineage: Eukaryota > Viridiplantae > Streptophyta > Magnoliopsida > Santalales > Viscaceae > Viscum > Viscum album. Next base: position 1,412,675,365 of record OY728125.1, on the reverse strand, counting down.
AAACAGCATCATCTAATTCTAAATAATGTGTGGGGAAATTTAACTCATGAGGTTTCAAGTAATGTGAAGGATAATAAATTACCTAATAATTATACATTAGGATACTACCAATTCATTTCAATGGTGAATCAGTGTAGATAACAAATTCACCCTTCCTCGAAGGCAAGGAAAAAACTGGAGAATTTACTAATATTCTTTTCAATTCTTGAAAATAATCATCATACTCTTTTGTCCAGATGAACTTAAGTATATTTCATGCTAGCTTATTTAGTGGGATATATATCCAAGAAAAGTTTTCAAAAAACCTTTAGTAAGAACTTTATAATCCACAAAAACAACGAATCTCTATGATATTGAAAGATGTTGGCCACTCTTGAAGAACATTTTCTTTTGAAGGTTTAATAGTTATGCCATCTTTAGAAATAATATAACCATTGAAATAAATTTGTTGCATTCAAAATTAATTATCAATAAACATTCCATATATTTTATTTTCTTTTAAGGTTTTTTTAAAGAGTTCTTATGTAACTTTTAGGTTCCTCCCAACTTTTAGAATATACCAAAATATCATCTATAAACACAACCACAAACTGATACAAAATCAAATTAAAGACTCTATTCATGAGATTCATAAATACAATATGTGCATTAGCTAAAAAAGGGTATAACTAAAAAATCTTAATTCCCATATCCTATTCAGAAAGCAATCTTCGGAATTTCGTCCTCTTTCACCTTCAACTAATGGTACCTCGACCTCAAATCAATCTCTGAAAATACTAATCTCCCTAGATTTGTTAAAAAAAATAATCGATATGAGGTAACAAATACTTGTTATTAATAGTGATGTTATTCAAGGAACTGTAATAAATAAATAGTCTCATAGAACCATATTTATTTTTAACAAATAAAACTGGAGCATCCCATGGTGAAGTGCTAGGTCGAATGTAACCTTTGTCAATTTATTCCTGCAACTATTTTTTAATTCAACAAGTTATACTTGTGCCATTTTATAAGGGGGTTTAGAAATAGGATTTTCATTAGGCACTAAATCAATAGTGAATTCAATATCCCGATTGGGAACACTACCAGGAAATTCATCAGGAAAAACATCTGTGAATTCATTCACTACTAGAGTCTCACTAATCAAAACTATTTCATTATTTTCAAAAAAATGAGCCAGATAACATTCACTACCATATTTAATCAATATTTCATCTTCTTGGTATGTTATCAAAGGTATAGAATCCCTACAAAAAAGTTTATTTTTTTACAATCTATTTTATCATGATAAAGGAAAATCCAATCCATACCCAAAATGATATAAAATTCCATTATAGATAGTTCAACAAGATTTGTAGAAACTTCTATCCCACTAATGATAATGGGAAGAATCCTATAAATCTTGGTTGCTTTAATACTTCCACCAAGAGTCTTTACCGAATTTTTTATGTAAAATTCTTGAGGTTTTATTTCTAATTTACTTGAAATGCTCTAAAAAATAAAGGAATGTGATGATCCAGTGACAAATAAAGCATTGAAATATTTTGAAGAAATTTGTAACATACCTTTAACCACATCATTTGAAGACCCTACATCAACCATAGTAGTACAAAATTATTTTCCAGGACCTTATCCTATCGATATTATTGGTTTCCACTTTGTGTAATCAACTTTGGATACACATTGGCATAATGTTCTATCTCACTACAACTAAAACATCTTACTGTAAGTTTTTTATTGCCTTCCTGATCATATTCCTTAAAATTATGAGAAAAATGACCAGTATTACCACATCATAATCACTTCTCGAACGTTGAGAGACATTATCTTGGATTATTATTACCACACTTCTCAAAATATGGGAATTTGGTTTTCTTATCGCTAGGCTTCTTTATTGAATTTTTTCCCATTTCATTCCAGCTGGATTGATTCTTTTGTTTTCTCTCATGGAATAAATGCTCATAAAAAAGTCCATTACTTCATTCTCATCACATCAAACAATTTTATTATAGATTTTTAATTCCCAGGAAGCTAACTCCCTTCAATATTTCAGCATCAATCCTGAGTAAAACTGATTTATCTTACTATCAATATTCCGGAACAAATTTAGGACATATCTTGACAAACAGATGATGTTTTCTTCATCTGAAACCATAGAAGCTTCCTCATTTTTTCACGATTATAAGAACTTCATTTCTATACTAAGTCAAATAACCTAATGAAAATATTTATCATGTAATATATTCTTAAATTTATCCCATTCTATGGTGTTAATCTCTTCACTTCCTCTGATATTTTTATACATTTACCAGCACTGATCAGTTTCACGTTAAAAATGATAAAAAATACTAACCTTTTGATTTTATGAAAACCCCGTTACCTCAAAAATATTTTCTAGTGATTTAATCCACCCTTTATCATACATAGGGTCAGATGAATCTCTGAATGATGGGGTGCGTTTCCTCATCAAATTATCCACGATCGACATATGCCTCTGTGTTTGGTCTAGTTGATCTTGTGCCTGGACACCACCAGCATTTATCACCTATGTAAACTGATCCATCATTGAAAAAAACAAGTTAGTTCCGATTCAAATGATCTCAGGATGTCGATTTGGAGGGATATTTCAATTTGTATGTCTTCCCAGCAAAACTTCCATATTCCCTCTGCCAAACACCATTCCAAATGAACATATATTATACAAATAAACATGTAAACCTTCAAATTATATATCATTTCAATTTGACCATAAAGTGAAAATCTTTTATGGATATTCTATTAACAATATTTTAACTCCTAAATTTATCTAAATCAACCTCAGATACTAACTATAAGGACCCATCCATAAATATTACTCAATATTGATATAAGTCGATAGTTTGAAATTAATTCACATTGAGGATCTTTTTTAGGTTTATATATTTAGATAATTAGGTCATAACTTATACATATCGACTTGTTTATTACAAAGTAGACATTTTTACTCATTATTTATTTTTTTCATAAAATAAAAAACTTTAATAGTAAACACTGTTTCGTTTTATGCTTAAACATCATAACTTTTCCATGAACAGATACCTGAATATATTTTCATTTAAATCATGAAAAACATTTCAAAACTTCAGATGAGCATAAAAATATCAGTAAGGGATACTAAAATAAGAAAAACTGAGAGTATTGGAAAAACGTGAAAACCATGAATACTTTATCAGAAAGTAATAATTTTCACCTTTAAAAGTAGAAAAACACTTCACTGAATATAATCTTATTTCTTACCCTTTTGTAACCAAAATATTACCACAAATCCCATATAAATTAGTATATAACACATATAAGGTAACTTGGGACATAAATATACTTAAATAGAATTACCGTAAAATTGACATCCATAAATATATATAAATTGAATAGAGATACAACTAACTTCTATATCCAATGCAATGGAGGTTATAATGGAACCACACATACATGGTTTATCACAGAACCACCCATGTTTGGTTTATCACATAACCACCCATCATTGGTTTGTCACGTAACCACCTATCAAAAGTATTAATACCATTATATAATCATAACACATAAAAGATCAAAATTATCAACATTTCACTCATAAAATTTCATTTATAATCACAAGAAATAATTTCAAGATATTTAAATAGTAAATCCACTTTAAAAATCATTTTCAATACAAAGAAAACCATAAATATATTAAGGTATTTATTTTCATTTTAAAAACATTAAGTCTTATAGAGGAAGCCAAATATAAAATAGTTGTTACAAAGGAAGAGAAGCATTTGTCATTGAATATGTTAATTTTTTTTCTTATTTTCTTTTAGTAAAATGCTTCATAGAATAAGGTTCCATTTGAATGAAATTATAAGTCAAAGGGGTTTATTATACACCTTATAAAAGAAGTTGGTGCATATTATCAAAATATAACTCCATGAAAAGAGATTGAGACAAAGTCCCTTAAAAAGATAATATAATTATATCAATGAAATAATTTTATGTGTTAAATATAAATACACTAAATATTAGTGGATATTTAGTTTAAAATAATCAATGGTCATTCACATATTTTCTGGGAAAAGCCAATGACATGGATATTTAACTCAATGAATGGAGATTGAGTTATGATTTCCCTTACAAAGATCATTTTGTTAATAAAACAGATTGATTATGTGTATTCACTATAAATAAATATAAATATTATATAAATAAAATATAATATATCAAAATTTATTTCTCACATAATCATTGCATGATATAATCAAGATGTAAAATATTGAGCCAATGAATGGAAATTGGGTTAAGTAGTTCCCTTACCTTGGGTTTGAATTGTCTCATTCATTATTTATATTCTTGAATAATAAACTTATGTTAATTTATACTTGGTTAAAAACATTTTTCAAGCTTATTATTAATTTTATATTACTTATCATCATGTTCTATAAATTACATAATTATTAAAGTTCATATCTATCGGTTTTTCGATATTTGGTACTTCAATAAAAAATGAACTTAGTTGATGTAAATTTTCCATATGGTCAAAATTCCATTATATTAAGAATATTATTAATTATTTAAATATCTTATATATAAATTATATATGTTTTTATAATATCCATAATATTTGGAGATAACAAATGAAATGCGCTGTTCATGGAGATGGTAGGTCGTACATACGCATGAACACTACTTTCATTTCATTGTCATATTAAAATAATAATAATCAATTGATATAAATGTATTTTAAAATAAAATTATTATGTTTGTTTCATGTATATATCATAGGTTTAATAAAACCATCCTTTATATGTTCCAGGTATAGCATGAATGAGTCATATCACTTTGAGGGGGCGATAGTCCACATTTCCTCAAATGAAATTATCATATTTCAAAATCATGGAAAGCATAAATGTATGTTGTAAATAAAAATTACAGAAGCATAAAGGAAATAGAAATATAATGTATATCATATATAAATACAGGTCTATCATAATGGCCACCGTGAGAGGTGGTAGGAGAAAAGTGAACAATCATCGTTTCATGAGGCAGTAGTTCGTTGTACACAGAAACAATATGTTCATATCCTTTAGATTAATTTGTGTGTAAGGGTAGTTTAAATAATTCTCATAAAAACATACTATTATATTGAGGATACTTGTTTTTTTATGTAATAAAATAATAAGAAGATCATAGTTATTGGATGAGGAAAATAAATAAAAGGAACTTGAGAGAAGACATTACTTCTAAATCAGTTAACTTCTTTGGATTTGAGCCAAAAGACTTTCTTGAATTTATTTATTCCCAAGGTAAGGCATACAGTAAAAGGGAAGTGATTTTGGGTGACTATTTCATCAAAATTTCTATGATTCAAGGTTCTTTAGAGGTGTGAGTAAGTGGGAATAGGTGGTGGCCTTTTATAAGAGGGAGTAATGTTCACTTTAGGAATGTCTTGAAATATTATTTTATTATAAAATTAATATAGAATTATAATTATTCAAAAGTGAAATATTTAGAGGATAATATGATAATTAGTCTAAATCCTCTCAACCAATAGGGTTTATAAAAGTTTATTCCACCAAAATAACCTTATCTTTTAGCTTTTACCCTTAATTAAAAACATTAACTCTTACCATGTCTTCTTCTACTTTCATAATATATGGTTACTATAGTTACTATAACAAGAAAAAAGAATTTAAAGTGGATAATTAATGACATTTTAAAAATTATATAATTTAGTTTGATGAATCTTATATTTTTAGTATTATTAGATCATTTAATAATATAGTATTTGTTTTAAAATCTCATCTATTTCAATTTTGACACTATTTTGTAATTTATTTTTGTTAAAGTCATAAAAACTTGACCACTTCTAAAAAAAGGCATAAAATCAAAGATAATATGTCAATATCACCCAAAAAATTATTTTATGTCATCAAAAAGTTAAAATTACTTTTATTTTAATATTTATAATATCATTTATTTGAATCTTTCATTAATAAAGTAATCGGTACATCATCATTGTTTCATAAATAATTTTTTTTATTTATAGTCTAAAATTTATAAATAAAATACAATAAATTATGAAATATTTTTACATTTGTAATAAATATTTATAGTAAAAAATATCAATTATATAAACCTATACAAATTTTTTATAAAAAATATACATGTTTATGTTATATTTCTATTTACTTTAAATTAATTATTATCACATGTCATTTTCACACCCATGTGGATCCTAAATTGCAAATGTTCAGAGTAAGTATTCTAATGGTTGAAAATATATCATAAAATAGTATTAGGACACGTTTTGGTGATGTTTTATACTAATATACTATTATTTTTCCCCTTATTTACCTGATTGACCCTTTAACCATGATAAATAACAATAAATACAGAAGTTACTATTCAAAATGTCCAAAAAATAAAAGGTATCTATTTAAAAATTTTGTACCTTATGATTCAAAATATGGAATCCATTTTTCCAAATTCAAAACATACAATTTGATGAAATTATTTTAAAATTAATTCCCATGTTCAAAACCAGAAAGCATGTTTTTAGTAAGTACAAACAATCAAAAGATTGACATTTATTTATGTTCAATTTCAACGAGAAATTACTTCCAATGAAAAAAATTGGATTAAATGAAAAAATAATACAATTAAACTTTGAAACCAATTAAAATAATAATCTAAATATATAAATAAATTATATGAAAAGATAGTTTTCAATTAAAATGCAGTATTTTTCACTATTCATTAAAATATGAATTTCATCAAAAAATACCAAAATTTCAACCAAAGTAAATTTTGATGTTCCAATTCTAAATAAAAAGTTTATTTTGTAAAATATAAAATATTAAATTTAAAAAAATATTTAAAAAGGGCTCTCTATCAAAAGGTGGTAAAATGCCCTTTTCAAAATATTAGAGTATTTTATGAATAAAATTGGATTCGTTCTCATTTTATGCTTCTAAACTTTTATTGGATAAATGTTAAGACTTTTAACAAAAATTTATAATAATATTTTAGTTAGTTATTTTCATTAACACCAATACATCGACTAGGATTTAACTACCATTTAAAATAATTATAATATCATTATATTATTTTTCAGTATTACTAAATGTTGTCTGCAACATAAGATTTTGGAGGAACCCGTTGTTACGTGTCGAGATAACTATTGGACGAAGCATCCAATTTAATGTAAAATTAATATGTTATTCATAAATATTAATATATATGAAAAATTATTATTCTATGAATACCTGGGATGCTACAATTTTGACCTTATAATATCTGCCTGTTAACCATCCTATGTTAAGGTTTCACTTCAGATAATATTCTCTTTTGTTATTCGCATGTGTATTAATTTGTTTTATCGTGGGTCCTTATAGTTATATCATGATTATATAATGTAAACCATGATATAAATATCATCTATATCCATTATATGTGTATTATAATAATCCATATAATATATAATTGTCAAAAAAAAAATACACCATTTATGGAGATGGTATGTCATTCGTATGCATGAAGTCTATTTATGTTTAATATTTATATTTAATGAAAGAAAATAATATATATATATATATATATATATATTTATATATATAGTTATTAAAGTAGTGTTATTATATCATATATATCATATATATTTAGTAGTTACATCCTTAATACCATTAATGTAGTTTATGAAAAAATCACATCGTTTTGAGGGGGTTATAGTCCACACATCCCCAAACAAAATTATCATATTAACACCAAATAGAAAGCATAAAGTTATGTGTTGTAAAATAATTAAAGAATATTAAATAAATATTAAATATAATATATGACATATATAAATATATTTTTATTCATAATTTACACCTTGATAGGCAGTAAAAGGTAATTGAACAATCATCGTTTAACGAGGCGGTAGTCCACCATACACATAAATAGTATGTTCATTACCCATTAGACAGATGTGTAAGTACAAGTTGATTACATAGAATAAAAAACTCATAGTATATTTAGGATAATTTTTTTTTAAAATCATGGAATAAAAATATTTTAGGGTGCGGAGAAAGGAAATAAAATTAAGGACTTTGAGGGAGGGTGTTACCTCTTAATCGGGTAACTCTTTTTGGTTTGAGCCAAACGACTTCCTTGGAGTTTTTTCCCAAGTATAGGCTTCAAGGTATAAGGGGGGATGGTAATCTAGAGGGATATTTGGGAATAGTTTTTATGTACATAAGTGTCTTTATATGTCTGATGAAGTGGGAGGAGAGGAGCCCTTTCATAATGGGGGAGGGGTTGCACTGTTGAAATATTTTAAAGGAAAGGAACCCCGCCAACATTTGTTTATTAATGGGGGATAAATAATCATTAAAAGTAGAGTCAATGGAGGATATAGAAGAAATATTTCCATAAAAAGTCTTTAGGACAAGTGTGAAGATCATTTTGGGCCTTAATTATATGGTTTAGTCCCTAATTAAGCTTAATTGAACCTTAATTGTTGTAATTAATTTTAAATAATTCAATAATATTTTTGTTAAAAAACTATTTTTTTCTTATTAGAACATATAAATTTTTAAGATTCTAAATATCTAATCTATTTTTACAAATTATAATCACATAATTTTTATATATTCTTTTAAAATTAATCTCGTAGTCGGGTCAACAATGTTAGTTTTTAAAGTAACAAATTTCAAAAGTTTACAATGTTTTTATATAAAATTTCATTGTTAAATTGGTTAGAATTACCTAAATTGGATTAATTGATAAATATATAATCTATTTAAACTTTTAAACAAATATAAAATTTAACTCAACCTTATAAATAAATTAGATAAAATGTAGTTTTGAACTAAAATACAACATTTTTAACTATTCATTAAAAATGAAACATTCCAAAAAAATACGAAAAAATCTACACTAACCCAATTTTTATGTTTATAATTCAAATATTAATTTTATTTGGACATAATAAATCTATAAATGGGTTAAAAGTTTATTTAAAAATTGTTCACCATTAAAAGATGATAAAGCCGATTTAATTAAAATATTGTGTTGTATGTGTTTAATTGGATTTATTTATATCTTATGATTATAAATTAAATTGGATGAATAAAAAAATATTTACTTTGATATATAATATATATATTAAATTAAAATTAATTACTAATTATAATTAATTTAATTTATTAGGATTAAAATAAGTTATGAGAATAATAATAGTTTTCTATAAAAATACTACCTTTATATTCAGTTGGTTCTTATATTAATTTCTAAATAATTTGTAACTAATTAATTCATTTTATATTATGTGAAACCCATATATTTACTTATGTTAGTTAATTATATTAATAAAAAAAAAATTTAATGGTTAGGTAAAATCTTATTATGTTAAATAATCATATTTTAATAATATATTATTGTTCACTAAACCTTGGCCATGCATATTATACTATCCATCAAAGAAAGTCATTGTTTTGTGTAATGTAAGATAACCGTGGTGTTCCTTGTAGAACAAGCTAAAATTTATTTTGAGTGTAGTTAAATTAATCTAGACATAGTTCGTTGATATAAAATTAACTAATCTTAATGTTGCGTGAAATGAAAATATATAAAATATAATAAATTAATTCAAAAAAAATTCACAAAATCTCCTGGTTTTACTGTATTAATTACATAGAAAGGTCATTTAAATTTTGTTTTATACTATATAGAAATAAAACTGAGGGAAATATAATTTTGAAGATGTTATTGATGTTGTGGTAATTATAGTTAATTAAAATTTGATTATTTTACAGAAAATTGAGACATGTATAGAAAACCAGTGATAAAAATGTGATTTTAGGAGTAATGTATTTTTGAGGATGTTTATCATATTCTTGAGAGTGATATAGGATCACGAAGAATTTTGAATATTTTTATCACATAATATTTTCTATAATATTAGAATAAGTAAAACCTACAGGCCCATTGGAAACCCATTGCATCCAACAAGGTTTTGGGCTTGAAACCATAGTCAAAGGGTGATATGGGTGCATCACAAACCATTGGAATATGTGATTTACATATTAGTATAATTTTTTCTTATAAATTTTTTGGAGGATAAATATCATATTTATTTTGGGAAGGATATTACATGATTAAATCTATGTTGTTTTATTTTGGATATCTAGGTGATTAATTATATTTTGGGAAACATTTTATTGGTTTTAGATATACGTATCTTCTAGGTTTAACATAAAGGATTATTTGGGAATAATTATATTATGTTTTTAGAGAAGTAACTTTAATGGTATGATATAACCTTTGAGGCTAAAACCATCTTTCAGGTAGATGTTATTAAGGTTATTTTGAATATATGGTTACTAATTCAAGGAATTATCTATGTTAAATGTTTAGTTTTATTGGTAAATTTTTGAGATTAATATATTTATGTTCAATTTGGGTTTTATCAGACATTATTCTAGACATTTTGGTTATAATAAATACAGGAGGAATAGATTTTCACCCATTTGCGGATCATATGATCTATTTCAAGATAATTTTATTGATTTAGGAAGACCAAAATTCATATTAGATATACATTCCTTAGATTAATAGGTAAAGTGGAAAGTGATTGAATCAAACTAAAGGATGAAATTGTGTTTATCAAATAAAAATATATCATGTAATTATATTTTTGTTTTTCTATAGAATCCATTATTTCTAGGGAATATACTTTTAAATGAAAATGTTATCATATTACCCTCAAATCTTATGAATCAATGGTATTTTGAATCATTAAATATTTATTATTTTGTGTATGTTGATTTTTTTTCAGGATTATTCAGTTTCTTATGATCAATTATCTCTCTCACTCTACATAATTATTTATTCTTTTATTTTATATCCATATATTCACATTCCAATAATGTTCCTCTATGTGGAAACCTAGTAATGTGATGAATTTCATATTTTACATACCATATTTTGAAAAAACAAATATTAATAATTTTTACAATGTTGGTTTTTCTACAATGAAAATTTCAAGTGTCAAATAATACTTTTTTTTAGATACAGATTAAATTATGAGGATGTAATTAATTTATAGGGGTAAAATGTAACACCCCGAGCTTCCACGATATGCTTCTCTTTCAATAATGCAATAGCTTGCATTGTACTCAAGTTCGAGGTTTTAACACATAGCAACCAATAAAAGTAGCAGTTATGAATAGTAATACCCACCTTTTGAAATTATATAGATTTTTTATTTCAAAATGGACTTCATTTATTTATTCGTAATATCGAAATTACCCTAAGTTGAATTTTTTGTAATTTTCTGAGAACTTCCAATTTTTTATGAATAGTGAAAAATACTTAAAACAACTTTTTTAATCAATATAATTTATAGTGATAAATTATACTATTGAGTGGTTTTAAAGTATAATTAGAATATATTTTTACCATTTCATCCAATTTTGGTCATTAGAATTAATTTCACATTGAAATTGGACATAAACAATTGTCAATTTTTTGATATATATTGTTTCTTAAAAATACGCTATTTGCTGTGACAGCGGGAATTAGTTATAAAATTAATTAATGCAACTTATATGTTTGAAATTTTTTAAAATAGACATCATTTTTGAATTTGGAATATCAATTATAGCTTTGGGTGAAGTTTTTGCATTGTTATGAAAAAATTCAATTTTTGATAAATAGTGAAACCACTAAGTGGTAGTTAAAAAAGTGATTTTTCGATTAAATGAAACATTACCACTTCTGTGATTTGATTTTCAAAAATTTGACATACATGGTTGTCATTAGGAAGTAAAATGTGGTTCAATGAGATTAAAATAATTTTTGGTGAATAGTAACTTTTAAGTTTAATTAATCACGATTAAAGGTAATTAGTGATATTTAAGGTAAAGGGAATGTTATAATAATATGAAATGAACTTGACAGTTGTCCTACACCTATTGGATGAGTCATGGCCGACCAAGAAAATACATGGGTCAACTTGGGGACCCCATGAAGCCAGTTTGGTAGGAAAATGACATTAAAAACTTTTTATTTAATGTCAAAATAAAAATGTCACAAACATGAGTCGTTTTACTAAAAAAAATTTAAATGGGGTAATACAAGTCATATTTTTGACTATAAATATTCATTAGAAAGATAAAAATATTTCCTACAACATGATATTTGTTTTATAATTTTTAGACATTAAATAAATTAAATTATTTATGACACCATGATGATGCATTGATTACCTCATTAATTAACGATTTTAATAAAATGGAAGGATAATGTAAAGTCTAAGAATTACACTTTTCCAAATCCTATTGGATGAGTATCTTTCGAACCATTATCACCTTAGTCTCGAAATATATAAGTGTGGAACCTCTAAAATCTGAAACTCATTATATAATAAAGTAACATTTCATTACTTTCCAAGAGTGCCCCTCCTCTCCTCTTATAAAAGGCCCCCAACTCTACCACCTTATTCACACTTTCAAGCCATTTGGCTCAGCCAAAATCTGCCCAAATACTCTCCCAACTTCCCTCTATTACTCCTATAAGCCTCAATTTGGGCAGAAGTCTTCCCAAGGAAGCCTTTGGATCAAATCAAAAAGAGTTACACGATTTTAAGGTAATGTCTTCTCTTATGTTATTTTGTTTTATTTTACTTCTCCAACCCCTTATAATATTTTTATTCCTTTCTTTTGTAACAAAAAAAGTATCCTCAATATACTTGTATGTTGTTATAATAAGGATTCTAGCTACACTTACACACACCTACATCTAATTGTTAAAGAACATATTGTTTCTGTGGATGGCGAATTTCTGCCTCACGAAACGATGATTGTTCAACACTCATATAACACCTTCAAAGGTGGCCATTAAGATGTAACTATATTTATATATGATATATAATATTTTTATGTTTTCCTTAAGATTCTGTCTTTTTCATTTATGGCATTCCTTTATGGTTTCCATTATAGGTAAACGCGATATTTTCATTTTAGGAAGTGCGGACTACCGCCCCCTCAAAGTGATTTGAATCGTTAATGCCATATGTGGGATGTATAAAAGATGGAGTAAATGGTATTATACATTATATTATACTTGAATTATATTATACCTTTATATAATTATAACTTCATTCCCTTAAATATGAAATAGAAATGAAAATAGCGTTCATGCGTACGTACGACTTACTGTCTCCATGAACGGTGCATTTCATTTCTTACCTCTAAATGTTATGTAATATTATAAATGAATGTATATACTGGATATATATGATGTATATGATATCTAAATCTTGAATATAATTATGGATATAATGGATATTTTACCACATGAACATGTTGTAATGTTAAGAAGTTTATTTTTGACTCAAGTACGAAAGATCGAAAAAACGACCGTTATTAACATAAATAATTACATAATCTTCATAACATGGTAATAAGTGATATAAAAGGAATAATAAACTTGAAAAAGGTTCTTAAGCAATTATAAATTAACTCTAGTTTATTATTCAGGAGGTTAAATAATGGTCGTGTCAAGTCAGACACGAGGTAAGGGAATTTCTTAACCCAATTTCAATTCTTTGGGTTAATATCCTACTTTCAAATTACGTCATGATATTATTATGTCCTATCTTGTATTTGTACATTATTTATGTGTACATATAGTGAATACACAAAATGGATCTAGTTTATTTATAAAAATGATATTTGTAAGGGAACCTCTTAACCCAATTTCCATTCTCTGGGTTAATCTCCTAATTTTAAATTATGGCATGATATTATTATGTCCTATCTTGTATTTTGAATTTCTTTATGTGTACCTATAGTGAATACACATAATAGATCTATTTTATTTAACAAATGATATTTGTAAGGACTTCGTCTCAATCTCCTTTCATGGAGGCATATTTTGTTTTATACACAACTTTCATTTATACGGTGTATAAACCACTTTGACTTTTACTTTTATTCAAAATGAATCTTTTTTATTGAAGCATTTTTACTAAACGACAAAAGAAATGTTTTTTCTTACATATGCAGTGACAACGACTTCTCCACCGCCATGACTATTATTTGAGTTTTGACTTCCTCTATAATCCATAGCTTTTTTCTAAAAGAAAAATAAATACCATGTTTTACTTTTCTTTTATTTTGGTATTGAAAATGGTTTTGATAAATTTTTTATTATATCAATGTGTTGTATTGATATCTTGTTATTGAAGTGTGGAAATCTTATGTTTCCTTTATGCACGTTTTATGTGATTCAATTATGTTATGGTTTATGATATGTTTAAACCTGTTCATATGAGGAATGCATTGGACTTAATAAGTGATGGGTGGAGCCCGCTATAGCTCCTCGATGCATCGGTAGGTCTCATGAGAGAAACTAGTGTCTTGGCATGAGGCCTTGACAAAATCTTATTTGTAGTCTTGGCACGAGGCCTTGGCTATGTGGTTATGATAGTCTGACATTATTCATTCCATCATTATGAAAGTGGTTATTGATATTGCATGTGAATATTCAACTAGTAGAATATCCATGTGAGTAAGTAAATGGCATTATTTAATTTTATTTTTTCCATATTATGCTGAAGTTCAAGTTTAAAAAGGATTCTATTTTAGTTATAAATTGCCTTAAATGTTATTGTTTATTTATTAAAGCTTCCGCAATATTGTTTTCCTTACTGAGCATCTGAGCTCACCCCTTTCAATGTTTTAATATTTTTAGGATGTGAAGAAGTATTTTATGAATGACCTGCAGGGATAGTCATAAGCGGATATGAGTGTGGACTATGGAGACTTTGTTATTTTAGTTTTTCACTTTATGATGTAATGTAACATTTATGAATGTATCGAGTGTTTCCAAGGCTACTAAACTAATCGTTCTTTCGAGACATGATCTTTAGTGATCATGCCAATGTTACAAAATAATGCACCGACTCTGGGTAACTAGGGTCGGGGCGTTACAGTTGGTATCAGAGGCAGTTTAGTACTAACCTTGGAAGCTAGATTTAGATAAACTCTGATTAGAGCATATATCCCAAAGACAGACTTTGAGGATTAGTATAGAAGAACTTCCTAGAATTTTGTTGTTGTAGAGATTTTGTGAGTTTTCCAAGAAATACATCCCTGTCTGGATACGAACAGGTAGAGGCGGCTCTGGCACATATGTACCTAGGGGTAAAACCCAAAAAAACTACTTTGAGCTAGACTCGAACGAGAACTGGTGCACGACAGCGGGCCTTGCTGCACTCTTGGTTACGACACTCCCAGGGGATATGCTTAGGATAATTCTCATTTTTTTATAAACCATTATGAAGGGTTTATGAGTATATACTTCTTCAAAGAATTTTTTTATGATTATGGATTATATCCATAAACTGTACAATTTACATTAAGTATTTTACAAGTTTGGAATTATTCATTGAAATTTATAAACTAACCTAGTTTATGCCATTGTATAGAAATTGCGCCCAGTAGAAGGAATGCGAACTCCATCAATACGTATGATCCAAAGAGTAAGAAGGATCATATCTTTTATGGTATCAAGACAAAATTTAGAAGGGAAATAGTCTCCCATGTGTTCTCAACATATGAAGAAATAGTATCATGTGTTAATAAGATAAGTAAAGAATTCTCTGAGTCTTATGGATTTGAAGGGAAGAAAGAGAAGAAAAGGATAGAAGAGACAATGATGGATAAAGGGGCGAGGGAAAAGAATAATTTTCCAATATGTGATAACTGTGGGAAGAAACACCTTGGAAGTTTCCTGAAGGGAATGAGATTTTGTTATATGTGTAGAGAAAAAGGACACAAAGTGCCTGACTGCAAGGGTAAGAAAAAGGTTTCAAATGTACAATGCTTCATCTGCAAGGATTGGGGACACTACGCAAACCAATGTCCAAATCATCAGAGTATTCCCCAAATGATGTTATTAGATAACAATCAAGTTATGAAACTACCACCGATGAGGAGGAATGATTAGAGTTCTTATGTTGTTATTAAATAATTTTTTCATTTGAGTGTTGTATCAATGATGTACTAGTTATAATAATTATGGAGTGTATAAGGACTGTACTACAGTACTATTTCATCAAGGACTTGAGATTGTGTGGAACCAAGAAAAGTGACTCCACAACAGGTTAAATTTTTGGAAAATATATGGTTGAGATAAATATAAACCATAATATGGTTCTGATATCGAGATAGTGATTTTGGAATAATACATGATTGATTTGGATAAATTATATTGGATATTCTTAACTTCCTTGAAACTGATTAATGATTTGTATACATTTTTGGATAGAAGGAGTATATATAGTATTCTATAAGGAATAAGGGATCATGAATGTAATCAATAAGGATTTATGGTAATTCAGGATGTTGCAGTGTTTTAAAAGAATACATGATGAAGGTTTTCACATGTTGTTACGCGGAAAAAAGGAACTTCATTATGTTTACCTTCCATATAAAATTTGGACTGTGAGTTGGACAAAAGTATTTTGGATGACTGTAAAGGTTGGAATGGATTAAGTTGAAACTTGGATAGTATTGTTTAAGGTTAAAACATTTCTGAATATTATTTTTGGAATATTATAATACTATAGTTTTTGGAAAAGGACAACCTGTAGGTCGGGGGATAACCCGTCGCGTCGGACAAAGCTGTAGGAATCGAACCCACAACTATAGAGAGACAAGCCTTTATTACCTACCACTAGCCTACAGGAAGTCCCTGGTTATTACAAAATAGTTTTCCTAATCTAAATGGTATGTGTTAATATTTTGAACCTTGTACGATTAGAATAAATAGAATATTTTTGAGTTCTATTATCTTTTTGAGGGAAAGATGAGTTTGTGGTAGAAATTAGTTGAAGGTTGAAACTCTCCTTGTCAAGTACATATATATATATACATATACCTCTCTCTTATTCTATGAATAAATTAATTCTTAAACTTTAGGAAAAAGATATTAAAAAAAATGTGTTATCCTAATACCTTATGTTTTGTTGAATAGATGACATTTTAAATCACCATAAATTGAAGGCTTTGAGGCCCTCAATTTTACAATTGTTTGTGATTGATGACGTCAATAAATCCCTATAAATATTTACATTTTCCTCTAATTATGTGTCTATAATTCCCCCAATGTTCTCCTATTAGAATCCCTAATTTTGTGGTGACTTTCTCATTTCCATTTCCCTCTTATTAAGGCTAAATTTTATTAACCTTATTTCCGATGTGGGTTTTCTAGAAATGTATTTTCTATTTTTATCCTTTTATTTTAAAAGAAATATTTTCAAATTGCGAGGACGCAATTTATTGAAGGAGGGGAGAATGTAACACCCCGAGCTTCCATGATATGCTTCTCTTTCAATAATGCAATAGCTTGCATTGTACGCAAGTTCGAGGTTCTAACACACCGCGACCAATAAAAGTAGTAGTTATGAATAGTAATACCCTGTTTTTGAAATTATATAAATTTTATATTTTAAAATGGACTTCATTTTTGTATTCATAATATCGAAATTACCCTAAGTTGAATTTTTTGTAATTTTCTGAGAACTTCCAATTTTTAATGAATAGTGAAAAATACTTAAAACATATTTTTAATAAAAATAATTTATAGTGATAAATTATAATATTGAGAGATTTGAAAGTATAATTAGAATATATTTTTACCATTTTATCAAATGGCGGTCATTAGAATTAATTTCACATTGAAATTGGACATAAATAATTGTCAATCTTTTGATATATATTGTTTCTTAAAAACACGCTATTTGTTGTGACAGCAGGAATTAGTTATAAAATTAATTAATGCAACTTATATGTTTGTAATTTTGTAAAATAGAAATCATTTTTGAATTCAGAATATCAATTATATATTAGGGTGAAATTTTGGCATTGTTCTTAAAAACATCAATTTTTTATGAATAGTGAAACCACTTAGTGGTAGTTAAAAAACTAATTTTTCATTTAAATGAAACATTACCACTTCTGTGATTTGATTTTAAAAAATCTGACATACATGGTTTTCATTAGGAAGTAAAATATGGTTCAATGGGATTAAAATAATTTTTGGTGAATAGTAACTTTTAAGTTTAATTAATCGTGATAAAAGGTAATTAGTGATATTTAAGGTAAAGATAATGTTATAATAATATGAAATGACATTGACACTTATCCTACACCTATTGGATGAGTCATGTCCGACCAATAAAATCTATGGGTCATCATGGGGACCCCATGGAGCCAATTTGGTAGGAAAATAACATTAAAATCTTTTTATTTAATGTTAAAATAAAAATGTCACAAACATGAGTTATTTTACAAAAACAATTTTTATATGGGGTAATACAAGTCATATTTTTGACTATAAATATTCATTATAAATCTAAAACAATTTCCTACAACATGAAATTTTTTATAATTTTTATACATTAAACAAATTAAATTATTTATGACACCATGATGATGCAGCGATTACCTCATTAATTAACGATTTTAATAAAATGGAAGGATAATGTAAAATATAAGAATTACACTTGTCCAAAGCCTATTGGATGAGTATATTTCGAACCCTTATCACCTTATCCTTGAAATATATAAGTGTGGGACCTTTAAAATCTGAAACTCATTATATAATAAAGTAACATTTCATTACTTTCCAAGAGTGCCCCTCCTCTCCTCTTATAAAATGCCCCCACCTCTACCACCTTATTCAAACTTTCAAGCCATTTGGATCGGCCAAACGCTTCCCAAATACTCTCCCAACTTCCCTCTCTTACTCCTAGAATCATCAATTTTTGAAGAAGTCTTCCCAAGGAAGCCTTTGGCTCAAATCAAATGGAGTTACCTGATTTTAAGGTAATGTCTTCTCTTATGTTATTTTGTTTTATTTTGCTTCTCCAACCCCTTAAACTCTTTTTATTCATTTATTTTGTAACAACAAAAGTATCCTCAATATAATAGGATGTTGTTATAAGAAGGATTCAAGCTACAATTACACACACATACATCTAATGGTTAAAGAACATACTGTTTCTGTGGATGGAAAATTTCTACCTCACGAAATGATGATTGTTCAACACTCACATAACACCTTCAAAGGTGTCCATTAAGATGTAACTATATTTATATATGATATATAATATGTTTATGTTTTCCTTAATCTTCTGTATTTTTCATTTATGGCATAGCTTTATGGTTCCATTATGGGTAAACGCGATATTTTCATTTTAGGAAGTGCCGACTACCGCCCCCTCAAAGTGATTTGAATCGTTAATACCATATATGGGATGTATAAAGGATGGAGTAAATGGTATTATACATTATATTATACTGGAATTATATTATACCTTTATATAATTATAACTTCATTCCATTAAATAGTAAATATAAATGAAAGTAGCGTTCATGCGTATGTAAGGATTACCGTCTCCATGAACGGTGCATTTCATTTCTTACCTCTAAATGTTATGTAATATTATAAATGAATGTATATACTGGATATATATGATGTATATGATATCTAAATCATGAATATAATTATGGATATAATGGATATTTTACCACATGAACAACTTGTAATTTTAAGAAGTTTATTTTTGACTCAAGTACCAATGATCGACAAAATGACCATTATTAACATAAATAATTACATAATTTTAATAACATGGTAATAAGTGATATAAAAAGAATAATAAACCTGAAAAAGGTTCTTAAGAAATTATAAATTAACTCTAGTTTATTATTCATGAGGTAAAAGAATGGTCGAGTCAAGTCGGACACGAGGTAAGGGAATGTCTTTACCCAATTTCAATTCATTGGGTTAATCTCCTACTTTCAAATTACGTCATGATATTATTATGTCCTATCTTGTATTTGTACTTTATTTATGTGTACTTATAGTGAATACAAATAATAGATCTATTTTATTTATAAAAATGATATTTTTAAGGGAACTTCTTAACCCAATTTCCATTCTGTGGGTTAATCTCCTAATTTTAAATTATGGCATGATATTATTATGTCCTATCTTGTATTTTGAATTTCTTTATGTGTACTTATAGTGAATACACATAATAGATCTATGTTATTTAAAAAATGATCATTTTAAGGAATTCCTCTCAATATCCTTTCATTGAGGCATATTTTGTTTTATACACAACTTTCATTTATACGGTGTATAAACCCCTTGGACTTTTACTTTTATTCAAAAGGAATCTTTTTATACAAAGAGTTTTTACTAAATGACAAAAGGAATGTTTTTTCTTATGTATGCGGTGACAACGACTTCTCCACTACAATGACTATTATTTGAGTTTCTTCTTCCTCTATAAACCATAACTTTTTTTAAAAGAAAAATAAATACCATGTTTTACTTTTCTTTTATTTTGGTATTAAAAATGGTTTTGATAATGTTTTTATTATATCATTGTGTTGTATTGATATCTTGTGATTGAAGTGTGGAAATATTATGTTTCCTTTATGCACATTTTATGTGATACAATTATGTTATGGTTTATGATATGTTTAAACCTATTCATATGAGGAATGCATTGGACATAATAAGTGACGGGTGGAGCCCGCTATAGCTCCTCGATGCATCGGTAGGTCTAATGAGACAAACTAGTGTCTTGGCACGAGGCCTTGACAAAATCTTATTTGTAGTCTTGGAACGAGGCCTTGGATACGTGGTTATGATAGTCTGGCATTATACATTCCATCATTATGAAAGTGGTTATTGATATTGCATGTGAATATTCGACTAGTAGAATATCCATGTGAGTAAGTAAATGGCATTATTTAATTTTATTTTTGCCATATTATGCTGAAGTTCACGTTTAAAAAGGCTTCTGTTTTAGTTATACATTGCCTTAAATGTTAATGTTTATTTATGAAAGCTTCCGCAATTTTTTTATCCTTACTGAGTATCTGAGCTCACCCCTTTCAATGTTTTAATATTTTCCAGGATGTAAAGAAGTATTTTATGTATGACCTGCAGGGATAGTCAGAAGAGGATATGAGTGTGGACTATGGAGACTTTGTTATTGTAGTTTTTCACTTTATGTTGTAATGTAACATTTATGAATGTATCTATTGTTTCCAAGGCTACAAAACTAATCGGTCTTTCGAGACTTGATCTTTTGTGATCATGCCAATGTTACGCAACAATGCACCGACTCTGGGTAACTAGGGTCGGGGCGTTACATAAAATATAACAACCTGAGATTTTAAAATTGAAACATCATGTTAAAAAATATATATGAAACAAAATAATAATATTATAATGGAATTTATTTTCCCAATACATTATGGTCTATTTATTTTTAAATAAATTCAACCTCTTCGATAGGTTTTGGAACACACAATCGAAAATCGAAATGAAATGTAATATAGTATTCCATTATAACATAGCCATTAAATTATAAGGTATGAATAATAATGACTGATTTATTAAAATTATATAGTTTAAACAAGCATAAAAAAATTAAATGGTTATCTAATAATTAGAAATAAAATAAGAACCATTTGAAATAAAAAGAAATGTTTTCTAAAAAACCATATTTTTCTAAAAGGTGACTTAGTCAAGCTTTATGCACATGATTTAAAATTAATTTTTAAAAAATTTTAAAAAAATTAAATTATGAAAGAAATTTAATTTTTAAAATCATTATATCGATATCAAAATATAGTGTCATTTTTGGGATTTTTAGAAAATATTAGTTTTTATGTAAATAGTGAAAATATCAATTTTTACAAAACATTAATTTATTTTTAATAAATTAATAGAAATTATTAATTATGTTTTATTTCAAATTTAAATAAGTATTATTTAGTTATATTAAATCCAATAAATAATATTTAAATCATCTTTATACAATATTTTATAAAAAGCTTATTTTTAGGATTTAAAATACTTTTTTTGCTTCTGAAAACTATTTTATTGTGAATAATATTTCTCCATTTTAAATAATTAAAATAACCCATAATGTGAATTATTTAAATTAAATTTAAAAATTATATATCTATAAATATTATTTGAAATTAATTTTAATATTTTTACTTGTTATATAGTTAATATGAGATCATATTTTTCTAAAAAACTGCATTTCTTGAAAACCCACTCTTTCAACACGTCTATTTGTTTAATTTTAAATTAACTAATTACAATTCCATGAGTCCAATTTGTAAAAATGGTTCTCATACTATTAATCATCATAACTTATATCATCTAAGAAGCACAATTAAATTTTTGACCATAAATAAATCTTAAAAGAGTAAAAAATTATTGATCTTTGTTAAGGTAGAAACAAATTTACTAGTAGATTAAATAAAAATGATTAGGGATAAAATGATTCAAAAAAATTTATATTTTATATTTTATCATAATATTTATACTTTATACCATATTATGTTTGAAAATGGTCCATGTTGGATCCTTTTTTCATGTAAAAAACATGGTTTGAATTCTTTCATTTCAGAAATTCCATGTGTGTCATCTCCGCCATGTATAAAAGGATACCCCCTATTCACTCCTCATTAAACTTTCAAAACACATTGGTTCAGAAAATACCTTCCACAATCAGTTCCTCAAATCTATCAACTCATATAAGAATCTTTTTTGTCATAAATCCGACCTTGAAAGGCTCTTGGTTCAAACCTATAGAAGTTGTCTAAAAAAGGTAGCATGGTTTACCGATAAATTTATATAATTTATTTCTTCATAATTAAAATTTCATTAAAATAATAATTTATAATAACCTTATTGTCTCCCATATAATAATATATTATTATATTAATGGTTTGATGTTTATTTATAAGTTTTACATCTTACATTTTTATTCATTTAGTTTTAAAAATCACAATCACTTTCCTATAACATGTTTACTAAAAAAATTTGTCCCAAGTGTTGAGTATGTTTTTGTAGAAAACATTATTTATTAAATTAAAAGAAAATAATTTAAATTTATTATGAGAATAAACTTACTATTATTCATTATTATTATCAATTGAGTATGAATCTGATTATCATATTTAACATTAATCAGATGAGGAGTTAGACAGTTATGTTTTCTATCGTACTAATAAAATCCATGACCATCAGACTGATAATGGTACCAATAAAATCAAACCGATTCTCATAATGACTATCATATTTAAAATATAAAAGGAAGTGAATGGAACTGACTTATGTTTATAATTGTAATACATATAATTTTTCTATAGTATGGGATATCTTAAAAACTGTAATGGTGTTAATCGATACGAAGTTCAGAATTCAGTTATAGATGAGCTATCAAGCACTAGTTATCTGAGGCCATTGAAAAAAATTGAAAATACAACCATTGGTATATTTACTATAAATACCAAGTCATTTAAAGAGTTTGGTGCTGGTTGATTTCATTCAGTTCTAAATATTTCTCTATATAAACTACTCATTTTTAGTTAGTATAATTCTTTAGTAATTTATCATTCTAGGGAATCGTTGTTGGGATATTTTCTTTATAATTTTAGTAATTGTAATCCAGGTCTAGTCATTGTTATGATCGAGGGATTCTAGGTAAGGGATACTGACACCAATATTTGTATCGAGGACTTACGTGGATAACAAGATGGAGAAATTTCGATCATCATATCAAGAGATTTCCTGGTAAGGAATGACAGACATTACTATAAGTATGAAATAATGGGTAACTTTAGTCACATTTATTAAATTCCTTAATATTGATGTTAAATGATTTATTTTTTTTAATAATATGTTTAGTCATTCTTGCTTTTACATAGATATTATAATTCTTATTTTTAAAAGTTTAAATTATGATGCACTTTTAATCGAAAGTAAGTCATCATACTTAGATTTATATTATGTTTTTTAACATATTAAATCTGATTATGATAAAAATAATTTGATAAATTAGTTCAATTGTGATTATTATTTTACTTTTATTTAATCATATTGTTTCTATTTTTGATTGTTTTTTACCCAGGTAATCAGACTGAGTCTGATTCTGATAAATTTTCTTAAAGATGATATGTTATTTGTTTAGTTTAAATATTTTAATCAATGTTTTTAAACTAAAATTCAACCCTTTTTTTATGTATAATAACCTAATATAATTATTATGATCCTATAATTATTATCATAGGAGGTTTCTACTACTACAGATTACTGAGTTTTTTACTTTTTTTACTTATTAAAAGTCATTAAAATTTTGATATAATGTTTTTGTTTATAAATTGTAATAAACTAATGTGTATATTTGGGAAATAATTTCTATTATTTCTAATATGGAAGTAAATAATGTTGGTTCTATAGATAACCTAAATCCAAACATACCACCTATCTTTGATGGTGATTACCTTGAGTACTAGAAAGGTTGGATGAAATCTTTTGTTAACAACATAGGAGTTGATAATTTTTTTTTAAAATTACTGGAGACTATATGTTTTCTGATAAATAAGTCACTTATTTTACATATAAAAGTAGTATCGATTTAATTAAAAAGTAAGGAATACTCTATTGTGTTCCATGATAATAAGTACATACAGTCAGACATCTTCTTGTGAAGCTGCAAATAGAATATGAAAAAACATGAATCCATATAGTTTGGAACTTCTATAGTTATTGAGACCAGAATGGATATGCATAGAGAAGACTATCAGTATATTTATTTCTTACCTATAGATTCAGTTTCAAAGATGCACCAAAGGTTCATGAAAATCATAAATAGTTTACAATCTATGTGTGAAAAATATGTTGATGATGAGATTCTTGTGGAAAAGATTATTGATATCATGTCCAACTAGTGGGAAGAAAAAAGAATAACTATTGATGAGACAAGAGAGATTAATAATATTAATCTCAATGATCTTATTTAAACTCTAATTTATTATGAGGGAATACTGAAAATAGATACTGAGAAAGAAAAGAAGAAAAATAGAGGCGTTTATTTTTCTATAACAACTATTATTACTAAAGTAAAAACACCCGAAAATTCTTAAAAATATTCATGGTAGAAGAAAATTATTATTCAATCCAATTATAGAACATTTTAACATTTTGATAATTAATTATATAACCTCTTTAGAATAATGAATAAGATTTTTGGGGAAATTTAATTTTCAATACTAGTATAAAAAGATACATAAAGATAAATGTGATAAGAAATATTCTAATGTCACATGCTATGAATATAAGTAAGATGTACATATCCCACATGATTTTCCAAATCTAAAATGGAAATACAGAATTAATAAAAATTTATAATGAAATTCCAATAAGTTTTACAATTCTAACGGTAATAAAGTATTATATTGTTATGATATTTGGAGAGCTAGTGATAGTGATTCTTCTGAAAGTTCTTCAGATAAAGAGTTTTCTGGAGAGAGGAATATAACCTTTTTTGTAAATTCACCCATTATAAATCAATATTTCATGGAAGGGGTACGAAAAACTGAAAATCATAAAAACATGTCTTTAAATGATAATTATCTTAATGAGAAAAATTATATATATACAGATAAAGAATCTTCCTCAGTAGAAGATAATTTTTTACCCAAATATGATAAAGTTTCTCATTTTGATAAACATTTAAAAAACTAGAAATATAAAATTTGAAAAAAGATAATAATTATAAAGATAAATAATCCAAGACTAATTCAGGAATATTTATTTAAATAAAATATAATTTATTTCAAAATATATTGATAAATCTATTTTTGAAAATGATACTATTTCAAATGATTTTGAAAGATTATTTTATTAGAAGAATAGTTTAAAAACTAGTTTTTATAAACTTATTTCCAAATATTTTACTAATTATGATAAGAATTTAGTTGTGAAACTAAAATATAAAACATATCCTATGATGAAAATTTCGTCATTTTTTACCACCAGAAAGGAAAATTTTGATAAAATGTACAAACAAATTCAGCCTTTTTGTGATAAAATTAGAATGGGTTATACAAATAAAAAACCTATTTTTAGTAACAATTAATTTATTAAAAAAAGTGAACCTTTTGAAATAAGTTCCAAAATATTGGGAACTAGAATACAAATTTTTCTTTAAATAAATTTCAATCTCTTGGTTTTCCCAAAGCATACTTTTCAAAACAAATGTGGATAGTATTGGTTTTTTTCTAAACATTACTGGACCAAAAAAGGTTTGGGTTCCTAAAGTCTAATATTTTATAAGAAAAAAATACAATAGAAAAAATATATGGTACATTGGTAGTGGATTCCCCAAGAAAATGAGAAGAAAAAAAAATAATTCTTCAAGATGACAATCAAGATGAATAGAGACAAAGTAACTTTTGGAGATAATTCTCAAGGAATGATTATTAGAATAAAAAACATTGTTCTTCATAGAAAAACTCTTATTTAAATTAATTTATTTGATAATGGTCTTAAGAACAACCTTATAAATATATGTTAATTATATGATAAAGTTTACCTGGTGAGATTTAGGAATGATAAAATTTTAGTACATAGTTCAAAGGATGAATTTATTCTTTCTATCAATCGACACGAGAATGTTTACACACTTAACTTAGAAGAACTTTGGATCCAAGACATACCTCACCTTATTGAAATGGAAGATATATATTGGTTATGTAATAAATGGTTTGGACATAATAACCTCATAAACATATCTAAATTGACTATGAAAGGAAGTGTTAAGGATCTACCAGAACATAGGTTTGATTCTTAAAAAGTTTTTGAACCTTGTCAACATGTTAAGCAACAAATTTCAAGTTTTAAGTCTATTAGTGAAGTCTCAATTTTTGATGTTATATAGTAAATACACATAGAATTATTTGGTCCTACAAAAAAGTGGATGTATTGGTGGAAAATTATATTTCTATATTTTAGTTGATGATTACACTAGATATACTTGGGTTTAGTTTCTGTCATAGAAATATGAATCCATTTTTTAGTTATATACTTTTCCATACAAATTTAAAAATTATAAAACCTATCCATGATAACTAATCATAGATATCATGGTGGAGAATTTTTAAATAATGATTTTGAAACTTTTTGTTGTAGTAAAGGTATTGAACACAAATTTTCAGCACCTAGAACCCACTAGTGAAACGGTTTAGTTTAAAGAAGAAACAGAATTATTAAAAAAATAACTAGAACCACGGTGAATGAATAATCAGTTCCTAATCATTTTTGGGTTGAAGAATATTGTACTTCCTTCTATAATATAAATAAAATTTTAATCAGAACTTTTCCTAATAAAATTCTTTATGAGTTGTGGAATGGATGAAAAGAAAATTTTTCTTACTTCAATGTTTTTGGTTGAAAATTATTCATCTTGAATAATAAAGATAATTTTGATAAATTTTCACCCATGTATTATGAAGGAATGTTTTTAGGTTATTACACTACTTATATTGATTATGGAGTTTTAAATAAAAATTATTCTTATCCCATGCCGAACCTACTAATCCTAATGAGGCTTTAGGTGGTGAGGTTTGGATTAATGCAACTCAAAATTAACTCAATGTGTTTGAGAGGTATGAAGTATAGAATTTAGTTTAATGACATAAATAAACATCTATAAAGGGATTAAATTGTTTTTTAAATTATGAAAATGGAAGAAGTGTTATAAATAAAGTTATACTTGTTTATAAGGGATATAATAAAGAAGAGAG
This sequence comes from Viscum album, assembly GCA_963277665.1. Taxonomy (NCBI): domain Eukaryota; kingdom Viridiplantae; phylum Streptophyta; class Magnoliopsida; order Santalales; family Viscaceae; genus Viscum; species Viscum album. Next base: position 1,412,647,673 of record OY728125.1, on the reverse strand, counting down.
AATAGTTAATGAAGAGACTTATGCTCCAGTATCAACGCTTGAAGCTATTCGAATACTTATAGACTTGAACATTCTTTGTTTTTAATGTTTTTCAAATGGATGTAAAGTGTGATTTTATTAATATATATGTTCAGAAGGAAGTTTTTTTTGAAAAAATCACCAGTTATTGAAAATAAAAAACATCCAAAACATTTTTATAAAATTCTAAAATTGGTATAAAGACATAAACATGCACCTAGATCTTGGTATCATATATTAATTTCATTTTTTTATGAATAAAATTTGTTAAGGGAGTTGTAGATCTAGTTATTTTTATAAAATAATTTAGTTAAAATATTAATATTGTATAAATTTATATTGATGACATTATATTTGGTTGAACTCATCAATATATAATAGATTCCTTTGTGGATCTTATAAAGTCTAAGAATGAAATGTGTATCATGGGTGAGTTATCATATTTCATTGTTTTTTAAATTTATTAAAAACTAGAAGGAAACATTATATATCAATAGAAGTATATAATAGATCTTCTTATGAAATTCGAATATGAGAGTACAAAAAGTATTAGTACTCCTATTGGTACCTCCAATACTTTAGATCTTGTTGAATCTTGAAAACCATTTGATCAATAGTTTTTTAGTGGTATGATATGAAGATTACTTTTATTAACTGATAGTCATCCATATTTAATGTTTTCACTATTCTTATTTGGAATATATCATGAAAATCAAATAGAATCCCATATAAAAGATGAAAAATAATTTTTTCATTATCTTTTGAAAAATATTGATTTTGTCCTTTTCTATTCTTCTGGAAATGTTTTTGAATTAAAAAGATCTTTAGATGCTGACATTGGTGAATGTAGAATGGATAGAAAAAATATATCAGAAACTTATTATTTATTAGGATATTTTTTAGTTTCTGGGTCTTATAATAGACCACACTTAGTAGCACTTTCCACTATTGATGTTGAATATGTGGCAGTTGGCAGCTTTTGTACCCAAGTGTTGTTAATGAAAAACATCTTCACTAACAATGGCTTCAGTTTTACTAAAAATCAAATATTTTGTGATAATACAAGTTTCATTTAATTCTTTAAAAACCAAGAACATCACTCATATGATAAGAAAATATATATATAAGATTCATTTTTATTCAGTATCACATAGTTAAAGGAGATATTGTTTTACAATTCATCATAACTCAAGAATAACTTGCTGATATTTTTACAAAACCCCTTACATGTGATTGATTTTAAAAACATTAAATAAAATATAGGAATGATCAATATAAAATAATTAATCATGTATAATTTGTATTCACCCATAACCTTAAATTAATATACTATTTTTCACATTTGGAGAAAATATGTTTTTAGAAAACTTTTAGTTTTACTAAAAACATTTATTTTTCCAAAATTTTTATTTTTTCCAAAACATATATTGTAATTAGTTTTTCAGACTCAATTTTTTTTTAAAATTTTCAGAATTAAAATTACCAAATTGTTTTCTTAGTCTAAAAATGTTACAAAATTTTTGGACTAAAATATTTATTAAAAACATTTTCAGATTAAAAATTTCATTATCAAATTTTATTTCAAAATATTCATAATCATATTTTTTAAAATAAATTTTCATTTTAAAATTTTCATATTCAGTCATATACAATTTTATGTAGAAATTATATTAATTATATATCTTAATTAAAATATCATAATCTGTTTTTCATTATCAATACAATCAGAATTTTTTACAATAAACAATACAAATATGTTAATCATACTGATGCCACATTTCACACTAAATACTGGTCTTACATTGTTTTAGTTTTTGAACTATCTAAAAACTTTTGTTTATGATTTTTGTTTTTTTAATTTCAGTTTTATAAAATATTGTTTTGTTTCCATAATTTTTAACGGTTTTTATAATTGGAATGAACCTCACCCCAATAAAAGTGTTAAAAAACTTGAGAGGTAAAAAACTATTTTAAAATTTTATTTAACTCAATATTTTCCATATGATGATAACGATTTTGAATCTAAATCATGGATTATCTTATTATATTTGAATCATCACCCTAGAAACTATATAAAGGAGGGTTACCCTATGTCCTACATATGTTATCTAGCATTTGTGCTCCAAAATTACAACACCCTTCAAAGGTCCATATCCAATTTCTTTTCATTATGGCCGATCAATGATTTTAGTTTCTATATATAATGGGGGCCAATGAGGACTATGTTAATTGGTTCACATTTAGAGAAATATTTCATGAAAGTTAATTATATGGAAAATATGATTCAACTCTAAATTAGATCATATATTTTTAAGATTAGGAATTAGTATGTGTAGAAAATCATTACATGTGTTTTTAATTATATTTCCCTAATGTTGTTACTGAATTTTCTTCCTATGTTCAGTTTATTAAGAAGAATTTAAAAGAAAAATTTTATTTTACAATGAGTGGTAAGAGATACAAATTATTTTATAATAAAGTTTCATATTTTAATGGTGTGTTATCTGAAGGAGAATTGAATTATTCTAATTAAAAACTTACAAAAAGTCTTGGGATGTTTAACAAAAAGAATATGAAGATTCTCTATTTTTGGAGCAATAACAATTAAGGTATCACTCCTTACTCCACACAATATATTAGTTTCCATGTGACTGAAAATTTTCTTGATTATGAGAAAAAGGGAAAGAGATATGCTGAAGGTATCTAATTAATTTTTTTAATATTTCTTGGTGAACATAAAGAAGATAAACATGGTAAAGATTATCTCTATCACTATTGATAACATCAAGTCAACTTCCATTAAGTAAAAAAATACCATGCTTCCATATTTAATTTGTAAAATGGTTGTTATGTGTATATAAGTGTTCAATATTACAAACACATAATTTTCGGTTAGAGAAAAAACTTCATTTATCAGTGAGGATATGGTGGCCATAATGAGATTTGTTTTGATAGAAAGCCTAAGAATATTTTTAAGAAAGTTTATCGTGCTGCATTAGAGTAAAAAACATAAAGGAAATCATTGGAGGATAAGAAAAATAAGAGAAAGATAGAGACTTACCCATCTAATGATGTAGAATAAATAGAAGAAGATTATATATTAAGTTTTTGATTTGATGATGAAAAAGAAATTTGAAAAAAATATAGGAAATTTGAAAATAATACTTAACCCTATTGAGGAAAAATAATTGAAAATATGGGCTGATGAAACATTAAAATAAGATTATAAGAAAAGAAAAAAAGAATAGATTGTAAGATGATTTTTTTGAAAGTTTGTTTAAAGGCGCTGAATAAGAATCCATGAATATTTTACTTCCCATATATCACATTAATCAGATTATACAAGAAGGGTTTTTAGGTTTTAATGAAACTTATGTGGTCCCAACTGTTATTAATTTTAAAACATATAAGGTAAATGAAAATGTCCTAATTGAAGAATCAGTTTGAGTATATCTATAAAAAGGATCGGTATTAGTATCACTTGGAAATGGAGTTTTAAAAACATCCAGGTAGTTTCAAGATAATATTGATGAGGATTTTAATGAAGAATTTTAAGTAAAGGAGGATAAGAATATGGAAAATAAGACTATGAAAAAATTTAGGATTAAATAGAAAAAATGTTAGAAGACAAAGAGGATGATAATTAAGAGACTAATGGGGAAGAAACTCAATTTGAAAAAGAATCATCAGAGTCTTCATCTTTATTAGGTTAACCCTTTATGACCAATAAATAAGAAAAATAAGGTAGTACCTGGAGGAAGAATCTTCTTATCAATAGGAATTACAATCACCATCAAATAATAATGAATAATATCAAAATTAAAAGACCAATGATTTTGTAAAAGTTGACACCGAAGATGGGGATAATGTTGAACTATCAGAAGACAAAAAAGATTCTAAGGATGGTGAAAAGGATGTTCCAGAGAAAGATAAGAGGAAATAAGAATAACTAGAAGTCGGAACCAATAGAACTAAATCTACTCATCCTAATAATAAACAATAAAATTTTGAAGGAACTATATCACATAAAGTTTTTGACTATATTTGTCATTTTTTAGGATATTAAAATGATGTTTTCATTATTTTCCAAACCTTGATGCTTAGTTCCAGCTGATCCAGGATACCCTTTATTAAAAATTTGAGTCAATAAAGTTTTTGACATAGTACATTATCAGAATTGAATTAGAGTTAAAAGTGTTTCATGAAGGTTCTCAGACTCCCAAAATATCTTGCAATCAAATGGTTCAGTGTATAAACTATCTTGATTTAGATATTATGATTTGTGATGAGTAGTTTGATAAAATATAGAATCTCATTGTAAAATTATAAGTTATTTAAACCAATTTTAAAAATATATATATAATAGAGTAATTTTTTCTAATGAGTTTGTGGATGAAACTGATGAATGTATTAAAGATATAAATTCTATGAAAAACATATTCAAAAATATTGTCATAGATTACCAAACTCCAATTTTTTCAAGATGAAGTAATTGTTTTGAGAGAAGAGAAAAAAGTGTTTTTTAAGAATTAAAAAATTTCGAAAGCTCATGATTGGGATCAAGAAGAAATATTTTTAATTCTAAATAATGATCTCAAAGAGTTTAAGTATATGAAGGAATTTTTCAAGGTATTTATGAAGAAAGATTTATTTTTTTTATTTTGAACTATCAGATGTATTTATTTTTGTAATAAAATTTAATTGTTTGTAGTGAATGAATTATCTTTTCATCAAAATTTGATTTCTCTAAATGTTTTTTAATTTCAATTGGTTTTATGTTCTTTCATATTTTTTTGTGGATGATTAGTTAGTTCAATGAATTATTTCATATGTTTTCTTTCTCAAATATTTCAGGAAACTTCAGAATATTCACCATTACTTTCGGAAAATCACAAAGGGGGAGGATAATATATTATGGGGGAGAATATTTCATAAAGGTTAGATGTTTATTTAAGGAGGAGAAATTTTTTTAATTGGGATAATATATTTCAAAGTGAATATTATTTTATAAAAAAGAGAATACAATCCTTACGGGGAGAAATTTTTACTAATGGGATAACTATTCCAATTCAACATTGTATTTATCAACATATTCAGTAGTGTTTAAAACTCCAAGGGAGTAATGTTTCAATGTATAACTTTGAATACTATGTTCTTAACAAAAAAATGGGATATAAGTTTCTCAAGTTATTTTTAATTTAATTTTTTGGGTTTGTTCTTTCAAAAACAGGGATATTCTTGAGTAAAAACTTCTACTTCTTACGTTTCCATTCCTTTAGTTTTGGAAATAAAAAAACAATTTCATAAAACATGTTTAAAAAAATTTTATGTCCTAAGATATTTATTACATATTTTTAGAAAAAATTATTTTTTTCCACACATATAAAAAGTTTTGATGTATTACAAAAATAAAAATACTATTCTTCTTTACGATTATCATATTGAGTATGAATCTGGTAATGGGATTTATCATTAATGAGACCAGGAGTAAGATATTTTTCTTGTCTATTATACTTATAAAATTCAAAACCATTATACTGATAATGGTAATAATAAATTTTACTGACTCTCTTAATGGTTATCATATTGAAAATAAATAAGTCCATCGAACTGACTTAATTTTATAATAGGAATACATATAGCTTTTTCTATAGTGATGAGTTTCTTAAACATTTGAAATGGTATTAATCAATAAGACATTTAGAATTCAGTCATAGATGATCTATCAAAAACTAAATATATAAGGTCGTTAAAAAAAACATATAAGTATTATCATTGGGAGATTTTATATAAATATATAGTCATTTGAAGATTTTGTAGCTGGTTATTTTCATTCTCCTCTCGATAATTCTCTGTGTGAACCACTCATTCTTATGTAGTTTAATTATATAGTAAGTTTTCATTCTAGAGAATAATTATATAGTTGTTTCCTTTATAAATTTATAAGTTAGGGTTATAGAATACCTTAATATTAAGGTTAAAAGATGTAATTTTCTATTAATATATTGAATGTCATTTTTACTTTTACATAGCTATTATATTTCCTGTTTTTATAAGTTTCAATTCTAATTCACTTTTAACAAAAAGTTACTAATCATACTCAAATTTATATTATATTATATTTTATCATATTAAATCAGATTAAGATAAACATACTATGACAATTTGTATCCATTGTGATTATGTTTTTTATTTTTATTTAATTATACTATTTCAAGTTCTGATTTTATGAATCTGATTATTAGACTGAGTCTGAGTCTGATAAGTTTGTTTAAAGTGGATTAGTGTTTTCTTTAGTTTAATGCATTAAAATTATGTTTTTCAAATAAAATTCACCCCCTTATTGCATTTATATTCATCAAATATAATTATTACAATCATAAACATGACCTATTACCATCTCCTCCTCCCTAAAATGGAGAATGAAACTACTGATCACGTGTAAGGAAAAATACCGCTTCACGAACTGATGTAATTTTTTTCATCACTGATTCTCACAAAAATATAAAATGTATTATTTGATTTTTATATATGATATTTTTTATATAATTATACTTATATAATTATAATATGATATAAACCTCAATACTTTCAATTTCATAGGGAATATGATAACGTCACACAAGTGAACGGTGAACTACCTCCTCATAAAGTGATGCAATTATTTTTTCACGTTTTATTTATGTTAATGATAATAAGGATTAATTTTATATTGACTTATTTTATTAACTATATATTACTAATTTTTAAAATATGTATATTATATAATTTCCAACCTTACCATTCACTGAATAAATGAAAAGGTAATTCATGTGTATTGATGACTACCACCTCACAGAGCAATGCAATTCATTTTTATTACCACATCACATGGATGACATGTATAAGGGTATTTAATGAAATGAAATAATATTTATGATATAATTATCATCCTATAAATATAAAATGACACTTACTTTCATTTTATCACGATCTTCAAAAAATGAAAATGTTACTCATGCGTACATATGACCTACCATCTCCCTGATTGTAATATAGTTCATTTTCCATAACCTTATTTCATGGTTGGGTATAAAAATTTAATTAATGTACAATAGTAATAAAAATTTTATTATTTAGATTCTATATATTTTTACACAATATTAATTTTTATGTTATTCGACTTACTAAATTGATTTGGGATATTTGATCTGTTTATCATCAAAACAACCGACATAAAATTAATTTGTTATGTTATTCAATATGAAATTTTAAAATATTAAATAAAATAAATAATAAACATGAATTTTTTTAATCAATTAAATATTTAAAATATGTTTTTAATTCAAGAACGTTAGGAATGCACTTGACAATTATGGCTTAAGGTTAGGGGTTTCTTAACTCATTTTTTATTCATTGGGATATACATCTACATCGTTGATTATATTATGAAAATTTTATGTGTGAAATGAAATTTTACTAATTTATCTTTTATTTTCACTTTTATTTTTGTGGATATTTTTTTCCACATTAATCACTTCATGGATTAGCTCTCACCTCAATGAAATGACAATTTTAATGGTTTCATCTAAAAAGTTCCTTATTTGAGACACATGTTCTTCAATGCACCTAATTTATTTTAAATTTCACATACACTGCCCATTTAAATATTATATATAGAAAAATATATAATTAATTATATTTTATGTCAAATTTCATTTGCTTCATTCTCGGGACTTATGATTCAAGAGTTACCCAAGAAGAAATGATTTATTTTTCAATATCAAATTAATAGGGATTGTTAATGAATGAATTTACATTATAGGAAATTATTTGATCATTTAAAAATAAAAAAATTTAATTTTATCATCCTACAAATATTCATGAACCTTTAAAGTAATACAATTATTTTCATCTCTTTGGAGGTTGAGAATATTGATAATTTATTTAAGAGCAATCAACATTATTTCTATCTTCTCTCAAAAAAATTTTCTCTTCTATGTCCATGTTTTCATTAAATTATATTCTTTTAAAAAAGTTTTAATATTATTACATGTTTTTTAAAGTAAATTTTACCCTTTTGTACTTTTTAAAAAATGATTTAAAAGGAATCTTCTTACCATTTCCAAATAATATTAATCTAGATTTTTTTAATTTAATCGTGAAAGGAATAATTGTTTTAATGTGTACAACATGAATGATATTTTTTATATAATATTGATTATATTGATGGAATATTTCTTAAAACGTTTAGAATTTTATTTTCAAATAAAAGTATTTCAACAATATTTTTTGAATTTTTTTTTCAAAAGTTATTTTCATTGTCGAAAGGTGATTTTCATCATGAATGTTTTTATTATTTTTAAAAGTAGTTCTATTCATCAACGACAACAACCTTTAATGTTATGGAATGCTTATAAATACTTAATATATGTATGTTACATATATATATCTCTCACTTTCCCTTAATTTGATGGGGTAATAAATGCCTTATGTTTATCTCTAAAATAACATCATTGTGAATTCTCTTTTTATTATGTCATGAGACAAGATCATAGAACCAATTTATTTCCATTGGTAATTTATATATTTATGAATTATTATTGATAAAATTATTTTGTACACATATTCATGTAAATGAATGAATTCTATGGGTGGCCCAGAATTATATATCCATCCAATGCACTAAGAAATTTTTTAGTCTCATAAGATGTCTTATATAGGATTAGGGAGTTGACCCAATATTTAATGGGACATTTCCAACCATGTGCTATTATATCTAAAATTAGAAATTAATTAGGTTTAAGTTATTTTTCATGTTTCTTCCACATATTTTATATTACAATGATCTTATTATACTATGTTTTCTATGTTATAAAATCATGTGATTACTCATAAGACTTATATTTTATGAAATCTTGTTATATATTTGAATCAAATTTTCTATTTCCTTATCACACTTATTCTATTTTTGGGATATTTTGATCACCACTTTATTTGTGTATTACCCAGGTTATCGCATTTATCATAGGATCCTAAAAGTATTTAGGATCTCATAATGGAGAATAACATAATGAAATTTTATTTTTGGTGCACTCTGATGTATAATGAACCTAGTACTCTGAATACCCTAGGACTAATTATCTTGGGATATAGTTAGGGGATGTTTATTTAAAGAAATATTGTTACAATATGTAAAAAAGGATTATTTTTCAATAGTGTTAACACTCTCATTGTTTGTTAGTCTTATAATTTATTATAAGTCAAAGATGAGAATTTGAGGCCCTTGATAATGCTCTAGCCTCTCCCCAATCCTACCTTGAAGTATGATAATTTATGACTGGATTTAATCACTATATTAACCATTATATACATGTTAAATAATTCCATTTTTGTGTTCATTGATCATTTTACCAAATATTTCCATTTCATCACAATAATCCACACCACCAAAGTAGAAGAGATGGGAATGTTTTATGTATCTGAGGTTGTGAGGATGCATAGTATTACATCAAATATTATTTAAAATAGACAACCCAATTTAACCTATGAATTTTGGGAATAAATCCAAAAGGAAATTGGTTCATAATAAATTCTTATAATGACATACCATCCCCAAAAAGATGGCCTAACAATGCGGAAAAAACAGACTATTTAATAAACTTATTTTACCCACGTGTTAGATTTTTTAGGTTTGTGGGATGAAAATTTGTGTTGGTAGAGTTTTCTTATAATTATATTTCATAATCCACAAATGATATAACTATATTAAAATCTCTATATGGTATATATTTTCAATTCCCATAAGGTTAATAAATATGTGTGAGTGTTCTTTTCGTGGACCATACATTGTTCTAAAAACAAATAAAATGATATATATGGTTAGGAATCATTTGATGGTAGCCCAGATACAACAAAATTCATATACCGATCATCGATGTTGTATATTGGATTTACCCTTAATTATCCAGGTTTTTCTTAGAGTGGAACCACATTTTCTCCATCAATGCCTTAATAAGTAATGAAATCTCGCTCTGATGTATGTCAGGCTTATTGAGGTCACTGAGCGGATTGGTATGATTCAATACATAATTTAAATTTCTCTCTATTGAAATTGATTCATTGTATTTTCAATGTCATACAATTATATATTTATAACCAAGATCCCTCCCATGTATTGAGTTGCAAAGATATTGAGCTGGAACCTAATTTATCAGGGACTGAGCATCTATTTCAAATTTTCAATTCCCAAGTGAGTGTTCTTTAAAGGAAATATATTCAAATATTTTTGGTCCTATGGAAACACATGAATTATGATAAGGATATGTGGGAATTAATGTATTTGGTATAAGATAAATTCTTTCACTATATGATCATAATTTGGATTGACATTCCATGGTATTTTAAATAATGAAATAGTTTGATTTAAACATGTTTTCACCTTTACAAGAGAAGTAAATAAAAAATGAAATAATAATTTTAGGTAAGAAAACATGAGAACCATGGGAAATATTTACGTTGAAAGACTGATTGGGGACATATGATCCTTGTACTCTTGGTGGACGAACTGTAAATATATCCACACCCATGAATGAGCTATAACAATCACATAAAAAAATTAGATAATTTTTTAGAAAAATACTTCTAGGGAGAATTTCCTAAATACCTACTACCTCATATATTATACTTTTACTATTATTCCCACCAAGTTAAATTTGGTTCCCATGTGTTTTCACCTATTTTTTAAGACACAAAAATCCTCTTTCAATAAATCCAAACTAACACATACAAAAAAATCATTTCCAACCATTACCATTGGGGAAACAAATTTCAAAACATTGAACTTGAAAAAAATTATCTTTGAATTCACCCATTCATATACACAACATAATTTAGGGAATATTAAAATTTAGAAGAAAGCATATTTACATTATCAAATAGTGTCAGAACATGAAACCCCTAAACTATTCACTTGAAATCACCAAGATATAGTTGTGAACAATGATCCAATATGATATGGGATCCTGTATAATAAATAAAAACCCATAAAAACTAACCACATTTCATATAGTTTATAATTTACCTACTCAATATTTTTAGAAGTATCGGGTGGGAGGAAACTTGAGAAAAAATAGAAAAGAAGCTAGTAAAAAATTAGACGGTTCGCCTACATGGATGTTTCTTGAAAAATCCAAGGTAAAAAAGCCCCCAAAAATAGTTCCTAGAGGGTTTAAGAGGAGTGGTATGGTGTGTTTGGATATTAGAGGGTCGGTAATGGTAAAATTGGAGTGTAATGGGTTAAATAGTTCTAGGGGTAGTTTCATAATTTCATGTATTTTAAAAATTGAGCAAAATGCACAGTTTGGACACACAGCATTACAAACTATCTACCAACCATGATTGTGCCCCTTGTACCAATAGTATGTCCACAAAGTTCAGTTTTATATTTTTCAAAATATTTTTCTAATCTTGTGGGTGCTTTGGTTCCACTATATTAACGCACACAATTTTCTTTGGTTGGGGAACATTTTTCTCTAACTGTGTGACAACTGTGACCTATTCAATGTTTCTCCAAGAACATAAAATTTTAAATTAAGTGAACATGAAACCATATATATTAAAATAAATACTAGAAATAAAATATATATATATATATATGAAAATGACATTGTGTGTGTGATAATTCTACCCTCCATGTCACCTTTATTCATCTTATAATTTCTATGCCTGAAACATTTATTAGGATAGAATTGGGAAAGTGTGATCACACCCTATATACACCTAATGGGTGTTTGTAGATATTGTTTTTCTGAAGAAGTTAAAATTAAGGCTTTATATAGTGGTGGTGGGTACTCTTTTTAGTGGTATTTTGGGTTAGGTGATGGAAGTTACATGATTGTTGGTTGGACATTTTTCACAATGATATTAGAGGATTTTTGTTGATCCCCTTTTCTATTATTCATTTTTTACGTGATTATGGTTGTAATACCAAAAATTGGGTATTGGTATTTTATTAGAGGTATATTTATAAGTTATTACTATATTTAATGATGTTGGTATCAGATAATATGATGATAAAGTCATCCCCAAAGGAGTTCCTTGATGCCTAAGAACTAGTAGTGAGCCCATGGGAATTAGGAATTACCTTTAGTTCAACTATTAGGATGATTTAGGAGTCTTACTAGATGGATTTATAGACTTTTTGACGAAAAAATATATTCCGAAGTAGAGGTATTTGAACCTAATAAATGATAATAATTTCATAATACAAAAAACTTCTCAAAGAATGTAATTATCGTTGAAGAACCATTTCATTGGAATCCAACAAGTTAGATTCAATATAACCTTTAGTATTATAAAAATATACACCTTAATAACATATTTTTTAACCTTATTAATATCTATAACCATTTCTAATATTTAATTATTATCATTCATTATACATATTTTTGTTAGTTATAGAATATTTTCATCATCGAATGTTGGTAATTTCAATTTTTTTCCATATGTTACATAACTGTATTGTAAAACCACATTAATTAAAAAAAATCATCATTTATATATGATATATGGTTTTAAAATCATTTTATAAATTTTATATTCATCTTCATGTTCATTTGATTGAAATTATGGGTATCATTCATGTGAATATAATCCTCATCATGCATATTTTTAGAAATTTTCTGATTGAAAAATACTTCATAATAGTGATCATTAATATTTTTTTCACCATAAAATCATATTTATGAAAAACATTACTCCTTAATTTCATATATATTCATAAAATGTATTTTTAAAATAATCCATGTAATAAGGCAATGAAAAATGAAACCTGTTATCCATGGTGACAGTAGTCTGCACACACGCAAGGAACACTTATTATTTTTTAAATAGTTAGGGGAAGGTAGAAAGTAATTATTAAATTAACATAATAATAATAAAATATACTAAATATAACTCTGTAAATATGTTAGTATTTTTAGAAAACATTTTCTATTGTTAAAAGAAGAATGAAGAAAATATAAATAAAAAAGGACTAATTTGGAATTTTTTCCATACTCATCATGAGAACTCTTTATGCATTCTTATATTTTTATTTTTTTGGGACAAAAACCAATATTACTTGGTAATTATTATTGTATGATCATTTGGATTTATATATATTTTTTCAATCTATTGGGTTTATGGTTTAATGAGAAGTGGGGTGTTGAAGAGATCATTTTATATGTGAGAGGGGTGTCACCCATGTTAATACCCAAAACTTTATATCAATGATGTGTCACTTTCAATGGAAATTGTCTCCAAAAAGGATAAGGAATAACTAATATCCTAATATTCCCCTAAAAATTCATTTTATGGCATGTTTTTAACAGTTTTGTAGGTCTTTTATCCTTATTTGACTTTTTTATATAATTAACTTTTTAAATGGGAAGTCATTTTTTCTCTTTTAGAACTTATTTTCATTACTAATTTTTTTTTACCCTTATTATAAAATATTTATATGATCATTAAAAATATTAAAACCATTTTATAAGATTATATTTTTAAAATTTATTGAAATTTAGTCTCAAATACTAAGTTTGTAGTGTAGAAAAATAGTTTTTTTGATGAAATATTATAGAAGTAGTAAAATTTTAATTATTGGTTCGAAAATTTAGTAAAATATTAAATATTATTAATTTTAATTATTAAATTCACAATTTATTATAAAAAATAATTCATAAATATTTAATGCAAGCCTATATCCTAATGATTTCATAAAAATTAGAATATTTTTAAAAATGGTAATTTGTACTATTCACCTAAAAATTAATGTTTTGAGAAACAAAAATCTAAAATTCAAACTATGCTAAAATATTTAAGAAAAATAAAAAATTTATTTCAATTTTTTTTAAATTAAAAAATATAAAAAAATTTAATTAAAATTTTATTTATAATCATAATATAAAATGATTTTTATAGGAAATTGAATTTTTAAAATAATAACTATTCTGGTTCTTATACCGTATCCATTAAAAATTAAATAAATTTAAATCAATAATTATTATTATCTATATAATTTATAATCTTTAACACATAACATATTTAGTTTAATGTAAAAATTCATTGTGTAGAAAAATAATATTTTTAGTAAAATACATTTTAAAGGATAGTATTAATATATTATTAATAAATTTCTACTAATAAAAATAAGATGATTATTTATTTATTTCATTGAATATATTATATATATATTTAATTAAATCATTATTTAGTAGGGATATATTTCATTAAAAAGTTATTACACAAATCTTCTATAAACATATCTCTTTTGAATAATATTTTATATTAAATGGTCATAAGAAAAAAAATTAAAATAAAATTATATATTCAAATATCTTAATTTAATGAATCTGTTGGTGTTAAAATATTCCTTTAAATTTTATCATATTGTTCATTAATAATTTTTTTAATAAATATATTTTTTATAATAAAATATTATAATTAAATATGTTGTCCTTGGTGTTTATTTATACATTATTTGTACGATATAATATTTAAATTTGTTACTAATAATTCAAAACATCAGTTATATGTCAAATACACACATACTTACACACACACACACATCCAATGACCATATTACCAATGACCATATTTCCAACGAACATATTTATAATTGTTAAATTTGATCCTATATATAGCATACATAATCTCATTCATTCCATTATCATATCTGAAGCCACAAAACTCGTTAATCATTGTGCTTTATCAGTTCATAAATTTTTTTCTCATTATAGGATTAGTTCAATTTATGGTGATTCTCAAGGGTGAAAATAATAACTGGGATCTCCTAGTTTTGATGATATTTTTAGTTTCTATTTAATATCATTTTTTAATTTTTACACATTTAATAGATATAATAAACAGTTATTTGTAATACATGGTTTCATGTACTATTATTATATAGTTTTATCTTAGTAAAATTCATCATGGGGTTTTTTTATTTTAGTGTTTCATGTGAAATAATCTAAAAAATTTAGTATTCATTTATAGAAAAATTACTAAAGAACTGTGGCCATACAAATATCTTTTACAATTTTTTTATTAGGACTAGTGTATTCCTATAGATAGATCTTGTATAATATATATATGGTGAACTTGAGTCAAAGGAATTGTATGGAAAACTAGATGTTGTTCCAAGTGATAACCATGGGATGAAACTGATAACGAATATTAACATGTGAAGGGAACATAGTGGTTCTTGAAGATCGACCTGAGGTCAAGATATCATTGGATTTAAAAATAAGAGGGGTATATCTCAAAGATGTGATTTAGGTAATTTCATGAACATTATATATAAAGAGTGATGAATTTTATTGTGATTGATTCTCTTCATTACTTCATCAAACTAAAATACTCTGATCTTAAAAAAATCCTGGACTACTTAGAAGTGGAATTTATGGATTAAATCATCATTTTTTCTGGGTTAAAATATGATTATGTCAAGAATTTAAGGATTTTTTGGACATAATTTTATGGAATTTGTTATATGGTATACTCTAAAAGATAAATTTTCTTATTTGGTAAGTTCATTGAATAGTTCATGGAAGCATAAATGGTGTGATACTAGTTTATTCTAATAATATTGTGGATGTTATGGCTTGCGGGAAACCCATGAATGTGTTTTTGGATCACAACTTTCTTAGGATAAAATTATAGTATTAAAGATGGTAAACTTTAGGACTGTAGAACTTATGAACTCCCAATCCTAAAAGGTTCATCATTTCATATGGACGAACTATTATTATAGATATTCCAAATTTCAAAAGAAAAGGTTTAATTGTAATCTAATTTATTTTTTTGTTCAAAGAAGATGATTATGTGTTGTTTTATGATTCCTCTAGGAGCACACATGGATATGTGATGATGTAAAAGTATGTGGTGACTAATTATGGGTCCAATTAGTCAAGTCATTATATTTGGAACTATATGATCCATGATTAAGATCTTTCATTAGTAGTTGTATTTGAATTTATAGGAAAGATATGATACCTTTTGGGAAATGTTTTTTTTGACTACAAGGATTCGAAGTGTCTTTGGTACATTTTATTCAAGTGAAATATCTACATGATGTAATGGTAATTTATAGAATTCATATATGATTATGACTTTGGGATAGTTTATTCTTTATGAAAGGAAAATATAGCTATGATTCTTGTAGACCCATATTCAATGATCAGCTGGTGTAGGAGGCATATGAGTGTCCATATTTGATGAAACTGGGTTTTCATCACTGATTAGGAGAGGCATGTAATGAAAAAAATTAATTGTGAGGCCTTTCAGGACCAGATATTCTTAGGCGATTCAGATGAGGTATTCACTAATTTTAAGAAGCATGTAATCCTCTTATTGGGGATAGTAATGGATTTTCTTATGTTATGTGAGGAAGTGTTTAGATTTTTGGACACATACCATTCAATGGTGTATAATGGTGTAATCTTTATGTACTAGTATCTCAAGTACCATTTTTTTCATCTAATAATAATGAAATTCATTGTGGAGTTTATATCATGGTTCCTCTTTTATGAATTAGTGAAGGATGGGAACTGGGTTCCAATAAGTTTGATCTAAGATCTTGAGGTTCTAGAGTGAAATTGGAATAATATTTTGATATATGTCATGTTTTAAATTCAGCACTCCCCAAATGGAAATGAATATATCTAGGTGATTATTAACATACTAAACACATTCTATAATTGCTTCCCGACATGGGTGAAGAGTTTCAAGGGGGCATAGGACAACTATACACGTATGAGACCATACAGTTTCACAGAGTTCCCTGGAAGGTCATTTCTGATCAAGTTACCTGATTCAAATCTTGGTTGTAAAAGTGATTATAGAAAACCTTCAAAATAATTTTATTGATGAGTAAATAATTTCACCACTAGATAGATGAACAAATATATAGGACCATTTAGGTTCCCAAGGAAATATTATGGGTTCATGAACTCAATTGTTATATGGATAGAGGGAAATAAACTATCATTAATAGGGTTTTATTAAGAAATCAAAACAAAAAAAATACTTTAATATATCCTTTTAAGGACCACTATAAGTGATGTTGTACAATTCTTGTTTTCTAGATATATATTGAAGAGTCATGAAATATAAATTCAAAGTCAGTATGATTTATTGCGGGGAATATGAGGTGGTCTAGGAACAAATGAGGACAGATCAAATTTGTTAGAAAGCATACACAAACAGGTGATAGAGGCCATTTAGAGTTTGAGGAGGGATACTATATGTTCCTCACTATCTCACCATTACATATATTGAGTATATTTTTTCAAGGAATAAATATATACTATTGATTCAGTTGGTTATTAAAGATCATATAGGGTGTAAGTGAGGATACTTAACACCTAGATTTACACACATCATTGTATATAGTACAACATTTTTCGACATGTTATAACTAAAGAGGTATGTACATGATAATTCTCACATTATTGACTTAAATGATATAGATATCATGAATAATACCAATTTTTTAGAGTACGTGATAGTGTTCAAGGAGTTATTGGGGAATACTAGTTGGGGTGATAGATATCAGGGGTGTGCATCATGTGGAAGCTTGGGATATATTATGATTTATCATGGGACTGTGAGAAACATATACAATCTCAATACCCACATATATTTGCGTGAGTTATCCATTTTATTAAGGAAATATGTGATGGTTGTTTGGACATAACGACCCAGATTTTCCATCGAATCCTTGTAAAATATTTAATGAAGTGTTCATGAGGATAATTTAAAATGTATAGTTCCATTATCCTTAAAAAATATTTAATATTATAAAATATATTATTTTTATCCAATACATATGTGTAAAATAGATGTATTGATCTTATCTCATACACAGATCCCAAGATAGAAATTTTTTCATATCATTTTTACATAGTAAAAAGGATTACCAAAGTTGGGTGTAATTTTCATCTTGGATATGGGTCGTGGATTATGATCATTTTGGGCAATTAAAATTATAACTGGTTAAAAAAATATTACAATATAAATTCCTTAATATTCTCCCTAATTAGATTTAGTTATAATCACCAATGAGAAACCATGTGAGATTGGAACCTGGAATTCTATAAGGGGGAGCTAATGCGTCTTTGGATATATGGACTCACTCTAAAGCATTAGTAAATGTTTCATTGAAACTAGAAATTTTATTTTTCATACTATTTGTTTTCTTGTAATTTTTTTGATTAATTTTTTTCATTTATGTTTTTTTTCAAATATTTAAGGAATGTTCTCTAAATCTATTTTTTTAATTTTTGGTTTCTTAGTTTAATTGAAGAATAATTCTTTACGGGGGACAATTTTAGGGCCTGATTTCTTTTAGACACCTCCCCCTTTCCAAACATGGGAACATGATATGAATGGTCCTCCACTACCAGTTGGAACATATTTGGGGTGGAACATGAATTTTACTCAAGGTATTATTTGATAATATACACAAATTCACCCACTCTACCTATAATCTCCATCTTCTCCCTTATAAATAAGAATTCCATCATTCACCCTAGTGGTGGAAGATTGTTAAAATGATGTTTGATGTTGTAGATTAAAGAGATATTTGATTAATGGGGATATTGTAAATGGACATAAAAAATGGAATGTGTGGTTTGTATTACCATTATGGGGGCAATATCATGAAAAGGATAACCATATGGTGAGGTTTGGGGTCCATGTGATGTGACATCAATAGTTGGTGACAATGTCAATGGGAACGATGGTGATGGGAATAGCCAATAATGAAAATCATGGTATATAAGTAGTGGATTAGTGGCTAAAAATTCATTGAAACAAAAATATAATAACACAATTTTTTTCTATTAAATATTATGTCAATTTTCTCAGCTTTAAATTAGTAGGGTTTCCATAGGGGATAAACATATCACCTGACATGTAGTTACTTAACACTTACCATGTTTTATTACATGTTACAAAACATAGCATATAGTATGGTATTTTTTTATCCACCCCCAAATATATATATATATATAAATTATTTTATTTGAATATCACATACATCTAATAAACTACACTGGAAAGGATTCTATGGTACATGACCAATATATCTATTAAGTCTCACACAACGTATCATATAATGGATCTTCTATATATGTTGAGATGTCATCACTTAATTCTTAGTAGTAAAAACTATATAATTAATGATATACACATGTCATGTGAGGAATGATATCATTCCATGTACATTGAAATGAAATTATTGGGTGGTAGTTGTACATGATTAATCGACTCTTCATTTTAAACACATCATTTCGAGACAATGTACCTATTATTCACTATTCCTTTTTAAGTGTAATTATATATTATTCCCCATGTTAAAAAATTAGAGAACTAAGTAGTCTATTCAATGTAATTTTATATGTAGATCATGTATGTTGGGTCCTCTCCAAATTTAGATTTGGTTTATGAGGAGTTTAAGAATTTTAGAGTGTCATACATCCATAGAGACAATGAAAAGGTTTTTGTGAGATATTATGAGTAGACTAAGGGTTGTTAATCCCATAAATATATATAAATATTAGGTAATATTCAACCATATAAAAAATAGAGGTAATGTACTCTCCTATTTAACAAGTTGTGATACTCTATCCCTGGAGTCGATATTCTTCCATGTGTCTGGGTTTAGTCCATTATTATGGATAAATAGTTCAGAACTCCTATATTGACATACTCATGATAGGGATAAATATCTCATACAAGTTATATTGTTTGTTTCACTATTATGAATCAAAGAATATTCCGTAAAATTGATCAATAATATTATTGACCAATATATATACGTTAGTGAGGAGTGAGTCCTCCAATAATGTTATTAGGTGGTAGATTAAAAATTATAGAAACTACGATGTTTTGGTGTTATGGTTCTTTGTTTTTCACGTATGGTTTATTATGAGATATGAATTATAACTAGAATACAAAAACAAGACAACTATAGGACATTGATTTTGTAATTCGTAGATTATATCTAGATTTTCTATTTCTCCCCTTATCTTTTGTTTGAACTAACTTATTTTTTCCTCCTCTATATTTTATTTTTAGGGAGTCCTAATTAGTATTTATATACTCACCCATGAAAAAAAATTATTTCCCACTCCTGCTTTTTCTGTGTTGATGATGCCATATTTATGGGTTACATTAATATATTTTGATCTAGTGAAGTCATTGTTTAGTTTTGATTGGTGGTTATTGTTTCAGTCAATGATTATATCATGAGTTTTTACCCTAAAGATATTTTTTCTCTTTTCATAGATACATCAGAATTTGAGTTATTATGTTCTTGTATTAGCCAATATTTTTATGTTTCATTTATTTTTCAATTGGTGAAATTTTTTCATTCCTTATATATTATCATATATCATGATTAAATATTTTATTATTGGTGGGTTTTTATTATATTTTTGTAATGAATATGTATATCTACTATAGGTTATCATTTGGATAAGGCCTCTCATTTTTATATGTATTCTTTGTGAAAGTCATTATCCCATATCTTATTATAGGTGGATATAAGTAGCACACTAAGCCTAAATTCAATCCTAACGGGAGATCTAATGGGTCGGGTTTTTTCAGCCCCTATGGATCAAATTAAATGTTATAAATATATTAGAATAAATAAGAAACCGAAAACCAATATATTCAATCTGTGAAAACAGAATTCAGAAAAATTATAAAAATAATGAAACTCTATGTGTACCTTTCACCTTTGATCACAATAGTGTTTATCTTCATTATATGTTATGAATAGTGATCACCTCGGGTCAACAATAGGTCTACATGCCCCATGGCATGTCTGTGTTTTAGAATGAATCACTTGGCATGTGTGAAAAGCCTCTCATCACCCATGATATGCTAGTATATAACTCAGGTAAATGGAAAGTTAGAAATAGATATTTTGATAATTAGTTAGAATCTTAGTAAGCAAAAGAACACTATGTATCTCATTGGGAGTAGTTTTTTTCATGTCCCTCAGAAAGTTTCCATGTTTTTTATTAATTTAGTAATTATTTTTGTAATGCATGAGAAAAAATAAATACACTATTATATTCATTAAATTAATTCACGTAACCTACAAGAATTTTATCTAATAAAACATTCAACTATTTTGATATCCAAGTGTAAGAGATAATCTAATGTTAACCTTTAACATTTTAGCTACCATGATAATGTTGTGGAATGACATACAATATACCCATATCATTAGGAATGATTTACACAATAAATAAATTTACTACGAGGATATTGTATCATATGAAATCATATATTATTAAAAATGATATGGATATCATACATAATATGCATATAGGTTCAGTTCTTATATCCATCAATCACCCACTTTCACTAACTCCTCATATACATAGATTCAATTCAATTTATATTTTATAATATACAATAATGTATAAAAACATATTAAAACTTCTTTTGGGTACCTTAAAAAAAACTTCGGGAAAGTTATCATTAACTTCATCATGTGTCACATCATATTAAATACTTTAGGAATACTTATCCAATTTTTATTTTTGATAAACACTAAAATTATTTTAGAAATACCCTTTGAATTAAACTCAATGCAAATTCATCCAACAATAATGTGTAACTTCATAGTAAATTGTATCATATGAAATCATATATCCTAAAAAATGATATGGATAACATAAATCATATGTATATTTGTTCAGTTCATATCTCCATTAATCACTCACTTTCACTAAAGCCTCATAGACTTAGTTTCATTTCAGTTTTTGTTGTATAATCTATAATAACATATAAAAAGATATCAAAAATTATTTTAGGAAATATTTTAATTTTCTTTTTAAAGTTATAATCAACTTTATATTGTATCAAATCATATTATATAATTTACGTATACTTATCCCTTTTTTATTTTGGATAAATACAAAAATTGTTTTAGAAAAACCCTTCAAATTTAACTCAATACCCATTCATTCAAACACAATGTGTGACCCCACAGGACATTATAGCATTGATAACAAATATCAATTTTGAAATTTATAAATTTAATCAATGTGTAGCCTCTAAAAATGAATTAGGGATACTCAAGATACAAATGGATCTAGCGTGGTCTCTATCATACATATATATCTCTATAATTATTTCCACCAGAACCATCTTACGTAATAATTATTTTTAATAATATCTCATTACATATGACAATGAGTAACCGGAATACATTATATATGTCAATTTTATATATTTGACTCATTTTTTGTTGACTCCTTGAGTATATATTGAATTGGTTAATGAATAAATAATATACTTGTCACCTTTGTGGATAAGCACATCACATTCCCCTCATCTGAATATATAATCACTTTACATATAATATCCAGGTACAAAATTGAGGAACCATATGTTACACTCGAAATAGAAGAGTAAAAATCCTATCATTGGCAAGTCCCAATTAAATACCCTATTGGATATATACCCAACAACCTATTGATTAGATAAGACTCAAGGCATGAAAAACAAAGGTATCAAAGTATAAAGGTTCTCATACGAATTATCTCTTAATCATTAGGTATTATGGACTATAAATATAAATCATACACCCATAACATACCAAATATAGAGAATTTATGGTTGGTGTATGATGGAAGGAGGGGGGAGGGGGTAAATTTCCTTGAAAAATAAAAACAATAAAAGATAATAGAAATGATAAAATAATATTATAAAAAGAATAATAATGAGTATTAATAGTTTAATATGAGATATTAATTCAATTTAGGTAATCTTAATTAATTAAATTAGGTGATATATTTATTTGGTTGTTTGTGAACAAAAAATATTATTATGGTAATCTAACTTTAATTAATTTAATGAATCAATTATAAAAGCAACGTAATAAAATTACTTGATAACTATGATTTCATAATAATGATGGTAAAATAAATGCATATCGATGTAATTTTATTTAATTATTGAGAACATTAAAACCAATTGCAAAATAAATAGGATATAAGATTTAACAAAGGAGTTTGGAAATAGCTCATTCTGAGACCCTACATCCCATCCCCTCAGGTTGAGAGGTTTTTGTATCTCTAAATTGATTTTAATGAAGACAATGTTATTAAATTTTCTATTGTTTTCTTTTAGTTGTAGAAATATAACCTTCTCCATTCTCAAGGATAGTAAGAACCCATTGATGACGAACAACTACATTGTATCTATGATCATCTTTCCCACTTCATCTTTTGTGGATTTAATAAGAAATCCATTGTAGATGGATATGAGAAGAAGATAAAGTTTCTTTGTGAGAATACATTAAATATCATATCCCTTATATCTCATGATGGATAGTACAATTTTAAAGGATATAAAGTATAACAACCCACACTTATTACATACATAGTCTTGAATTTATTCAGGAAAACACTTCCTTTTACATTGAGGATCTTTTCAAGTTCAGAGCATTAGAGAATTAAGACAAAACATTCATAACATTACACATTGTTACATAGTGGATACCATAAAATCAGTTTCCATTTTTCTCAGAATATAAAACATTAAAACCTAAAACAAGACTCCTTGACAATTATTCAACATTTAACATGTATTCCTTCCTTGTATTACTCATACATTAACCTGTGAAAAATAATTTAAAAACTTGGGATGATCACAAAAGATCAGTAAGTTATAATAAAGAAGGAAAAATCACATTAGTCCATGAATACACATAACGTGTGAAAACATTTTCAAAAGGCATGCTTTCCACCAATAAATACTTACTTCGTGTAACATGATATTTACACAAGATCCACACAAACATAAATATAATCATAGAGGTATATTGGGTCATTACTTACGTAATCTTGTAACCATCTAGGCTACCTGAAAATTTGTAACCCTCACGGCTACCATACTTTGTGTAACCATCGCAGTTAGACGTGGAGTAACCATACAGCCGACCTCCAAATTGCTCATACCCAATTCATTGGAGGGGAATATAGGTCCCACAATTAATCATAAATAATTCCCAATAACCAAAACATAATCATACAATATAAATAATAGCATAAAAACATTGCTTTTGAATATTGTAAAACAGAATTTTAAAAGAGGATTTTAGAAGAAAAGTCCCTTATAAACATCATATACTTGATGAGAGACTTAATATAGTGGATGGAATATGTATATAATCTATAAATAAACATAATGAAACATAATATAAACATAAACCATCACATAAAAAAATTAAATAGCACATAAATAATAATGTAGAAGGTTAACCCAAAGAATGGAAATCGGGTTAAGAATTCCCTTACCTTAAGCTTTTCTTACTTAAAAGTTGTTCAAACCTCCTGTATAATGGTTACAAGAGTGTTATTAGTATTTTAAAGAAACATTTTAATGTTTGTAACATCTTATATGGTCATTTCATAACCTCATTTCACCCGTTAATTGTTAGTATTTTGTTCCTTGCATTATTTTGGGTGAGTTCTTTTGTGATTTCCACGATCAGTTCATGATGAATCGTTCTTGTTGATTGGAAGTGAAACTCCAGAATTGGAATGGAGAAGTATTTACATATTTCCAGTACCATAATTTATACCATTTATCACGTTTATTCTTTATATGAGAATTACTTATAAGTTAAAACATTAATGATGTTCGTTTAGATCATTTTAGTGGTTCTTTGATAATAACAACGTCATTTTGTCTTTTAAATTAGAACCATGAGTAAAAAATAATTACAAAACCTTATATGAGTCATAAAACATATATTATAACTTGGTTCAACCATATAAATGGTTTCATGACCATACTTTAAAGAATTAATGGAAATTGAAAATACATCGTCCACGATGTCGGTAATTCGACACAAATGGATAATGTTTTTTTTGATTCTTTAAATAAGTGGAAGAGGAGAAGAATACTGATGAGGAATTTTCCATAAACATGAAAAAATAATGAATATACATGATTCTGGATATTTCATTCCTCTTGGATAAGATGTTGTGAGGAAAGAAGAAAAACGAATCATGAAATAAAAGAAAATCATGAGAAATTTCTCACGAAAATTCAGCAGCCTAACGGCGTCTCTTAAAATTTCATAAAAAAAGATTGATGATAGGAATGGAATATCTCATCATTCATAAAAAACTTGGACAGTAAGGGGGAATATTTAATGAAATATCCCAACAAAATACAAAGGTAATGGAAGAGAATAACAAAAAATGAAAGAAAATAAATAAAATAAACGAGATTGTCTACCTCTTGATCTCTTCTCTTTGAGATCCTTCTTAAGGGATTTGATTTTGGTCTTTTGGTGATACTAGAAGCTCTAGGACTTGGGGAAGAATATTGGGGAGGGAATTTGGCAGAAATTAGACAATGATCAAGGCTTGAGAGGTGTGTCAGGATGAGGGGAGTGAGGGTGGTATTTATAGTGGAGGGGAGGTATTTTAGATTATTTTAATCATTATTATTATATTTTTATCCATAATATGAATAATCTCAAATCAAGTGGCCCTAAATAGTGATACTATCATGTGAGTTCTACAAAAGTGGCCTTGCATCAATTATGATGTCATAAATAGTGCATTTTTACTGATAAATTGATTATACGGTATTTTATCGTATTTCATTATTCACCAAAAAATTCAAGAGTTTCTCGACGTGTATAATTCAAAATTGAAATCCATTTTTCAATAATAATTTTCTAAATATTATTAATTTAATTTTTAAATAAGGTCACAGTTAATTCTAAAAATAACAATATTGAAGTGTAATTAGTTTTATGTGACATTAGAAAATTAATTAAAATCCCATTATCCTATTGACTTGGGAAAATAAAATAATAATATTATTTACTATTCATGAGGTCATATTACTATTCATATTACTATTCATAAGGGTATGTTACTATTCACCAAAAAAACAAGTTTGTTCTATCAGACTCCAAATAACATACTGAACACAATTGTAGATGACAGTTTCTTGAAATTCAGAATATAGAAGTAGAAAAGTTTGGTTTAAAGACTAATTAAAAATATCTATTTTAAAAAAAAAGTTCCATGAATTTATATATTTTTTTAAAAATCTGGGATGTTACATTATCCCCACCTTCCGAAAATTGCGTCCCCACAATTTTATTTACTTATTAAACAAGTGAGGGTACCTTGATCAAGGGGTCCACCTGGTCTCATCATCATCTTGCTCACGTAAATAGAAGGTCCATGCATTGAAAAAAGTATTTAGATATCCTTCAAAATCATTTGCTTCCATTATCCAAATACACCTTGTACAACTTGGGTCATATGGGTGTTCACAGAAAAATAGTTTTGAAAATAATCATGTATGACATATAATTTCAAAACATCTGATAAAACTTGATTTTTATAAAATTGTCAGACCGGGTTTGAGTTGAAACTTTCAATCAATGTTCTTTTTAAAATACGATAATTATGTGCTGAAATATTATACTCTAATAGCAAATATAAATAGGTTACGCAAGGGTATCCTTCTTCAGCACCTCTTTCAAAATCGTAACATGCTTCAAAATCTCTTGATACGGTAAAATATTTAAAAATTCCTTGATAATATTTACCTTTCTTAAAAATATGAGAATATTGAGAAAATAAGATTTGTTTAAATATAACCCATGATCCATGATGAAATCGAGGTATAGTGGAGGTGTTTGATATCTCAAACAGTTGCATGCAAGTGAGTTGCATGTTGGAAAAGGTTTCAAAGTCATCTCGACAAGAATTTGCAATAATTATTGCAAGCAAGTCATCGAAAAGAGATAGGGATGTCATTTTATATCCTCATCCTTCCATTTCTAACTGAATTTACTTAGTCCGAAAAGTTATAAAACAGGGATTTAACATAAAGAATAGACATACAGACTAACCATATGTTTAACGAAAACTTTTAATCCCAAAATTTTTCTAAACCTTTCCTCTGATACCAACTATAACGACCCACACTTATTACATACATAATCTTGAATTTATTCAATAAAACATTTTCTTTTACATTGAGTATCTTTTCAAGTTTATATCTTTAGAGAATTAAGAAAAAACATTCATAACATTACACATTGTTACATAGTGGATACCATAAAATCAGTTTCGATTTTTCTCAAAATATAAAACATTAAAACTTAAAACAAGACTCCTTGACAATTATTCAACATTTAACATGTATTCCTTCCTTGTATTACTCATCCATTAACCTCTGAAAAATAATTTAAAAACTTGGGATGAGCACAAAAGCTCAGTAAGTTATAAAAAAGAAGGAAAAATCACATTAGTCCATGAATACACATAACGTATGATTTTTTTTTTCAAAAGACATGCTTTCCACCCATAAATACTTAATTCGTGTAACATGAGATTTAAAAAATATCCACACAAACATAAATATAATCATAGAGTTATATTGGGGAATTACTTACATAATCTTGTAACCATCTTGGCTACCTTAAAATTTGTAACCCTCACGGCTACCATACTTTGTGTAACCATCGCAGTTACAAGTGGAGTAACCATACGGTCGACCTACAACTTACTCATACCCAATGAATTGGAGGGAAATATAGGTCCCACCCTTCATCATAAATAATTCTCAATGACCAAAATATAATCATACAACATAAATAATAGCATAAAAACATTGCTTTTGAATATTGTAAAACAAAATTTTAAAAGAGGATTTTAGAAGAAAAGTCCCTTATAAACATCATATACTTGAAGAGAAACTTAATAGAGTGGATGGAATATGTATATAATCTGTAAATACACATAATTAAACATAATATAATCATAACCCATCACACAAACAATTTAAATATCACATAATAATAAAGTATAAGGTTAACCAAAAGAATGGAAATCGGGTTAAGAATTCCCTTACCTTAAGCTTGTCTTACTTGAAACTTGTTAAAACCTCCTGTATAATGGTTAAAAGAGTGTTATTATTATTTTACAAAAACATTTTCATGTTTATAACATCTTATATGGTCATTTCATAACCTCATTTCTCCCCTTAATTGTTATTATTTTGTTCCTTACATTATTTTGGGTGAGTTCTTTTGTGATTTCCGCGATCAGTTCATGATGAATCGTTCTTGTTGATTGGAAGTGAAACTCCAGATTTGGAATGGATTAGTATTTACATAGTTCCAGTACCATAATTTATACCATTTATCACTTTTATTATTTATATGAGAATGACTTATAAGTTAAAATATTAATGATGTTCGTTTAGATCATTTTAGTGGTTCTTTGATAATAACAACGTCATTTTTTCTTTTAAATTAGAACCATGAGTAAAAAAGAATTATAGAACCTTATATGAGTCATAAAACATATATTATAACCTGGTTCAACTATATAAATGGTTTCATGACCATACTTTAAAGAATTAATGGAAATTGAAAATACATCGTCCACGATGTCGTTAATTCGACACAAACGGACAATGTTTTTTTTATTCTTTAAATAAGTGGAAGAGGAGAAGAATACTGATGATGAATTTTCCATAAACATGAAAACATAATGAATATACATGATTCTGGAGATTTCATGCCTCTTGGATAAGAGGTAGTGAGGAAAGAAGAAAAACGAATCATGAAATAAAATAAAATCATGAGAAATTTCTCACGAAAATTCAGCAGCCTAACGACATCTCTTAAAATTTCATAAAAACAAGATTGATGAGAGGAATAGAATATCTCATAATTAATACAAAAATTGGATAGTAAGGGGGAATATTTAATGAAATATCCCAACAAAAGTCAAAGGTAATGGAGGAGAATAACAAAAAATGAAAGAAAAGAAAGAAAATAAACGAGATTGTTTACCTCTTGATCTCTTCTCCTTGAGATCCTTCTTAAGGGGTTTGATTTTGGTCTTTTGGTGAGACCAGCTGCTCTTGGACGTGGGAAAGAAGATTGGGGAGGGAATTTGGCAGAAATTAGACAATTATCAAGGCTTGAGAGGTGTGGGAGGAAGAGGGGAGTGAGGGTGGTATTTATAGTGGAGGAGGGGAGGTATTTTAGATTATTTTAATCATTATTATAATAATTTTATCAAGACTATGAATAATCTCAAATAAAGTGGCCCTAAATAGTGATAATATCATGTGAGTATGAATAATGTGGCCTTGCATCACTTATGATGCCATAAATAGTGCATTTTTTCGGATAAATTGATTATACGGTATTTTATCATATTTCACTATTCACTGAAAATTCAAGAGTTTCAAAAAAATACCAAAAATTTAACCCAACCATTTTTCGACATGTATAATTCAAAAGTGAAATCCATTTTTCAAAAATAATTTTCTAAATATTATTAATTTAATTTTTAAATAAGGTCACAGTTAATTCGAAAAATAACAATATTGAAGTGCAATTAGTTTTATGTGACATTGGAAAATTAATTAAGATCTCATTATCCTATTTCCTTGGGAAAATAAAATAATAATATTATTTACTATTCATGAGGTCATATTACTATTCATATTACTATTCATAAGGGTATGTTACTATTCACCAAAAAAACAAGTTTGTTCTATCAGACTCCAAATAACACACTGAACACAATTGTAGATGACAGTTTCTTGAAATTTAGAATATAGAAGTAGAAAAGTTATGTTTTAAAGAATAATTAAAAATATCTATTTAAAAAAAACTGTTCCATGCATTTATATTTTTAAAAAAAAACTAGGATGTTACATAAATAGTGGTAATTGTAGAAGAGACCATACAAAGATGATAATGGAGATTATACCTTGAACGAAGGATTTGATATTGACAAAG
The DNA here is from genome assembly GCA_963277665.1 of Viscum album. Taxonomy (NCBI): domain Eukaryota; kingdom Viridiplantae; phylum Streptophyta; class Magnoliopsida; order Santalales; family Viscaceae; genus Viscum; species Viscum album. The sequence goes on along the minus strand of OY728125.1, from coordinate 1,412,617,810 downwards.
TGATCACTTGATTAGTCAAAGGGGAATTAAAATTTATTATTAAATTCACTAATGATTAGAAAAGTCACCAAGGGACAATATTTTAAGGCTCAAATAGGTATAGGAACATTCTAGAATTTATATGGGGTCATAGAAGTCAAAGAAGACTAAAAACATCTCTTTTTACCATAAAATATTCTTCTCCAAAATATCTATCTTAAAATTATTAGGTAACTAGTAAACACCACTAAGACAGCTTGTTATATACCTAGAGATGAAATCTTTAGGAAAACATCACCGGTTGGCCAATAATTGCAAGAATCATGGCAGTTCCCTCTATAAAAATATAATAAACCTATTTGTATAAAAAAAGCATATCAATTCCATTATATTGGAATTTTTGAGGAATTACATGGAATAAACTAATATATTTTAATACCACTGATTGGACAATGCCTCTGTCCTAGGTAGATTGTATAGCTTGAAGATAAAGGAATTCACTATGGCCTTCTATCTTCCATAAAAAACCTTCTACTGATTCATGAACATCATATTCTGGTACTTACATGGCAATAAAAACTTAAAAAATAACATTAAAGAATATAATTTATTCATTTTTGTTATAATCAAATTCAATACAAGATATATGATCTTTGAAATTGAAATCAATTTAAATGAAAACATTATGTAAATAATTGTGTGTTTTTTATCATGGAAACACTATGAGGGTGATAGGTAGAAAAATATCCCCCTTTTTATGATCACAAACACTTTAAATAAAAAGATATACCAAGTGTAAATGAAATGTGAATCATATATCAGTGTATTCCATATATTTCAAATATGATATTAAATATCATGAAAAAATTACAAACACAACTAAACAACAAATATATCAACATTTTAGAAATTTTGAAATAAAAAAAAAGTTTTTCTCCACATTAACATGATATATAAAAAACATCACATAATCTTTGAGATATTTTCTATAATTTCTCCCCCTTTTTTACTTGAAAAAACTTCTCCCCCTATGAGATCACAAAAAAACCGAGGGAAGGGAAAATAAAATTTGACCTTTAAATAAAAGAGAATTAATGTAATTAAAATGAAACATAAACATAAATAATATATAAAACCAATATTTAAAATTATTTGAAAAAATTATTTAAAAAAATATTTTGAAATAAATATCAAGGTTGAATTTAAAATTATTTTAAAATTAAAATATTTAATCAAAAGAGTTGAAATACCCACATCCACTATAAAGAATAATAAATTATATTTGATATATAGAGAAAGATATTTAGAAATTATGTTTAACTGGGAAATAGTGTTTAAGACATGAAATTACCTACCCCCATATTTATATTATATCCATCAAAATTCCACCAAATTAAATAAAGCAAGGATCCCCCTCAAATAGTGAATTTAAGGAGTAAATGGAAAATTCAGCACAATAGTTAGTAATATTAATAATAATATCAATTATTTAAAGAGAAAACATTTAAATATTGGGAAATTATTTCAATATAATACATTTAAAAATATATTAATGTTTTCAATATAAAACATTTAAATATATATCAATGATTTAGAGAGAAACAATTTAAAGATATATCAATGGTTTCAATAGAAAAAAAAATATAGTAAATAAAAGTAAATATTTAAATATAAATATTTCATTCTCTATGGATGATTAACATTCATTGAAAATCCACTAATTGATATTTCAATAAATTTTATTATAATTACCCTAAAAAATATAAAATTTGTGTCTTTTGGTATCAAGATTTTGAGTTCACTAATGTTAAGTTAAAGGGACATAGGCACCCATACTTGTTTTGTAAAATATTTTATATTAGAGATATGGGATTCAGTATTAATATATTTTTTTCACCCACACCTTTTATTTTTTTAATCACAATCATAAAAAAATTCCTAAATATTAGAAAAAAGTTAAAAATCCCATTAATTTTTTTCTGAAAAAAAATAAAAAAACTATTTATAAAGTAATTTTAATAAAACATTAAGAGACCAAAATCATATTCATATATTGATCACCAAGGATGAATTAGGTGAGAGCACTTTTAAGCTCTTTGATTTTAGATTCCAAATTCTCAATGTTTGGTTGTTCTTGTAATTTAAAAACCATAATGTATTTTTCATTAGAAAAATGATCATTTTATTAAGAACTTGATTATATTTATTTTTGAGTTAATTGAATATAGTAAATTTTCTATATTAGTATTATTAAATATTATCTTTAGCACAGTTTATATCTTCATAATTTATATGTTTTTATGAGAAAGATGATTAATTTTGATAAGAATAAGTAGGATAATTAACCACTTAATTTACATAGAGATAATTCTTAACAAATTTTGCACAAGGGTAACTTGAGGATATTGGAAATGTTGAATTATGCGAGTCTTCAGTAGAACATTAGGTTGAAAAGTTTAAATAATATTTACATTCTTTATATATTACCTTCATATTTTTTATACTTTTTATTGTAGCATTATGTTTCCCTTCGTATTGCATTTATAGCATATTACATATGGTTTATTATTATTTGTATTAGTGGTTTATTTATTATTACACATAAGTTGGTTAATTATTTTTCAAAAAGTTAATTTTTAGATTCACTTTTTGATTAATATATATCATCAATATCTTTTAATGTAATAGTATTATTTCTTTATTTAGGTTCAATGGCTTATTTAGCTTCTTTATGGATTATCTTTTCACTATTATTTCATATGTCATAAGAGATATGATAACCTCCTTAGGTTGAATCTTTTTTATGTCTTTCAATTATATTATAGTCACCACCTTAGGTAACCAAGAGTTTTTGAAGACCCAAAAAAAATATTTCACTAATGATTTTGTATTAAAATAATTACTTAAAGGCCATAAACAATTGAAAATGTTAGTAAAACATGTAAACATATCAGTAATAGATTCATTTAAATTCATAGATGTTATTTCTATTATTTTTATAAAAAACACAATTTTTAATATTTAATTTACACCTTCATGTGTGAATTATAAAATTTTATTGATTTAATGGGTAGTATTACCATAAGAAATATCATTGAATTTAGTTTTTCCAAGCACATAATGAATAGAATTTATGGATTTTCCATTAAGGTCAATTTTAGAAATATATTAGGGAGTACATTTTCCATATCTTTCTTTTATAATGAAATATTATTGCAGATTTATTTTCTATATAGGATAACCTATGATACTAATAAATATAGATATGTGATTTCTATAATAAGTGTAATTTGATCCATTTGAAAAAGGGGACTTCCCAAAGACTGTTCTTGGTGTATAATCTAGAAATATGAAAAATATTTTATCCTCTTAATCAAACTTCTAAACTAATTAATCTTTAGTTTAAAGACTACATTGATTCCAAATGTCAGTTGAACTATGATAAAAAGAGGGGAGTAAATTACCTTTGAAAATAATAATACTAAAGAAAGAGAAACCAAAAGGTAAGATTACAAAAAGAATAATGATGATTATTGATAGATGATTATTAATGATTAATTTAATAAAATAGATCTTAATAAATCAAATTATAAAATATATTTATTTAATCGAGTAAACACATAATAATAATATTATGGGAAAATGAATTTGATTAATTATTTAAATTAAGTATAAAAACTAAATATTTAAATTAATCCTTAACATTGATTTTTTAAGAATGACGATAAATTAAATGTGTACTAAAGTAATTTGGTAGAATCATTATGAATATAAAAATAGACTTGGAAATAAAAATAGTAGTTAAGATTTGATAAAGAAGTTATGAAATAACTTGATGTGATCCCCTATGTCTCCTCCCCTTAGGTTGAGAGATTTTTGTATTTCATCAATGGTTTAAACAGGGTTCCTGTTTCAAAACCCTCCCTCAATTTTTGGTGGTTTCGGAAAGGAACCTATCTCCCATACATTATCTATAGTAATCACCCATTTTTAGTGATACCTCAATTTTGGGTTGTGATCACCATTCCCCTTTCTTTATTAACTGATATACCAAGAAACCCTGTGTTTAAGAACATCAAAATAAGGGAGAAATTCTTGGTTCAAATCTATTACAAAGATACTCCCTTATCTCCCAATTTGGAACATACAATTTTATGGGAGGGATATAGACATTAAAAGGTATCCTAATATGGTGACACTTGAGATTGTCACTTGAAATATGTCTTTGAGATTGATAGAGATGATCACTTGAATTTTTAAGACTGTCATAACCCACCTTCACCAAGATTAGGGAAGGGGACAATAGATTGTAAGACCCTTCCTTCTTCAAGTTGAAAGAGGGATAATGACCCATGAGACCTCCCTTCAATAGGTACCAGAGTGTCAACTAGCACCAAGGGTATGTAATCACCTGAAAAATTAAAGTCATTACCTTTTTAATTTAGTAGGATAGGGAGATAAGATAGAAAGTCCCAAACAACACCAAAACTGTAAGTGAAATTAAATCCAAACAATCTATTCCCCTATTCATGTTACAATAATAAGTGGTACAAAAACACAAGAAAACTCCAAAGGAAAATACAAAAAGAAAAGAAAAATAGAAACGTTAATAGTCCCATCATCCGAACTAGTAGGTTCTAGCATGGTCCTCAAAGTCCCCCTAGAATCCTGATAGCAGATATATACGTATAGTGAGTATACATGTATACTCAGTAGGGAAAAACAAAATATCTCATGCACAAGTGGGGAGGAATTCTAATGTCCTATGAAAAAGGAGATAACCAAAGCACCTAGCAAGGAAACTATCCACCTAAAGCTCACCAAGTCCCACTCCCCAAATAACACAAGTTAAGTAAAGTAATAGTAATAACACATTAATGCTTGGGTACCCTGAACCACTTTCCCACTAGTTATTGAAGACATCCTATGTGTCAGACCTTTCCCTCCATTCTCATCGTAGTCTCACTACCATACCCCACCCACAAAAAAATGGTCTACCACAACCACACGTCCCGCCCACACCCAGAGACTCCTAGTCCAAAACAACTACCGCCATGCCCAAAGAAACCTAGGCCAAAACAACTACTTCCTCTCTCAAAGACACATATGTCTCATCCCAAAGACACTTGGGAAACAACCTTTCCACACACACCTAGAAAAACAGCCACAACTACCCCGCTCGAAGAGTCTTGGGCTATAATGGACCTCAATCCATCACATCCGCCCCTAAGAGTCTGGGGTTACTCGGGAAAGAGAGCCGAAAAGGATCTAATAACCAGTAACTCATAAGAGTTTTGGAACAAACACCCTCCCCCATGAAACGGGGGTGTGCGTCATGAATTTCTCAACTTCGGCGGGGCACAAATAAAAAACAAAAGAACTAAATTATACATATATGTAAAAAATAACTCATCCAAACCTCGGGGTTCTAACATTATCCCATACACAAACACCATTATTACTATTCATTCATAAAAAGCACAATAGCCACAACCAATTCACAAATAATTACCGGAAAAAAATTCCCCATTGAACCCATTCTTGTAATCACATTCTGGTGGTTCTATTTAAATAAACTTTCACTACCGGGAAACTAACTAGCATAGAAACAAGACAAGGAAGGAAAAACAATCAAGCATCACTTTAAGAATTCACACCCAGTTCTCTTGTATAGTCACAAAAATGGATCTGTGATATCCCATGAAGTATTGGAACCAAACCAAGCCCCAACATACGACCCTCTCACAACATCAGATCCACAAACCAACAAATTTACCACAATAGGGGATCCCATCCCCATCCATGTCACCCCACAAGCATCAACCAGAAAAACCACACGTTTTACCAAGATAGAGCAAGATAGTTTTTTAGATTAAAAAAAACCATTCATTAAGTTCCTTCCTTCAATTTGGTTAACTAGGGTGATCAAAAAATTATTCTTGTTCACTGAACATCCATCGAATCAAACGAGTTTACATGATTAACAAATTTCCATTTTACAGCCATTAAATCTTCACAAAATTAACCAGAAAACAGTGGTTCATTTGTGCTCAAGAAAGGACTAAAAATGACCAAACTTTTTACTAGACATAGGCCCATACAATTCAGAATATATAATCTTTGATAAAAGAGTATAATAACATCATCAAACACACCCCATGATTCTTTAAATGTCTGTTTATTATCTTTGTTAAGTTTTGGATTCATCCTTCCCCATAGAAACGTTAACATACCCACCCCGCATGATACACAGTAAAAAGAGACAAATGAATAACCCTACCTAGATGATCAACGATCAAATTTTTTCTCCACACGCCAAGGAAGGGGGACTCCAAATGCACCGTAGAAACAAAACAGACCATCCCAGAAGAAGAAATAATTCCTATTCGATAAAAACGTGAGATCCTGGAGTTACAGGATATGAATTTTGAATGGATTTAAAGGAGGATTATGGGTTCAACACACGATAGGATGGTTACACAATATGGAATTAATTGTTATTTAATAATTCTCATCAGAGTGGTGACCATAATGGATGTGAGTTAAAGGGTTTCCTTTAAATAGAGGAAAATGTGTAACATGGGAGGAACTGGAATGTAAGGGAAAAGGGTGTGGAACTGAGGAAAATGCCACATCTTTTGGTAAGTCAGTGGACACCCAGCTCTTGGGGGATTTTTGATATCATTTATGGGATTTAAATGTATTTGAAAGGGGTATTAAAACACTATAATGTCAAAAGCTGCATTGCGGGAGCAGAACATAAAAAAGAAACCAGGCGAAACACTGTTTGGTGAGACACCATAAATGGTTCCACGGTCATGGTTCCACCCTCATGGTTCCACCCTCCTAGTTCCAACATCATGGTACCACCATCACGATGTCACCCTCACGGTGCCACCGTCATGGTGTCACCCTCACAATGCCACCGTCATGGTGCTACCTTCACGTTGTCACCCTCACGGTGCCAGCGTCACAGTGCCACCCTCACGATGCCACCCTCACAGTGCCACTATCACAGTGCCACCCTTTCGGTGAGCGAATGTGATGCTGATACTGCCACGGTGCCATCGTCAGGGTGTCGACGTGACCAGTTCCACCATCACGGTGCCACTATTTTGGTGAAACGATTTGATGAGACCTAGTTTTTTTGCAAAGTAATAGACCAAGAGGGTCAATGAAATTACATAAGAGACCTCTAAAACTATTTTCACCCTCAGGAATCAAAACAATACCTAAATAGAATAGTGTGGTATGAAAAAATACCTTGAAATATACCTCTAAGGATCAAGCCTCCTCGACATATAGAAACACCTCTCCCTCGAGTAACAACACAAACATATAAAGGTGTCACTGTCCAGACATGTGGATTAGGGAGTCCCATCCCCCATGTCAATATACTATCCACTTTGGGCAGCACTAACTCATCCACATGAGTTTAATCACATCCACCTTAATGTGTCTTGATTAGGGATCAGGTCCTCCCCTCCCCACAGGAAGTACTCTTCACACACATTCAAAGAACAAGGAAAAAAACACATTTTATAGTAAACAAGGTACAACACTACATCACAAACTTGTACGAAACAAAACATAAAAAAATCAAAACAGCTTGGGGTACTGGGTGCGCATATATACCTCTCATTCCCAGGTATTCTCTTCGAGGCCACCATGCCTCCATAACACATAAACCAAGGGAATGGTTCATCTTGAGAGGACCAGTTTGGGATATACCAAACACTGAGAGGGGGGGGGGGGTGAATCAGTGTTGGGGAATTTTTAAACCAATTCCAACTTTTATCCCTGTACCTCGTGACCTGTGAGGATCTTGATTCTCTTATTCTCTTTTCCCGGTCGCATGCAATAATAGAAAGCAATAAAAATATGCACACAATATTTTTACAAGGTTCGCCACTCAATAAGAGTAGCTACGTCCTTGCCATGCATGGGTATGACCACTGCATGGATTCTCCATTATAATGTGATATGCCTTTACAATGGAGTGGATAGGAAAGAAATCATCTAGCCCGTGTGAGTCCCTACACTTTAGACGGGGGTGGTAAACAATCCTCTTCCCTGGACTGGTGATGACCTAGCCCAACTTGCAGTGTCTAGCTGGTTCTTTATACTACCTATGGAGACAGTCTTCTTCCTTCTTCGAAAGGTAGGTTCTGCTCTTGATCTTCTTCAGTGCTCTTCACATGATTACTTGCAAAGCAGTAGGCAAGAAATTCTTTGTGTCTTCTTCTTTTCTTCTTCACTAGTGCAAAACCAGCTGCACTAGGACTTATTCTTCTTCTTTGGTGCAATAGCAGAATGTGCTAGGACACCTTCTTCTTTCTTAGCAAGAATCAAATATACCAATGTGATTAATTAGGAAATGAAGACCAGATTACTTGGCATCATCAGATTGAGTTCTACTCTTGTTCATAAATTCATGGGATCATGCATATGGAATGTAGTTGAACTCTTTTCCTTGTTCTTATTTCCTCTACAGAAGATGGCAGGAACTCCTGGAACAAAATAGCTTGCGCGCCCACTTCCACTTGCACGCCCTATAATTGCACGCCTATAACTTGCGCGCCTCTTCTTTCACATTGCTGCTTGCGCACCACTACATGCGAGGAAAGAATTTCCCAAAAGACTTGCGCGTCAACACTTGCGCAGCAGACTTGTGCAGCTACACTTGAACGAAAGACTTTCGGGGCAACACTTGTGTGGCAGACTTGCGTGGAAATACTTTCACGGCATACTTACACGGAAATACTTGCGTGCTGTATAAATAACACCCATCTTGCACGCCACTTCACCTTGTGCGCCGCATTCTACACTTGCGCGTTCAGAGCTCAAATTTTTCTCTTAAGTGTTGATCCTTAACAAATGAGGAGGCAATTCGTCTATTTATAGGCATTTTTGTGACTTGCACAACCTAGACTTGCACGCCACCACTTGCGCGCCACCACTTGCATGCCACCACTTGCGTGCCTTCTTCTTTCATTTGTCATTTTTGGATATTATGATGTTGGAATATGACTTGCGCGACAGACTTGCGCGCCAATACTTGGGAACCAAATACTTGCGCGTCATTCTTGAATTACGCACCACTTTATTTCCTTTCCCATATTTCTAAAATAATCCTCTTTTGAAATATGACTTGCGTGCCTCTACATACTTGCGCGCCTACTGCATACTCACACGCCTACTTCTTTCCTTTGCAATATTTTTGATCTGATGATATTTGTGATATGACTTTGCCAAAAACACTTCTTTGTCACTCCCTTTCCTTCATAAGGCTTGCATCACAAGTTCTACAAACTTATGATATTTGTGAAATACAAATCAGCAAAGCATCATCTGGTTTTACAAGTCCTTTCCTTTTGGAATATGAATTCCAATGTACTTCTTCATCCTCACTCCAAATTCTAAAATCCTTTTGGAGTGCTAATTCCGTTGGACTCCAATCATCTCTCTTCATCCAAAAGTAGAGGCTTGAGGCTTCTTCAAACACCTTCAATGTTGCAGAAAATGTATCACCTTTGATACATGTATTTGGATGTTTAAGACCAATTCAACAATCATTTGATTTCAAGGAAATGTGTAATTCATGACCTTCTTAGAATGAAAATCCCTTCCATACTCACTCTTCTTCTTCAGCCATCATTCTATACTCCATGAAAATCATATGATTCTTTTAATCAAGTAAGCTCTTGCATGGTTCTCATGCAATCGTGAAGCATTGTATTATATTCTTCAAATCCTCATTCTTCTTCAACCATCCTTAGATAGATGATACTTCACCATTCTGCTCCAATCATCCCCAAATGGATGATACTTATCCATTCTTCATTGTTGTAAACAATGTCTCACCTTTGACACAAGTTCTTTGAACTTAGGATCAGTTCAAAAATCATCTGAATTTATCTTCTTAGTGAATTACTCAAGTATGACATCCAATGCTACGATTTCATAATAATTCTCCAAGCATCCTCACTTTAGCCAATCTCCGTTAACTTTGGAGTCCTTGTTTATCTCCTTCTTCATTTTGACCAGTATTGACAACTGTTGACAACAAATACAATCATTACACACAAAGTGGTCCCAGCAATCTCCCCCTTTGTATTTTTTTTCAATACCATAAAGTCTTCTCAAATGAATGTGTCAATGTCAAAATGAGAATCTTATATCTCCCTTTTACTTATGTCTCTCCCCTAGACATTCATTTCATTTCTCTCCCCCTTATTGACAATAAATACAAAGTTCATGGTAGAGAGGGTATCATTCTATACTTAAGAAATGTGCCATCAATTATTTCACTCTAAGTATACTTGAGCAATGCTCGGCATAGAAAACAAGAGGACTTGATTTAGACAACAAAGCTGTCCATTACCAACATAATATGACACCTCATGAGATGAGAACTCATACACTTTTCTTCAACGGGTTTTCACTTTAATTCCAGGCCGAAGGTATTGAGTGTGAAAGAAATAACCAACCTGAAATTCCTGCACTCACTTTAACAAATGGATCAAAAACATTCATGTGCAATTGGCAGGATAAGTAGGCTTGGATCACATTCACTATTATTATGTCATTGATTATATTTGTTACTCCCCCTTTGTAGAATGATATTTATTTTGAGTAACCAAGGATGAATGATTTATAAATAACATACAATTTCCAATGACATGATCTTCAGAAAATCTCCAGAGTAGTTGAATTTAGTACCAACTGAAATTGATACTTATTGAGATAATGATTCTGGAAGCTTCTTCATGTGTATCCCTCTATAGAGAACACTTCTCACCACTGAATCTTAGGTTCTCCCCCTGAGATCTTGAATCACCTTCAATTCCATGTATTTAAAGAAAAAAAATACAATACACAAAGATTTAAGGGAATATGGTGGATCCTCCATGCTTCTTCAATGTGAGCAGGAGGGCTGAGATGATTTTCTAAACCATGATGCTCCATTTTATCCACTCATCACACTTTCACATTTGATCTTTAATTTTGAATATTGATGTGTGGATCTCAATACTTCTTCTATCTCTTTGTGTGTTAATCTTCTTTCTTCAAGAGAATTCCAAGCACTAGAATCTCTCAGTGCAACATTCATCCTCTTCATGAATTCTTGTTGGGCTGGAAAAAATTCAAAGCACTTTCTGACAGTGTGACCAACCTTGTTGTACCACACACACAGAACTTCTTTGTCTTCATTTAGAATCTTCCTTTTGTTTTTAGCACTATCCTTATCTTGTGCATCTTCCATCTTTCTCATTCTTTCCGAATCTTCTGGCCAAATCACCAAAATAACATTAGGGACTGAGGCATCAAGATTGGATCTTCTACATGGATTCTTCTGAGTGGATTCCTTCATAGTAGTTATTTTGGATGCACCACCCTTCACCTTCTTGGACATGGAATCCAAGGACTTCTATGTTTTCCTCATTGTAATCTTCTTGGGATCATTTTCTTTTACAACATACTTATGATTACATCCCAAGATAGATTCTTCATTCTTCTCTAGATTTTGTGGTCTTTTGTTCTTATTAGCTTTGAATACATTCTGAGATAGGCATCCACCATTATTGTGACCACTACCATTGCCTACATCACAGATGTTGTCCAACAATCCAAATCTATTTGCAGTATACATATGTTTTTTGATCTGTGGATGTTTCTTCTTCTTCTCTGGAATTCTCCCCCTTAATATGGGCTTTCTCTATGCTTTTATATTTAAGGGATTGTACGAACAATCCAGTGCACAATGCCCAAACATGTTGCATCACCAGCATTGACCAACAAACCTTAACTTCTTGTCATCTTCTTGATAAGTTTGCTGAGTCTTCTTCTTCTTGGTATGTTGTGATTTCTGTGGGGATCTATCTTCCACACTTTTTACCCTATCCACCCTATCCATGGTGATAGGTTTCACCTCACTTTTCTTCATCCAAACTTGTTTAGAATTTTTCTTCCAACCTTCACTTTTTGTAGGAGCAATTTTAGAAACATTAATACAAGTTGGTATGGATGATATCTTTACTTTCTCAACTGCTTGTGATAGATCAATGAGTGAAGCCATGATCTTCTTATCACATGTTGGAGGTCTTTTGATAGTAGAATCCTCCAGTGAGCATTGAGTACCAGTAGTAACTGTTTCCTTCTTTTGTAGAGACTCAATATGTGTCTTCTCAAGATTGGTTAGTTCAGCTTCCAATTCTAGACATCTCATATTGAGGATGACTTCCTGGTTTTCAATCATAGTCATATTATCTTCACAAGCCTTCTTTAATCTTTCAACTTCATCTTCATGCATCTTTACTTTGTTTTGTAATGAAGAGTCAAGTTCATTGATCTTCTTGGAGTTATCTTCCAAATAAAACTTCTTGACTTCATTGCCCCCTTTCAGCTCATCTTCTAGTTCATTGATCTTCTCTTCTAGAGTCTTGTTGACTCCCTCCTTTTCTTCAACATCTTTGAGCCACTTTGAATAACTTTTTTCAAATACCCTCTTTGTTGCTTGAAAGTCTCCAACCTGCCTAGAGAGCTTTAAACATTTGACAATTTTTTTCTTGTAAGCCTTTCTCCAAAATATTAGTTTCTTCTTCCAATTGAGTGATATTTTCTTGCATGCACTGAAATACCCCGCAAACCGGGGATGCAATATCTTTTGGAATACCATGCAGAATAATTCTTAATCTATTAACTGATATTTCTTGAGATGTTGTAGATTGTTCATCACCACTTATGCAAGCATTTTCATCATGAGGGTAATTTCCAAATGTACTAACACATACCTCTTGATCAGTTGAGGTAGGAAGGTTGCCATCTTCTTGGTGGGTACTTGAGCCACCTTCTCATTACATTCCAAATATGGTGTGTCTTTAATGTTAGCCAGATATAGAGAACCATATGCTTCATCTTCTTTAGATAAGAGGGAATTCTTCTTCAACTTTCTCTTCTCTTTATTTTTCCTATTCATCATGGTCTTGGTAGATATAATTAAATCTTCACCAACATTGCTCTTCATTATTGGCTCAGGAACGGAACTAAAGTTTTGAAAAGGGAATAACTTCACTTTAGAGAATCCAACAGATGTTAACCTGTCCCACTGATATCAATTGAGAGGACCAGTTTGAGATATACCTAACACTGAGGGGGGGGGGGTGAATCAGTGTTGGGGACTTTTTAAACCAATTCCAACTTTTATCCCTGTACCTCGTGACCTGTGAGGATCTTAATTCTCTTATTCTCTTTTCCCTGTCGCATGCACTAATAAAAAGCAGTAAAAATATACACACGATATTTTTACAAGGTTCACCACTCAATAAGAGTAGCTACGTCTTTTCCATGCATGGGTATGACCACTACATGGATTATCCATTATAATGTGATATGATTTTACAATGGAGTGACTAGGAAAGCAGTCCTCTAGCCCGTGTGAGTCCCTACACTTTAGAGGGGGGTGGTAAACAATCGTCTTCCATGGACTGGTGATGACCTAGCCTAACTTGCCTTGTCTAGCTGGTTCTTTATACTGCCAATGGAGACAATCTTCTTCCTTCTTCAAAAGGTAGGTTCTGCTCTTGATCTTCTTCAGTGCTCTTCACTTGATTACTTTCAAAGCAGTAGGCAAACAATTCTTTATGTCTTCTTCTTTTCTTCTTCACTAGTGCAAAACCAGCTCCACTAGGACTTCATCTTCTTCTTTAGTGGAATAACAGAATGCACTAGGACTCCTTCTTCTTTCTTAGCAAGAATCACATATACCAATGTGATTAATTAGGTAATGAAGACCATCTTACTTGGCATCATCAGAGTGAGTTCTACTATTGTTCATAAATGCATGTGATCATGCATATGGAATGTAGTTGAACTCTTTTCCATGTTCTTCTTTCCTCTACAGAAGATGGCAGGAACTCCTGGAACAAAACAGCTTGCGCGCCCACTTCCACTAGCGCGCCCTATACTTGCGCGCGTATAACTTGCGCGCCTCTTCTCGCACGTTGCTACTTGCACACCACTACTTGCGCGACAAGACTTTCCAAAAAGACTTGTGTGTCAACACTTTCACGGAAGACTTGCACTAATACACTTGCACGACAGACATGTAGGGCAACACTTTCACAGCAGACTTGCGCGACAATACTTGCGTGGTAGACTTGTGTGACAATACTTGCACGCTGTATAAATAACACTCAGTTTGTGTGCCACTTTAGCTTGCGCGCCGCTTTATACACTTGTGTGTTTAGAGCTCAAATTTTTCTCTTAAGTGTTGAGCCTTAACAAATGAGGAGGCAAGTCATCTATTTATAGGCATTTTTGTGACTTGCGCGACCTAGACTTGCTCACCACCACTTGCGCGCCACCACTTGCACGCCACCACTTTCCCTCCTTCTTCTTTCCTTTGTCATTTTTGGATATGATGACGTTGGAATATGACTTGCGGGATAGACTTGCGCGCCAATAAATTCGCACCAAATACTTGCGCTCCATTCTTGACTTGCGCGCCACTTTATTTCCTTTCCATATTTCTGAAATAATGCTCTTTTGAAATATGACTTTCGCGCCTCTACATACTTGCGCGCCTACTGCATACTTTCACCCCTACTTATTTCCTTGGCCATATTTTGGATATGATGATATTTGTGATATGAATTTTCCAAAAACACTTCTTTGTCACTCCCTTTCCTTCATAAGTCTTGCATCACAAGTTCTCCAAACTTATGATATTTTTGAAATACAAATTAGCAAAGCATCATCTGCTTTTACAAGTCCTTTCCTTTTGGAATATGAATTCCAATGTACTTCTTCATCCTCACTCCAAATTCTAAAATCCTTTTGGAGTGCTAATTTCGATGGACTCCAATCATCTCTCTTCATCCAAAAGTGGAGGCTTGAGGCTCTTTCAAACACCTTCAATGTTGCAGACAATGTATCGCCTTTGATACATGTATTTGGAACTTTAAGACCAGTTCAACAATCATTTGATTTCAAGGCAATGTTTAATTCATGACCTTCTTAGAATGCAAAGCCCTTCCATACTCTCTCTTCTTCTTCATCCATGGTTCTCTACTCCATGAAAATCATATGATTCTTTTCTTCAAGTAAGCTCTTGCATGGTTCTCATGCAATCGTGAAGCATTGTATTATCTTCTTCAAATCCTCATTCTTCTTCAACCATCCTTACATAGATGATACTTCACCATTCTGCTCCAATCATCCCCAAATGGATGAAACTTATCCATTATTCATTGTTGTAAACAATGTTTTACCTTTGACACAAGTTCTTCGAACTTAGGATCAGTTCAACAATCTTCTGAATTTATCTTCTTAGAGAATTACTCAAGTATGACATCCAATGCTATGATTTCATAATAATTCTCCAAGAATCCTCACTTCATCCGATCTCCATTAACTTTGGAGTCCTTCTTTATCTCCTTCTTAATTTTGACCAGTATTGAAAACTGTTGACAACAAATACAATCTTCACACACAAAGTGGTCCCAACACATCCATGAAGCACCTTATCCTCATGACCGTCGATCATCACATGTCTCCCTAAAAATGTCATGTAATCCTCTATATTCATCCTTCCCCAGTTGAGGTTGTGTGAATCATCACATAGATACTGAAGAAGCTTAGACACATGAAAGATGTTGTCCACCCTCAGTAGCGGCGGTGGTAGAGACAGCTGATATGCCACCTCACCGACCCGCCGCAACACCTCAAAGGATCTGACGAACCTAGGAGAAATCTTACTCCACTTACCAAACCTCAATTTCCCATACTGAGGGGAGACCTTCAAGAAGACATGGTCTACGACCTCTAACTCCAAGGGTATCCTCCTATGATCGACATACAACTTCTTCCAGTCTTAATCCACCTTCATCCTCTCCCTTATAAGCTGAACCTTCTTCGTCGTGCTCTGCACTACCTCCGGGCCAAGAACACCTACTTCCCTGACCTCTTCCTAGCACACAGGTGAGCAACATGGCCTCCCATACACGGCTTCAAGTAGATTCATGCCAATGGTAGGGTGATATCTATTGTTGTAGGAAAAATCTACCAGAGTAAAGTTTCATACCCACGATCCCCCAAAGTCTAAAACACATGATCCTAGAATATCCTCCAATGTATGGATGGTGTGCTCTATCTACCCCTCTGTCTAGGGGTGGAAAGCAGTGTTATAACATAGTTGGGTGACAATAGCATGTTTCAACCCTTCCAAGACCCATGAGGTAAATCGAGTATCCCAATAGGATACTATGGACCCTAGAACTCTATGAAACCGCACCACTTCATCCAGATACCTCCATGCTAGGGAATCCACCACACTCGAGTCCATGATTTCCAGGAAGTGAGTTGATTTCGTCAGCCAGTCCAGCACTACCCATATAGCATCGCAACCCACTTGAACTCTGGGTAGTACTATGATACAATCCATCGAGATGTCATCCCACTTCCACTCGGGGAAATATAAAGGATATAAAAGACCTCATGGGACATGGTTTTCAGCCTTCAACTCTTGACACATGAGGCACTTTTCCATAAACTCTGCCACTTCCTGCTTCAACTCGGGCAACTAAAACTGACCCCTAAAACCACGTTACATCTTGTAAACTCTTAGGTTTAATGTCAGGGGTGTGTTTTGGAACTCACCAAGAACTCTCTCATTCATTCCCACGGGGAAGAACAAATTTACATGAAACACCATCTGATTTTAGCCATCTTATGACCATCCTTTAGGAACCTTTCCCTATATAAAATGATCATGCATTACATTAGCCTCTAAGTCCCCCCATTGAGACTCCTCTACCTACCGCAATAGAGAGGATGACACTGTCATCTAGAACATATAGCCTCTTACATACTCCACACTTGCATCCAGGTGTAATTAAACAAACTCATCCATCACTCTCCAAGCATCTACTGATTCTTGAACCACATCCTTCTGTGACTTCTTACTCAAGGCATCCGTAAACATTTTCCCCTTTCCCAAGATTTAGGAAATTTTGATGTCGTAGTCTCGAGGAAACTCCATACACCTCTGTTGTCGCATGTTTAGGTCTCGCTGAGAAAAGATTTACCTCATGCTCTTGTGATCTGTGAAGACCACAAAGCGCTCCCCGATGATGTCGTTCTACCGCAACTTTAGTGAAAACGAAACCTCGGTGAGCTCCAAGTTGTGGGTGTCATAGTTACGCTCATGGGGATGTAACTGCCTAGACCCATAAGATATCACCCCCAGATGTTGCATCATCACACACCCCATGCCTTGTCCTAAAGTATCACAGAACACCTCAAACCTCACCCCTTCTTCTAGAAACTTCTGCACTGGGGCACTAACCAACATCCCCTTCAGATAAATGAAGGCTTCCAAATATTGTTCATGAAACATGAAGGCCCGGTCCTTTGTGGCCAATACTATCAAAGGATCTGCAACTGGAAAGATGTTGGGCATGAACCTTCGATAATAGCTTTCCAGACCCATGAAACTACGAAACTATGTCACATTCTTGGGTGCTCCCCAAGAAAAAACTACTTCAAAATTTGACGGGTCAAACGCTATTCCTTGCTTGGACACCACGTGTCCAAGGAAGTGAACCTATCATTTCCAAAACCTGCACTTGGACAACATTCTGTAGAGCTAGTGCTGTCATAGGACCTCTAAAACGGTTCTTAGATGCTCAGCTTGATCATCCTATGATCTTGAGTAGATCTAGATATCGTCAATAAAACTGACTATGAACTGGTCCATATATTCTAGGAAGAAGAATTTCATGAGCCCCATCAACATGGATGGTGCATTTGTAATGTTGAATGACATGACCATGAACTCAATGTTCCCTTATCTGCACCTCAAGGTAGTCTTTTATATGTCACCCTCCTTCACCCTCAACTTGTGATATCCTGAATGCAGGTAAATCTTCAAGAACCACCCTTTCCCCTTTGACTGGTCAAAAAGGTCGCCTATCCTCGAGAGAGGGTAACTGTTCTTGACCGTTACCAAATTTAGTCTCCGATAGTCTATGCACAGTTTGAGACCACTATCTACCTTCTTTGAAAACAATACTGGAGCACCCCATGGTGATTCACTTGGTTGAACAAAACCATTCTTCATCAGATCATAAATCTAAATTCACAACTCCCATAACTCATAAGGTTCCATGCGATAAGGATCCATCAAAATCGGACAGGCACTGGGTTTCAATCCTATCCCAAACTCAACATCATGTTGAGGGGGTAGAGTCACCACCACTTTAGAAAATATTTCCATGAATTCACTAACAATCCTCCAGACTTACACCATCTCTAAGTCTGCTGACTCCACAGATAGGTCAACTAACAAGGAAAGAAGGAGCTCCACTCACCGACTGCCCTCCTGGAAACCCTGCTCACGGAAGAAAGTTACACATTCCTTGCCCATATTTGAAAACAAAATCCTTCTTAAAAAGAAGTTGATTACATCAATTACAGATAACGACAATTATATTCCTAAAATGACATCATACAACTACATTTTAAGTTAAAGAAGTTCCCCACTGGACTGATGTGGTCCAACCATCAATCTACATCCCTGAAAAACATGAGACAAGATGGTCAAACCTCTGACTTGTATACTCAAAACCAGGTTTATAGTAAGTTTATCTTTGTGTAGACCCAATTTATGGGATAGAATGGGTGTAAAAAAGGAGTGTGAGGCTCTTCAATAAAACAAGGAACATGCAAGAGTACTAAACAAGCTTATCGTACCTCGGATGACCTCTGACCCTGCTAGAATTACTGCCTTAGCGATGTGAAACTGACCATGACCATATCCTCTTCCCCTCGGTTATTGGATGCCTCCCCAACCATGAACTGGACGAGGTCCTTGAGAACTGCCCTAAGGTCAGCCTCCTCTTTCAAAATCTGATCTCGGAGGAGCGGGAGCTCTCTGTCCCTGCTGCTACTATTGAAAGGTTCTGGCTGGAAACTGCTACTCCTGAGGTGGGCACTGAACCTGCCCACCCCCACTGTACTTCAATCGGTATAGGAACTGCTTACTAAGTTGACCATGATTACCAAAAAATGAATCATATTATTCTTGGTCCCACAAGGAATGGGTGAGGATGGGGAGATCGAAACTGAAACTGCTGGGGCCTGCTCCCCACTTGTCGAAACCAAGAGGCCATAATGCAAGACGTTGGCTGCTGACAACCTTCCCTTTTGACGATATCAACTGGATCCCTTCTCGAGGAACACCTCCCAGCGTTCACATCCTCTACACCAATTTTGGATTCCACTAGACCTCCATGTATTTCGATATAGTGAAGGGAGTAACAACATACCGAAGAGAAGGTCAGAGTGCCTTCTCTAAAAATCTCGCCCGAGACTCCTCATCTGAAAAACGTTCCAGTGAAAAGTGAAGGAGATCCTTGAACTTGATCCCCAAATCCCTCACTAACATTCTCCCCTACTAAAGGGAGAGTAGATCCTACCTCTTCTCATCCTTCATCGTGGAAGAGATGAATTTTTCCTGGAACTCCCTCTCGAAGTCATTCCATTAAATCTCGGTCTCCCTCTTCTCCCCAAGATAGGGCATCCACCACTGACGCGCCACTCCCACATTTTTCATACATCTAGAGGAACCCAGTACTCCATCAGAGCCCAGATCAATCTGAAATATATCACTAGATCTTCGAGCCAGATCTCTGTCTCCAAGTCCGAGTTGCTGCCTTCGTACGTCCCAAGGGTCTGTCGCTAAAAGGCATGAAGCATCTTCTGCTACTGGTCATCCTCCCTCTATCAATAATCTCTTTACTGATCAGATAAATCAGTCTCCTAGGCCTTGAAAGTCCGTAATACTTGTGGTCATCATCCAGGTTCCATAGCTGCAATGTAAATAAGGAATTCCAAAGCCCGAGTATTGTTGAAGATTGTTTTTTTAAAATTTTTCTTAAATGTTTTATTTATTTTGGATCCCCAAAGAACCCAAGACACACAAGAACACAAGTCATTATGATTCATGTACCTTTCCTTGGGTCTATACCATGAAATCAGTGTAGCCTCACTTGGTCGTTCAGTTGGTCCAGAGTCATTGCATCAGATCACAGGGGGCACTAAAATCCTATTTCCAAGCTAGTCTTCCCTAGACAATTTCAGGTGCCAAGATTGCCTAATATTATTTCCCTTCAATACAATGTAATCATCCCTATGCCTAAATCTAAACTCCATCCTATCTATTAACTTCACCTCTGATGCCATTTTTTCATGACCTGCATTCACCATGATGAGGGAAGGGACAACAGATTACTAGACCCTTCCTTGTTCAAGTTGAATGAGGGATAATGAACCCTGAGACCCACCTTCAATAGGTCCTAGAGTGTCGTCCAACACCAAGGGTATGTAATCACATTAAATGGAAGGAATTAACCTTTTTATTTAGTATGATTGGGATATAAGATAGTAAATCCCCCACAACACAAAAACTGGAAGTGAAAGTAAAGTCAAACAATCCATTCCCATATGCATGTTCCAATAATAAGTGCTACAAAAATACAAGAAAACTCTAATGGAAAGTACCAAAAGAAAAGAAGAACAAAAAATGTCAACGTTACCAGCATAAGAACTAGTAGGGCCTAATACGGTCCTCGAAGTCCTCTTGGAATCCTAAAAGTAGTTTTATATACGTAGGGTGAGTATACATGTATACTCAGTAGGGAAAACCAAAAGTTGTCTTGCAAAAGTGGAGAGACATTCTAATGCCCCGTGAAAAAGTAGATAACCAAAGCACCTATCAAGTAAACTATCCACTCAATCCTCACCAAGGCTCACTCCCCAAATAATTCAAGTCATGTAAAGTTATAGTAATAACACATGAATGTTTGGGTACCCTGCACCACATTCCCACTGGTTATTGAAGAAATCCTATGCGTCAGACGTCGCCTTCCATTCTCACCGCAGTCCCACTACCATTCCTTGCCCACAAACACCTAGGCTACCACAACCACACATCCTTCCCGTACACACCTTGTAACGACCTGAATTTTTGAATAAATCTTGTTTTCTAATTTTGTGTTTTATTTTATTTTTGATACTCAAGAAAACTGTTTCATTTGATAACATGAGTATAATTAAAATGAGACCGTTTGGTTTTGACTGTTATATGACCATTGGTCAATATGAACACTGGGAACTAAACGTTTTGATTATTGTCTCTAAATACAAGTAATCTTGGTTAATTAATATAGAAAGAAATTCGATGGCCTCACCCAGTAGTCTTGGACCGATCGAAGCCCATCTAACAGAACTTGGGAAGGAGATATCACCATTGGGCTTTGCTCTGGACCAAACCCAAGCCGAACTTCATTGTGTGAAGCTACAACAGAATAGCCTTTGTGAGATGTTCAAACTGATAGAAATTACTACTCGTGTGATGTTGGTCGAGCCTCCCTCAGATTATCTCACCTTAGCACACCTTACACTTAGGTCCTATGCTGGTGTGATAAGGGGCCATGTAAGGAGACCGTAACGGCCTTGTGTAACCCTCTGTTTTAAATAAAAATTTTGATTTCTTCTTATGATGTAGTTTATGAATTTTCAAATGTCCGGATAAATATAGTATGCATATTTTTGATGAATTTTAGAGAAAGGATATTTTAAAAATGTTTATGTAAACCTTAAATAAATAAAAATGTGTAATGCTTTTCAAAAAATGGTCTTCTACAATTATGTTCAGTATGAAATTTAGAGTCTAATAAGATCAACTTAATTTTTGATGAATAGTAAATTATGAAAAGTGATTTAATGATTAGGATTAGTAATGTGTCCAAATGAATTAGTAATCTCACTTAAAGAAATTTTTAATATAATTTAGACACCTTGATTAAGTAATGAGATTCAATAAAATGGGTAAATAACGGTTTCATAAATTATTAGTCAAGTATTAGTTTTTTCAGGTGAATAGTGTTTTTTAATTAAAAATTTAAATAAAAATAATTAGAAAATTATTTTTATAAAATGGGCTTTATTTTTGAACTCAGTACATCGATATTATGTAATGGTAATTTTTGGGGATTTTTCTGAAAAAATGAATTCTCGATGAATAGTGTTTTTAATTAAAAATTAAATTAAAAATATTGAGAAAATTATTTTTATAAAATAGAGTTCCTAAATGTAATTAGAGCATCGATATTTGGTTAAGGTGATATTTTGGGATTTTTCTGAGAGAGATGAATTCTTCAGTGAATAGTAAAAATGCAGTTTTAGGGTTTCAGTATGTTTAATGACATCATAACTGGGTCATGATGGTTTCATGAGATATTTTAAGGGTTGGCCGGCCAAAGGTGATGAATTATTGTATTGGGGGCCCCATGTGGCCTATCTCCATGGTAAATGCCATGGGAGAGCACATGGTTTTGAGAAAAGCACTTGTGAGGTGTCCCTTGGCCATTAATGCCTTGTCTCCTCACTTTCCCTACAAATACCCACCCTTTCCTCCTTTAGTTTTCACTGCCAACTCACCCCCAACGAAGTTATGGTCTTCTTACCTCCCAAGGAGTCCTCCCAAGGTGCCCCAAATCCCTCAAGGTCCAAACCGTTGTGTTTTAAGAGTTACGTTTTAAGGTAAGGGATCTGACCTCTCTCTTTCTTTTCAAGAAATATATTTTATGTAATTTCTTTTATGCTCCATGTTCTTATGTTAAAGTATGTTCTTTTACACTCCTCTTACTTCCCTTTTAATGTTCATATAATGAGATATCCCCTCCTACTCTCATTATTTCGTTTTATGTTGTTTTATGTGGCGCCGTTAGGCTGCCGAATTTTTAAGTGGTTCTTTCACCCTTCTTGTTTTCAAGATCTACTGTCATGTCAAGTCTTTCAAGTTCCTTTTTATTATGTTGGGGTATTATCTCTATATCTATCATATTGATCTTTTATTTTCATATGATGAGAGACCCTTTTTGATCTCATCAATTCATTTTTGTTGAAGTTTAGGTGGCGCCGTTAGGCTGCCGAATTTCTAAGGGGTTCTTTCACCCTTCTCGTTTTCAAGATCTACTTTCATGTCAATTCTTTCAAGTTATTTTTTATTATGTTGGGGTATGATCTCTATATCTATCATACTTATCTTTTATGTTCATATGATGAGAGACCCTATTTTATCTCGTCAATTCATTTTTTTGAAGTTTATGTGACGCCGTTAGGATGTCGAATTTTCATAAGAGAAATCTTATTTTTGTCATCCTTTCTTGTTCTTCATTTCATATGGTACATCTTTAAAATTTCATTACCATGTTCATATATCATTCATATTCTGTCCCTCTACTGTTTTATGGACCATTTATGATTGGTTTACCCATGTCCCCTCTCTTTTCAATGTTTTCTAAAACCTTGTAACATAGCCGTTATGCTGCAGAAGTTTCCTCTCAAAAGGCCTCTCTCTTTTTCTCAAAATTATTTTATGTTATTATGTGAATACTCAAAGATCTTATTTATATAGGGGTATTAACATATATATCAAAATTTTCTATTTTAAATTCTTGGATTTACATACATGAAACCCGCTTTCCCTTTCCGTGGGTTTAAAGTGACAAAATGATCATGTCATTAAAGCAGTTTTTAAAATGTTATGATTATGAAATGAAACCCATTTATTTTATTCTATATGGGTTGTTTATGGAATGATTGATGATGATATATGTGGATCACATGATAATAAATACATGTCAAGGGTGCGCCTAGATAGTGCTCCAATGCATTGGGTAAAGACTTAATCTCTAGAGAGGACTTTTGAGACTGATACCTTGGTGAATAACCTTGGTAATTTTTAATGACACCTTGGGGATGGACCTTGGTGAAACAAAATTATTGTCAATATTAAATGTTGCAGCCACATCTTAAAGTTATGAAAAATTTTATTTTTATTATTCTATGCCTCATTATTTCTTTCTCATGCCTTAAAGTTCTTTTCATGACCTTATTGAAGTATCTCAAGTTCACATGTAAAATGTTTCTTTTGTTTCCCTTACTGTGCCTTCTGCTCACCCTTTCTTTTGATGTATGTCCCCAGGTTATGAGATGTAGTAATGAACCTAGGATGAACATTAGGAGAAGCCTTTCAAGTGTTTAAGAAGAATTTTTTTTATTTTTTCATGTTTTATGTTCCTGATTTCCAAGACACTAAACCTTAAAGATCCTCGGTTTTGTAAAATGTAATGAAAGTTTATGTGATAAAAAGGCGAGATGCTATAGTTGGTATCAAAAAATGGTTTAGTTATTTGTGGAAATTAGGATATGAAAACTTTAGTAATAAGCCTATAGAAAAGTTTATATATAGGGAATCTTCCTGGTATTTTGGTGAGTATTGAGTAATGGGTTGCCAAGAAAATACATACCTGTTTGGATACGAGCAGGTAGAGGTGGCTCTGGCACAGATGTACATAGGGGTAAAACCCGAAAACACCACTTTGAGCTAGACTCAAACGGGAACTGGTACATGACAACGGGCCTTGCTGCACTCTTGGTTACGACCCTCCCAGGGGATATGCTTTGGTAAATTGATAAGCTTAGTATGAACCATTGTTAAAAGAACAAAGATAAAATAAAATAAAGATTCACATAAGAATATATGATCAGGGATAACCTAGATGGGGACCTAGGGGATCAAAATTTAGGGTATAATTTTCTTCTACAAGTTATCCTTATATGCTTTAAGTTCCTTTTCATGATTATTAGCTATGTATTTAAGCCCCTAATTATACTTTCTCTTCTTAGTAAATGGTGAGAAATTGAAAAACGTGTCACAACAACCAATGTGATAGGAAATGCGATGATTGTCGTATTAATATGACAAAGATGATTAGGGTATTAAAAGATGATTATTATTTTGGAAGACGTTCACTATTTTGGGGACCCTATATGATCGAGGTAAATAGATTACTATGGTATTTTCATTGAGGAGTATGGTTGACTTATATTCTGAAGAATCGATGAATTTAAGGTGGACTTATAGTAATTTAGGTTACTTATGGGAATGATTAACCTATCTTGGGTAAAATATGTTTAGGTTATCTACTTTTGTTATAAGATGTTAGGAGTGGTAGATGCTGTTTGGAGATGAACAATGAAGTTTATTTTGGAAGACTATGTTATCAAGTCCTTCTTGTATTTGGGTTTCAATCTTAGTTTGGTTTATTTTGAGGAATTTTAAGGACCGTTATTTATGGAATGGTCTATGATGAACTTTGGGTAGTACCATGGATCTTTGAAGATTTAAAAGTAGTTTCCATTCCTATGTGATTCTTTCTTTTTGAAGAGTTGTTTTATCTTACCCTTTCTATTTTTGGGATTAATGTTTAAAGATAGATATTTTTTCTTTTGTGGACTACATGATTCTATAGAAGATCATTCTTGTGTTTTGATGATACCAAGTGTTTTTGAATTCTCATCATTTGGAGAAAAGATTGGTTTTGGTAGAGACTTATTAAAGGATGAAACTCTACTTGAATGTAGGTATATTTTCTTATGTTTTTGTTCTATGTAGTAAATTAATTCCTCAAAATTATGAAAAGGAACGTAAAAAACATGTTGTTGGTTTATGTTTCCTACTGGGTAATCAAAGAACGTTTATACACATCATAAGTTTGGGATTTTCTTATGGTTAACTTTCTCCTAATCATGTTTACTATCAATCTCCCCCAGAACTTGACCCTTTGTTTTTTCATCCATATCCATGTTTTCCTCCATGGAATCCTAGTATGGGTTAACACAGGTGGCCTTTGTACTTACCTTTAATTCTTTTAAAGTAATAGTTTTTCTGACTCCTCTTCCGATGTGGGACTTTCAATGAAATTTCAAAACCCATTTTTTTTAAAAAAATTGCGAGGACGCAATTTCTTAAGGGGGGAAGATTGTAACGACCCGAAATTTTGAATAAATCTTGTTTCCTAATTTTGTGTGTTATTTTATTTTTGATAATCAACAAAACTGTTTCATTTGATAACATGAGTATAATTAAAATGAGACCATTGGGTTTTGACTGTTATATGACCATTGGTCAATATGACCACTAGGAACTAAACATTTTGATTATTGTCTCTAAATACAAGTAATATAGGTTAATTAATATAGAAAGAAGATTCAATGGCCTCACCCAGTAGTCTTGGACCGATCGAAGCCCATCTAACAGAACTTGGGAAGGAGGTAGCACCATTGGGCTTTGCTCTGGTCCAAACCCAAGCCGAACTTCATCGTGTGAAGCTATAACGGAATCTCCTTTGCGAGAAGTTCAAACTGATAGAAATTACTACTCGTGTGATGTTGGATGAGCCT
This sequence comes from Viscum album, assembly GCA_963277665.1. Classification (NCBI taxonomy): domain Eukaryota; kingdom Viridiplantae; phylum Streptophyta; class Magnoliopsida; order Santalales; family Viscaceae; genus Viscum; species Viscum album. Next base: position 1,412,591,518 of record OY728125.1, on the reverse strand, counting down.
CCCTCAGATTCTGTCACCTTAGCACACCTTACACTTAGGTCCTATGCTGGTGTGATAAGTTGCTATGTAAGGAGACTGAACTGCCTTGTGTAACCCTTTGTTTTAAATAAAAATTTTGATTTCTTCTTATGATGAAGTTTATGAATTTTCAAATGTCCGGATAAATATAGTATGCATATTTTTGATGAATTTTAGAGAAAGGATATTTTAAAAATGTTTATGTAAACCTTAAATAAATTGAAATGTGTAATGATTTTCAAAAAATGGTCTTCTACAATTATGTTCAGTACGAAATTTAGAGTCTAATAAGATCAAATTAATTTTTGATGAATAGTAAATTATGAATAGTGATTTTATGATTAGGATTAGTAATGTGTCCAAATGAATTATTAATCTCACTTAAAAAAAGTTTTAATATAATTTAGACACCTTGATTAAGTAATGAGATTCAATAAAATCGGTAAATAACGGTTTCATAAATTATTAGTCAAGTATTAGTTTTTTCAGGTGAATAGGGTTTTTTAATTAAAAATTTAATTAAAAATAATTAGAAAATTATTTTTATAAAATGGAATTTATTTTTGAACTCAGAGCATTGATATTATGTTATGGTAATTTTTGGGGATTTTTCTGAAAAAAATGAATTCTCAATGAATAGTGTTTTTATTTAAAAATTAAATTAAAAATATTTAGAAAAATATTTTTATAAAATGGATTTCATAAATTTAATTAGAGCATCAATATTTGGTTAAGGTGAAATTTTGGGATTTTTCTGTGAAAGATGAATTTTTCAGTGAATAGTAAAAATGCAGTTTTAGGGTTTCGGTATGTTTAATGACATCATAACTGTGTCATGATGATTTCATGATATATTTTAAGTTTTGGCCGGCCAAAAGTGATGAATTATTGTTTTGGGGGCCCCGTGTGGCCTAACTCCATGGTAAATTCCATGGGAGAGCACATGGTTTTGAGAAAAGCACTTGTGAGGTGTCCCTTGGCCATTAATGCCTTGTCCCCTCACTTTCCCTATAAATACCCACCCTTTCCTCCTTTAGTTTTCACTCCCAACTCTCCCCCAACAAATTTCGGGTCTCCTTACCTCCCAAGGAGTCCTCCTAAGGTGCCCCCAAGCCCTCAAGGTCCAAACCTTTGAGCTTTAAGAGTTACGTTTTAAGGTAAGGGATCTGACCTCTCTCTTTCTTTTCAAGAAATCTCTTTTATGTAATTTATTTTATGCTCCATGTTCTTATGTTAAAGGATGTCCTTTTATACTCCTCTTACTTCCCTTTTCATGTTCATATAATGAGAGATCCCCTCTTACTCTCATTATTTCTTTTAATGTTGTTTTAAGTGGCGTCGTTAGGCTACCGAATTTTTAAGTGCTTCTTTCACCCTTCTCGTTTTCAAGATCTACTTTCATGTCAGGTCTCTCAAGTTCCTTTTTATTATGTTGTGGTATGATATCTATATCTATCATACTGATATTTTATGTTCATATGATGAGAGACCCTATTTGATCTCATCAATTCATTTTTGTTGAAGTTTAAGTGGTGTCGTTAGGCTGCTGAATTTCTAAGGGGTTCTTTCACCCTTCTCGTTTTCAAGATCTACTTTAATGTCAAGTCTTTGAAGTTTCTTTTTATTATGTTGGTGTATTATCTCTATATCTATCATACTGATATTTTATGTTAATATGATTAGAGACCCCATTTTATCTCGTCAATTCATTTTTTTTGAAGTTTAAGTTATGCCGTTAGGCTCCCGAATTTTCATAAGAGAAATCTTATTTTTGTCTTCCTTTAATGTTCTTCATTTCATATGGTACATCTTTCAAATTTCCTTACCATGTTCATATATCCTTCATATTCTGTCCCTATATTGTTTTATGGACCATTTATGAGTGGGTGACCCATGTCCCCTCTCTTTTCAATGTTTTCTAAAACCTTGTAACATAGCTGTTATGCTGTAGAATTTTCGTCTCAAAAGGCCTCTCTATTTTTCTCAAAATTATTTTATGTTATTATGTGAATACTCAAAGATCTTATTTATATAGGGGTATTCACATATATATCAAAATTCTCTATTTTAAATTCTGGGAATCACATACATGAAACCCACTTTCCCTTTCCGTGGGTTTAAAGTGACATAATGATCATGTCATTAAAACAGTTTTTAAAATGTTATGATTATGAAATGAAACCCATTTATTTTATGATATATGGGTTGTTTATGAAATTATTGATGATGATATATTTGACTCACATGATAATAAAGGCATTTCAAGGGTGCACCCAGATAGCGCTCTAATGCATTGGGTAAAGACTTAATCTCTAGAGATGACTTTTTAGACCGATACCTTGGTGAATAACCTTGGTAATTTTTAATGACACCTTGGGGTGGACCTTGGTGAAACGAAATGATTATCAATATTAAATGTTGTAGCCACATCTTAAAGTTATGAAAAATGTTTTTATTATTATTATATGCCTCATGATTTCTTTCTCATGCCTTAAAGTTCTTTTCATGACCTTATTAAAGTATCTCAAGTTCACATGTAAAATGTTTCTTTTGTTTCCCTTACTGGGCCTTCTACTCACCCTTTCTTTTGATGTATGTCCCCAGGTTATGAGATGCAGTAAAGAACCTAGGATGAATATGAGGAGAATCCTTTCAAGTATTTAAGAAGAATTGTTTTATGTTTTCATGTTTTAAGTTCCTGATTTCCAAGACACTAAACCTTAAAGATCCTCGGTTTTGTAAAATGTAATGAAAGTTTATGTGATAAAAAGGCGGGATGCTATACACCTGGGCCAAAAAAACCAAACATAACCACACATATAGACACCTGGGCCAAAACAACTACCACCACGCCCGAAGACACCTCGGACAAAACAACTATTTCCAAGCCCGAAGACACATTGGCCTCATTCCGAAGACACGTTGGAAACCACCTACCCGCACACACCTGGGAATACCACCATAGATACCCTTCCTGAAGAGTCTTGGGCTATAATGGACCTCATGCCATCACATCCTGCCCGAAGGATCTAGGGGTACACAGAAAAGGGAGTAGAAAAGGAGGTAATAACCAGCCACTCATAAGAGTGTTGGAAAAAACACCCTTCCCTGTGGAATGGGGGTGTTTGGAATGAAGTGCTCAACTTGGGTGGGGCGCGAATAAGAAAAATAAGAACTAAATTATTCATATAGGTTAAAAATAACTCATCCCAACATATGTTATCCAACACTAGCCCATACACAAACACCCTCATTACTATTCATTCATAAAAAGCACAATAGCCACAAACAAGTCACAAATCATTCCCAGAAAATAATTCCCCATTGACCCCAGTCTTGTTATCACATTCAAGTGGTTCTATTTATATAATTATTCACTACTGAGTAACTAACAGTCATAACAACAAGACAAGGGAGGATAAATAGTCCAGCAGAAATTTAAGCATTCACACTCGGTTCTCTTGTAAATTCACAACAACAAAAGGGATCCATGAGATCCCTCAAAGTAATGGAACTAAGCCAAGCCCAAGCATACGACCCCTCATAGCCTCAAATACACAAACCAATAACATTACCACTATAGGGGTCCCATACTCATCTACGTCACCCCAAAAGAATCAAACCGAACAACCACACATGTTACCAAGACAGAGTAAGGGAGGTTTTTAGATTCAAACACACCATAATTAAGTTCCTTCTTTCCATTTAGTTAACCGGGGTGATTACACAATGATTCTCGATCACTGGACATAAATTTAATAAACCAATTTTATATGATTAACCAATTACCTTGTTACATCCATTCAATCATCACAGAATTAACTATAATGTAGAGGTTCATTAGTGCACAAGGATGGACCACCAACTACCATGATTTTAAGTGGACATAGGCCCATACAATTCACAATATATAAGAATTGATAAAAGTGTAAAAAAAATCCATCAAACACACCCCATCATTCATTAAATTTCTGTTTATTTTCTTCATTAAGGATTGGTTTCATCCATCCCCATAGAAACATTAAGATACCCACACCACACGATACTTAGAAAAGAGAGAAGAAGGAAGAACCCTTCTTGGGTGATCAATGATCGATGTTTTTCTCAATGCACCATGAACTGGGGATGAACAACTTACAGGGGAGAAGCTTCTGGGACTCCAAGGGTGAGTAGGAAAGCCTCAAGTACAAGCGCACCACTAGCCTCAAGAAGGGGGACTCCAAATGCACCAAGGAAAAAATAGATATCAGCTAAGAAGAAGAAAAAATTCCCATTCGATAAAAAGATGAGATCCTGCAGCTATGGGATATGAAATTTGACCGTCTTTAAAGGCATATTGTGGTTTCATCATGTGCTTAGATAGTTACACATGATGAAATTAAGTGTTATCTAATAATTCTCGTAGGAGAGGTGGCCAAAACGGTTGTGAGTTAAAGGGTATCCTTTAAACAGATGAAAAAGCATAACATGGGAAGAAATGGAAAGTATGGGAAAATGGTGTGGCATTGAAGAAAACACCACATGTTTTGGTAAGACAAGGTTCTCTAGGATATTGGTGGATTTTTGATATCATTTAAAGTATTTTAACGCATTTGAAAGGGGAATTAAAACACTCTTACGTAAAAAGATACATTACGGGAGAGGAACTAGAGAAAGAAACAAAAGTGGGACACTATTTAGTGAGACACTGTAAATGGTTCCATGGTCACAGTGCCACCCCCACAGTTCCTCCCTCATGGTTCCACCTTCATGGTTTCACCCTCATGGTGCCACCGTCATGGTTCCACCCTCACGGTGCCACCCTCACAGTGCCACAATCACGGTGCCACCGTTTCGGTGAGAGACCGTCATGGTGCGACTGCCATGGTGCCACCATCACGATGTCGATGAGACCAGTGCCACCGTCATGGTGCCACTGTTTCGGTGGAACCATTTGATGGGACCATTTTTTTAGCAAAGTAATGGACCATGAGGTTCCATTCCATTACAAAGACACATTCCAATTCATTATTAAACCCATTTATGATCTTTTGATACTCCAAGGTCCATTAATTATAGCATAAAATTGGTATATGAACATTATGGAATTTATCTGGGGTAATTAAAGTCAATGGAGACAATAAAAATTCATTTTTACCATAAATAATGATACTATGTATTATTTATCTCAACTCCACTAGGTAGATATTATACACCATCAGGTAGTTGATGGTAAAATATGAGATGAAATTTTGTGTAAATAATCTATCATACATCTTTTACTAGCCAGTGGATGGCCAGTTTTCTCTAAAAAAGATAATCGACTAGTTTTATGTTACTAGTTGGTTGGTCCCCTTCAAACAACGAGGTAGTGGACTTCCTAGGGATAAACCAATCTAGTTTGGTACCACTGGTTTGTTGAAGTCTCTATATTGGGTAACTACTGATTCATGCGGATGTATGTATTTACAATAAACTCTCGTATTATTTCAAAGCACCATCACATAATTCAATAAAATCCCTTTATGATATCAATGTGACAATAAAAAATTTAGAAGAATTTTTAATAATACAATCGATTCATTTATTTGGATCACTAAATTTAACTCAAGGTATCTCATTATAAAAATAGAAATCAACTCCCCTGAAATGAGTATATACATAATTGAGTGTTTTTGATCAAGAGAATCTTATAAGGTATAGAGTTAAAACATATATAATTATCCGTTTGGTATATTTATTGGTTCATCTGGCGAATAAAACCCATTATTTGATGCATGCGATAATTTCTAGATACAATAATTGTAACCATGGTAACCTTAACATTTCATTATAACATATAACACTTTATTTAAAAATGGTTATAGATAACTAAAAGTCATACTTTTAGAGGTCAATTTTCACTAAAATTCATTATATATATTTATATATTCATATATGTGGACAACTCGAAATAATAATATAATAGTTATAAATTTTTCAAAAACATAATAAATATTATTTTAGCAAACATATCTAATAAAACTTAAAAATACCACAATGAAATTCATTTTTAACATATCATGTATGATACAATTATAGATCAATGTTATATTTTCTACACCATTTGGTGTTTTAAGTCCCATTAAATATATTTGAAATTTTACCAGATTTTATTATTACCATTGAAAAAAATAATCTCACTAAAATCTACAGTGAGTAAAATCTATGAAGTAATCTAATTTGAATAATGGGGAGACATTGAAATAATATTTCTTTTGTTTAAAACCTTGAACATATTAAAAATCCTTAACTATATAACATCCAATGTTATGATTTTAATAACTTATGTGGTATACTTTGAACTTATTCAATGTTTTTAATCATCATTGGAACACATTCCAATAAACACTTACCTTTAATGTAATTTTTCACTATATGTTTTTACTGGTATAATCATTATTAACATTGAGCTTATTTATGTCCTAAAATACACCCGCTAGACTCTTAAATACTATATTATCTTCATAATATTAGTTGAATATTTACAAACATGTTTGATTTTAATACATGACTCTAATTTTCATATAGACAGAATATTGATCAAATAGAGTATTTTTTCCATATCATATATGGGTTTTTATATGTTTATGGTATTTTTTTAAAAGAATATGTTATTCATTATAGTATTCTATTGGTGTTTGGGGAATCTCAATTCCTCTTATTTTAATAAACATCAGGATAAACCCCTTTTTACTGGATCAATCATTTATATCCTTATATTATTATAAATCAAATTATATAAGATGATATATCATAAAACAACGATCATCTCATATTAATCATAAAAAATATTTATTAACAAACAACTTATCTCATTATATAAGAGAAATAAGATGAATATACAATTCCATTACTAGGATTAATCAAAGATTTATGTATTCATTTGCATTTAATTCCATGATTTAGTACCCATTTGCTTCATCAAAACAATGTAAACTAATATATATATAACACCTGTACCTGAAATAGATATTCTATATATTGTTATAAATCCCTTCTTGTATTTTGAAAAATTCCATCACATGGGAACATAAATATTACCTCCTAACTACTATTTGTTTTAGTGACATTGATTGGGAATAATAAAAAACTTTATTATACTTTCTAATTAATTTTATTTATTCTATTTAACACATTTATTCATGTATTTTGTCAACACAACAACCTATATATTATATGTTATGTTCATCTATCCCAAATACTATGAGAATACTGAGTAAAATTTTATATAATTTATTCACATCATTGGAACATTTCCATCATTGTCAATAAAATGATTTATATAAACATTAACATCCTTAACAAAACCATGAGTGGATTAGTTTATGCTTCTCACAAGCATCAAGATTCACTTGTTGAAAAAATTAGATAGTAATATAACCATGATGACATTTTTCATACTAAATAAAAGTTCTTTTATTAACTTTTATTATGTTATAATTCATTTGATATTCTTAGTTAACATTTATCCATTTTTAAGGATGATCTAAAAGATAAGTTTGATGATGATGATTATATGCATCAACAAAAGATGTTTTTTGATATAACTATTATGTTTTATAATCATTTAATAGAGTCTTTTATTAAATTTAATTCCCCTAAAATAATGTCCCCTTTTCCCATCTTAACCATTTGAGGAAAACAATTAATATTTGAATTTTTATTGACTTTAATTTGGAGTTTCTATCACCACATAGTTATTTAAATTTTGAATCAACCCAATTATATCATAAATGGAAGTTTTATATTTTGGAAGTTGAAACATTATTTGATCTATCATATGGATAAATTGAACTATATTCCTTGTCCAACCTATTATTATTTGGGTCTCAAAGTGATGTCTAACCTAATGAATTACCAAAAAATGACACATAATCCTATTGGGGTCACCCATTACTTTTTTTCCTTACATAATATGACATATGTGAACCCATTTTTAGCATGACCTTTCTGATCTGATGATCAAGGTTTTCAAAAGTTTTAATATTGGATGGAATCTAACTCATTGTATTAAACAGGTAATTTATTTCCACCATCATATCTTATGTATTCCCAGTACATGTATGCATTAATATAATGATTTATTTGGAATCATATTCCATTCAACAACCAAAAATGTTCATACCATATTGATGTGTTACTATTTACACCACTGATAAATTGTTTTAATAACCTAAATTAAAATAGAATTATGTTCATACATACCCAAATGTATCCCATGAAGGAAGAAAACGAAAAAATTTCATTTAATGGTTTAGAATAATATTAAATTAAAAATCCCCATAAAACTAAAATTAGTGCTTCGTACTGTAATACCTAATTTTTTATAAAAATCAAAAGCCTCCAACATAGTGAGAAATCTGACATATATTCTATCTACCTAGAGATACATTACTCTATAGAGATGTCAATCATCATCATCATCATTTCTTTATTTTATAGAAAGAACAAAAAGTTACAAAAGGATAAAATCGAGGGGCCACAACTCCAAGGAACCGAGAAAGAAGATAGAGAGATGCCAATTCAATCATAATTTTAACACATAATATGCACAAATTATAAATAACTACTCAATTTAAAGACATAATATAGTATAATCCAAACTCAAGGTATAATAAAACTAAATTAATTACCATATCTAACATGTATATATTTATAAGAATGTATGAAAATATCTATAATCCAGTCAAACACCATTAAACTATACATCACTATTTAAAATATAAAAATTTCACCTCTGAATAAAAATAGTGTAATATAAATATATATTATAGATTTTTTAAATTTAGGAATGTGAAAAAAATTATGAATGATTTATAAATTAAGTTAATTATAAGCATGTTATAATTTTTTATAATATAAACTCTTCCACACTGTTTATTATGTGGAATTTACTTCAAATATATGATATTAATTGAAATATAAAGATTCTATATTAAAAATATATTTTAATAACAATTTAAATTATCCAAATATATCTTATATAAAACATTGATAAAATAAATCATCAAAAAAAGATTTTGATGTGGTTTAAATAATCTAAAATATATATTCATTAATTAAAACTATTAAAAATAATAATTATGAACCATATATAAATAATATAAACTCTAATATTTTATGCACATATTTTTTAATTTCTTAATATTTTATCAATTATAATAATAATATACATATAAAAAATATTTATTTATCATATAATTCATTCCACAGAAGTGGTAAAATGAATTTCAATATTAACATTTAATATTTTTTGATATTTATCAATTAAATATTTCATAAGAATTTAAGTAATTAATTATAAATATTTTAATAATTAATAAATTCTTATACAACTTTATGAAATATTAAATATAAAAAATACCCTTTTATATGCTATATATTATTTATAAACCATTTATTTATATTTAAAATTGAAGACATTGAATTGTTTTTCCATTCTCAAACCCTATATTGGATTGAATCCTTGTGCATAGATAAATGACCTATGATAATACATGGATAAAATTTACATATCCATTTAAGAACCTATATACAAATAACTGTGTTCCAATATAGTATTAAACTTGATGTATATTTTTGATAAACTAAAGGTGTCTAGATTTCCTGAATAAAATTAATACAGCATTGCATGAAATTAAAAACGTGCATCTGAAAATCGATATAGGAATAATTCTGATTAATGATACTTGTGAAAGGAAAAAAACATGTTTGTAATAACCTATACAAAAGTAGTTTCCTATGGTATACATGAGTAAGGAAAATTTGTGCTAATCTCCTTATAGGCTTAACATGAGTTACGATTGGCATCACACTATATTAATAAAAAACTTCGTAGGAATAACTCATAACCTATGTAATATTAACCATATGATACATAGAATTAAATATTTCATTATAAAGATATATAAATCCAGAACATACAATATTGGGCACTTTGTTTCATTAACTCATCATGGAACTCCTAAACATAAAAATAACTTTATGAGGAGTTTTCCTTGATCAACAATAACAATGATTTATTAATACTTGAATTATAGAACATATAACAATAATTCAGTTCCTATAATAATACTATGATAATAAAATTTCTATATATAGTCATTTTTAATGTTATACATCAAATATTTTAAGATGATACAGTGACTTGTTTTTTAAAAATCATAGAAATATTCAAATTATATCATGAATTAGTGAATCTAAAGTGTTGGTAAAACTATAATACCATAGTTAGGATTCTACTGATCAAATTAATTTATTTAATATAGTATAAGAAATATGAAACCATAAACTAGGATCTATCATGGGTGAAAAACCTGAAACCGCGAAAAGTATAAAATAATGAGAAAATATGTGTTCCTTTCCCTATAAATTATAGTGAAAATTGTATCGATTATATATACTTACTGAAGGTATCATAAGGTACTCTATAAAACTCTTTTATCTATGAGGGTAGTAATTTAAATATTAGTCAGGCCATTCTTGAGTTTTCCGTGAATTTATACATGATTTTTATAATCCATGAGTAAATTTACACTCTTAATTATTTTATCTAATTAATTAATCTATACTCTGTGTGTTTCATCAAAGGAAAAATTCACATATGATGATATCAATCTATTATAAATAATCAATAATTAATAATTAATATTTTAACTACCATAAGAAGGTAGTAAAATTCCATATTTTATCTATGTATCGTAATGAATTATATACCCAAATAGTATATTTCAAGAAATGATATCATATCATATTATATCTTATATCATTACAAACGGATATTGTCAAACAATATCATATATACATATCATATCATATTCCATTAATATTAAATAAATATCATATAAATTACACTATAAAACTAATAGGTTTAATATTATGGAGATTATATCTGACCAACTTATTTTTTATACATCGTTCAAAATCACATATCAACAATAATCTCACATGATACACTTATAGACACATAATAAATCATCATCTTCATAATTAAATGGAAAATTGAAACACAGGAAGTGGTGAGAAAATATTCTTAGAAATGTGTTAATATAATATATATCAATACAAGGTCATAGTTGATAAAAATATAGACATGTGGTTTATAATAATGGTATATAATAAAAAATTAGGAAATTTTATGTCATGTATCAATTCAAATACCATCATCACATAGTGGATAGTTTCCATTGGGGGATTTGGTTTTTGTATATTCCCATAACTATAGTGGACATCATTCCTTAGGGGTTTGGGAACACTACATATTCCCATAAACAAAATGGATCGATTCAAACATGGATTTGGATTCACTACTAATTCCCAAAAAAAGAGTTGATAGAGTCCCTTTGGTATTTTATTTCACTCCTCATTCTAAATCATCTCATGATATATAAAAATTTACCCAATGTATTGGAGGGTTATATAACGTTGGGCCCACCCATCACATACAGGATTGGGTTTACACTTCTGTCCTTACTATATCATGATGTTTAAATATTTAACCAATATATTTGAGGGATATATAATTCTAGTCTCACACATCACATAGTAAAAAATTATGCATTTTTGTATTAAATTAACATGATAACTTTCAAAATTCAAACATACCATAACTAACCCATGAAAATTAAACAGATTTCATAAGAATCTTAACAATGAATAGAATTGAATCATGTAAATAAAGAAAGTGTATTATTCCATTGAAACATATCTCCATTGAAATATAACAAAAATTAAAGTATTTTTACATAGGTGAAAAAACACATTATAATATCCATAGAAAATTTGTTTGAAAAAAAGAATAAATATCCTATATTTTTCAAAAATAGTCATTCTAAAAGTAAGTAATTTGTAAGAAAACCCATTTCTGAAAAATAATTACAATTTAAAAAAATTAATATGAAGAGTGTATGAAAAATGGAAAAGGAATATTTTTAATTAAAAACATTGAAATTGAAAATGGAAATGCTTGTATAGAAATTATTAAAAAAAGATTTCATTCAAACGTCTGTAATAAAAGTAAAAGTCAATAGGAAAGGATATTATTTAATAATAAAAATACAGATAATAAAACATATAAAATAATTGAAATATGTGGATATGGAGGAGAAGGATCCTTAAAAAAAGAAGAGATATCATCAAATCCTCTAAAAATAAACCTTTAGATTGAATTTTAAACTAAATACAATGTAAATAAATATAAAAAACCTAGAAATAAAAAGAGAAGATAGTATATGAGATATTATATGGGAAAAAATTCCCCTAATTAAAATTTATTCATAAAAAATATCCATTTCAATGAGACATTATAATCAAATCATTTCCCCTAAAATTCTATTTGGACATAAGTTCTCTAACTCTATTGAAACCTTGAAAAATCACTTAGATATCTTATTGTACATGTGAGATTTGGGACACATTCATGCGTCCAAAGGTTCTAAATCAATGGAGTGTATTTTTAAAAAGATAATTTTGGTAGGTATTTAATATGAAACCATTATAAATTTTTAGTATGAAGTGGTTAGATGATGGGTCCTTTTATAAGTGATCTGGAGTGGCATTTCCCAAATACTCATTACATAGTGAATAAGGAATGTAATTTATCATGGAAAGTGGATCGAAAGTTGATAAATAATGGGGATAGGAAAAGGGTAGGCCAATAATCACCTCATATACTCTTTTATAGATAACATATTGTTATATTTTGGGTTTTTAGTCCTTAGTTGAACACTTTTACCTCATTCTACCTTTTTCATTCAAAATCAATTTGTACCTCACTAACAAAATCTTATGCATAAAAAGATAATTGACCTCTATACCAAATTTTTACATAATGATAAAAAATATAAAATCAATTTTATTATATTAAATTCATAAAAGTGATAAAAATTAATTTTAATAGTGGAATTAAAAATGCATAATTTTTTTGAAGAAAAATAAAACCTTTATAATAAAAATTCATAAAAGTGATAAAAATTAATTTTAATAGTGGAATTAAAAATGCATAATTTTTTTGAAGAAAAATAAAACCTTTATAATAAAAATTCATTTATTCTTACTCTTTACGAAGTAATAATGACTAGATGACTGGAAATTTATTTTAATATATATATATATAAAATTATTTCTCTAAAACAACTTACTAATATATATTATTTTAATTTATTAAATTAAAAATTCACAACATATACAAAACAATTGTTTATAAAATATGTTTTTTGATATTAATACTGATTAATCTCATGCAATTAATTATTTATCTTGTAAATATTAAAATTTATTAATCTATTATTATAAGAATAATTATTTATACTCATAAACACATAAACGTATTCATGAAAAACAATAAAAACAATAATAACATACAATGAATAAAAATTCATTTTTTATTATAATGAATTTTATATGATTATGATCCTTTTATTTCAATAATGAATAGTTTATCATTTATAAATTAATTAATTTTTTAATTGTTTACTAATAATTACAAAAAATTAAAATATCTATTGGATATAGGTTTGTATAATGACCCTACATCCCATGACCATATATCTAATGACTATAATCCCAATTACCATATACATAATGGTCATATTATTGTCTTATATATAGCATTACTTTTATCTCTGAAATCAATAATCATATTATATAATTTAATTTTATATAATTTGATAATATTTTTAACAAATTTTATTCATTCTTTAGTTATCATTGGTATTATAATAATTATGTTAGATTGTAATTATGAAAACTTTATTACTATAGTATTTTTTCATTCGATTAGTTATTTTATGAAATATGTTATGTTTTTATCAAATAATAATTTCTTTTAAATTATAATATTTAAAAAAAATTAATTCATCAGTTTCTATTTGGTTAAATGTTTACTTTATCACAATGTATTAAAAACATAAGACTTATTTAAATTTTAATTCATACTATGATGATTTGGTGCTACACATTATCCTCATTTTAAGTTCCCCATTAACTTCTTTAAACTAATGATTCCTCTAGAAATATTTAATTATGATATTGGTGGTGTTTCATGGTACAATATCTCTATAATCCATGATTTCTACTTTTTGTTCCTCATAATAAATATAATATTTTTGTGGTATTACCTTTGAGTCTAGTAAATATGAAGGACCGGCTATATACTTCCAAAATAGTGATAAGTGGATCATGTAATGCACTTAGGATAGGTTCTATGGATGTATAAGATTATAAACTACTATCCCAACATGATAAAGTATTTCAAAGGTGCTAATATATCTAGGGTTCAACTTTCCTTTATTCATATTACTAATAACCCACTTCCATTGTGATATTTGTTTGAATACATCACCTCTAACATCAAACTCCAAATCTCACCAACACATTCCTTTTTTTTAGATTTAGAAATTTTAAAATTTGACTGGAATTGTATTAATCTCCACTCAAATTTCTTGAGAGACATTAGGTATTAAATTTTTACACTCCCGAAAACAATCACATCCAGTTGGATTTATAAACCTCTTCCCATAAAAACCCGCATATATTTCCATTTGAATTATAGAATGGAAACTATTGTTATATGAGAACTCTACCATGTGATTTTGTTACACCCAAACTCCTATAAAATCTAATATGAAGTATTATAGAATTTTTTAAAGGGATACAATGGTCAAATCATATTGATAACTTGTTTGACGAAGATAAGTAGTGTTGAAGCTCATCTCTATTTTGTATGCAAGTTGAACACTCCTCTTGAACATCAAGGTAAACATCACATATAGACCAAGTACAATTCAGAGTGGTGCTACAAACATAATTTTAACTCAATTTATACATATATTTTAATGTTAATTGATCATGAAATGATCATTAATTTTAATAAAATCCACTGATTTCATAATTTTATCAACTATAACCCAAATGAAATTATTGCATTTAGTTGAATTTATACTTTTTATGTTGAAATCAATGGGGTCTCTCTCCAATTTATATTGATTTTATGGTTATTATTTCATCATCCCTTTAAACTTATCACTCTACCTCAAATTTACATCTTACTATGAAGAAATATATATATCATTTAATCACCATTATGATGTTTCCTCACTATAAACGACCCTTTTTATCTTTATACATATTTATTCTTCTAATATGGATAAATAATGA
Source organism: Viscum album (assembly GCA_963277665.1). Taxonomy (NCBI): domain Eukaryota; kingdom Viridiplantae; phylum Streptophyta; class Magnoliopsida; order Santalales; family Viscaceae; genus Viscum; species Viscum album. The sequence goes on along the minus strand of OY728125.1, from coordinate 1,412,576,323 downwards.
TGAGATGTGTGCATAATCCAATAACAACATGAATTTTGGCATAGAAGTGAAACATTTATGTTTCTAAAATATTATAATTCTTATAATTCCAAGGATAAAATCTAGAATATTAAACACCTTATTTTACTACTCTAAATCCTCCTTGTAAACCACTTCAATCATACCATAGATAGATGGTATAAAATTAATTTATAAAAGATATGATTTCTCTCAATTCATTATGATTCTCGTGTATATCCATTGAAAATCCGTCATAGTTTGATTTATTTCAATCATTGTCATATATAAGGTATCATGGTACTTCAATCTCAAAGCCTCAACTACCTTGTCTATCTTAGTCAGTTGGTAATGTATTGACCAGTCAAAACATTTTATTAACTCAAACAATATTTTTTCTCACATGTTCAATTCCTTATATATTTATATATAATTTAATTCCATAGGGTAAAAATATATATTTTAATTTTCATAATAGATACAATTCCTTCATATCATCAATTAAAATTTCCCCATCGTTGATCTTGATCATGAAAAATGTAATATTTCTCAAGTACCTTTAATTGAGATGATACATAAGATACCATCTTGTAATTTTTAACAAGGAAACAACATACCTCATTCTTTTGTTCATAACTATAATACAAAAAACCAATATCCACACGAGGGAAGTGTGAGTAACACTATAGTGAATAATATTCTATAATGATAATTAAAATTTTCATTGCATTCTTACATATAGAGGATATTAAACCCTTATTATTTATCTTTGTTAGTTTATTGGATAATATTGATATATTTCACAAAATTATTTAAAAACAACTAGAAAATCCATAGAAAATATGGATTTATATTAAAATGGTTATTATGATTTATTATTAAATTACCATTATCTTTGAAGGACTAATATATGTAACCTCACTTTCTATTACATGGACCAGAAATGATACTTTATATATAAATAATTTAAACTTGTAAAATTAGGTATATATTTTATCAATTATCAAGTTTTTTAAAAAATTCCTCTAATGATCTATATTTACTTACTTTACATAGAATATATGAGAATAGTACCTATAAAGACAACCTTAAATTGATCAAGGTAATATCTATGGACTCCATTCATAAGATATATAAAGGTATTAGGGGAATTGTTATGTTCATGTGGCATAACGATTCTAGTATATGTATATTATAAGAAATTTTCTTGTGGGTAAATAACTTATTTTTACATTTAATTGATCTTATCTCTATCAGAGGTTAATAATTCAGAAGTATTGATTCCCTCAAAGTTGATCAAATAAGTCATCCACTAGGGATATACAATACTGGTTATTTACTCTGATATTTTTATGTTCATGATAATCAATGTAGAGAAGAATTGATCCATATTTATTTTTCGAAAAGAACGTAGGAAAAACCCATGGGGAGTATTTAAGTCATATAAATATTTTTCCCCATTCTCAAAGATTTTCATCTTCAATTACCCTAATTTAATCTAGATCATTCTATAAGTAGTATTTAATACATTCATTATAATATCCCATTACATTGATCAGGTAATTTTTTCCCTCTCTTTAAGTTCCCTTTTGGTTCAAAGTCTTTAGATTTGGATTTTTGGATGTTATACAGGCTTTAGCGAAGTTAAATGATATGTAACCATGCTACATATTGTGTAATGGTTGCTGAGTACAAGTAGTGAAATGGGAGATCACATTGGGATGAGTTACACATTGTGACTGGGGATTACATGACATGACTAGATAAATAGTCGGTTTTTAATATGAGGAGATGGGTTTTCGGTGTACTTATCCATCTTGGACTTCAAGATGTGACCAGGGGTTACATGTCATGACTCTACCCATGCCCAATTTTAAATCGCACATTAGGATTCTTTGGTTCGGTCCCTTCTCTGGCTCTTCGTTTCTCTCGACCCAAGGCTCTTTCTATGTGATTTTCAGAGGCTCCTTTTATCCTAGGTCAATTCATTCAGCATTAGTTCTCCATTGGGGTTTCAATGCATCTCTCTAGGGAAGTGATCCTTCTAGTTCTTCATTTCAAGTGATCATAGTAGTTCCCTAGATTTGCAATACCAGATCCATTTATCTAAGTTGGAATTGATTGATTACCATGAGAAGAAACAAGGATAGGGGGAAGTAATTGGTGTCCAATGAACTTCCATCACACCCGAGAATTCACAAAAAAAAACATGCCCACTACTGAGGATAAATAATGGAATATAAATTGAAAACATGATAATAATTCATGATTAGAAATAATTTTCCACAAATCATCAATGAAAAGAATTATCATATCCATATCAAAGAACAAGCTACATAAGATCCAAGATGTCAAGATAGTCTCAAGACCATATTGAGAATTCAAAATTTTGTTTTAAATTTGAAATAAACAAATAATTGTGAAACCAAAAAGAATTTTTTTTACCTATTAGCTTTAATGTTTTCACTTCAATATGTTCATGAAGGTCATGTGATATAATCATCAATTCCAGCATGAATCTGGATATGATCTGATGTTGATACCATCTCATTATCACAAGATCCAATCCACCAGCACCCCTCCCCCCACTCTCTCTCAATATAGGGTTTTGTGTCATTGTCAAATTCAGATCACCTTATTGAAAATCCTTAATGGGGGTTTTATATGTGCCAATTAGGTCAAAATTAGGCTTTTAATTAATGACCTGAAAAGGGACCATTCCTGGGACCGAAACCTAAATTCATGCACACCTCCTCTAGCTATAACCCATCAATTTATATACATATGTAGAGTCAAAATTTTCACATGATCTCTTATTTAAGAGATCTTGAAATCTGTGCCTGTTAGATAATAATTTATTTAAGTAATAAATATTTAAAAACCTTTAAAAATTATGTGGTTAGAATTCCACTAAAACTCAGTCTGAGGGTAAATTTTGTTCCTTGAGATTAATAGAACCATACAAAAAATTGAGTCCATATGGTAGGGTAAATTTATCATTCTACCCCATAAATGTACCTGGAACTTTGGAACTCAAAAATGAGCTTAGTCCAGATTGAGAGAGAGAAAATTGGGTTGCTACATCATTTAACAAACTAACATAGGATAATGGGAGTGTATTTGGCATTTATTTTTGATGTCTTCGAACAAGGCCTCAATTGTATAGTTATGATGTGTGACATTATACATTCCCTATTTATGAGATCTATTACTGTTTTCAACATGATTATTTATTTCTATTGTTATAGATATTGTATATTTTTGAATTCTGTTATATAGAAATTATATATTTATTTATTACCAACATATTATATACATATTTCATATTCTGTATTATGTTTGATTATACATTTCCCCTTATTTTTAATTTGAGATCATCCCTTTATATTATGTTCTCATTTCCCTAGGAAACCACGAAGAATGATACATGTGATATAACGATAAGAAATGAAGGAATAATGAATATTTTTTATGATGTGCTTTATATTCTAATGTATTGTAATGAGGAAGTATGTATCTAGTCTCACAATAGTGAACATTTGGATCTTTTGTATTGTGATATTTTTATTCTATTTCTAATTTAATAAAATGATCATCATTTTTTGGTAGGTGGAGTTAGGGTTGTTACAGTCTTAGGAAGTCAGGACATGAGAAAATGAATTTTTGGTTTAAATTTGTTTAAATATAAGGTTACCTTTCAATGTTTTCCTAGACATGAAAAAACTATTCATCACCTAGTGTCTCAAAATTATTACATTTCATGATTACTATGCATGATTTATCAAACCATGAATCATCAAAAATAATTTAAAAATTCTCAACTTTAACTATCTTCATTCAAAAAATTATTATTGTAATAACATATTTTGAAAATGGAAAATTAAAAGTGTGATAAATTGTGTATTTTTTATAATTATAACTTCTTTATGTTACAAACATTCATCAAATAATAAAAATTGAGAAAACAAGCTTGAATTATCACAAAAAAATTGGAAAATGACCAATAATTAATTTTTGACATGTAAGGAAAAATTGTACTTTAATATGATGTGTGATGTTTTTGAAGAACCTTTTTGATGTTTTGTTTTAACAGATTTTTGTTTTTGTCAACAACTAATCATTTGTAAAATAATGTTTTTGAAAAATTGGTGAATGTTGATGAATTTTCATACCCAAACACAAAGGGGGAGAATTCTTTTGAAAAAGTTTTTTATGGACACAAAGTATCAAACTGAGAAGTAATAGACACATAAGTCATCAAAAAGATGGAGTTATTGATCGAACACATCATCGGTCTCTGATCGATTGACATGAAGTGCAAGATTTATCAGACACAATATTTCTTTGAAAGTTAGTAGAAGAAATTAGAGAAATTCATAATGTTTTTGAATTGGTTGAATGAAGGAAGAAATGTATAGAGTTATAAAGTTCTTAAAATTTATAACCTAAAGTTAGATGATGATTTGATAATCTTGAAGCATTCATAAATCATGAATACTCTCATGATAAGTTCTTCTCAAGAAATGGAGGAATCATTAATATTGTATCAGTTCTAGGAATCAAGAAAATGTTTTCATTGGATCCATAAGTATTGGGAATAGAAGTTTTCAAAAGTATGAATGAGTTTTTGTTGATGAGGTTTGAATATTTTCAAAGTTAGAGAGTAGATTTTCCAACATAATTAAAATTCTATCATAATGAGATTCACATCATTATGAAAATCCCATCAGACTAAATCTGAGAAGTAAATTCAATCAGACCAACTCTGAGAAAGAAATTCAATTGGACTTACTATAAGAAAAAAAGTCAATAGTACTAACTCTAATGATGAAAATCAATTTAGAATCAGTTGAGAAAGTTCCATCGTAATGAGATAAATAAGATCTATCATAATGATCCAAGTAAGTTCCCATATAATGAGCAGAGGAAGTTCAATCATACTAAATAAATTTTAGGAAGTTTGAGAAGGCTGTTAGTAATAAGAATCAATATGATTCAATAAGGTTCCAGAAGAGTTGAATTGGTCAAACATGAAGTTTAAATATGAGTGAATTTTAGAGGTTTTTTAATTTGAGTAAGTAGAAAACGTTTTTCAGTTTCCTACCATTTCCATTCTCGGTTGACAATAAATAGTTGCATAGTAAATTTTTAATTTTCATCCTTTTCACATGTGAAAAGGGTTTATCACTTCAGATGTTGAGTTAGAGTTTGAATCAAAGTTGTTTTTGGATAGATATATCATTAGAATATTAGATAGTTTAAATTTTTCTTACCAGGATAAGGAAGATTAGACTTAGTAGTAGAGAAGAGTTTGAGAAATAAACTTTGATAAAAGGGTTCATTATAATAAGTCTATCATAATAAGTCAATTATACTAATGCAATCACATCTAGGTCCATTGGACTGAGTTTCTGAAGAGATTTTTGGGGAGAATTTTTTTTATGATATTTTCTTTTGTGGATTAATTTTTTGTAAGAAAAATTTGTAAAATTTCAGAAGTCATTATAATCATTAATATTGAGATATAGAAGGTGTCTAATGAGAGTTGGCACAATTTCTATTCATTTCTACATAATAGTGAATTTTCATAGACCTATAGGAGTGGAAATGGAAAGGATGTAGGTTCTCACAATGAGGTTGAACCTTGTTAATATCATATACTTTACTTGATTTTCTAATTTTGTATACATGATTATTTACTAAAATATGATAAGTTTATAAACTTTAACAGGTTTTAGGGGTTATGTTTTAAATTTATTAAAACTTATAAAAAGTGAACAACTGATTCAACCCCCCCTCTTAGTTTTTATTCGGTTTTTTAGAACTTCAAGTGGTATCAAAGTGAGGTTACCTTGTTTAATACTTATCATGGATAATATAAATTATATAAATAGTAGAGGTATTACAATATTTTATGGAAACAATTATCATGGATGATAAAATAGTGTGATTCTTTATCTTCTATCTCTTGGCCTAAATTTTTTTGATGCTGCTATAATTTGGTTTTCATCTTATTGATAAGGATGCCCCGATGACTTTTGTTGATAAGAGAAATATTGAAGTTGATAGAAAATATAGTAATTTTATCCTTATGTCTTAGTAATAAAATATTTATGTGAAGGTAATAGGTATCAAAACATTTTAGAGTATGTGGGATAAACTACAAAGTATTTTCAAAGGTAATACTAAAGTGAAGTAAGAAAAGATAAAAATATGGTATGGTAAGTAGAAGGCATAAAAATAAGTGATGAAGAAAATATTGATTAATACTTCATCAGGGTAAATGAATTTTTTTACAGCATTATAGGATTCGGAGAAGTTTTAGACGATTCTACAATATTGAAGAAACTTATGAGAAACTTTCTAGAAAGTTTTGATTTTAAAATTTCTTCTTTAGATGATAAATATTATTAATCACTTGATGAATTTCATAACTTTCTATTTTCTTATGAAATGAAGAAATCTCTAATGTTAAAAATAAAATGAAATATGAAATGGATTTTGAAGTCATGAGAAAAATGAAAATACAATATGTTGAAGATGTTGATCCTTATGAATCTTAAAATAAAGAGTATAGTGATTTGAATGAAAAAATATCATCTCTTATATCCAAGAACTATCGAAGAGGAAGAGGAAAGTATGGAGGTAAGATTCCTCTCAAATTTTTTGAGTGTGGTGTAAAAGGAAATTTTGATATGAATTATCCTAAGAATAGTGTTACAGAATATTGAGATGATTCTAATGAAAAACCTCAATTGAAGAAGTTGAAAAAAGTTTATAAATAAGAAAATTTATCCAAAAAATATTAGAATAATTTTACTAGGAACAAGAGAATTATTTTTAATAAGAAAGTTGAATAAAATGCAACTAAAAACAATTCTTCAAAAGATGAAAGTTTATAAAAGGATATAATATTCATTGAAAATTTTGATAATATTGAATATTCCTCAAATAGTGAAGAAGGAGGTGAATAATCTTATAGAGGGTGTCATCTTAGAAAATAACTTGTTGCATGTCTTTATAAAAATATATCTCTTAAGAAAGAAATCAAAATGATGAAAAAATATGGTGGAAAATTTGTTGAAGGTGAAAAATATGTTTTCAAGAGAGAAGAAGACTGCATCTAAGAGATATTATGTAAAAACTTATAATTATTGAATAAGGAAATATGGTTGATGTTCTTAGTAAGAATTTGGAAACTAAGGAAGAATAAGTTAACAAGTTTCAATCAAAAATTAATTATTCTAAAATCACCTTGAAGAAGATGAATGAAAAATTCAAAAAATATTCAAAACTAAAATCATAGACTTATAAAGTTGTTGAGAGAGTTTAAATCAATAATCAGGTGAAATCCTTACCCACAAAAAATAACATTTTATATGATCTTTCAAACATTTTAGGAGAGAATAATAGTATTAGGAAAGCATGGGTTGAGAAGGGATGTCAGAAACCTATCACATCTAAAAATGTTGAAAAATCCCTCATTAGGAAAGATATTCCATGCCCAGAGTATGATAGAGAAGAAATAAGTTATCAACCTTAACAAAGTTTCTACATAGAAAGGGATCATGGGATGTTATTCCATATTAGTTGGAAATAGATCCTTCCCAGTAGGGGATCTCTCCAAAATGATCCCTTAGTAGGGAGGGGGGTGGAGGGGGTGGAGGGTTTGAAAATAAAACTCCTAGGTATTTCCTTTCTCAATTAAAAAGACCTCATTTTAATAGAAAATCAAGATTTGATAGTTATTGTGGGTGACGTGGAACCTATGGTCATAGGGATTATAATTTATGGCATAACTTATATATTCCTATAAGAAGATTTGAACAGAGTAAAAGAATTATTGAAAGTATAATGAGTAACATTACTAAGTTATAATAAATTGAAAAGGTAAATTCTCAAGATATTAGAAACTTTCCAATGAAAAATAAATTTGATTTTCTGAAAGAATTATGTGAAATATGTGATCAAATGGTTCATTTTTCTTAAGAATGTTTGAATTCTCTTCCAGTACAAGTCTTATATTTAGTAAAATTAATGTAACCAAGAAAGAATAAAGTTAAAGAAAGAGATTTTGTTGTTGAGACTTCCTTGAAAGAAAGTAAAAGGAACAAACCATAGATACTTGATAGTGGTTGTTATTCACACATGATAGGTGATTTAAAAATTTGAAACATGTTGAAAATAATGATGTAGGTGATATTACCTTTGGGAATGATAGTTCTCAAAAAATAAAAGGAATCATAATGTATAAGATTGAAGTTGAAAATTTGAAATATAAGTAAGTCTTTTTTATGGAATAGAACATAACTTACTTGGTTTCATTTAACTTTTTGATAACATAAAATAATTTATCTTCAGAGGAAATTTTTTTTTATCAAAAGCGTTAAATATGGAAAAGTTATTACAAAAGGAGAAAGAAACAATGGTAATATCTTCCAAATAGTATAGTTTAACAACTCCTATCACTTAACTATTGAAAATGAAAATACGTTGTGACACCAAAGACATGGAAACCTTGTGAAAGAAAAACATAAACAAACTTTCTATGTTTGATGTTATTATAAACCTTCCAGAATTGAAAATAATATAATAATTTGTTTGTAAAACTTTTCAGGAAGATAAGATAACTAATAAAAGTCATAAGAGAGTTGAGATTCATTCTATCAGACCTCTTGAAATTACTCATTCCAATTTGTGTAGGCTGATGATACATTAATCAAAAAAAGTTTATTTTTTTTACTCTATCACGTTTATTGATGATTTCACTTGAATGACAAATATCATGTTAATAAAGAACAGGTCGAAGGCTATTGAAATGTTTAGATTATTTAGAAAATATTTTGAGAATAAAATGAGGGTTTACGTAAAAAAATTGAGAACATAAAATGGTACAAAATTCACATGAAATACTTTTGAGATTTATCTAAGGAATCATGGAATCAAACATTAGTATAGTACTTCATATAACCCAAAAATTGGAGTATCATAAAGGACGAATATATTTTTTTGGAAATGGGAAAAATCATTTTAGCATAATACAAACATTCAGAGTTTTATTGGAGGGAAGATATTATAACTATTGTACATGTTCAAAATAGATGTTTGTTGAGGCTAGAATCCAATATGACTCCCTAAAAAATGAGCTATAATAAAAAACATTTATTGAAATGCTTCAAGGGTTTGTAAGTCCATGTTTTATAAAAATAAAAAATATAGATCTTGTAAAGTTTGATGAGAAAGAAGAAGAAGTAATATTTATGGGTTATTCACCCAATAGAAGAAGTTACAAATGTTAGAACAAACATTTACAAAATTTGGTTGACTCATATGATGTAAAAGTTATTGAAAATCCAAATTACACAAAAAAAGTTTTTAGAAATGTGGAGGAAAAAAAACTAAAAGTTTCCAATGAAGATAACAGTGAGAAAAGTAATATACATGAAGATTCAGATGAATTTTTTGATGAGTAAAGTGAAGTAGATGGAGGAAATATAAAATTTACTACATTAAAAAAACATTTTGAGACTAAAAATATTCTTTAGAATCAAAAATCTCTTGTCCAAACTATAAAAAAGCTTAGATTATAAAATCAAACTTCATTTATTTCCAAGGTTGAACCAAAATCAGTTTTAGAATCTATTCTACACAAATAATGGGTTAATGAAATGAATGAAGAGTTGGATCAAATTGAGAAAAATGAAACATGGGATGTTTTTTTCAAATCCAAAATGGTAAAAATGTTATTGGAACAAAAATGGGTTTGCATAAACAAGTTGAATACACATGGACAAGTTTCAAAAAAAAGAAAGGCTTTCTTGTAAAGGCTATGAATAGGTGGAAGGTGTAGATTTTGAAGAAAAATTTTCCCCAATTTCAAGATTAGAAACTATTAAAATGTTTCTATCAGTGGTTGCATATTGAAATTATAAGGTTTATTAGATATATGTAAAGTAATTTTTCTTATATGGAGAGATTGAAGAAGAATTTAAAATTGAAAAACATTGTGGTTTTCTACTTGATAATGATGAAAACAAGGTTTTTAGATTGAATAAATCCTTGTATGGGTTAAAATAATCCCAATGTTCCTGGTATTCATAACTTGATAGTTCTTTGATAATGTTTAATTTTTCTAAAGGAAATGTTGATAGTAACTTGTATGTGAAATAATTTAACTTCATCACTCTAATAGTAATCATGTATATGGATGATATAATATTTTTAGGGGACGAAGAAAGAGTTTGTAAATAATTTGATGAGTAAATGAAAAAGAATTTTGAAATTTCAATGTTGGAATAATTAACTTTATTCATTGTATTACATGTTCAAAAAAAGAAAAGTATATTTTCTTATCTCAAGAAAAGTATTTCATGTAATTGTTAAAGAAGTTTGGGATAAAATAATCCAAAAAATATTATATTCTTATTTCAATGATCACAAAGTTGAGTAAATATTAATCAAAAAATAGTGTGAATCAAAAAGAGTTTTAGAAGCTGATAGAAAGTTTGGTTTATCTCACATCCTCAACTCTAGATATTTTTTATGCTGTGTCTTTGTGTGCTAGGTATAAAAATAATCTAGAAGAAAAACATATGTTGGTAACAAAGATAATTCTAAGATATGTAAAAAGAATAACTTAACATGAATTATTATGAAAAAGAAATTGTGAGATGAAGTTTCATGGTTATACTGATGTCGATTGGGCTATAGATTGTAATGATAAAAAATCAGCTTTTAGAGGAATATTTTTATGGAGATAATGTTTTTTAAGTTGGCATTGTATGAAGAAAAAATCAATAACTTTGAAAATAGTGAAATTAGAATATGTTACACCTACTCGGGATTTTACTCAAATGTTGTTGATCAAAGTTTAGTTGGAATATTTGAAAGTAATAGTTTCTATACCACTAAAGATAAATTGTGATAATCAGAGTGAAATTGATGTTTCTAAAAAACCTATCCAACATTCCAGATCAAAAAAAATTGATATATAATTTCACTTTATAAAAGATAAAGTTGATTCTTGATATGTTTTTCTAGAATATATCTTAATAAAGTATAAAATTATTGATATATTTACAAAATTAAAGCTAAAAGAAAGGTTTGTTAAATTGAGGCTGGAACTTCATGTGCAGCCTCCTCTAATGAATTCCTAAACCTTTTGATCATGTTGAAAAATGGGGATAAAAACTAAAAACTTTTTACTTTGTAAGAAGTTTTTAATTATTCTTTATTTATGAATCTAAATATATTATTATTAGATAACAGGGAAGATAATAATCAAGTGGGGAGAAAAATAAAGGTTAGAAAAAGATAAAAGTGAGGAAGAGTTTATCTTTACATGGCTGCAAAATTTTCTTGTCACTGAGGGATGGAATTCATTAAAAAACATTACTTTATCTAGTATTGTGGTGTTGGGACACTCCATTTTGATAAATTATATGTTTTTATAAAAGTTGAAAACTTTTATTTGTTTTAAAAATTAGTTGTGAAAAACTATGAGTGTTTGAAAAATGATGAGTTGTAAAAATTTGTTAATGAATGTTTTCAAACAAATCCAAAGGGGTAGATTGAAGAACCTTCATGATGTTTTGTTTTAACAAATTTTTGATAACTAATATTTTATAAAATAATTTTTTTAAAAAATAGGTGAAAGTTGTTAAATGTTTAAAACCAAACACAATGGGGGAGAAAAGTTTTTTGGGGAAAGTTTGTTTTCGGACACTGAGTATCGTACTGAGCAACACCAGACATAGAAGTTGTTAGAAAGATGAAGTTATTGATCTAACACATCATCAGTATCATATCGATCAGCATGAAGTTCAAGATCTATCATAAACAATGGTTTTTTGAAAGTCATTAGATGTAGTGAAAGAAGGTCATAATGTTGTTGAAGAGGTTTAATGAAGATGGTAATGTTAGGAGCTAGAATGTTCATAAACTTTCTAACCTAAAATCAGGTGATGATTTTCCAATCTTGGAGTTATCATAAATCATGAAAACTCTCATGATAAAAGATTTTGAAGAAATAAAGGAATATTAAATAATTTATCAGTTCTAGGAATCAATACAAAGTTTTAATCGAATCCATAAGTATTGGGCACATGTGTTTTTAGAAGTATGAATGAGTTATAGCTTATGTGGTTTGAAGTTTTCAAATTTGTAGAGTGGATTTTCCATTGTAATAAGAATTCCATTGTTATGAGGATCCCACCAGACTGAATTTGAGAAGAAAATTCAATTCTACAGACTCTGAGAAGGAAAGTCAATTGGAATGACTCTGAGAAGGAAAGTAACTAACTATGATGAGGAAAGTCATTTCAGAATGAGTTGAGGAAGTTACATAATAATGAGTTGAAGAAGTTCCATCATACTGAAGAACAATTAGGAAGTTCGAGAAGTCTAATTACTAAGAAGACTCAATATGATTCAAGAAGCTTTTAGAATAGTAGGAGTGGTCAAACATGAAGTATAAATATGAGAGAATTTCAAAGATTTGGAATTTGAGTAAGAGGGAAATCATTTTTAATTTCCCACCTTTGTCATTTTGGATTGCCTAAAAATAGCTGCGTAATACATTCATAATTTTCATCCTTTTCACATGAGAAAATGGTGGAGCATGGTAGAGGTTGAGTCAAAGTTTGAATCAAAATTCTTTTTAGATAGAGGTCTTGTTAGGATATTAGACAGCTAAATGTTTTCTTATCTAATTAAGGAAGATTGGACTGAGTAGTAGAGAAGAGTTTGAGAAATGTTGTTTCAGAAAATATTCATCATAATGAGTCCATCGTAATGAGTCAATAAAACTAAGACAATCAAACATAGGGTCATCGAACTGAGGTTACAGATAGAGTTTTTAGAGAAATTGTTTTTGTGATCTTTTCTTTTGTGGCTCAATGGTTTGTAAGAAAACATTGTAAACTGACAAGAGTCAGTATAATCATTCCTACTAGGAGATAGAAGGTGTCTAAAGGGATCTAGCACAAGTTTTATTCAGTTCTTTATAATAGTGAATTTCCATAGACCCACAAGAGTAAATATGACCACTACCACAGATCTGGGCAAGGGATACACCAGCTTTTATCACTACTAAACAGAAAGAACTGATAAAAGGGGGCCCTATATCAGTGCTAGCTAAAAGCGCTAATAAATCGACTATTTACCAGTGCTAAAAAGAATGTTGATAAAGGTTCTCCCTTTATTAGCGCTTTTTTAGCATGATAAAGGGTGGATTTATCAAACCTATTATTAGCACTGAAACAAGTTTTTAATAAAAAAATATTATTAATTTATATAAAATTATTATATATATATTAAAAAATAATGTTTATTTGTATAAATTAAATAAAAAATTCATGTTTATAATTAATATTTTTTTAATAATTCAAATATAAATATATATATATATATATATATATAATTTTTTTAAAAACAAATTCTAAGATTATAATTAAATTAATATAAATTTAAATAATTGTAAGATTATAATAAATTTAATTAAATAATAAATATATTTATTATATTTATTATATTTATTATATTCATTATATTTATTATATTTATTATATTTATTATATTTATAATTATATATAAATACTATTTAAATATACATATTTATAATTATAATTATAAATAAATAAATATATTCAATGAATTTGATCAATAAATATATTGATGTGTGAGTATAATTGACATTCATATATTTTATGTATTCATCATGAATGTTCATTTATACATTACACTCTTTTTATTATTCATGTTGTTCATATGTGATGACTCGTTTTTTATTATCTATACATTACCAGGTATACGATTCATTCATGTTATACCCATGAATCTATTATGTTATCAAAAATACTTATATAATTACAATAAATATATTTAAATAATAAATATATTTATTACATTTATAATTATTAAATTTTAATTATTTATAAATAATTTTTTAATATATTTATTTCTAATTATAATTATAACTATATATATATATTTAAATAATTATAAAATTACAATAAATACATCAATTATAATTTTATATATATATACAAATATTTTTAAATATATTTATTTATAGTTAAAATTATAAATATATATATATCTGTGTAAATAATTATAAAGTTAAAATAAATATATTTATTATACTTATAAAGTTATAAATATATATAATTAAATAAATATATTTAATTGGGAGATTCTGGTTTCTTGTAGATCTGGTGAAGTGAGCGGTGACCTTAAAGAGGCATGGGCGACTTTAGAGCACGAAAATGCGATTGTGTTATAGGTAGGGTCATTTCGGCGAGTTCTAGCGAGTTTCGGTATTGGGCTGGCAACGATGCGAGTCTGGGATGCTGGTTCGATGACGGTGCATGGGATGACATTTCAGGTAAGTCTTTGGCTCAAACGTGGCTGGTGGAATGATAATCATGACCAGCGACTGGCAGGGCGTCAAGTTCAGGTGAAGTGGGATCCCAGTTTTTAGGCTGATGAACCTCACTTTCTAGTGATGATCCTCTTTGGGATGCAAATCCATGATGGTCGCAGTAGGACCTTAGGATGCGAGTTTGACTTGGGAGGGTGTATGCAGTGTCCTCGGGATGGGTGTGTGTAGATACAAGCTGGCAAGATTGACTTTTGGCATCTGTATTTAAAGGCATGGTTATTCGACGTGGATACAGGATGGCAGATTGACTATCGCATATTTTTTGAAGGGATGATTTTTTGTGCTATAATGATAAGGATAGGTCAGGATGGTGACCTCGGTTGTAGAGAGAGATCCCTCAAGATGTAGGGTGGATGATGATTTCGGGACATGCAACTACAGGCTGGTGGAATATTTTTATCTGATTTCTTAGTCCAATGGAGGGGGTCTTTGGATCCCATTTGTATTTGAGTCTTTGATTTGGTTATTTTTCATGACTGGTGGTGCTCTCTGTGCCACATGATGTGTAATATTGCTTTGCTTTTTATTTTCATTAATAAATTTTTTGGATCGGGCTCTCGCTCGACTCCTGAACTTTCCAGGTATATTTATAAATATATACAAATATTGATAAAAAATAAAAAAATTTATTATTATAATTATAAATAAATATATATATTTAAATAATTATAAAATTATAACAAATATATTAATTATATATATTAATAAAATTACATATAATTAAATAAATATATTTAAAAATATATACAAATATTGATAAATAAAAATTATTTATAATTCTAATTATAAATAAATATAGATATATTTAAATAATTGTAAAATTATATTAAATTTATTAATTATATATATTAATAAAATTATAAATATAATAAATATATTTTTTATAATTTAATAATTATATATATATATAATTATAATTAAAAATAAATATATATTTTTATTTAAATAATTGTAAAATAAATAATTATAAAATCATAAGAAATATACTTATTAAATTTATAATCTTAGAAATATATCTAATAAATATATTAATTACATATATTTATAATATTATAGATATAATAAATATATTTCATATAATTTTATATTTATTTAAATGAAAATATATATTTATTTATAACTATTACTATAAATAAATGTATTTATTTCTTTATTTAAATAATTTTAAAATTATAACAAATATATTTATTATATTAATCATTTTATTAATATATATAATTAATATATTTATTATAATTTAATAAATGTAAATAAATATTTCTTTATTTATATTTATAATTATATATATATATATATCATATATATAATTTTATAAATATATATAATAATATGAATAAATTATTAACATTATATCTTTATGAGTGATTTTTTAGGGATGATAAAGTAATGTTTTATCATGACTTTCTAATTTAGTGTTGATAAAACATGCTTTTATCATCGCTTTTTAACTAGCGCTGATAAAAGCTTCACCCGATTTTATAAATGAACCATAACAGTAGGTTTCTTCTCTCGCATGCCTCAAGCTTTCACAGAAGCCGACCCCTGCATCATCAACACCTCCCCTGCCCCGTCCTCACATCTAACACTGTAGACCCCTCCTATGGCATCGACCCCTCCTCCGCTGCTGTAGACCCCACCACTGCAAAACCATCTCCACTGCGAACCCTCATCCTTCGTGAACCCACCTCCACAAACCCACCTATACCGCGCGCCGAACCCCACCTCATACTACTAACCCTCCTCTGCTATGAACCCTCCATTGTAGTGGACCCTCCTTCTCCTCAAACCCACCTCCACCAAGAACCCCACCTCTGATGTAAACCCCTCTGTGGCCTTTGCTATTGTCGTTTCCACCTACCATGACACCATTTCCACCAGACCCTATTACTGTCACTATAGGGATATGCAATTTTTTCAACATTATTATGAATTCTTAATATGTAGATAGATTTTGGCTTGGTGTTGGTCTATTCTTACATTACATTTAATATGCAAGAAATTCATTTGAATACCTTCAAATGGAGTGTCACTGATTCAACAACCCCAGTAGTATCATAAAAATCCTTTAAAACATCTATATATTCTATATTTTTCACAATAACATTGTTGGAATGATTTCCCAAAAAAATAGGGAAGTGAAAAAAACATTCACTTTAATGTTTTGATGTGTTCGTTAAGACGAGTTCATGTTTATGAACTATCTTTGAATTCAATTTTTAAATCCCAAAAAGAGTTAAATTCTAAATTGGTACAACATTTATAAATTTGAATAGAAAAATATATTCTTGTTCTAAAAAAATATTGTTTTCTATAATTGGTTATCCCACATAGACTTGGATATGAATTACCCATGGATCATTGTTAAGAAACTTGTGGTTCCACACTTCTATCATGTAATTATTTGAGTTAAATGAAAATGGAAGAACAAAAGGGGAGAAATTTTTTCCATAATTTAGATGAAAATGGGGGATACGAATTTTTCCCTTGGCAAACCTTCCCATTTATTTATGTAATGAACATGTGGAAAAAGTTTTTCCACTCCTTTTTATTTATTATGATTAAGAGGGTGTAAAAATGTGAAGTTTTTTTGGCATGTATTAAGAGTAAATCATTTCAATGGAATTGAAAATAAATATAAAGGGGGTGATTGAATCTCCTATATTTATGTTTCATTATATTTTTTCAATAGTTATCAATGAACATTTCAATATTAATGTGGATAATTTCCGTGATGGATTGAGTATCCAACCAATTACATGTAGATTTGAGGTGTTCCACCTCAACTATGGTTATAGAGATATATGAGAGTTTCTACTACCAAAAAATATCTAGTTGGATAGATTATAGTTTGATGATATAAGATTAAATTATTAAATGTACTAATCTTCAGATAAAAAATGACAAGTACTAAAGGAAGTTTTCCAGTGTTGTCTACAGTAGTTTGGAAAGAAGTTTCAAGGAATCCAGCTACTTGGATATATTGAAAATTCCCAAGTGGATCTTTTAAAATTATTTATGTGTTTTGAAATGTTTCTTAAAAAAATATATGCGTTAAACATACCCTTTTCTATTTTAAATAACTTTAAAATTATTTAAACACTTTTCATGGACTTAGGTTGCATGACAAATTTTTGTCAACTCATCCAATTGGCTTTTATAAAGGTATGTGAAGGTTTTGAAAGCATATTTAATGTTGATCTAATTTTAATAAGGGTTATGTGAATTTTTAAATGAAAATTTATAAAATAGAGAGGGTTGTTGCTCATTTTAAATGATTAAGACTACTGGGTCATGAAGTTTCCTTGAATTCTTTAAAAAAGGAATTTTGGTTTTGTAAAAGAGTTCATGGAATTGATTGGTTTATTTTAAGAAGGGTGTGTTATTTTAAAGAAACAATTTTGTAAAGAGTTGGATTTTTTAATGGGATTTCAAATGTAATTTTATAAATAGTTTTCAAAGGTCATCTAAAATGTAGTTTTTCCATAATATTTTAAGTTTATATTTTTATAGAATTAGAAAAACTAATACATTATATTAGGAAGACAAGTAGATTAATTATAACACCATAGAAATGGCATGTAACTAACTCTATCCAACCCATTGGATATCTATCATGAACTCACTCCCACAAAAAGGTGGATCAATGTTTAACCCCATTGAAACTCCTAAACCTACTTTTCATCCTACATAATTTGTATAGTTTAAATAAGGGGGCCTAGTTTGATATGTCTATTTAGGAATTTTTCGTCAGAGGGATGTGATTGATTATTAATATGAAATTCTTTATTATTATTCATGGATGTGAAAATTGTCTCTTTCTTGTGAGGGCTTTAGAGTTGATATGTGATTTACTACTTATATTATATTAATTCATGTGATGATCATTGTCTTGTTGTTTGTCACTCCCACTTGTTTGGCTGTATGAGAACCCTATGAATTAAGAAATAGGTCCAGATGTATACTACACTAGTTAACTCACACACTAGCTAGTTTACACTAGTTATATGTTTTGATTAGTCTATAGAATTGTTCCTAATGAGGAATGTTTGGGTAAGTCAGGTGAATTTTCTATTTTCTTAGGATTCAATATAGGATGACTATTGGCTTCATTGTTCTGTGAGTAAAAAATGAAGGAATAATTGAATTTCCTCTATGATTTTTATACGTTGCAGATAATAGAATTAGAACCAGTAAAGATGGATCTATAGAACAATAAGATTTACCATCTAAAGGAGAAAGTAGATGATAAGAAATAGTGAAAGGTGTCTATAGTTATAAATATATTTCAATAATTATAAGGATTAGATTTCAATTATATTTCCTTTCCAATTGTAAATCATATAATAATTCAGATGGTTCTCAGCTTGGTTTTCATTTAAGGTTTATTTCTAGAAAAAATGGATGTCATGATTATATTACTTCATGGATATTCGGAGAAAGATATCTATATAAATAAACTAGAAGGTTTCATGATAAATAGAATAGAAGGTTCAGTTCCAGTCTCAAATGGAGTTTTTATGGACTTAAGTAGGCACAAATATAGTGTAATTAGAATTTCAATTCCTTCATGGTAGAATTAATGTTCATGTAGTGTAATGTAAATAATTTCTACTATATGAAGGTGTATGATGATGGGATTCTTGTCGTTTTACTTATTTATGTAAATGAATTTCTCTTATTTGGACCAATGAAAGAAATTATGGAAGGGTTGAAGATTAATTTATCTAGAAGATCCCAAATAAAGGACCTTGGTTCTGGAAAGTGGATATTATGGATAAATATTGAAAGAGACTTAAATTCTATAACTTTTTTTAGCCTTGGTTAATTTTTATTTCAATGATTTGTGTATTTATTTTGTTAGATGTTAATATTTCCTAATCAAATAGGATGGATAAGAATAAAGAATGGATGTATGCTAGTCATCTGAAAAAATAGTATAAAGATGGAGTTATAGAGTTCATAAAGTTTGAAAAAGATTGTGCATATAACCCTTCTCAAATCCTTTGTTCATATTTAGGATATTTTTATTCAATAAAAATTAGACCATAGGATTTAAAAGAACAATTGATCTAGCATGGAATAGATTTAAGTTATAAATTATGGAATAAACATTGTGAAAAAGAAAATTTAACTAGTGAATGGGATAGAACTGTATTTTATGGATCATCTAATATGATTAAAAGTAAGGAAAATGAAGAAAAATGTATTGATGATGTGATAATATGTGTGAATGATGATAAATATCATATTGAGAAAATGAGAAGGAAAGTTTAAGATGAACTTTGTGATTTCCTAAAATTGTTTGAGAAGTTAAAGAGTTGTGGAAAGATGCCGTTATATGCTAGTTTACCTAAATATAAAACATTTTCAGTCATACTAAAGCTATATAATTTTAAAGTAGGAAACAGATGGCGTGACGCCAGTTTTACAGAATTACTTGCCCTCTTTAATAAAATTATCCTGGAAGATAATGAGATCCTGATCCGAAATTATGATGCCAAATGAATGCTACAGTCAATGGGTATGATCTCTGAAAGAATAAATGCCTTCCCAAATAACTATATACTATTTCTAAAGGAACATAAATCACTTATATTATTCCCAAAGTGTGATGTTTCTCAATACAAGAAATATGAATATGATCCTACGAAAGTTGTATGGTACTTTACAATAATTCCAAGGTTTAGGCGCCTATATGGAAGTGATGAGATTGTAAGTCAATTGACATGGAATGCAGATATAAGAATTAAAGATGGGAAACTATGGCTCCTAAAAAATATTCCTCGATGGAAGAGAATTGATCATGAGTATCTTCTATTTTGAAATTGTCATGACCCGACCCTACCCGGGCTCGAGCCACAACTACCCCAAGCCCGCCTCTATAGGCCAGGGGCTGGCGACAAGTGTCGAAGGCTAAACAACTCAGGGAGGCCTTTGCCTGAGTACTTGTACACACACACACACATCACACACAATGAAAAAGTGCAGAGTAAAAGAAAAGACAAGTAAAGAAAATGGAAACTGCTATAAATAAACCACAAATGTGCATCGACCTCTAAACAGTACAAAGAAAGCTGGATGTAAACTAAAATGGAAAAAGGGAAAAACATGCGCCCAGCCAAAAAAGTGCCACAACCATACAACAGGTAAACAAAACAAACAGCTGGAAGGGTCCCCCACCTAGAACTCGACTCCGACGACCGCACGCGGTCCAAGCTTCCAAGCTCCTCTGAATTCACGCTCCACCTATCCGTCGTCTGCAAGGTCACACCAAGTGTGGGCAAAGCCCAAGTAGGGGTGAGTATAAAAATACTCAGTAGGATACCCCGAAGGATCGAGGGAGCAACAAAGGGGGTACCAAAGGGTGAGCAGTAGAGGAAACAAAAAAAGTAAAGGAGTACAACCGAGAGTACAGTAAAGAGTAATAGTAGAGGGCCCAGCTCAACCCAACAAGAGGAAAGAATGTAGACTCATCCAGAAAAAAGGAGCTGGAAATGGTGAGAAGATGAACTTCTCGTCGAGTCTTCGCTACCTATAGCAGGAGAGTAGACTCATCCAACTACGAGAAATTAGACACGGAAAGCACGTGGCATACCCTGTGCGTCTTCGCCTCTCCTTGAAGGAGAGTAACGAAACCCAAGAAGTGGGTACTGGAACAAGGTATATACATACAAATATTCTCAACAAGAAGCTCAAACAAGGTCGTAAGGGGATCTCCATCCCGTAGCTCAGCCCAAGAAATGTGAGTCGCCAACAGTCCCAGAAGTAAACACCATCGATGCCCATCATCCCGCAAGTCTGCCCCGAACTACAAGTCAAGGGAACGAAATCACCGCACCTCGACACTATCCACTTTGGGCGGCACTAACTCTGTTACACGATTTTAGGTCGTGTCACAAGGATGCTTCTCGGTGGGGAAATCTCCCCTCTCAATTGAGATTTCTAGGTTAAGTCAAACCACACCTCGTCACTGCCCCGCAGTCGAGAGGTCTCCTTGAATTCAAGGTCATTCCATCGTTGACCCATACAACCAATGGTCCCACTACGGTAATCACGTAGGAAAGTCACAGACTAGCCTAGTCGAAAAAATGAGTATGGAATGTCAATGGGTGACCCACTGACCAGCCCTGCTGGAGGGTAAACCCTAAACAGATATCGGGGACCCACTACCCAGCCCTACTGGAGAGTAAAACCTAACCAGATATCGGGTGACCCACTACCCAGCCCTGCTGGATGGCAAACCCTAATACATCATCAGGTGACCCACTGCCTAGCCCTATTGGAGGGTAGACACTAACCAGATATCGGGTGACCCACTTCCCAGTCCTACTGGAGGGTAGACCTGGAATAAGTCGACAGGCGACCCACTGCCCAGCCTTGCTGGAGGGTAGACCCTAAGAGGTCATCAGGTGACCCACTGCCCAGTCTCTGATGGAGGGTAAACCCTAAGAGTGTCGGGTGAACCACTGCCTAGTCTCTGCTGGAGGGTAAACCCTAGAAGTTAGTGAGCAACCCACTGCACAATATCTACTGGAGGGTAAACCCGAAGAATCTGATGAGAAACCCACTACCCAGCCCCACTGGAGGGTAAGCCCGAAACTTCTCTGGCCATCTCCACTGGATGGTACTACTGGCGGGCCATGCTCGAAACAACCTCAGACCTGCTGGAAACAACCTCAGAACAGGACAAGGGGAAAACTCAACCCTTCTGGTCAACAAACAAGAACAGAGGAACCCTCTACGTCACGAGAGGTCAAAAGTACCTAATGTAGAACACAACACGCACATGGGGACCACACAACATGTGACCCCAAGTCAACCCCAACCGAATGCACAAACGTTCTCAGGTACAAACAACCACATGTACCTCCAAGCATTACCGTGTACTCCCCTAGTATACCACGTTCTATCCCAAAGGCTATCGTGCACACGACACCCAACGTCAATGTGAAGGCGTAACGTAACAACTCCAACCGGCCACCTCAACTACTGAGGTAGATCCAACCACATATCTTTAAACACCAAACTCACTCTCCTAGGAGTGCACGCGATCACACGCCAAAGTTCCATTACAAACATGGTAGAAGAACCGCCGCCAGGGAACCTTCACATTCCACATGTAATAAGATCGTGCAAGAGGCTTCTCACGCCTGAACAGATTACACCGTTGTAATCCTCGTAGAAAAACACGTGAGATTGACTACTTACTCGCCTCAAACGGATATCTGGCGGAAAAGTCACCAACACCGCCTCACGCCCGAATGACATCTCGTGATCCTGAGTCTCGGCCCCGAAAACTGTTGGGCACATCACACCATTGTGATCCCCTTAGGAAAACACGTCAAAAAGACTGCTCACTTGAGCGCAACATACATTTGGAGAAACAGATGCATTCTGGCACACCGCACACGAGCGGTGCTACGTGGGACCTGCATCTCGGTCCCAAAACACAAATAATGGATCACGTTGTTGCGATCCTGTCAAAAAAGTACACAAATTTGACTAATCACTTGTCCAAAACGGACACCCGGTGATAATGCTGAAAACCACCATCAACTCCCGAAACATCCCTCGCGGGGCCCGCACCAGCGTCCGGAATTAGAGAGGAAAGACTGCACCAAAGAGATGCCGTTGAAAAAAAACCCAACATCGACTGCTCGCACGCCCTGAATAGATGTTCGATGAAAAAGTTACAAAACGATGCACGCAACTCAAAAGACGGGAAATGGGGCCCATGCCTCAACTCCGATTTCGACGCCCGAAACAAAACTGGAAAACTCCACCTCGGCACAAGGGTCCCAACGCCACTGACGACGCTCAAAACAGGCATCGGATGCGTCTGTGCCGTCCAAAACAGGATCCCACAAAGAAAACATCAAACCACTAAAAGACGCGTCGCGCCTCCGAGGTCCCTCATTTCGAGAATTAAAAATTCCTGAAACCATCTCAAAAACTTCGTCTCGGTGATACGGACTCACGGCCACAGATGGTGCGTCAAACGGACGCGCCATTTGGAAAATACGGCCCCCTGAATGCAAGGGGGCCCAAAATGGGCCGGTCCGGACCGGCCGGCCCGGTCCGAACTGGCGGTCTGGGCCCACCCGTCGCGGCCCGTCTCAACCTCCCCGCGTTGTGCTAGCAGGACCCGCGTTCGGAGGGTCCTTGCCCACGCCGCATGCCCGAGGCGGTCAGCGCCTCGGGCTCCTCCGCTGAGCGCGACAGCGCCCCCCCCCCCCCCCTCGCTGCATGGCTCCGGTCCTTGCCGCACCGGCATCCGCCTAAATACCCAAGCGCTGCCACATGCATCCAATGCCAAGGGACCTCGTCGCCTGCCATTGAAGCCACCCAAGCACCGCCGCCTTGGCCCATGCCGGCCTCCGCTGTCGAACCCCCAAACCGGCCGGAAAACACCAACAACCACCAATTCCTGCAAACTTCGGCGAACGACCGCGACACCATCCAAACCCGGATTTCAATATCGAAACAAGATGTTGGAAGCTCAAAATATTTTCTACACAACCATGGGCTTCACTCGATGTTTAAGCAGCAATTTGGCGGATCAAATTGAAATCAAAGTAAGTTCGAGAATTAAAAATGAAACGATAAACAGGATCCTACCTCGTTGGGCTTCGCCCGACGCTTCCCGCGTGATCCTCCGCCGCCGCAATGCTCCACCTTGACCAGAGTAAGAGGAGGAGGATGATAGGAGGTGGGTTTCTCCAGGGGGGGGGGGGTTCAACGGGGAGGAAGGGGAGGAGGAGAGAGTTTAAATAAATAAACCCTTTAATTAAAAGACTCGACCCCTGAAAACACCCGTGTCCAAAACCTCCGGTGCGGTCATGATTAAGCTCCCCGTAGGGTAAACACCACCTCCCGAGCACAACGGCGGTCTCAGAAGTTTAATCCGAGACTCCATTCAAAAGTTATAAAACTGAACATCCGAGGCTTCCAAATTACGGAAATGCCCCTAGGGCCATTTTTCACAGAAGGGCCGCGCCCACAAAGGTTACACCCCTAATAGGGTAAACGGAATGTTCTAGACTCAATGGTGCCCTCGGTTTTCCAATCCGATCCACTGTTTAAGAGATACTTGATTTAATATGTTAAACGAATATATTAATTATTTAATTTATCCGTTCCACATTCCGAAAGCGAGCGAGGGGTCCAAACGTCCCGCGACGGCATGTTTTATGTCGTTCCTAGGGTAAAAAACCCATTACAGACTCATCCGTACACTCAGATCTCTAATCTGAATCACCTTTTAGGATTTATCGCATTTATTTGGCGTTCTCAATGTGAACGCACTGAAAATTTAATTCCGGCCACACCGGGGCTCGGAATTGCACTCCGTCTGAGGGCGCTACTCTGGAATAACACCAGGAATATTCTAAAGTCCTTTGTAGCCAAAAAAGGGTTCTTACATCATTCCATACTTCAATATTTTCTTCTCCGAAAAGAAAAACTAGGGAACAACTCAGGGTACTAAGCCCACACCTGGCTCTCTCGTACCTAGAAGAACTCTTGCGCAGCTCTGCGCAACCACACACAGACCAAAGGATTGATCCGTTTAGGCGAGGTCTACTCTTTCCAATGACGAGCATAGGATCATGCACACATCTCCTCAGGTGAGTCACGTGGGAGACATTGTGCACCCACACCAGCCTTTGGAGTTAGGTCAAGGCGGTAGGAAACCTCGCCATCCCTTCGCATGATCTCAAAACGGCCCGATGGCTCTCGGGGGTAGCTCACCTCCCCAACTGAACCATTACCTCACACGCCGCGACTGGAATCACCGCCCGCACCTGGAACAAGGCCCGGTGATTCCCTCCTTCAGAATATTCATATGGTGAAACACCCAAGGATATCTGGTCACGCAAGATTTCATAGTCAATGTCTCGCAACCAAGGCCCTCTTACACGCTCGAAAGCGAAGGAGTCAACATCATCGACTAAAGAAAACGTCCTACACCTTTTTACCTTACCAACACAGGGCCACACCGATGCCCCGCGTCACCCTGGTAACAACCCAAGAAAGGACCAGGGAGAAAATCATTTCACACACGGAGTCTAACAATTCTACTGCAAAAAGTAGTAGAGTTTCATAGCGTACCTCTTATCACCTAGTGCTCCGCGGGATCGTAGACATCCAAATCTCGTGTCTGTCCGTGGTCCCAACTGTCAGCTCCTGGAGCCTGACGTGGACCGCCTAGTGGTGATGGGAAGACCTCGTAAAGTCATCCCCAACTACCATCTCCTCCTGCTCCGCTGCTAGCACCACCTCTCTAGGTGCTACTCCGATCATGGCGCTGCCTCCGTCGTGGTGGTTCACCTGCTGCCTGCCCAAAGATCTCTGCATGCCTGGTCAGGCAGTCCCATGCCACATGACCTCGACCATCACAAGAATAGCACTGACTCTCTCCAGGCTGCACTGGTTCCCTCCGGAGCAACTATAATGTATGACCACACCCCTGAGTCCGGTTGTCAGAAAGCCACCTGCGTCGAGGTTCTGCTTGCCGACGCCCACTAGCTACGGCAGACGTCTCAGCTCCAACGTGCCTCCTGCCACCACCAACTCCAGAACGTCATAGGAAGATCTCTGTCACCAGCGCCTAATCTAGCACCCCGACATATGTGGAAATGACCAAGGGTACTATGACATCACAAATCTCTTGATGGAGACCCTGCTCAAGCTTCCGTGCTCGGATGTTGTCGTCATGGACCAAGTCCAGGTAAAAGCGTGCATGATCTGCAAAACAAGCCGCATACTCATCCACCACCATACCTCCCTGTTGAAGCTGCAAGAGCTCCTGAATCCAAAAGGAGTGCAAGTAGGAGGGGAAAAACTCCTCACAAAACGACAACAGAAAGTCTCCCCATGAAAGTGACAACTCGTCAAGAAACTGAGTCACCAGACTCCACCAACGCCGAGCTGCTCCACGAAAAAGGTTGGCTACCAAAGCCACTCTCTGATATTTCGGCATCAGCATAAGACTGAAAAGGAGAACCACTGCCTCGAGCCAAACCTCTGCTTCCCGAGGGTCTGGCTCACCATTGAACCTCAGCGGTCCCTGCCCCTGGAACTCACGGAGCATGCTCAACCAGCGCTCAAGCTCAGCCTGCTCTGCTGAAGCTGTCTACTGCTCACCAGGTGGGGGTGCCGCTACCGGACCACCTAGAGAAAGGGGCTCACATTATGGGCCATAGACTGTGGCCTCGTAGCTCACAGGGTCGTTGTCATGAACCAAAGCTGTCATCCTGGCTAGCTGCCTTCGCAGATACATCTTGAATATTATCAAGGAGTGCCACGATCATATGAGAATATATGTATATACCAATAACAAAAATGAGGAGCTGACTCAAGAAGGACAATCAAATACTCAATCCTATGTGATGCACAAACCAATTTTCCTTACAAAAAGTGTCTTAACATGCTGAGTCGATAAGCGGGTTATCAAGTTCCTGGTGAACGGATACGTCGGCCACCGCACCATCACTGAACTCCCTAGCCTGAGAGTTGATCTCGAGAAATGTTGACATTGTTTCCCTAGGTCCCAACCGATTCCTCTTTTAGGGACGTCCGCACAACATCCCAAGGAATGAACCACCTCTGATACCACATTTTCACGACCTGACCCTACATGGGCTCAAGCCGCAACTACCCGAAGCCCGCCTCCAGAGGCCAGGGGCTAGCGACAAGTGCTAAAGGTTAAACAACTTACGGAGGACTTTTCCTGAGTACCTATACACACGCACACGCAGCACACTCAATGCAAAAGTGCAGAGTAAAAGAAAAGTCAAGTAAAGAAAAGGGAAACTGCTATAAATAAACCACAAATGTGCATCGACCTCTAAACAGTACAAAGCAAGATGAAGGTAAACTAAAAAAGAAAAAGGAAAAAACACGCACCCAACCATAAAAGTGCCACAACCTGACAACAGTTAAACAAAACAAACAGTTGGAAGGGTCACCCACCTGGAACCCGACTCTGACCACCACACGCGGTCCCAGCTCCCAAGATCCTATGATGTCACGCTCAACCTATCCGTCATCTGCAAGGGTACACCAAGTGCAGGAAAAGCCCAAGCAGGGGTGAGTATAAAAATACTCAGTAGGATACCCCGAAGGCTCGAGGGAGCAACAAAGGAGGTGCCAAAGGGTGAGAATTAGAGATAACGGGAAAAGTAAAGGAGTACAACCGAGAGTACAGTAAAGAGTAACAGTAGAGGGTACAGATCAACCCAACAAGAGAAAAGAAGGTAGACTCGTCCAGACACAAGGAGCTGGAAATGGTGAGAAGATGAACTTCCCACTGAGTATTTTCTACCTATAGTGGGAGAGTAGACTCGTCCAACCATGAGAAACTAGACACGGAAAGCACGTGGCATACCCCACGCGTCTTTTCCTCTCCTGGAAGGAGAGTAACTAAACCCAAGAAGTGGGTACTGGAACAAACTATATACATATACATATCCTCAACAAAAAGCCCGAACAAGGTCGTAAGGGGATCTCCATCCCATAGCTCATCCCAAGAAATGTGAGTTGCCAATAGTCCCATAAGTAAACACCATCGATGCCCAGCATCTTGCACGTCTGCCCTGAACTACAAGTCAAGGGACCCAAATCACCGCACCTCGACACTATCCGCTTTGGGCGACACTGACTCGCCCACACAGTTTTAGGTCACGTCACATGGATGCATCTCGGTGGGGAAAGCGCCCCTCGTACTTGAGAGTTCTGGGTTAAGTAAAACCACACCTCGTTACTACCCCACAGTCAAGAGGTCACCTCGAAGTCAAGGTCATTCCATCCCTGACCCATACAACCAAGGTTCTCGCTCTGGTAATCACGGAGGAAAGTCACAGACTAGCCTAGTAGAAAGGACTGAGTATGTAATGTCAATGGGTGGCCCACTGGCCAGCCCTCCTGGAGGGTAAACCCTAACCACATATCGAGTGACCCACTGCCCAGCCCCACTGGAGGGTAAACCCTAACCAGATATCGGGTGACCCACTACCTATCCCTACTGGAGGGTAAACCCTAATACATCATCAAGAGACCCACTGCCTAGCCCTGCTGGAGGGTAGACCCTAACCAGATATCGGGTGACCCACTGCCCAGCCCTACTGGAGGGTAGACCTGGAATAAGTCGACAGACGACCCACTGCCCAGCCTTGCTGGAGGGTAGAACTGGAACTAGACGACGGGCGACCCACTGCCCAGCCTTGCTGGAGGGTAGACACTAAGAGGTCGTCGGGTGACCCACTTCCTACTCTCGGCTGTAGGGTAGACCCTAAGAGTGTCGGGTGACCCACTGCCCAGTCTCTGCTGAAGGGTAAAACCTAAAAGTCAGTGAGCAACCCACTGCGCAGTATCTACTCGAGGGTAAACCCGAAGAAGTTGATGAGAAACCCACTACCCAGCCCCGCTGGAGGGTAAGCCCGGAACTGCTCTGGCCATCTCCACTAGATGGTACTGCAGGCAAGCCATGCTCGAAACAACCTCAAACCTGCTGGAAACAACCTCAGTACAGGACTAGGGGAAAACTCAACCATTCTGGTCAACAAACAAGAACAGATAAACCCTCTACATCTCGAGAGGTCAAAAGTATGTAAAGCAGAACACGACATGGACATGGGGCCCACAAGACGTGTGGCCCCAAGTCAACCCCAAACGAATGCACAAACGTTCTCAGGTACAAACAACCACATGTACCTCCAAAATTTCCCGTATACTCCCAGAGTATTCCACGTTCCAGCCCAAAAGCTATCGTGCACACAACATCCAATGTCAACGCGAAGGCGTAACGTAACAACTCCAACCTTCCACCTCAACGGCTGAGGCACAGCCAACCACATCTCTTTGCACACCAACCTCACTCTCCCAGGAGTGCACGCGATCACACGCCAAAGGCCCTCCACAAACATGGTAGAAGAACCGCCACCGGGGCTCCATCACATTCAACATTTATTAATATCATGCAAGAGGCTCTGCATGCCTAAACATATTACACCATTGAAATCCTCATCGATAAACACACGAGGTCGACTACTTACTCACCTCAAATGGATATCCGACCGAAAGGTCACCAACACTGCCTCACGCCTGAACGGAGTCCCGTGATCCTGAGTCTCGGCCTTGAAAACAGTCGGGCGCATCACACCATTGCGATCCCCTCAGGAAAACACGTCAAAAAGACATCTCACTTGAGCACAACCGACATCCAAAGAAAAAGATGCATTTCGGCGCACCACACACGAGCGGTGCTATATGGGACCCGCATCTCGGTCCCAAAATACAGAGAACGGATCACGTCGTTGTGATCCTCTCGAAAAAATACACAAGTTTGACTAATCACTTTTCCAAAATGAACACCCGGTGATAATGATGAAAACCACCGTCAACTCCCGAAACGCCCGTCGCGGGGCCCGTACCAGCGTGCAGAATTAGAGCAGACAGACTGTGCCAAAGCAATGCCCTCAAAAAAACACCCAACATTTACTGCTCGCACGCCCCGAATAGATGTCCGATGAAAAAGTTACAAAACGCTACACGCAGCTCAAAAGACAGGTTGTGGGGCCCATGCCTCAACTCCAGTTTCGACGCCCGAAACCACACTGGAAAACTCTACCTTGGAACCAGGGTCCCAACGCCACTGACGATGCTCAAAACAAACATTGCACGCGTCTGCGCCATCCAAAACAGGATCCCTCGAAGAAAACGTCAAACCACTTAAAGACGCGTCGCGCCTCTAAGGCCCCTCGTTTCGGGAATAAAAAATTCCCGAAACCATCTCAAAAACATTGTCTTGGCGATATGGACTCACAGATATAGACGGCACATCAAACGGACACGCCGTTTGGAAAATACGGCCCCCCGAATGCAAGGGGGTCCAAAATGGGCCAGTCCCGACCGGCCGGCCCGGTCCCGACCGGCGGTCCGGAACAACCCGCTGTGGCCTGTTGGCTTCGGCCCGTCTCAACACACCGGACCCGAGCAGGTCCGGTTCTCCAACAAAAACTTTCCAAATAGGCCGGTCTCCCCGTGTTCTGCCGGGGGGACCTGTGTTCGGCGGGTCCTTGTCCACGCAGCATGCCCGAGGCAGTCAGCACCTCGGGCTCCTCCGCTGAGCGCGACATCGCCCCCCCGCCACCTGGCTCCGCTCCATTCCCCACCGGCAGCCGCCTAAAGCCCCAAGCGCCGCCACCTGCATCCGTTGCTGAGGGACCTCGCCGCCTACCGCTAAAGCCACCCAAGCGTCCCCGCCTTGGCCTGCGCCGGCCTCCGCTGCCGAACCCCCAAACCGGTTGGAAAACACCAACAACCACCAATTCCCGCAAACTTTGGCGAACGACCGCGACACCATACGAACCTGGATTTCAATACCAAAGAACCATTTGGAAGCTCAAAATATGTTCTACGCAACCATGGGCTTCGCTAGATGATTATGCAGCAATTCGGTGCATCAAATTGAAATCAATGTAGGTTCGAGAATTAAAAACGAAACGATAAACAAGATCCTACCTCGTTGGGCTTCGCCCGATGCTTCCCGCGCGATCCGCCGCCGCCACAATGCACCACCTTGATTGGAGGAAGAGGAGGAGTATGAGAGGAGGTGGGATTCACTAGGGGGGGGGGGTTCAACGGGGAGGAAGGGGAGGAGGAGAGAGTTTAAATAAATAAACTCTTTAATTAAATGACTCGACCCCCGAAAACACCTGCATCCAAAACCTCTGGCGCAGTCAAGGATAAGCTCCCCCTAGGGTAAACACCACCTCCAGAGAACAACGATTGTCTCTGAATTTTAATCCGAGACCCCATTCAAAAGTTATAAAACTGAATGTCCGAGGCCACCAAATTACATAAACGCCTCTGGGGCCATTTTTCACAGACGGGCCGCGCCCGAGAAAGTTACACCCCTCCTAGGGTAAATGACACGTTCCGGACTCAATGGTGCCTTCGATTTTCCAGTCTGAGCCACAATTTAAGAGATACTTGAGTTATTCCATTAAACGAATAAATTAATTATTTAATTTATCCGTTTTACGTTCCGAAAGCGAGCGTGGGGTCAAAACGTCCCGCGCCGACAAGTTTTATGTCGTTTCTAGGGTAAAGACCTCATTCCAGACCCATCCGTACACTCAGATCTCTGATCCGAAGCACTGTTTAGGATTCATCGCATTTATTTGGCATTCTCAGTGTGAACGCACATAAAATTTAATTCCGGCCACACCGGGGCTCATAATTTCACACCGTATGAGGGTGCTACTCTGGAATGACACCAAGAATATTCCAGAGTCCTTTGTAGCCAAAAACAGGGTTCTTACAAAAATAATCCCAGAAACCTTTGTCTTGCATTATCTATAGATGGAGTGAATCCTTTTGGTTTTTAAATCAGCACTCACAGTACATGGTCAGTGATGTTGGTAAATTATAACTTTCCATTGTGGTTATGCATGAAACAAAACTATATCATGTTATCTATGCTTATTTCATGACAAAAAAATAGGTAATGATATTGATGTTTATTTGGATCCATTGATCGATGATTTTAAATTATTCTGGGATTCAAGTGTTACATTGTATGATGCTTACAAAAATGAAGATTTTACATTGAGAGCCATGTTTTATGGGATGATAAATGACTTTTCTACTAATGGAAATTTGTTATGAAATAGAATTAAAGGAACTCAAGGGTGTCCCGTTTGCGAATAAGGTATACATTCAATTAGATTGAAACATTCATAAAAAATGGTGTGTCTAATACATCATAGACTTCTACCCTAACAACATAAGTACCGATCTTGGATTACATCATTCGATGGAAGTTAAAAAGAAGGTAAAACACCATCTCCACTAATAGGTTATCAACTATTTGATAAAGTAAAATATGTGGACACTTCTTTTGGTAAACCATTTTTGAAAAGCCTTATGAAAATTGGTTGGAAAAAGATATCATATTTTTTTGAATTACCAAATTGGAATCTTCTATATGTCAGACATTTTCTCGATGTTATGCATGTTGAAATAAAATGTATGTGATAGTGTCATCTTCACATTTCTAAATGCACACAGAAAAATAAATGATGAAATTAAGGCTAGGTTCGACATAATTGACATGGGAATATAAGAAGATTTGGTTCTAGTTAAGGGTAAAAAATGAACTTTTCTTCCTCCATTTGTTTACACTCTTTCCAGGTGGAAGAGATATCAATTTTGTAACTTCTTGAATGATGTAAGGGTTCCAAAGTGGTATTCATAGAATATCAAGAACATTTTTTCAATCACTTATTTAAAGTTAAAGGGTTTGAAATCACACAAATTCCATGTTTTGATTAAAGATATAATTACTATACCTTTACATTTAATTTTGAATAAGAATTTACATTTTACATTAACCAAGATCTATTTCTTATTCAAATTTGTATGCAACAAAGTTATAGACCTGGAAAAATTACCGACTATGGAAAGAGAAATTTTCATCATATCATGTGAATTGGAAATATTATTCCAAACAAAAGTATTTGATATGATGGTTAATTTTATGGTTTACTTGGTGAGAGATATTCATCTATGTGGTCCTATACACTATAGATTGATGTACCCCATTGAATGATATATGATGATTTTGAAAGGGTATGTCAAAGATTAAATTTGGACAAAAGATTGTATTGTAGAGTAATATATTATTGAGGAAGACATTGAATTTTGTACTAAATATCTGTTTGATGTGGAAATCATTGGTCTACCAAAATCTCATCACACTAGTCAGATTGAGGGTGAATGAATTTCTAGAAGAGTTGTTTTTATAATCAATATTATAGATCAATAGCAAGCCCACCTTTACATTTTTAATAATAGTTTGTAGGTTTCACCATATATCGAAAACCACAAATAAATTCTTAGGAATTTGAATCCATCAAGGGATGAAAGATGAATATCAAATACATGTAATCAATAGTTTATAGGATGGTTTTGAGACCATATTTTTTAGAGTTCAAATGAAAATTCTGATTCAATTTCAAAACAAATTTGATGGATAGCTAGAGGACTTAGTGTGTGTCTATGTGTGTATTATCTTACAATGGTTATAAATTCTATAAAAATGAACATTATGAAGACAGTACCATGAAAACAAGTGGAGTTACACTTGTCGATGAAGCAATGCATGTTTCTAGTACTAAACATATAAATCCAATTTATGCGAATATGTTATACTTTGGCATCATCAAACAAATATGGGAGTTGGATTATATAATATTTCAAGTTACAATTTTTCAATACTAGTGGGTTAATAATAGGAGTGTTATAAAAATAATGAATTGGGATTCATGAAATTTGATATCAGTAGGAGAGGGTACCAAGACAAATTGTTTATAATGGAATCACATGAAGTACAAGTATTTTATGTTCCATATCCTACAAACTAAAAGTGGTCAACTATTATATTATCGACCAAAAATACTAAAGGTTCAGATAAGAATTCAACTGATAATGACCCTTTCATTAGGACGTCTCAATTATTTCAAAGTTTTCCCAGTGTAGTATGTTAAATGAGACCACAATGAAGGGATTTGGATAGTCGATAGAGTGTTCAAATCTCTTCATCCTTAAAAAAAGATTTCAATAATCATATAATATTTTTTGTAATAAACATCATGTTACCTCATGTTATTTTACATTTACTTCTACATTTATGTACTCTAAATTAAATATGAAACCGCTTATATAGATAATAACCTTTTCACATTCCGGTGCTCCTAATCCCAAGTAATAACAGGTCTCTCAACCTGCTACTGCTCGCAGTGTAGAGGAACAACGATCTTCACCTTGTGATGGTGCCCCCAATCCTGAGGCACAACAGGTCTCTCAACATACTAATTCTCATAGTGAAGAGGAACAACATCCTCCTGCATGTGCTGGTGCTCCTAATACCAAGGAACAATAAGTCTCTCAACCTATTGATGCATACAATATAGAGGAACAATGACCATCTACACATGATGGTGCTCTCATTCATGAGGAACAACAAGTTTCTCAACTAGTTGTTACTCCAAGTACATAGGTACAACAACCATATACACATGTCAATACTACCACTCCAGATGAACATATTTATGATTTTTAATTTATGTAAATGGTAGGTGAAGAAGGAGTGGTGACGAAGAAAAAATAAGAGCATTGTAGTTTGACGATGTTAGAAAAAAAATTAAGGCGAAAGTCAAAGGAATCAAATATGAGGTCAGATGGAATGCACATGGCCCACCTATTCAATAACTGCATTTACTATCATTGATGTTTCATATGGATATAGAGGTAAAAAATGGATGTACTCATATAGTTGATTTTGAAGAAAATATGTATGGAGAGAAAGTTTAAGACTTCATTGGTGTTGAGAATGTGATTGAAATCCTCAACTATGATTGTCTAAGCATCTCAGTTGTAAATGTATATATGAGGTGTGTTTTTATGATTTTGTTTTTCAAAATATGATATACTATGTTAATTATGAAAAAATACATTTCATATTTTTGGAAGGCGTGTATATGAAAAACAATTGAAGGGATTTTCCCATGATTTTTTTGGACTCGTTAGTCCTCACACCACCTCTATAGAACAACCAAAAATAAATTCTAAAAAATATGATGAAATAGTGTATGGATTGTTCAAATCGTTCAAAAAGAAACTTTCAGATAACATACTCTTATTAATACCAATTATGGAGGGATAAAATTCTAAAATTTAATTATATCAAATATAATTTCATTTCATTCATTACTTATTCCTTTTTGTGTTTTCAAGCAACATTGGATACTCATTGAGGCCAGTTGAGATACTCCAAAGATATATTTTTTGGATTCAATGCATGGATTCCCAATAAACCTACCACACATGATGGAATTTTTCAATATGTAATACACTAAATGCAACATTTTATAACTAATAATAAATTTTTAAAATTTAGATTATCGTTTAATGATGTTTCTATTATGATAGGGTGGTTTATGATTGTTATAAAAAACAAAGAATGAGGATAGGGGCTAAGCATGAGAAAGATGAAAAGTTCTATGACTAGACAAGTATCAGGGTATATATAATAAGATTTTACTATCCAAACACATATCAAAATAAATTACTTATTTCTATCAATATTTCTGCACTGTTTGAAATAAATAAATGGAAAATATTGTGGTTATTATGTTTGTAAATTTATGATAGAGATCATATTCCATGAACAAACTAGCATTATTGAAGAGGTATTTTCTAAGATAATTACTATTTCATTTAAAATATTTATTAATCCTTTGTGTATTTATATTTTTCAATACTATTATGACTGTTAAAACGACTCATGTTCACAAGATGATATAGATTTTATTAGAAATTAATGGGCAGCATACTTGATGGAAGAATGTAAAAAAATAGCATGAAGATGTGACTTCCATAGAAGTAGTGGATTATTTCATATATATTTTTAATTTACTTATTTTTAGTATTACTCACATAAGAATTTTTTTCTTATACAGGTCGATTCCTTTGTTCAAGTTGGGGAAGTTTGTTCAAAACTGATCATGCTCCTGAGATATTGGACTTCAAGGCTGCAACTGAGATAATAACAACAAGGAAATGGTTAAAGAATGTGTAAAGGTGAATTATTACTACTTGTGTAATTAATTAATTTTCTCATCATTTTATAAACTATTTGTATGTTAATTTCCTCACCATTTTTAACTAATACTTATTTAGTTTTTTTATAGATATTTTAGGAAGTTATAATTTCTTTTAAACTATCTGAAACAAGCCAGAAAAGGGAGAACATGTTCCTTTCAAGTGTAATAAGAAACACCATGTTACATGAAATGTGAAGTGAGTCATAAGGATGCATCTACCAAGGGATTTATTATTAGTTTAATAAAAAGTATAACTTCCCAAAATATATGTCATGAACATTTTCCTAAATAGTGTAGTAATCAACCACAACTCAATTAGTCACAAATCAATGTGATACATAGTGGCTCGGTGTGAATTGAAGTATATGTTTTTAGTCTATAATATTCTTGTATATTTTAATATTCATGTCATTTAAACTACCATGATTTAATCCATTGGTCATGATTATGATTTTTGGTATGTAGGGTATGAATTTCAAATGTTAATATCACCTTCTAACATATTTATGCTCATGTCATCCTTATATGATCATTGATATATCCCTGTTGAACACTTATTGATACTCTATGATCACCCTTTCTATGGTTTCATATCCTTAGGTTATGAATAATGGTTTTATAAATTATATGTATAAGAAGGTTTTTAGTAAAGAATAACTTAGTGAGAGACTCTTATGAACAAGTTCTTTATGTTTCCATGTTACCAAAATCACCTGACCTAAACTATTCAGGCATAGATCATTATGTTATATAATGAATATTAATCTACTAAGATGTGATATCAAGATATGAAATTTATGGGTCAATATAGTTATTAGAGAAACCGACCCACTCAAAACTGAGAAAATTCATTCAACTATTTTGATACTTTAGAGAAATGATAAATAAGTCATCTGAGATGTGTAAAAATCAACCCCATGTCAATACGACACATGATGAGACTAGTATGACTCAAAGTGGCTCTTTTTTATTTAAAATTGAAATTATTTTTAGTAAAAAGAACATGTAATGTGGTGAAAACTGAGAAAATGAATTTGAATTGCTTTGATAATTTAGGAAAACAATCCATAATTTATTTGTGATGTGTATGAATCAACCAAAACTCAATCCGATGCATGGAATGAATGATATGACTTTAAGTGTGTATTTTTATATTAAATTGACATTAAATTTAGCAAAAATAACAAGTGACATACTGAAAACGGATCAAACGCATTTGTATTATTTTGATACTTTGGGAAAATGATCCATAAGTAATATTTTATGTGTAGGAATCGACCACACCTCAATATGATGCATGGTATGACCAGTATGACTAAAACTATCTGTTATCAGTTTAAAATTGACATTTTATCTCAAAATGTGTTACTCACTGAAAACCAATAAAATGTACTCAAATTATCTTCATAATTTAGAACAATGATTCCTAAGTCATTTATGATGTGTATAAAATAGTATCACATCAAACCATTGAAAGATAGGACTGGTATGACTCAAAATGCATGTTTCTAGTTTGAAATGATATTTTAGTAAAAAACATAATTAGCATATTGAAAACTGAGAAAATTCATTTGGAATGTTTTGATACTTTAGGAAAAAGACATATAAGTCATTTTTGATGTGTAGGAATCAGCCACGACTCAATACGATGCATAGTGTGGCTTGTGTGAATCAAAGTTCCTCTTTTTATTTATAATTTCATTAATTTTAGTAACATGAAAAAGTGAAAAAATTAAAACCAAAAAATGCATTCGGATTGTTTTGATACATTAGGAAAATAATTGATGATTCATTTTTGATTTGTAGGAATCAACTGAACCTCAATCTGATGCTTGTTGTGAACGATGTAACTTTATGTGTATATTTTTATATTAAATTGATATTAAATTTAGCAAAAAGAACAAGTGACATAATGAAAACCAATAAACACATTTGAATTGTTTTGATACTTTAGTAAAATGATCCATGAGTAATTTTTTATGGATAGGAATCAACCACACTTCAATCTAATGCACATTATTGTAAAGACCCGTAAATTTCGAGGAATTTTTTTTCTTAATTTTCTTTGGAATTTTACAAGAGCGCAGTTTCTGACGGCACCTGATTCCGAGGCCCGGTGTGCCCGGAATCATTTTCCGAAGTTTGGCTCGGGTACGTTCAGTGAACGGATGAGCGGGTTTTTCTAACTTTTGAACCGGTGCCCGGAATAGAATTCTAAGGGCACTGATGAAATCACAGCGCCGGTATTTGCTTAGAAACGCCTCTTACGGAGTTGCGTTTGCTGGGGTGTGGTTTTTAATTTTCAGGCTTAAAGTTAAGAAATAAAATAATTTTACGACAACTTTATTTAATTTCACTTAAGCCACTTGGAAGCCACTTGAAGCCACTTAAAGGCGGATTAAACTGAGTTGATCCGGATAGGATGCTATCCAAAAATATCCTACCCCCTTGGTAGGATATTTGTGAGGTGGGGCCCGCACGAGCCCCGCCGTTTCTTTCCGCTAAGTAACGCACCCGCGAAAACCAGTCATTATGAAAGTCAACTGACGCGTTTTCTTAAATTCTCAACAGACCATTTAATTGGGTGGTTTAATTCATGAATTAAATGAGCTGTTACTTTCGTTGAATTAATACAACGAATTGATGGGTCGTTACTTACCCCCTTTTTGTTTGTTGGCGTAAAAATAAAATAAGACCAACTAGTCTTTTTGGAGGATTACTCGTTGAGAGGTTTGTCAGAGTTCTTGAACCTTCATCTTCCTTCATGAAGAACGCAAAGAACGCGAAGAACGCGAAGAACGCCGGCCTCCGATGAAGAACGCCGAACCCGTGGAAGTCGACGACACGAAGCCGTGTTCCGCGACGCCGACGTTCCCTTCCTGCAACGTTCTTCTGTGACGTCTCTTCCTCCGCAACGAATCTTCGATCAGCTACTTGAGGTAAGAGTCTCGGACTTTCTTTTTAATCTCTTTTGTGGTTTTTACCAAAACACGGATTTAATTATTTATAATTAAATGAAATCTACTGTTTCTTGGTCCGTTGAGTTCGCCGACTCAATGCCGGTTTCCGCGACGACGCGACGCCCTTCCACGACGACGCGACGATCTCCTCCTTCCGCGACGAGCAATTCCGCGAAGGACGTGCGTACGACGACGACCTACGAGGTAGGGATTTTATTTTTGGAATTG
Source organism: Viscum album (assembly GCA_963277665.1). Lineage (NCBI taxonomy): Eukaryota > Viridiplantae > Streptophyta > Magnoliopsida > Santalales > Viscaceae > Viscum > Viscum album. Next base: position 1,412,537,030 of record OY728125.1, on the reverse strand, counting down.
ACCTCATTTCTCGTGTTGTTTCCGTTCAAGAATGAAGAACCCGATTCATAAAACAATTTTATTTCATTAAAAATTGTTTTCGGATATGTATTCATGTGTTGAATGTTTTTCCTCCCGTTGTTTATCACTAACGCGGAGGGTGCGGGCCAAACGAATACGGCCCGACAACCCTCCGTCGTTCTTCGTTATTGTGCGGATTTGACGAGCGACGACGGAACGTGCCGCAACGGATGTATGATGGTTCCGCAGTGAAGAGAAAGTCCCGGGAGGAGCAGCGGCGCAGGCGGGAACAGAATCGGACCACCAGAGCGACTCCGAGGGCCCACGGAAGCCGCCGGCGGCGCGGGTCACCGGTGCGGCGGCACCGGCAGCCGGGAGCGGCGGCGCCCCGACGCGCCGCCGGACAAGGCCACCGCGGCAGAAGCCGCGGCTGCGGCACTCGCGGAGCCACGGCCGCGCGGGTCCGGCGCGCGCGGGACGCGGCTGAAGTCGCGTCCGGTTGTCCGAGCGACACCCCGCGGGTGCCGCGGGGTTGTCACGCGGGGGTGGTGGCTCCCCCCGCCTCACTCGGCTGCCTAGGGAGACACCCCGCGGGTGCCGCGGGGGTGTCACGCGGGGGTGGCGGCTGCCCCACACGTCGCTCGGCCGAGCCGAACCGGGCCGGCCGAGCCCGGCCGGTCCGACCGGCCGGGCTGCGCCGGGCCCTAGCCGGGCCAGAACGGGTCGACCCGGTTTGGCCGACCCAAGGGGGGGTCGGGCCGACTCGGCCCGGGCCCGGACCCCCCGTCTTCAGACGGTTTTCGTTCAAATGCCCGTAACTTGAGCTACGGGCCTCCAAACGACTTTTCGTTAGCGGAAACATGATACTTGGATCGAGACGGTCGTTTTGGTATATCGCACTCAAGGTTTCGGAATACATTGAGTTCGGCTGGGTTGGTTCGTACACGAAACCAACCGGGCCCTCGGAGTGGAAACGCTGATATCTTGAGCCACGGACGTCCGATCGACGTGCCGTCGATTTTGTTGAATTTCTCTAGGTGAGATGGATCTTTTGGCTCACTCCGCCTGAGGTTTGGACGCAGGTGGAGTATGGTCGGGTTGGTTTTGCCTTAAAAACCAACCGGGCCCCTAGAACGAAAAAGCCAATAACTCTCAGACCGGGCATCCGATTGACGCACCGTCTGCGACGTTGAGTTCCTGTTGACGATACGGAACTTTTGGATACATCAACTTTAGACTTTGTGTCAGTTGATGTATCAGCCTCTCGGCTCGTGGAGCGGACCCTCCCGAACGAGGTTGCTGTGTGCGGGAACCCTAGTGTTGGCTGCGACTGCTACTTCGACAGCGACGACCGTGCAGAGATCCTCAGTGGACTGCGACGACGAATGTGCAGAGATCCTCAGTGGACTGCGACGACTACAGCACTCAGTGATCCTACGTGGATCAGTGCTACAGGTCCTGTGTGGTCCCGATCCTATGTGGGTCCGATCCTGTGTGGGTCAGCGCTAAGCGGTTCTGTGTGAGCCAGCGCCTAGAGGTCCTGTGTGGGCCGGATGCTGTGTGGGTCATTGCGGTGGTTAGTTACCTATCGATCCTTCGTGGGTCCGACTACTTAGATGGACCAGTGATCAACTTTATCATCATCCGAAGAAGTATACCTGTGCGAGATGAATCTTCTGTTTACTCTCCTTTGTGGATTGTGTTGAGCTATCCTGTGTGGATTTACTATTTACTCTCATTGTGGATTGTGTTGAGCTATCCTGTGTGGATTTACTGTTTACTCTCCTTTGTGGATTGCGTTGAGCTATCCTGTGTGGGTATACCTTTGCTTTCCTATGTGGACTGGGTTGTTCTTGGGCTCAGACGTTGGAGCCGAACGAGAATTGATGACTTAGGTATATGTATGGGCATATACCTAAGCAGTGTCAGTTGTTACTTCGTGATTGTATCTTTCCCTTGTGGATTATCCTTTGTGGATTTCGGGAGACCTTCAGGGGTCTCGGGGTCCCTACTGGGTAGCTTATACTCACCCCAGGACGGGCTATGCCCGCACTTCGTGGTTTTGGTTGCAGACGACAGACAGCGCTGATCGTGGTGGAGGCGTGCGGAGCAGGACGATACCTGGAGGTGGACCACTGGGCGGGACGTACTCGGAGTGGTCAGGTGGACCCGGGGAGAAGTGGAGGCTATCTGTACCCACCCTTCAGGTGGGACTTCTAGAGGACGGCTCGACGCTGCGGCTTTTCTTTTCAGTTGTTGTTTTTCCCCTTTCAGATGTACTTTACAGTTGGGCTTGTATTTTCGGCCCCTTTTACTTTCAGCACAGCTTGTACAGTTTTTACTTATTGTTTATTTTTCCGCTTGCTTACTCTGTGGTGCTTGTTTACTATTCAAAGGCAATGCCTTCCCTTTTTCCGGGATTTACGCCTTGGTGCTAGTCGCCAGCCCCTGGCCTATGGAAGGTGGGCTTGGGGTAGTCACGGCACGGGCCCTGAGGACGAGTCGTGACAAATTGGTATCAGAGGAGTTCGGTTCTACTGCAGACTCTGATCTTTCTTCTATGTGAAGAAATAGTGTTTAGCGTATTGGGTGTGGTTAACAGTCTAGGGAGTCTAGTGTTGGTGCGGCGGCCGACGTATCCTTACACTAGGGCCCTGACTTCTGATTTCCGACTTAATACACGAAAACATTGATTGCATGTGTGTTTCAAGTTTTCTTTGTGATTTCTTGTGTCAGCTCACCAGGTATACTGTTCTGACCGTGGCGCACTTGTTTCCTTTTCAGGATGGCCCGATGACAGCAGCCAGCTACGGTTCCGAGAGTAGAGCACGACGACATCCCGCCGAGCGACGAGGCCTCGGTACAGGGCCTGTTGACAGCAGAGGCACCGACGATACCTTTACCCGCCGAGCCCCCGATGCTTCCAGCGCCGACCGCTGACGATGCACGATGCCTCGGAGCTCTGCACGAGTTCCAGCGCCAGCGACCACCCAGGTTCCGTGGGGAGACGGACTCCCAGGCAGCCGAGGACTGGCTGAAGGCAGTCGTCTGAGTTTTCAGGCTAGTGAGGACACCAGCAGACCTCATGGTGATCCTCGCGGCGAGCCTACTGCACGCAGCAGCAGGACGATGGTGGAGCCTGATGCTCCAGGTACACGATGAGGCCTCCCTCATCTGGACGGACATCGAGAGCCTCTTCCGCTCAGAGTTCGTCCCAGCCAACCTCCGTGCGGTGCGCATTCAAGAGCTTCTTCAACTACGACAGGGCAGCTTGATGGTCGCCCAGTACGCAGCGAGGTTCACCGATCTTTCTCGCTACTCAACCGACATGGTACAGGACCCCTTATTCCGGGCCCGAACCTTCGAGCAGGGATTGAGACACGAGATCAGGGCATCACTGATCTCCCTCAGCATCCTGACCCAGACAGGAGTGCTAGAGCGAGCCCTTCTGATCGAGAGATTTCTGGCTGAGTCCACAGCGAGACCTACCGCAGGGCGGCAGGTAGCAGAGTCTTCGGCAGCAGGTAACTGACGGATGACTCGGGGTTCCAGGCAGACCAGGCCTTTCGACAGATGACCTCGGGACACTGGCTCAGCAGTGCGGGACACACAGCGCGAAGCCAGCCTTCCGATAGGCAGGCAGTGCTACTCGTGCGGCGGGCAGGGCCACATGGCTCGTGACTGCCCGACCCACCGTACCGAGGAGCAGCAGATGGTGGAGGGGCCACCCAGGTAGAGGCAGAGGGTCGACCGTGGCAGTCCGCAGGGAGGAGGCGGACGAGGCAGAGGAGCTGGCCGAGTAGCAGGTGGTGGGCGACGCTTTGAGGCTCTGCCACCACCACCACCAGGAGGTCCGCCCCGACCACCGGGAGCTGGCGGGCAGAGATAGGCACAGCTCTAGGTAGCGGAGGCCTACGACCACGGCGCACCAGAGATGATTCGAGGCATGATCTGTGTCTATTCCACCCTTTCTGCAGTTCTTATAGACATAAAAGAGAGTCACTCTTTCATATCCACTTCCCTTGTTCGGAGCTCGGAGATTCCGACAGAGCTGTTGGCTCGATCCTTATGGCTAGAGACTCCTACGGGAGCAGACTCGACGATTACGCACTGGTGCCGGTAGTGTGAGAAAACTCTAAGAGGCGAGAGCTTCGGTTGGGATCTTCTTGTAGCGGCGTCGAGGCCTTACAATGTCATCTTGGGCATGGATTGGTTATCTACGGTCCATGCACAGATTGACTGCATTAGGCGCAAGGTGCGATGTGTACGCACTGACGGGAGCAGGTTCACCTTCACCGGCGAGAAGGGAGCCTTAGCAGCACAGGATGGACTTCCGCGGAGGAGAGGACAACCCATCACTCATCAGTTGGCTAGCCTTATCTTAGGAGCAGTTGACGTGCAGAGTCCTGGTTTTCCTGCAGTGGTGGATCAATTTGCGGATGTCTTTCCCGACGACGTTCCAGGGCTACCTCCTCGCAGAGAGGTAGACTTTTATATTGATCTGTACCCCGGGACAGCCCCGATATCCACTCCAGAATATCGGATGGCCCCTTCTGAGCTTCGAGAGCTACGGGTATAGTTGGAGGACTTGCTGGGCAAGGGGTTCATCCGACCCAGTGTTTCACCCTGGGCTTCGCCGATATTGTTCGCTAAGAAGGCGAATGGGAGCTTGCGACTATGTGTCGACTATCATCGCCTGAACCAGGTGACAGTGAGGAACAAGTATCTACTACCGAGGATTGATGACCTCTTCGATCAGCTCAAGGGATCACGGTGGTTCTCGAAGATAGACCTCAGGTCAGGCTATCATCAGCTCAGAGTTCGAGACGCGGATGTCCAGAAGACGGCCGTCAGGTGTCGGTATGGCCACTATGAGTTCTTGGTAATTCCCTTTGGCGTAACCAACGCTCCAGCAAGGTTCATGAGCCTCATGAACAGGATCTTCCAGCCATACCTCGATCGATTTCTCATGGTCTTCATCGACGACATTTTGGTGTACTCGACCACGGAGGAGGAGCACACCTACCACTTGCGGGTGGTACTAGACACACTCTGAGAGTACCAGATTTATGGAAAGATCTTGAAGTGCCAGTTCTGGTTACGTGAGGTCCACTTCTTGGGGAACTTCATTTCTGAGGCGGGAGTTGCAGTGGATCCCGCGAAGATCGAGATAGTGCTAGCTTGGGAGCCACCCAGGAGCGTGACGGAGGTGTGGAGTTTCTTGGGTCTAGCTGGATACTATCAGAGATTTTTGCCGAACTTCTCTAGAGTTGCGGTTCCACTGTCAGCTTTCGCGAAGAAGGGGAAACCATTCGTGTGGTCAGACAGATGTCAGCAGAGATTTCAGGAGCTGAGACAGAGATTGACCAGCACACCTATCTTGAGGTTGCCTGAGGAGGGAGTTGGATACGTATTCTACTGCGATGCATCAGGGACCGGACTCGGGTGTGTCCTGATGCAGGAGTGGGCTGTGATTGCCTATGGATCACGTTAGTTAAGGCCGCATGAGCAGAACTACGCTACCCATGACCTGGAATTAGCAGCAGTGGTCTTCGCTCTGAAGACATGGCGACACTATCTGATGGGCGAGTGCTTTACAGTCTTTTCTGACCACCAGAGTCTTAGGTACATCTTATCTCAGAAGGACCTGAACCTGAGACAGTGGCGATGGCTTGAGTTCCTCCAGGACTATGACTTTGAGATAGTCTATACTCCTGGGAAGGGGAACGTGGTAGTCGATGCCCTCAGCAGGAGGACGAGCATCCATCTACTTGAGGAGGCAACAGAGAAGCTAGCCGCTTTGTAGATGTCCTTCGTGGATAGAGACAGAGCAGCCTTCCTTCAGTTTCTCACAGTCACCCCTCCACTACTGCAGCGGATCAGAGAGGCACAGTGTGGGGACGCTGACTGTGAGACACGGCGTGCACAGATATCCTCGGGACAGGAACCTGATGGTTTCTCCCTTGGAGCAGAGCACGACGTCCTTTTCAGAGGACGTACCTTGGTACCAGTCGCTTTACGAGAGGAGGTGCTGAGAGAGTTTCACACTTCTCCTTTGGCGGTACATCCTGGAGTGGCGAAGATGTACCATGATCTCAGACGACAGCACTAGTGGCCGGCCATGAAGAAGGCTGTGGCAGAGTTCGTTTCACGGTGCCTCACCTGCCAGCTGGTGAAGGCAGAGCATCAGGTACCAGCAGGCTTGGTACAACCCTTGGAGGTCCCGGAGTGGAAGTGCGACGGGATATCTATGGACTTCGTGACTGGACTTCCACACACTTCCAGAGGTCACGACTCCATTTGGGTGATTGTTGACCAACTCACCAAGTCGGCACACTTCTTACCCATCAGAGAGCAGGGATCAGTGGAGAGCTTGGGGCGTCTCTACATTCAGGAGATTGTACGGCTTCACGGTGTGCCATCGACTATCGTCTCAGATCGGGACGCTCGCTTTACTTACTGGATTTGGAAGGGGTTGCAGGAGGCGTTCGGGACGCGGCTACGTCTGAGCACCGCCTTTCACCCTCAAACGGATGGTCAAACGGAGAGGACCATTCAGACTCTCGAGGACATGCTCCGCGCATGTGTCCTCATCTTTGGTCGCAGCTGGGAGGACCACCTACCCTTGGTGGAGTTCGCGTACAACAACATCTACCTCTCCACCATCGGGATGGAACCATACGAGGCATTGTACGGAAGGCCTTGCAGATCTCCTTTGTGCTGGACATACCCTGGGGAGTCAGCACTTGTGGGACCAGAGATGGTCCGGGCCACGACAGAGAAGGTCTAGGTCATCCAAGAGCGGATGAGGATAGCTCAGAGCCGGCAGAAGTCATATGCTGACAGGAGGCAGATGCCACTAGAGTTCGAGGATGGCGGCCACGTCTTCTTGCGGGTCTCACCTCAACATGGTTTACGGAGATTTGGATGAGGTGGCAAGTTGTTTCCACGATTCATCAGGCCTTTCCAGGGCCTCAGCAGGATTGGCGAGGTGGCTTATCGCCTGGCTCTTCCACCTCAGTTGCACCGGGTGCATGACGTCTTCCACGTATCTCAGCTGAGAAGATACGTGCACGACCCGACACACATCATTGACTATGGGGAGCTAGACGTGGATGATGGGGAAACTTTTGCGGAGGTCCCAGTGGAGATAGAGGATAGACAGGAGCGGGTTCTACGTGGGCGATCGATTCCTCTTGTGCGCATCAGATGGCAGCACAGGAACCTCCAGGAGAGCACATGGGAGCAGGAGGCTCAGATGCGTGCTCAGTACCCACATTTGTTTCCCTAGTTTATGATGTATCTTTATGGGGACGTAAAGCCCTGAGGTGAGAGTAATGTAAAGCCCCGTAAATTTCAAGGATTTTTTTTTCTTAATTTTCATTGGAATTTTACAAGAGCGCAGTTTCTGATGGCACCTGATTCCGAGGCCCGGTGTGCCCAGAATTATTTTCCGAAGTTTGGCTCGGGTACGTTCAGTGAACGGGTGAGTGGGTTTTTCTAACTTTTGAACCGGTGCCCGGAATCGAATTCTGAGGGCACCGATGAAATCGCAGCGCCAGTATTTGCTTAGAAACGCCTCTTCCGGAGTTGTGTTTTCTCGGATGTGGTTTTTAATTTTCGGGCTTAAAGTTAAGAAATAAAATAATTTTACAACAACTTTATTTTATTTCACTTAAGCCACTTGGAAGCCACTTGAAACCACTTAAAGGCGAATTAAGCTGAGTTGATCCGGATAGGATGCTATCCAGAAATATCATACCCCCTTGGTAGGATATTTGTGAGGTGGGGCCCGCATGAGCCCCGCCGTTTCTTTCCGCTAAGTAACGCACCCGCGAAAACCCGTCATTATGAAAGTCAACTGATGCATTTTCTTAAATTCTTAATAGACCATTTAATTGGGCGGTTTATTTCATGAATTAAATGAGCTGTTACTTTCGTTGAATTAATACAACGAATTGATGGGTCGTTACTTACCCCTTTTTTGTTTGTTGGCGTAATAATAAAATAAGACCAACTAGTCTTTTTGGAGGATTACTCGTTGAGAGGTTTTTCAGAGTTCATGAACCTTCATCCTCCTTCGCGAAGAACACGAAAAACGCGAAGAACGCGAAGAACGCCGCCCTCCAACGAAGAACACCGAACCCGTGGAAGTCGACGACGCGAATCCGTGTTCCGCGACGCCGACTTTCCCTTCCTGCAACGTTCTTCTGTGACGTCTCTTCCTCCGCAACGAATATTCGATCAGCTGCTTGAGGTAAGAGTCTCGGACTTTCTTTTTAATCTCCTTTGTGGTTTTTACCAAAATACAGATTTAATTATTTATAATTAGATTAAATCTGCTGTTTCTTGGTCCGTTGAGTTTGCCGACTCAACGTCGGTTTCCGAGACGACGCGACGCCCTTCCGCGACGACGCGACGATCTCCTCCTTCGACGACGAGCAATTCTACGAAGGACGTGCGTACGACAACGACCTACGAGGTAGGGATTTTATTTTTGGAATTGCCCTCATTTCCCATGTTGTTTCCGTTCAAGAATGAAGAACCAGATTCATAAAACAATTTTATTTCATTAAAAATTGTTTTCGGATATGTATTCATGTGTTGAATATTGTTTCTCCTGTTGTTTATCACTGACGCGGAGGGTGCGGGCCAAACGAACACGGCCCGACAACCCTCCGCCGTTCTTCGTTATTGTGCGGATTTGATAGGCGACGATGGAACGTGCCGCAACAGAAGTATGATGGTTCTATAGTGAAGAGAAAATCCCCGGAGGAGCAGCGGCGCAGACGGGAACAGAATCAGACCACAGAAGTGACTCCGGGGGCCCGCGGAAGCCACCGGCGGCGCGGGTCGCCGGCGCGGCGGCGCCGACAGCCGGGGGCGGCGGCGCCCTGGCGCGCCTCCGGACAAGGCCACCGCGGCAGAAGCCGTGACAGCGGCACTCGCGGACCCGCGGCCGCGCAAGTCCGGCACGCGCGGGATGCGGCTGAAGCCGCATCCGATTTTCCGAGCGACACCCCGCGGGTGCCTCGGGGTTGTCACGCGGGGGCGGCGGCTCCCCCCGCGTCGCTCGGCTGGCCAGGGAGAAACCCCGCGGGTGCCGCGGGGGTGTCACGCGGGGGTGGCGGCTCCCCCCAACGTCGCTCGGCCGAGCCGAGCCGGGCTGGCCGAGCCAGGCCGGTCTGACCGGGTCGACCCGGTTCGGCCGACCCAAGGGGGGGTCGGGCCGACTCGGCCCGGGCCCGGACCCCCGTCTTCGGACGGTTTTCGTTCAAATACACGTAACTTGTGCTACGAGACTCCAAATGACTCGCCGTCAGCAGAAACACGATACTTGGATCGAGACGGTCGTTTCGGTATATCACACTCAAGGTTTCGGAATACTTTGATTTCGGCCGGGTTTGTTCGTACACGAAACCAACCGGGCCCTCGGAGCGGAAACACTTCTATCTTGAGCCACGGACGTCCAATCGACGTTCCATTGATTTTGTTGAATTCCTCTAAATGAGACGGATCTTTTGGCTCACTCCGCCCGAGGTTTGGATGCAGGTGGAGTACGGTCGAGTTGGTTTTGCCTTAAAAACCAACCGGGCCCCTGGAACGAAAAAGTCAATAACTCTCAGACAGGGCGTCCGATTGACGCGCCGTCTGCGACGTTGAGTTCCTGTTGACGATACGGAACTTTGGATACATCAAATTCGGACTTTGTGTCAGTTGATGTATCAGCCTCTCGGCTCGTGGAGCGGACCCTCCCGAACGAGCTTGCTGTGTGCGGGAACCCTAGTGCTGGCTGCGACTGCTACTTCGATAGCGACGACCATGCAGAGATCCTCAGTGGACTGCGGCGACGACCGTCCAGAGATCCTCAGTGGACTGTGACGACGACTGTGTAGAGATCCTCAGTGGACTGCGACGACTACAGCACTCAGCGATCCTACGTGGATCAGTGCTACAGGCCCTGTGTGGGCCCGATCCTGTGTGGGTCCGATCCAGTGTGGGTCAGCGCTCAGCGGTTCTGTGTGAGCCAGCGCCTACAGGTCCTATGTGGGCCCGATCCTGTGTGGGTCATTGCGGGGGTTAGTTACCTATCGATCCTTCGTGGGTCCAACGACTTAGATGGATCCGTGATCATCTTTATCGTCATCTGAAGAAGTATACCTGTGCGAGCTGAATCTTCTGTTTACTCTCCTTTGTGGATTGTGTTGAGCTATCCTGTGTGGATTTACTGTTTACTCTCCTTGTGGATTTTGTTGAGCTATCCTGTGTGGATTTACTGTTTACTCTCCTTTGTGGATTGGGTTGAGCTATCCTGTGTGGGTATACGTTTGCTTTCCTATGTGGACTGGGTTGTGCTTGGGCTCGGACGTTGGAGCCGAACGAGAATTGATGACTTAGGTATATGTATGGGCATATACCTAAGCAGTGTCAGTTGTTACTTTGTGATTGCATCTTTCCCTTGTGGATTATCCTTTGTGGATTTTGGGAGACCTTCGGGGGTCTCGGGGTCCCTACTGAGTAGCTTATACTCACCCCTGCACGGGCTATTCCCGCACTTCGTGTTGTTGGTTGCAGACGACGGACAACGCTGATCGTGGTGGAGGCGTGCGGAGCAGGACGGTACCTGGAGGTGGACCACTGGGAGGGACGTACTCGGAGCGGTCAGGTGGACCCGGGGAGAAGTGGAGGCTATCTGTACCCACCCTTCAGGTGGGACTTCCAGAGGACGGCTCGACACTGCGGCTTTTCTTTTCAGTTGCTGTTTTTCCACTTTCATTTGTACTTTACAGTTGGGCTTGTATTTCCGGCCCCTTTTACTTTCAGCACAGCTTGTACAGTTTTTACTTAGTGTTTACTTTTCCGCTTGCTTACTCTGTGATGCTTGTTTACTATTAAAAGGCAATGACTTCCCTTTTTCCAGGATTTACACCTTGGTTCTAGTCGCCAGCCCCTGGCCTATGGAAGGTGGGTTTGGGGTAGTCACGGCACGGGCCCCGAGGATGGGTCGTGACAGGTATGACCGCTAAGACTAAAAGTGTTCAGTATCAGTTTAAAATTTACATTTTAGCTCAAAATGTGTCACTCACTAAAAACTAAGAAAACACACTCTGATTTTTTTTTATAATTTTGGAAGGTGATTCATAAGTAATTTGTGACGTTTATGAAGTAGTCTCACATCAAACTGACTGACAATGCGACCGGTATGACTAAAAATGCGTGTTTCCAGTTTGAAATGAAATTTTAGTAAAAAAACACTACTGAAATACATAAAACTAAGAAAACACATTTTCATTGTTTTGATACTTTGGGGGGATTATCACCTCCCATGTACAACTCATCTTGTCGGGTCACCCGGTGTCTCATTGGGTTGGAATAATGAGAGCACTTCACCTGGATAATAGATTACTATATCGAACCATCATCAATCGAGGTGTTACCTCCTGGGACGCTCTGTCATCTCAACTGGAAATGGATCCTTCCTAGTTGGGGTAGTATGACCTCTTCATAGGGAGGTGGGTTCCTTGGAGTGGAGGGTTTGAAAAGGCCACTCTTGGGGATTCCCTTTTTCAAAAGAGAAAAGGAATTTTTTTGATACTTTTAGACAATGATCTACAAGTCATTTTTTTACATTTAGGAATCAATCACACATCAATATTATGAATAGTGTGGCCTGTATAACTCAAAGTGTCTCTATTTATTTAAAATTAATGTTAATTTTAGTACAAAGAATAAGAGACATTAAGAACTAAGAAAACAAATTTCGATTTTTTATAATTTAGGAAAATGATTCATGAGTCATTTGTGAAGTGTAGGAATCAACCCCACCTCAATATGACACATGGTGTGATCGATATGACTTTAATTGTATATTTTTATATTAAATTGACATTAAATTTAGCAAAAAGAACAAGTGTGTGAGTCAATAAGGTTTTCTTATGACTTTTTCATTCCTTTATGTTTTGAAAATCACAAACACTCCATCTTAAGGAATTTTTTCCCCCTAATATTTATCTTAATTAGATAATTTTTCTTTCCCAAGGAAATTTTCTCCTTACTTTTATTTTCATTGTTCATGTTATAGTTTCTCTAAATCTAACTCATTTTTTTTTCTAAGTGTAAAAATCGGTTTCATATCTAAAATCTCAGAATTCTATAAATTCTTAAATATAGAGTATTCTGTTTTCAGATTCTGAATTCTCTGAAATTCATATTCCTAATTCTCTAAAATTCAACTTCCGAATTCTATGAAATTTAGATTCTGAATTCTCTGAAATTCATATTTTAAATTCTCTAAAATTCTGATTCTGAATTCTCTGAAATTCAGGTTCCGAATTCCTCAGAATTCAGGTTCTAAATTCCTCAGAATTCAGGTTTTGAATTTCTCAAAATTCAGGTTCCGAATTCCTTAGAATTCAGACTCCGAATTCCTTAGAATTAAAACTTCGAATTCCTCAGAATTCAGACTCCTAATTCATCAAAATTCAGACTCCAAATTCCTCCGAATTTAGACTTTGAATTCATCAGAATTCAGAATCCGAATTATTTATAATTCACATTCTAAATTCCTTAGAATTCAGACTCCGAAATCTATAGAATTCAGGTTCTAAATTCCTCAAAACATAGAATCTAAATATTTATGATTTGTAGTATTCAAGTGTTTACTTAGACTCTGATCTTTATATTTCCTTAGACTCTGGAAAATTTTTTTAGTTGAGCAACCATATCTTTCGTATCCATTTTATAGTTATGAAATGATGTTGTGCAATTTATTTCTAATTAGCCATTGTTTGAGTGACACGTGTATAGGTCCCTCCAAGAGTCAAGGAAAAATATGATCATTTGAGTAGGGAGCCGACCATTGGAGAAATTCCTATAAATAGGATCTCATTTGAATGATCTCAATGATAATAAAAAATAATTGAGAACTGATCCATCAATATAGAGATTACATGCTGCTAAATTAATTTCTAGAGAGAGAGACTCTCATGCCTCTAAACTTCTTGTTCAGCTTTCTTCGTGCGACTACAATTGTTATTGTGTACAATCAAGGACTTTCGGGGATAGGAAGATAGAGGTTCCAACTACCTTAAAGTTACAAGACTTCCGGGTATAGGAAGAGGGAGGTGCTGACTACATTAAAGTTCAAGGGATTCTGGGGATATCAAGACAGATTCCAATATTCCAATCGAGGGCTTACCCTGGTGTGGGTAAGACAGACTTTCTTGAAAGTATAAATCAAGGGACCTTTATCCACAGTTGTTGGATACCCTTATCTTTGGTTTAAAATATTTCATACTTGTTACTTGTTTGTTTCAAGTTTATATTCTGTTGTGTTTTGATAAAGAATGAAAGTATAACTTTCTTAATACTTTATTGTTCTTTTGTATACTATGATTCGTAAGATTCTATATGCATTAAGGTAGAATCTTTTCCTTGTAAACTTTTCTTATGTTTCTTTGCAGAACCATACATCCCGAAACAATCAATTTTGTATAACTAAGAGGTCTTGTGAATTTACATTGTTTAAATTTGTTAAATATAGTTTTTCTTAAGGTTAAAAACAAAAGTTTTTAAAATTATAATTCACCCCCCCTGTTGTAATTGAGAATCTACATTCATATTTTGATCCTACAATTGGAATCAGAGGAGGTCTCTGAAAAACATATATTTACATATACGTTTTCTTGATCAGTTTTCATTGTTCTATATATTTTCCTTGCTTAGGATTTTTATCCTTGTTTACAGACTTTTACTATTAACAAGTTTCTGTGGAAAGATAGTTTCTTTTAGATGGAAAGAATGAATGTTGGCTCAATTGACAATCTAAATCCTACCAGACCACCTATATTTGAGGGGAATGATTATGAATATTGGAGAGATAATATGAAGACTTTTTTTATTAGTATTGGAGTGGAAAACTTTGTTATGATTACTGGAGATTATAATATTCCTGATAAGGAAGTCAGAACTTTTAATAATAAAGAAAATTCAGATTACCAACTAAAATACAAGGTACACAATAATTTGTTGTGTTTCATGACTAGGAATATATATAGTCAGATTTCTTCTTGTGAAGCTGAAAATTTTATTTGGAATAAATTGGACGTTACTCATTTTGGTAAATCCAAGGTTATAGAAACTAGAAGAGCTATTATTAGAGCAGAATATCATGGATTTCTATTTCCTTATAGAGAACCAGTATGTATGGTACAACAAATATTTACAATTATTGTTAACAGCTTAGAATATATGCGTGAGAAAGGATTATATGATGAGGAACCTATGGACAAGATTATAGATATCATTCCTAATGAGTAGGAATCTAAGAGAACAACTATTGATGAGAATAGGAAAGTATCTCAGATTACTCTTGATGAGATTTTTGGAACTATTCTTCAATATGAGACAAGAATTAAAAGAGATGCTGATTTGAATAAGAAGAAGAATGAAAATGGAAGTGTAGCCATTACTACTACTAAAGTCAAGACTCCTGAAAGGGTTACAAGATCTAAGTCAAATAAAGTCACTGTTTAATCTGAATCAAGTGAAAGTGAACATTATGAGAATGAGATATCTAATCTTTCTTGAAGGATGAACAAGATAGTTGGAAAGAAAGACTTTCATTATAGATATAAGAAGAAAGAAATAAAGGATAATAAAGACTCTGAAGTTACTTATTATGAATGAAAAAGAGAAAGGCATATAAGGATAGATTGTCTTATGATTAAGAAAAAGTATATAAAGGAAAAGAATTCTGAGAAAAATAAAAAGAAGTACTACGAATCCAATGTAATAAAGTTTTTAAAGATAATGACACATGGATTTCCAGTGGTGGGGACTCTTCTGATGAATCCTCATAATATGAATCTAGTCAGAAGAATCTCGATTTAATAGCCATATTACCAATTGAAAATCATTGTCTAATGGCCAAGGTACACAATGATTAATCTATAACCAATGTTTCTTTAAATAAAAATTATAGTGATAATAAATATTATGAATCTTCGGATGAATAATATTCTTCTAGTGAAGATAATAATTTACCTACTTATGAAGAAGTTTCTATATTTGTTAAACTTCTTGAGAATGAAAATTCTAAAGTCAAGAAAAAGCTTGATAAGGAAAATTATAGAATTTATTATTCATACTAAAGAAGTATAAAATCTTTCTAAAGATCTTGGTAAGAAAATTTATGATTTTGAATGTATTTCAAAAAACCTTGAGGAAGTTAATTTTGAGAAGGATAAACTTTCTAAGGATCTAGAGAAAGTAATTTCTAAGAAAAATATTTTAGAGACTAGATTTAGTGCTAGAACTAATGTTTTTAGGATAAAAAGTTAGTTATTAGATTGAAGTCAGAAATGTTTTCCTTGAGGAATTATTTTTCAAATTTTACCTTAGGTAAGGAAAAATTTGATAAGATTTATTCCCAAATTCAACCTCTAAGGAATAATTATGGTTTTGGTTATACTTATTCTGAACTAGTTTTTAGTAATAATTATTTTGTTATTCAAATTCATCTATTCTATACTAAATGTTAGTGTGGTGGACACTGGGTGAAAAATTATTCCTTAAACAAAACTCAGTATTTAGGTTTTCATAAAGCTTATTTTTCTGATAAAATGTGGATTCTAAAATTTTGCTTTCTAAAGTTTCCTGACCCAAAAAAGTTTGGGTTCCGAAAGTTTAACACTCTTATTTTTAAGAAAATAAAGATAGTACCAATAACAATACTTGGTACATGGATAGTGTATGTTTGAGGAATATGACTGGTAACAAAACTTTTTTGAAAATATTATCAACATGAAATGAGGAAAAGTAACTTTTGGAGATAATTCTCAAAGAGAAATTATTAGTATAGGTAACATTGTTCTTCTTGGAAAAACATTTATTTAAAATGTTTTATTTGCTAAAGGTATTAAGCACAACCTCATTAGCATAATCCAATTATATGATGAAGGATACCTTGTGAATTTTAGGAATGACAAGTGCTTTGTACACAATTCCAAAGAAGAGTTTATTCTTTCTGACAATAGGCAAGATAATGTATACACACTAAACATAGAAGACCTTAGGAGCCAAGATCTACCTTGTCTTAGTGCAATGGAAGACCAATCCTGGTTATGGAATAGAATGTTAGGACATTGTAACATTAGGAACCTATGAAAACTCTCTAAGAAAATACTAGTTAAGGATCTACCGGATCTTAGATATGATTCTTCAATAGTTTGTGATCCTTGTAAATTTGGCAAGCAACATAAATCATGTTTTAAATCAATCGGTGAAGTCTCAACTACTGAAGAATTATAGTTGGTGCATATAGATATTTTTTTACCAACACAAACTGTAAGTATTGGATGAAAATATTATTTATTTGATCTAGTTTATTATTATAGTAGATTTACATGGGTCTATTTCCTATAAAAGAAATCTGAAGCTTTTTCTAAATCTAACAAATTTTTTAGAGCCCTAGTTAAAAATGAGAAAAACCTTCCATTGATAACTATTCATAGTGATCATGGAGGATAATTTCAAAATTCTAATTTTGAAACTTTTTATAGTAAAAAAGGCATTAATCATAACTTTTAATCACCAAGAACCCCTCAAAAAATGGTGTTGTTGAAAGAAGAAACCGAATTCTTTAATAAATAACAAGAACCGTATTGAGTGAATATTCGATAGCCAAAATTTTTTGGGCTGAAGCTGTAAGTACTTCTTTTTATATTATAAATCGAGTTTTGATTAGACCTTTTCTTAACAAAATCCCTTATGAGTTATGGAATGATAGAAATCCTAGACATTCATACTTCAAGGTATTTAGTTTCAAAGTATTCATTCTGAATAATAAAGATAATCTACATAAATTCACACCCAAATATGATAAAGGAATCTTCCTAGGATACTTCACAACTTCTAAGGCTTATATAGTTTTCAATAAAAACACTTGTACTATTGAAGAAATAGTACTTGTTAAATTTGATGAAGCTAATCATTCTGTTTCTAAACAACCTCAACCTACGTCTTCTAAAGTGTTTTGAAAAACTGATTATCAACCCTTGATAGAGGATGCTTCTGATAAGGAAAATGTTCAAGAAATTTTTTCTGAAACATTTACCCCAGAATATTTCTTACCATATGTTTACGAACAGGTTTTTAAAATCCAAAATCAGTTGTTTATAAATAATCATCCTAGTGATAGTATCATTTGTGATGTAAATGAACCTGTAATGACTATAAGTTCTTTAAGAAATTAAGTATAACATCTAGCATTCCTTTCTCAATTAGAACCTAAAAGCACTAATGAAGCTTTAGGTGATGACAATTGGATTAAATCCATACAAGATGAACTAAATGAATTCAAAAGGAATAAAGTCTGGACCTTGGTTGAAAGACCTAAGGAAACTTATGTTATTGGTGTAAAATGGGTTTTCAAAAATAAGTGTGATGAAAATGGAATCATAATAAGAAATAAAGATAGATTAGTTACTAAAGGCTATAATCAACAAGAATGAATAGACTGTGAAGAAAATTATTCTGCAGTATATAGAATTGAATCTATTCGTATTCTACTTTCCTTTGAAACATTATTTAATTTCGAACTTTTTCAAATAGATGTTAAATGTTATTTTCTTAATTATTTTGTTCAAGAGGAAGTTTTTGTGGAATAACCTCCTTGTTTTGAAAATACCAAACATCCTGAACATGTTTTCAAACTTACCAAAGCTTTATATAGACTTAAACAAGCCCTTAGAGTCTGGTATGATAGACTTACATGATTTTTGTTGCAAAACAATTATGTTAAGGGAAATTTTGATTCAACTCTTTTTATAAATAAATAATTTTTTTTTGATTGTTCAAATTTATGTTGATGAAATTATATTTGATTCAACTCAGCAATATTTAACTGATTAGTTTATGAATCTAATGAAATATGAGTTTGAAATGAGTATGATGGGTGAGTTAACCTTTTTCCTTGGTTTTCAAATTTCTCAAAATCCAGAAGGAATTTATATATCTCAACATAAGTATATTAAATATCTTCTTAAAAATTATGGATATGACAACATTAAAAGTATTAGTACTCCCATTGGTACCTCAAATTCACTTGATCTTGATAAAGGTGGGAAACCAGTGGATCAAACGTCATTTATAACTATGATAGGAAGTCTACTATACTTGAGAGCTGGTCGTCCATACTTAATGTTTTCAGTATTCTTGTGTACAAGGAATCAATCCAATCATAAT
The DNA here is from genome assembly GCA_963277665.1 of Viscum album. Taxonomy (NCBI): domain Eukaryota; kingdom Viridiplantae; phylum Streptophyta; class Magnoliopsida; order Santalales; family Viscaceae; genus Viscum; species Viscum album. The sequence continues at coordinate 1,412,518,784 of OY728125.1, read as the reverse complement.
TAATCTCATTTAAAGGCAGTGAAAATAATTTTTCGCTACTTAAAGGGAACCATGGATTTAGGACTCTTTTATACTTTTGGAAATGATTTTGTTTTAAAAAAAATTGGATACCGACTTTGGTGGATGTAGGATAGATATGGAAAGTACATCCAAAATTGTCATTTATTAGGATATTCATTGGTTTCTTGGTCATTCAAAAATCAAAACTCAGTAGCACTTTCCACTATTGAAGCTGAATATGTATCAGCTAGAATTTGTTGTGCTCAAGTATTGTGGATGCAACACACACTCACAGACTATGGTATGATTTTTACCGAAACAAAAATATTATGTGATAATACTAGTGCCATTGAATTAAGTAAAAACCCTTCACATCACTCTCATGAAAAACATATAGATATTAGGCATCACTTTCTTAGGGATCACACACAAAAAGAAGATATCATTCTTAAATTTATTGGAATGTAAGATCAACTTGCTGATATTTTCAAAAAATCATTACCCTATGATAGATTTGAATTCATTAAACAGAAGTTAGGAATGATAAACATGAGGTAATCTTCCATATTAACTTATTATTGAAACTTATCTCTTTATAGTAAGAAACTTATTTCATAGGGGGGTACATTTTCTTATTAATCAAAATTTTTTAGAGTCAAAATTTTTCAAAGTCAAAATTTGTTGTAGTCATAATTTTTTTTGTAGTCAATTTTTTTTTAAAAAAATCTAGAATCTAAAGTTGACCAAGAAAATTTTCCTCATTATTAATAATTTTCCTAGAAATTGTGAAGGTATGTTTTCTTTCTTAAATCTTCGTAATCATCCTTTTACATGTTGGTATTTTTATCTTGTTTAATAAAAAAATGTAGATTTGTTTTTTTTCTTAAATATGAATGTTTATCTTAAAAACCCCCAAATATCAGAACCTATCAAAATATTTATTCATTTATCATCTCAACCTTCCGATATGACCAGAAGTATTTCAACCATTGGATCAAGTAAGGAAGCTGAACCGCCACCTTAATTTCATATATAAGGACCCCCTAATGGTTGTCCCACATCGATCTTCAATCTCTGGAATGGTGAATCCCTACTGCTCTACTTAAGGTTGTTTCAAATATTCAAGGTTTTCTTACTTTTGAATTTTTGTAGAAGCCTCTCCTCAGAAAGAGATATTGACTATAAAGGAAATTTTTGAATGGTAGATATATCAAGAAAGGTTGGTTGATCTAAGATTTTATGCTAAATATGTCTTTATCATTTCAAAGAATATAAAGTTTAATAGATGGGAGAGCCTTTGTATATCGAAACTAGGGGCATAGGATCCGGTCTATCTTGAGTGGTTGATTGAATTTTATGAGTCAGCAAGTTTTTTCAATGAATAAGGGAAAGATAAATTTTCTTTCAAGATCTAAGGGAAGACTTATTCTCTTTCTTACAGCAAGGCAGCAAGTTTGATCTGAATTCCTTATGAAAGAGAAGCAGAATTTTGTACTCAAAAATTACCAGATGCTTCAGGATCTTTTGATAAAAAGAATTCTCTAGCTTGTCTTGGTTTAGAAGGAGTGAAGCCTCTAAATATTGTTCATCTATCTACAAACCTTCGGATTCTTGAGTTATGGGTCCAAGGTTTTTTCATTATGAGAAAAGGGGATAAGGACACCCTGAAGAAAAGTGATATCTATATTCTGGACTTCTTGATGAACATCAGGAAGATTAACCTAATCAAGTATATCTTGGTTATGATTGAGAATATCAAGAATGAAAATATAAAGTCTCAGGTTATCATATACCCATCTATTCATTTGAAGATTATAGTTATTTTCCTTCAGTCATTCAAAATTCCATGCAGTTCTATGCCAAGGAATTTCAAAGTGATGTTGCTAAGTGATGATACTCTAAAGAGAATGAATGTTGGTTTTTTCAATGATTTAGAAGAATTTTAGGATTTTTCAGAAACTGAAATCCAAGATATTTCAAAGAAACAGGAAGTGGCTAATACTTCCAAGAAGGGTGGAAGGAAGAGGAAGGTGAAGGAATCGGAAAAGAAAGAAAAAACTCATGTGGCTAAGGAAACTCATTCAACACCACCGAAGCCAAAGAATCAAAAGGCATATCCTGATGAATTAGTATCCAAGTGGAGAGAAGACATGAAGAACAGGAAGAAATGGAAGCCTAATTTTGGATTGGATCCTGTTGAGGCAAAAGCATTAAAGATAAACGTTGTTGAAGAACTTAAGAAGCAATAGAAAGAAAAGAAGAAAAGGAAGAATTTTTCTGAAGCCGAAATTGTACAATAACTTCTCAAGGATGCTGAGAAAGCATCTGAACAAATACCAGTTCCAGAATTGTTTTTAATTGAATCACTTCTTAAGACTCTGGAAAAGAAGGTGGTGATTTCAGATCCAAAATAAGAAGAAGAAATTTTTCAGGAAGAGGAAGAATAAATAGAAAAAGAAATAGAAGAATAAGAAGAAGAAAAAGTGGGTGACATTGATGATGTCATAAAGAAAGTTGATGATTATCATGAGAAGGAAAGTCCCTCTGTAAAATTATCAATCCAGACTTCCCAAGAAGAATCCACAAAATTTTCTACTCTAGGAAATGAATAAAAGTATCAGGAAGAAGTAAACAAGCCTTCTGAAGAAGAAAGAAGTAATCATGATTTCATTCATCTGAAAGATCAAGTGGTTGATGCAAAAAAAGAGGATGTTGAAGAAGAAAAAATTGTTTAGTTATCTGATAGTGATCATGAATCCCCTAAACCAGAATATATCATTTAGAGAGTTAATAAAGTAAAGTAGGTGTTGGTCCATACACCTAAAAAATATGTATTGAAAAAGAAAGATGTTGGTACTTCATCGAAGAGGAAATATGAAGAGTTAGAAAGGGAACCCTCACCGACCAAAATTTTTGATTCAAAATCTTCCTCCCTTGGACATGATTTTTTGGTACAATATTTGAAAAATTTGGTTGGAACTATTCCTTTATTTCCAATTATTGATTCTAGATGCCAGATGATTCAATATTCGATGAATCAGAAATCAGATTCAATTTCCATGGTTATGGATAAATTTTTTGGACATGAGGTGGATTTCAAATCCTTTATTGTTGGATATGAGGCTCATAAAAGTTCATGCATGAAGATTATAAGCTGTTGAAGGAAGATAGTTGAATACCTGAGAGCTTTTTATGAATTTAAAGATAATTTCAAGGATTCCTTTGACACTGAAGATGGAAAGCTTAATGATATTTCTAAGAATTTTGAGGAAAATATAAGTCTCGAATAGACTTCTCAGATATAGAAAGTTAAGGAGATGAATGGGAATCTTAATTTTATGGCTATGAATTGGAAGAGGGAAAGGGTTATTAGGATTTAATTTGAAGAGAAGCTTGTTAAACAAGAAGAAGAGTTGAAAGCTCAAGCGGAATGTCTTAAGGCTCATAAAGAAAAGATAAAAGCCTTAGAGAAGAACAGTGCAGATCAAGATCAGTTGCTCAAGAATATGGAAGAAGATCATAAGGATCTCTGCAACCATTTATTTCATTTTCTAGAGGCCGGTTTAAGGGTTCCCAGTACCCAAAAAATGCACATGAAACAACCTCATTACACTTTCAAAATCAAAAACACCTTCATAATTTAAACACACTGCCATCCACGCCTCGAGCCGCAAACCCCGCATCAGGCCTCGAGCATTGAACCCATCACGTCTGACCAACACCGCCTCAATCCATGATCTGCCATGACAAACACATCACAGGAATCAACCAGACCACCGAAGAGTTCCATTGGCGTCCATCACCACCATCACTTTTGGCATCCGTCAACATAACATCCAATCCAGAATCAAGCTCAGAGATGACAACCGAGCATTCCAAAAGAACGACTAAAACCAGATCAAAAAACCTCAAACAAGCATCCCCAAAACATAGAAACCAGCCCTGCATCCAAACCTAGAGCACCAAAAAACAACGTGAAACCCTATGAAAAGCCGCATCATGAAATGGAAAATAATAGAGCTCATCCTTCCACCACCGGAGCATCAAAGCCAGTTCGAAGTTTCCAGATCCATCCAAAAGGATCTCAAGAAGCTGAAAACCATTGTCAAGAAGTTGATTTCGAAGGATAAAGAAGGATAATTTTTCTACTTTTGATCTTTTGTTGAATTTATTCCTTGTATAAATTCTTTAAATATTAATGAAATTATAGTTGTCCTACATATATTTTCTTTTTTTGTACTAATTTCCCAGGTACCATTTTTTTCCATTTACTTTATTCCTTTTTGAAAATCAAAAAGGTTGAGAAAAGAGTGATAAAAATAATTCTAAGAAAGAAGAGATTTCCCTAAGTAAGGGGGAGTTCATCTAAGGAAATTTTTTTACCAAGAAATATTTTCGTATGCAAGAAAATGAAAAATCTCATTTAGGAAATCAAGAATAAAATCCTTAGGGATTTCAAAACCTAAGGGGGAGTTAGTTGTATTCACTTTGATACATAAGTAAAGGGAGATATGTTTTTATTTTCAGAAATTCTAATTCCTTATATTCTTTTTCTAAATGATGTTTGGGCTTTCCAAAAAGGGGGATATTATTGAGTCAATAAGGTTTCCTTATGACTTTTCCATTACATTATGTTTTGAAAATCACAAACTTTCTATCCTAAGGCAATATTTTTATTTCCACTAAGATTTATCTTAATAAGGAAATTTTTCTTTCCCAAGAAAATTGACTCCTTACTTATGTTTTCATTGTTCATGTTATAGTTTCTCTAAATCTAACTCATTTTATTTATAAGTGTAAAAATTAGTTTCATATCTAAAACCTCAGAGTTATATAAATTCGTAAATATAGAGTATTCGGTTTTCAGATTCTGAATTCTCTGAAATTTATATTCTAAATTCTCTAAAATTCAGATTCCAAATTCTCTGAAATTCAGATTCTGAATTCTCTAAAATTCAGATTCCGAATTCTTTGAAATTTAGGTTTCGAATTACTCAGAATTACGATTCTAAATTCCTTAGAAATCAGGTTTCTAATTCCTTAGAATTTAAGTTCCAAATTCCTCAGAATTAAGGTTCCAAATTCCTCTGAATTCAGACTCCGAATTCCTCAGAATTCAGAATACGAATTCCTTAGAATTTAGACTCCAAATTCCTTAGAATTTTGACTCTTAATTTCTCATAATTTAGACTCTGAATTCCTCATAATTCAGACTCCAAATTCTTTAGAATTCAGATTTCGAATTCTTTATAATTAAGACTCTAAATTCATTGGAATACAGACTCTGAAATCTATATAATTCAGGTTCTAAATTCCATGAAAACAGAATCCGGATATTTATGATTTGTAGTCCTCAAGTGTTTACTTAGACTCCAAACGTTATTTTTCCTTATACACCAGAAATAATTTTTGGTTGAGCAACCATATTTTTCTTATCCCTGTTATAGTTATGAAACGATGTCATGAAATCTATTTCTAATTAACTGTTGTTTTAGTGACATGTGTATAGGTCCCTTAGAGATTCAAGGAAAAATATGACCATTGGATGAGGGATCCGACCGTTGGAGAAATGCCTATAAATAGGAGCTCATTAGAATGAGCTCAAAGATAATAAAAAAGAACTAAGAACCAATCCATAAATCTAGAGATTGCATGCTACAAAAGTAATTTCTAGAGATAGAGACTCTCATGCCTTGTGCATACTAAACTTCTTGTTCAGCTTTCTTCATGAGACTCTGATTGTTGCTGTGTACAATCGAGGACTTTTGGGTATAAGAAGACAGAGTTGTTGACTACCTTAAAGTTTGAGGACTTCTAGGGATAAAAAGATAGAGGTGTCGACTACCTTAAAGTTCAAGGGCTTGCGAGGATACCAAGATAGAATCTGATATTCCTATCAAGGGCTTACCCTGGTGTGGGTAAGACAGACTTTCTTGAAAGTATATATCAAGGGACCTTTATCCAAGTTGTTGGATACCCTTCTCTTCGTGTTAAAAGATTTCATACTTGATACTTGTTTGTTTCATGTTTATATTCAGCTATGTTTTGATAAATTAAGAAAGTATAACCTTCTTATACTTTATTGTTCTTTTGTATACTCTGATAAGTAAGATTCTATACGCTTTAAGTTAGAATCTTTTCCTTGTAAACTTTTATTAAGTTTCGTTTCCATAACCATACTTCCAGAACCTAGAACGTTTTTAGAACTAAGAGGTCTTGTAAATTTACATTGTTTAACTTTGTTAAACATAGTTTTCCTTAAGGTTAAAAACAAACGTTTTTAAAATTACAATTCAGTCCCCCCTCTTATAATTGAGCATCTACATTCATATTTTGATCCTACAAAGTGACATACTGGAAACCAAACAAAGGAATTCATATTGTTTTGATACTTTAGTAAAATTATTCATGGGTCATTTGTGAAATGTCGGAATCAAATGCACATCAATCTAATGCACAGTGTGACCGGTTGATCGCACCATAATTAACTATTTCATTTTCATCCTCACACCACTGTTTTAAATTGAATTTTTATTGTAAATTCCGAATATAATAACAAATATCACTTCATGTTAGATTAAATTATTTTGTGTTTATAACTGTTAAAAAGGGAAATGTTACTTTTTTGATAATTTCAATGTAGGTGGAAGTGATTTAGAGGCCCCAAAGATAATCCGGAAAGAAAATGGGCCAAACTGCAAGCGATCCCAATGAAATATGTCCATTATTTTAAATATTAACCGTAATAAATTTCTTAAAATATGATTAATGTTTGTGGGATGATCCAAAAATTCATTTTCTACAACTCATATTAAGGAAACCAATCCTAATTCTTCCATCTTGGGGCCCATCCGGACTGATCATTCCAGAACACCAAATCTACATGAAGTCAAAAGTGGTGTGTTGTAATATGTACATATCTCAGGCTATGATTGTAAAAATGATGCCAAAATTTCTATGAAGATATTCAAGAGTTGGGTATACAACTCTTTAGTTTTTTTAGAAAGTATATAAGACTTTATGGACATCAAAAACCATGGGACATGTGGTTTTAATAAATCTATATTCCCAAAACCACCTTCCAATTTTCCTAGAAAATGGCACCTTGGGCTCCCCATTTTTAAGTTAGGACAAGGAGAAAAGTACTGAAAATTTGGATTTCGATAGGAGTACTCTCCTCATCCTAGAAGTTTTGGAGGCCCTTACCCTCATAAGGGGGTCGAGAATGAAAAAGGAGTTCCACCCAAGCTTCCTCTTCCTCTCAATGTCGAGCTAAACAGTGGGCGTTCATTATGAGGGATCTGCACATATTTCAAGGGAGTTATGCTACATATATTAGCTAATGGTTTGGAGTAATTTGGGTGTTTAAACATTTCATTCCATTTATCTTACATGAGTTCATATTTTAATGCTTGTTTTATACATGTTATCGTTATTCTAAACGATTAGTGTGAGGTTTTTGAGTGTGTGATTTGTGTTGTTCCAATTGGAAAGAACAAGAATAATTTTCATATACAACATATTGAGATTTAAATATTATTTGGATTATATTATTCCATGTATAACTTTTGGACCTTTACAATACTATTATTACGTCAATGTTTGGTTCTTTAAGAATTGAAATAAAAGCTTAGGAATTAATCACGATTCCAATTAACATCAACCAAAGAATCACTCCAAACCTAAATGTATCTCTATTAACAATGAACTTGAAATGTTTATAGTGAAAGCCAAAAGAATTATTTGTCTTATATTTTTAAAAATACACTTGGTTTTTCACTATTAAACTCTTTAAGTTAAGTTATTTTCTCAAAACTATTTTCAAACCAACCCTTATTTTGTTCTTCTTATTAAAAATTCACACTATAAAATCACAAAAGTTCCTTGAGAGACAACCTAGTATCTTCCCTATACTATAAACCAATCTTAAAATAATAATCAATTTGATGTGTGATGACAACGTGGTCAAATTTTGGCGTCATTTATGAAGAGCTCTTCAGTTATTAGTTTGTGTTTTTGATAAGATATTTGTAAATTTTGTCAACATTTATTTACATTTTCAATCCATTTGTGTTATGATCTATTTGTTTTGTAGGTTTGGTTCATGAATCTTTATAAGATAGGAGATTTACTATTTTTAGAACCCAAAGTAGATAGGATCTTATGTCATTGACACCAAGACATAGAAGAGAACCCTTTAAAAGAGGATACACAAAATATCGACACTCTTCTTGATCCTTCTACTTCTTCCACTTAAACTCACATTAAAAATGAACAAAACCTGCATAACATGGCTGAAAATAACCAAAAATTAAAATAAATAACCTCACATGGTGTTGATATCCAACCCACCTATATTCAAATACAAGGTGATGCACCTAATTTTGAACTTAAATCCGGTTTAATTCATTTATTACCAAGATTCCATGAACATCCTAGAGAGGATCCACATAAGAATTTAAAATCATTTCACATTGTGTGTTCCACCATAAAACTTGCTAATGTGGATCAAGAACAAGTAAAGATTAGGGAATATCCTTTTTCATAAGAAGACACTTCAAAATATTGTCTTTACTATGTTAATTCAATAATTTGAAGTTGGGTGGACATGAAATGTCTTTTTCTTAAAAAATATTTCCCAACTTATTGAACTAAAACTATAAAGAATGAAATATATGGTATAAGGAAATAATAAGGGGAAACATTACATGAATATTGGTAACACTTTAAAAGGTTATGTTCAATTTTACCACACTACCAAATAAGTGATTAAATTTTAATTCAGTATTTTTATGAAGGGTTAATTCCAATTGATCGTAACATGATTGATGTTGCTGCAGGTGGTGAACTAGTGGATAAAACCACAACTCCTACAAGGAAACTAATTGATAACATGGCCCAAAACACTAAATAATTTCGTTCAAGGTCAATTTTACCCATTCATGGAGTCCATGAGGTGCAAAGTACTGATTTCGAGAAGAAGGTGGACCCAAAGTTCGAAGAGGTAAGTAACATTCTTCAACAAATTGCTCTTTCCCAAGGGAAATCCCAATCTCATTCTCCCATCCATTTTGGTATATTTTCTTCTGACACCCACTACTCGGACCAATGCCCTCAATTGAGAGAAACATCTGAGATTTGTGAGGAAATATTTCCAGGCCACCCCTATAACCAACCCTTTAAGAAAGAACCTTATTATCTATCCAAACCTAGGTGGAAATAAAACCAAGATTATAGGAAAGGGGGTATTCAAACCAACCTCAATAAAAATAGAACCAACGGGGTCAGAGTAGTCCTACACCACCACCACCCAAAAATACTCAACCACCCCAAAGGCCTTTCCAAATAACCCCTCCAAAACCCGATCCTAGCCTAGAATATATGATGAAACATATGGATGCCAACAATATCCAATTCCAACAAACCACTCAGGCATCCATACAAGACCTCAAAACCCAATTAGGCCAACTAGCTTACTCAGTGGGGGAAGTTCAAAGTCATGGGTTGGGTAAACTACCATTTTTACCATTAGTCAACCCTGTATATAAATAAAATGTTAGTTCCATCACCCTTAGGAGTGTAAAACCACTATAAATTCAAATTAATGCTCTATTAGAAGCATCCCCTCCTGATAAACCCTCCATCCCAACCATTAAAAATGTTCCAAATTTTGAAAAAACATGTCTTGAGAGAAGCCCTTCTAAATGAAAGAGTGTGTATGTCGATGAGTCTCCTAGCCAAATAATTCCTATTACATTTCCCCAAAGGTCCACCCAACCTAGAAAACAAAATAAAACTAAACTCGATAAGGAAATTTTGGAGACTTCCAAAAAAGTGTAGGTAAACATCCCCTTTATTGGTGTCGTAAATCAAATTCCATGATACTCCATGTTTCTAAAGGATATGTGTACACACCAAAGGAAACTTTTAGGAGATGAGAAGGTAACCTTGGGGAGGAACATTTCAGCATTAATAGAGCCATCACTTCCCACCAAGTGCAATGGCCCTAGAAAATTCTCAATTATGTGCACCATAGGGGAGTATTCTATTTCTAATGTTATGCTTGATTTGGGTGCTTCTATAAATGTGATTCCTTGTTCCATTTACTCTTCATTGCAGGTTAGATAATTGAAGCCAACTGGGATTGTCGTTCAGCTAGAAAATTGGAGTACAGCACACCCTTCTGGTGTGTTAGAGGATGTTCTTGTGAGGGTTCAAAATTTAATTTTTCCCACTTATTTTTACGTGATTAAAATGGAAGATGATAGGATGAATGGACATGCCCCAATTATATTTGGGAGACCCTTCTTTAAAACATCCAAAACCATAATTAATGTACATAATGGAACATTATCTATAGAGTTTGGTGGTGACATTGTCCACTTCAACATCCTTGATATCATGAATCACCCCCTCAAAAGAACATTCCTCTCTCTCTCTAGTAATTCTATAGATGTACTCCCTTCAATTGAAAAAACCTCATTTCATTACCCTGATTCCCTTTCTGAGTTTTATTCATTAATAAAAATTATAGTAAATTATTCATGCATTGATTGTTGTAGTGTTCTGGAAAAGTGTCAGCGTGTTTATTAATTAATAATTTCTTGACCACTTAGGATCCACTGACCATCGATGATATTGCTAAGATTGTAAAAGCTCATTCCTCATCTGAGGATGATACCATTGAGGAGTTAGATGAGATTAGTGACCTCTCACTTTCACACACACTCCTATCAATCCAAAATAAACCTAAATTGGAACTAAAAAAACCGCCTCAAGATTTAAAATATTCATATCTTGAGAATAGAAACAAGTTTCTCATCATCATTTATAGTTCACTCCCTCGTAAGCATGAATTGTGACTGTTTGAACTTTTGACGGAGTATAAACAAGTATTAGGATGGACACTTGTGAACATTACTGGTATTATCGCATCATTTTGTACACATGATATTTTTTTAAATGATGAGGCTAAACTAGTGAGGCAGGAACAACATCAACTAAACCCAAACCTCCTTGAAATTTTGAAAAAGAAGGGAACAAAATTATTGGCTACTGGAATCATTTACCCCATCTATGATAGGGAATGGGTCAGTCTTGTTCAAGTAGCTCCTAAAAAAACGGGTCTTACTGTAATTAAAAATGAAAACAATGAATTGGTTCCAACTCATGTGTAGAATAGTTAGTGTATCCTTATAGACTATCGCCAACTAAATCAACACACTAGTAAGGAACATTTCCCATTTCCATTCATTGACCAAATTCTGGAGAGGTGAGTGGGGAAGTCCCATTACTATTTTCTTGAAGGGTATTTTGAAAACTTTCATATCCATATTTCCCCCAAGGATTAGAAAAATACAACATTTACTTTCCCCTTTCATACATTTTCATATAGGAGTATTCCATTTGGTCTGTGCAATGCTTCAGGTACTTTCCAGCGATGCATAGTTAGTATTTTTTGGATTACCTAGAGAATTTTATATAAGTATTCATAGATTATTTCACTATTTATGGATCCAATTTTGATGAATGTTTGAGTAGTCTTACTTTAGTCCTATGTTGCTGTATTGAAAATAATATCATATTAAATTTTGATAAACTCCATTTCATGGTGTGAAAAAGTATAGTTTTGGGACATATAATTTTTGGGGATGGTATCCAAGTAAATAAATCAAAAGTATATGTCATTTATTCCCTACCATTCTCAAAAAATGTACAAGATGTGTAGTCTTTCCTAGGTCATGCTGGATTTTAACGTCATTTCATTTGTGAATTTTATAAAATTGTACTCCCACTCTCCCGGTTACTCCAAATAGAAAAGGAATTTGTTTTTGATAAAGAATGTGAGAAATCTTTTAATAAATTAAAAAGGATTCTCATGTCACCCCCAGTAATCCAACCACCTCGGTGGGATTGACCATTTGAGATCATGTGTGAAGACACTAAATATGAAGTTGGGGTGGTCTTATCATAAAGGGTTGATCGAGATCCACATGTCGCTGCCTATGCTTCACGTACACTGGACCCTAACCAAAAAAACTACACCACAACTTAAAAAGAATTTTTTTCATTATTTTTTCATTGGATAAATTCAGGTCATATCTTTTAGGGTCCAAAGTCATTGTGTTATTAGACCATACAACCCTCCGGTATCTAATTAAGAAACTACAAGCCAAACCACATCTCATCTGCTAGATGCTAATCCTTTGGGAATTAGATCTATTAATTAGAGATAAAAAATACCATAGAATGTGGTGGAAAACCATATCAGTAGGATTCACCCATCCTCGTACATTGACCCATCCCCCTGTATTCCCATAAATGACATGTTTCCTGATTGATAAATTGTATCCAGTGAAATATGTTATTCCTTGGTATGCTGAAATTGTAAATTATTTGTTAGCATCTTGTATTCCTATAGATTTCAACAAACACCACACCAGACATCTAAAACTTGAGTCTTGTTGGTACATTTGGGATAAACCCTGCCTTTATCACACATGTAGTGATCAATCCCTTAGTTGTTGTGTTCCTGATAGCGAGTTTCAGTCCGTCCTTAGATTTTTCCACACTATTTATTGTGGGGGCCACTTTGGTCCCCAATGAACTACTTGAAATGTCCTTGATTCTTGTCTCTTTTGGCCAACACTTTCTTAGGATTCCCATGATTTTTGTAAATCTTGTCCTTGTTTTCAAACAATGGGTAATGTCTCTAAAATAAATTAAATGTCACAACAACCATTGCACTTTCATGACATTTTTTATGTTTGGGGTATTGACTTTATGGGTATATTTCCTAATTCCTTTGGCAACTTGTACATTATTCTAGCTATTGATTATGTGTAAAAATAGGTAGAGGAATGAGCTATAAGGATTGATGATTCTAAGGTAGTTGTAGAATTTCTAAGAACCCAAATATTCTGTAGGTTTGGATTACCTAGGTTCATCATTGGTGATCAGGTTTCTCATTTCTAAAACCGAACAATGCAATCACTGTTGCGTCGGTATGGGGTCGGGCATCAAGTGTCTACTGCTTATCACCCACAGATGGTCAAGCTAAGGTGTCAAATAGAGAGGTAAAATATATTCTTGAAAAAAATGTTTTAACCCAATACAAATGATTAAAGTCTTAGACTCGATTATTCATTATTGGCTTACCGTACTGCTTTCAAAACCCCCATTGGCATGTCACCATATCGGCTAATGTTTGGAAAGAATTTTCACCTCCCTATTGAGATTAAGCATAGGACCTACTAGGCCATCAAACAATTCAATTATAGTATTTCTGGTGAAGGTTCTCAAAGGAAGTTACAGATTTTTGAGATGTAATAAATGAGAAGAGATACTTATGAGAACTCCATGATTTATAAGGAGTGAACCAAGACTACTCACGAACGTCTCATCCTTTATCATCAGTTCCACAATGGGCAGAAAGTCCTCCTCTAAAATGAAAGGATGAAGTTGTATCTAGGTAAGCTTCATTGCCACTAGTTTGTATCATACACTATTACTAATGTCTATCTATTTGGTGTTGTCTAGGTTCAAAATAAAGAAACCAAGCAAACCTTCACTATCAATGGGCAGCAGCTGAAGCACTTCCACGAATCCATTCCAGAGTCCCTGATAGAGGAACTCCATGTTCAATAAAAAATCAATGAATGACACTCACCAGGTTTTATCCTTCCTTCCCACATTCACTTTTATTTTAGTGAGGACATTGCATACTTTAGGTTTGGTGGGATGTGTACATTCCTAGTTTAGTTAGGAATTTTCATCATCTTTCTTCTTTTCCTCTTTTTATCTTGCTGAATTGTATTATTACTTAACTTTGTGACAGAATATGACTTTTTTATGCCCACTTTATCATGTAAAATTATTCCCATTTAGTTAGGGAATTTATTAAAAATTCATGTATAATTTTTGTATTTCATATTGTTTTAACAATAAAAAAAATCGGATGCAATGTGAATGTCAGAAAGAATTCAATACTGTGGTGTGACATTATTTTCAAATTTAGTTCTTTGTGGATGATATAAATGGTTGTATCATTTTGAACCTTTGAGAAGAATAGTGCCCTTTTTGTGAATAGTTTAAGGAAATATTGTGTCACTTAATCTCTCCACATATTTTTTAACCAAATCATGAAGTGTAAAAATTTCTTACTTAATGGAAGGTAAATATAAGTTAGGTTGATTTTTCTCTACTTTCCAAAATCATTTTTCCATACATCTGTTCCTTATCTGATCTATTTCATTATTGTACCAGATTGACCTCTGCATGTGTACCTATAATCCGACTATTGTACGTCCTCAAAAAAAGGGTTGTATATTGGGCAAGTCAAAAACCACCATTCATTGACTTTTGATCTTGTTATAACTATTGCAATTAGTGTCATGAAGAGATCAAACAAGGGTTGGGAGAAGAGTGTGAGATTTGTTCCATGTGAAGCTTTTGGAAAAAATTATAAATGAGGGGTGTGATGAAATATGAAACATATGGGGATATCTAGGTTGGGAGATTATGTTTTAACTTCTGGGAATGCTTAAGTGAGTGGGTCTTGTAATTTTATTGCAAATTATATAGGGTAGGTTCGGTGGAAAGAATTATATAAGTAATTTTTTTTAAAATATCTTATATTTACTCAATAGAAATTGGAAAGAATAGCATTAAATGGTTGACACACACATGGATAATTAGTGACATGATTAAATTATATATTATTTTATTTGATTGGTATCATGCATCTCTTTTAATTTCATTTAGATACAATTTTTGAGATGCATTTTTTCATAATTTCTGAGAATAACTCCTCGGTGTGATTTTTGATTTGATCACATTTCTATCAGGAATTAAATTTTAATTTAATGTTAAATATTTATGAATTTGGAAATATATACATGAATATTTTTTGGAAATATGACTTTTCCATGAGTGAAAATGTTTAGGTTTGAAGGTGTGATCGCATCACGATTCACTGTTTCATTTTCACCCTTACACCACTATTTTAAACTGAATTTGTATTGTAAATTTCAAATATAATAACAAATTTAACTTCATGTTAGATTAAATTATTTTGTGTTTATCACTTTTAAAAAGGGATATGTTACATTTTTTGATAATTTCAATGTAGGTGGAGGTGATTTAGAGGCCCCAAAGATGATCCAGAAGGAAAATGGTCAAAACTGCATGGGAGCCCAATGAAATCTTTCCACTATTGTAAACATTCAGCGCAACAAGTGTCTCCAAGTTCTTGTACATTTTTTGGGCCGATCCAAAACATCATTTTATACAACTCTTCTCAAGTAAATCAAACCTAATTCGTCCATATGGTGGCCCATATGGACTGATCTATCCAGCACACCGAATCTGCATGAAGTCAAAGTGGTGTGTTGTGATCTATCCATATCTCTAGATGTGATTTTTGAAATGATCCCAAAATTTTAGTGGAGATATTCAGGAGGTTGGGATACAATTTTTTAGTTTTTCAAAAATGATATAAGACTTTCTGGACATCGAAAACCATGGGACACGTGGTTTTAAAAAATCTGTGTGCCCAAAACCACCATCCAATTTTCCTACAAAATAGCACCTTTGGCTCCCCATTTGTAAGTTCTTCCAAGGAGTGAAGTTCTGCAAATTTGGAGTTCAAAAATATTCCTCTCATCATCCTAGAATTTTTTAAGGTCCCTATCCTTATATGGGGGTCAAGAATGAAGAAGGAGTTCCACCAGAGTTTCTTCCTCCTCCCGATGTCGAGCTAAACGGTGGGCATTCATTATGAGGGAGCTACACACATGTCAAGGGAGTTATGATGTATATATTATCTACTGTATTAGAGTAATTTGGGTGTTTAACAATTTCATTCCATGTATCTTACATTATTTCATATTTGAATGCTTTTTTTGATATATGTGATTATTATGCACTTAATTTCTAATCGATCAGTGTGAGGTTTTCAGTGAGTGATTTGTGTTGTTCCGATTGGACAGTACAAGAATCCTTTTCATATCCACCTTATTTAGATTTAAATATTTCTTGGAATCTCTTTTTCCATGCATAAGTTCTGGACCTTAACAATACAATTTTTACGTCAACGTTTGGTTCTTTAAGCATTGAAATAAAAGATTAGGAATTAATCGGGATTCCAATTGATTTCTACCAATGAATTACTACAAAAATAAATGGATATATATGAAAAATGAACTTTAAATGTGTTCATTAAAATCAAAATGAACCCTTTATCACATATTTTTCAAAATCCACTTGGTTTTTCAACTATTAAACTCTTTAAGTTAAGTTATTTTCTTAAATCTATTTTCAAACCACCCCCTCTTTTGTTCTTCTTATTAAAAATTCACACTATGAAACCCCCAAAAATACTTGAGAGATGACCTAGGGTCTTCCCTATACTATAAATCAATCTTAAAATCATAATCAATTGGATGTGTCAAGACAACGTGGTCACCAGTAAGTCTAAAAGTTCCCGTTATCAGTTTAAAATTGACATTTTATCTCAAAACGTATCACTCAGGGAAAATCAAAAAACACGCTAGGATTGTATTAATAATTTATAACAATGATTCATAAGTAATTTGTGATGTGTAAGAAGTATTCTCATGTCAAACTGAAGCACGATGCGACCAGTATGATTCAAAATGTGCGTTTCTAGTTTGAAATGACATTTTAGTAAAAAACACAACTGTCATACTGAAAACCGAGAAAATGTATTTGGATTATTTTTCTAATTTAGTAAAATGATCTATAATTTCTTTTTGATGTGTATAAATCACCTTCACCTCAATATTATGCATGGTGTGGCCAGTATAACTCAAAGTGTCTCTTTTTAATTAAAATTGAGATTAATTTTAGTAAAAAGAACAAGTGACATACTGAAAACCAAGAAAACACATTCAGATTGTTTTGATAATTTAAGAAAATAATCCATGAGTCATTTTCGATGTTTAGGAATCAACCTCACATCAATAAAACACACATTGTGACTAATATGACTTTAAGTGTGTATTTTTATATTAAATTGACGTTAAATTTAGCAAAAACAAATAAGTGACATACTGAAAACTGAGCAAAGGAATTCAAATTATTTTAATACTTTAGGAAAATGATATATAAGTCATTTTTAACGTGTAAGAATCAACCAAACCTCAATATAACTCACGATGTGACCAATATGACTAGATGTTTTTATTATCAGTTTAAAATTGATATTTTAGCTCAAAATGTGTCACTCAGTGAAAACCAAGAAAACACGCTTCAATTGTCTTCATAATTTTGGACAACGATTCATAAGTCGTTTTTGATGTGTAAGAAGTAGTCTCATATCAAACCAATGCATGATACGACTGTTATGACTCAAAATGCGTGTTTTTGGATTGAAATGAAATTTTAGTAAAAAAACCGGTATATAGAAAATCAAACAGACACATTAAGATTGTTTTGATACTTTAGAACAATGATCCATCAGTAATTTGTGACATGTAGGAATCATCCGAACTTCAATCCAATACATGGTGTGACTGATATAAATCCAAATGTGTCATTATTTAAATTTGATATTAATTTTAGTGAAAAAAAGTGATATACTCAAAACTAAGAAAACACATTCGTATTGTTTTTGTATTTTAGGACAATGATCCATAACTCATTTGTGATATATAAGAATCAACCCCACCTCAATATAACACACGGTGTGACCGATATAACTCAAAATATGTATTTTTTATTAAAAATTGACATTTTATTAATATAATCTTTTATATTAATGTTCAATTTATTTCTTTATAGTATTACTAACATAATATTTGTTTTTTTATATAGGTGAAATCTTTTTCTCGAGTTGGGATGATTTGTTCGGAAACTCATTCCATGGGTGGAAATTTTTGAGAGGGGATCACAAGCATCAAAAGATAAAACATTAATGTTTTTAACTGCATGTTGGATAATTATAAATGTAATTATATAAAAAATTGTTTGAAATGTATATAGTAGTGTTTTTTTGTATATACCATGGGTGGATATTTTTATATTCATGTTTTCAATTAAATTTATATAGAATTTTTTATTGGGTGTCTTGTATATACCTGCATGTTTTTTCTAGGTGTGATGTTATATTAACAACACATCGTAGTCAGTCGGGCCTTTATCAACGCTATTTTGAGCATGGATAAATGCCTCTCTTATCATCACTATTTAAAACACTGATAAAGTGGACCTTTATCAATGATTGAAATAGCTCTAATAAAGGGGGTATTTAGTCATGCTAAAATAGCACTAATAAAGGTAAAGGACCCACTTTATCATTGCTGTGATTAATAACGCTTTTTTAGAATTGTTAAATGTGGTATCCTGCCTTTTTATTACATAACTTTTCATTACATTTTATATAAATAGGATCTTTAAAGTCGAGTGTCTTGGAAATCAGGAACATTATACATTAAAACAACACAAAAATTCTTCTAAACCACTTGTAAGGATTCATTAAAGGTTCATCCTATGTCTATTTACTACACCTAATATCCTTGTGATAGAAATCAAAGGGAAGGGTGAGAAGGAGTCCCAGTAAGGGTAAACAAGGGAATCAATATACTTTTGATATCAAAAAGAACTTGAATAAAAACATAAAAACATGAGCAATGAAAGAATAGGCATATCATAATGAAATGAACTTGAATCATAACATGAATATGTGGCTACAAAATTTGATTTAGACATTCATGAACATATCACCAAGGTCCATCCCCAAGGTGTCAAAAATATTACCAAGGTCATTCACCAAGGTATCATGAAACATGTCATCTCTAGAGATTAAATATTTAACCAATGCATTTGAGTGCTATCAGGACGCACCCTTAATATGTATTTAATTACATGTGATGTAACGACCCAAAATTTTGAATAAATCTTTTTTCTTAATTTTGTGTGTTATTTTATTTTAGATACTCAACAAAACTGTTTCATTTGATAACATGAGTATAATTAAAATGAGACCGTTGGGTTTTGACTGTTATATGACCATTTGTCAATATGACCACTAGAAACTAAACGTTTTGATTATTGTCTCTAAATACAAGTAATCTTGGTTAATTCTTATATAAAGAAGATTCGATGGCCTCACCCAGTAGCCTTGGACCGATCGAATCCCATCTAACAGAACTTGGGAAGGAGGTAGCACCACTGGGCTTTGCTCTGGACCAAACCCAAGCCGAACTTCATCGTGTGAAGCTAGAACAGAATCGTCTTTGTGAGAAGTTCAAACTGATAGAAATTACTACTCATGTGATGTTGGCCGAGCCTCCCTCGGATTCTCTCACCTTATCACACCTTACACATAGGTCCTAAGCTGGTGTGATAAGGGGCTATGTAAGGAGACCGTAACTGCCTTGTGTAATCCTTTGTTTTAAATAAAAATTGGGATTTATTCTTATGATGAAGTTTATGAATTTTCAAATGTCCGGATAAATATAGTACGCATATTTTTGATGAATTTTAGAGAGATTATATTTTAAAAATGTTTATGTAAACCTTAAATAAATAAAAATGTTTAATGATTTTCAAAATATGGTTTTCTACAATTATGTTTAGTACAAAATTTAGAGTCTAATAAGATCTACATGATTTTTGATGAATAGTAAATTATGAATAGTGATTTTATGATTAGGATTAGTAATGTGTCCAAATGGATTAGTAATCTCACTTAAAGAAAGTATTAAAATAATCCAGGCAGCTTGATTAAGTAATGTGATTCAATAAAATGGTTAAATAACGGTTTCATAAATTATTATTCAAGTATTAGTTTTTTTGGTTGAATAGTGTTTTTTAATTAAAAATTTAATTAAAAATATTGAGAAAATTATTTTTATAAAATGGATTTCATTTTTGAACTCAGAGCATCGATATTATGTTAAGGTAATTTTTGGGGATTTTTCTGAAAAAAATGAATTTTCGGTGAATAGGGTATTTAATTAAAAATTAAATCAAAAATATTTAGAAAATTATTTTTATAAAATGGAGTTCATTTTTGAAATCATAGCATCGATATTTGGTTAAGGTGAAATTTTTGGATTTTTCTGAGAAAGTTGAATTTTCGATTAATAGTGAAAATACAGTTTTTAAGTTACGGGTGTTTAATGAGATCAATAAGTGATGTATTAAGTATGTAATCAATATGTTCGACTTAGGAATAGTAAGATAATGTATAAGGTTTCCCAAGTGGCCAATAACATGGGCCAATACCATGGTCAAGCCCATGGTTTTTCCAAAACCACTAATGAGGTGTCCCTTGGCCATTAATGCCTTGTCCCCTCACTTTCCCTATAAATACCAAGCCATCATCTCATCCATTCTACTCCCAACTCTCCCCAAACAAGGTTCTGGTATCATTACATACCAAGGAGTCTTTCCAAGGTGCCCCCAAGCCCTCAAGGTCCCAACCATTGAGTTTTAAGAGTTACGTTTTAAGGTAAGGGATCTGACCCCTCTCTTTCTTTTCAAGTGATCTCTTTTATGTCATTATTTTATGCTCCATGTTCTTATGTTGGAGGAGGTTCTTTTATATTAATTATAATGTCCTTTTTATGTTAATATTATGAGATACCCCCTCTTACTCTCATCATTTCGTTTTAAGAATGTTTAAGTGGCGCCGTTAGGCTGCCGAATTTTTAAGGGATTCTTTCACCCTTCTCGTTTTCAAGATCTATTTTCATGTCAAGTATTTCAAGTTCATTTTTATTATGTTGGGGTATGATCTATATATCTATCATACTTATATTTTAATATCATATGATGAGAGACCCCATTTTATCTTTTCAATTCAGTATTTTGAAGTTTTAAGTGTCGCCGTTAGGCTGCCGAATTTTTAAGTGGTTCTTTCACCCTTCTCGTTTTCAAGTTCTACTTTCATGTCAAGTCTTTCAAGTTCCTTTTTATTATGTTGGGGTATGATCTCTATATCTATCATACTGGTCTTTTATGATCATATGATTAGAGACACCATTTGATCTCTTCAATTCAGTATTTTGATGTTTTATGTGACGCCGTTAGGCTGCCGAATTTTTAAGTGGTTCTTTCACCTTTGTCCTTTTTCAAAGTTCTAATTCCATGTCAAGTCTTGCAAGTTCCTTTTTATTATGTTGGGGTATTATCTATATATCTATCATAATTATATTTTATGTCCATATGATGAGAGACCCTATTTTATCTCATCAATTCATTTTTGGTTGAAGTTTATGTGACGCTGTTAGGCTGCCGAATTTTCATAAGAGAAATCTTATTTTTGTCTTCCTTTCATGTTATTCATTTCATATGTTACATATTTAAAATTTCATTACCATGTACATATATCCTTCATATTCTGTCCCACTACTGTTCTATGGGTCATTTATTATTGTTTGACCCATGTCCCCTCTCTTTTCAATGTTTTCTAAAACCCCTAAATGTAGCCATTGTACTGCAGAATTTTCATCTCAAAATGCCTCTCTCTTTTCTCAAAATTATTTTATGTTATAAAGTGAATACTCAAAGATATTATTTCTATAGGGGTATTCACATATATACCAAAATGTTTTATTTTAAATTCTGGGATTTACATACATGAAACCCGCTCTCCCCTTCCGTGGGTTTAAAGTGACGTAAAGATCATGTCTTTAAAGCAGTTTTTAAAATGTTATGATTATGAAATGAAACCCATTTATTTTATGCTATATGGGTTATTTATGAAGTTAATGATGATTATATATGTGGATCACATGATAATAAAGGCAAATTTAAGGGTGCGCCCTGATAGCGCTCCAATGCATTGGGTAATGATGTAACCACTAGAGATTACAATTTTCACGACATCTTGGTGAATAACCATGGTAATTTCCAAATGACACCTTGGGGATGGACCTTAGACATATGTTCATGATTGTCTATTTTAAATGTTGTAGCCACATCTTCATGTTTTTAAAAATGTTATTTTTATTATGATATGCCTCATGATTTCTTTCTCATGCCTTAAAGTTCTTTTTCATGACATTGTTGATGTATCTCAAGTTCACATGTTAAATGTTTTCCCTTGTTTCCCTTACTGGGTCTTCTGCTCACCCTTTCTTTTGATGTATGTCCCTAGGTTATGAGATGCAGTAATGAACCTAGGATGAACATAAGGAGAAGCCTTTCAAGTGTTTAAGAAGAATGTTTTTTTTGTTTCATGTATTAAGTTCTTGGTTTCCAAGACACTAAACTTTAAAGATCCTCAGTTTTGTATAATGTAATGAAAGTTTATGTGACAAAAAAGGTGGGATGATATATGTGAGCCACACAGATCATAATAAAAAATTTCTTAAATAACCCATAGAGAATTAAATAAATGGATTTCATTTCAAAATCGTGACGTTTTAAAAGCTCTTAAAAATAAGATAATTATATCATTTATAACCCATATAAAGAGAGTGAGGGTTATATGTATGTAAATTATTGAATAAAATACATCATCTTTATATATTTATGAACACCCATAAAAACGAAATAGTTTGGGGTATTCACATAAATAAACAAGGGAATTTCTTGAGAGAAAGAGATAGAAATTTTGAGACGAAATTCTGCAGCATAACGGCTATAGAACATGGTTTTAGAAAACATTGAAAAGAGAGGGGACAAGGGTCACCCAGTCATAAATAATTCATAATACATTATGGGTACTAAATAAGATCATGGTATGGATATTTTAATGACATAACACTTGAAAAGGAAACATGAAAGAAAACAGAAGATTCGATTTCTTTTACGAGAAATCTGGCAGCCTAACGGCGTCACTTAAAATTTCAGAAAACAAATTGATGAAAGAAGAAAGGGTCTATCAACAATTATACATGAAATTTACAGTAAAAATAACATATAATAACATACCCTTAACATAAAGAGATGGAAAATATAATACACAACATAAAGGAATTCATGACTTAAAAATAGTACGGTGAAAGGGTCCCTTACCTTGAAGAGTATCTTCGAAAGCTTGAAGTTTGGGACCTTAAGAGGCTTGAGAGAACCTTGGGAGGACTCCTTGGTAGGAAAAGAGACCAGAACTTAGTTGAGGAGGATTTTTAAATGAAAAAGATGAGGGAAAGGCTTGGTATTTATATGAGAAGTGAGGGGACAAGTCATTATTGGCCAAGGGACACCTCATCCGTGGTATTGGAAAAATCGTGGGATTGCCCATGGTATTTTCCCATGGTATTGGCCACTTCGGACACCTCATACCTTATATTACTATTCATAAGTCAAACAGAAAGATTACATAATTATTACATCCTTAATGATGTCATTAAACACCCAAAACTAAAAACTGTATTTTCCCTATTCACCGTAAATTCATATTTTTTCAGAAAAATCCCCAAAAATCACCTTAACCCAATACTGATTCTCTGAATTCAAAAATGAATTCCAATTTATAAAAATAATTTTTAAAAAAATTTTAATTTAAATTTTAATTAAAAAAACTATTCACCAGAAAAAAACTAATACTAGACTAATAATTTCTGAAACAGTTATTTACCTATTTTATTAAACCACATTACTTAATCAAGGTGCCTAAATTATATTAATACTTTCTTTAAGTGATATTACTAATCCATTTGGTCACATTACTAACTCTAAGCGTAAAATCACTATTCATAATTTACTATTCACAAAAAATAAGTCGATCTTATTAGATTCAAAATTTCTTACTAAACACATTTCTAAAATACCATTTTTCGAAAATCATTACACATCATTAATTATTTAAGGTTTACATAAATATTTTAAAATATACCCTTTTTTCAAAATTCATCAATATACATTCTATATTTATTTGAACATCTGAAAAGAAAACACAAACTTTACCATAGGAAGAAATCACAACTTTATTTATCTCAAAGGATTACACAAAGTAGCTACGGTCTTGTTACATAGCCCCTTATAACCTTAGCATAGGACCTAAGTGTAAGGTGTGCTGAGGTGTGAGAATCCGAGGGTGGCTCGACCAACATTTCCCGAGTAGTGATTTCTATAAGCTTGAACTTCTCTCGAAGGCGATTCTACTCCAGCTTCACACGATGAAGTTCGGCTTGGGTTTGGTACATAGCAAAGCCCAATGGTTCTACCTCCTTCCCAAGTTTCTCCAGATGGGCTTCGATCATACCTAGACTACTGGATGAGGCTATTGAATCTTCTTTCTGTATTAACCAAGATCACTTGTATTTATAGAAAACAATTGCAACATTTAGTTTCCAATGGTCATATTGACCAACGGTCATATAAAAGTCGAAACCCAATGGTCTCATTTTAATTATACTCATATCATAAATTAAAGAATATAGTTTTGTTGAGTATGAACTAAAATAACACAGAAAATTAGGAAAGAAAAATTCATTCAAAATTTCGGGTCATTACACTCTTCCCCCCTTCAGAAATTTCTTCCCTGAAATTTTAACTCATATCCTCAGAAAATAAAAGGATTGGGTACTTATGCCTCCTAGACTCCTCTAGTTCCCATGTGGCTTCTTCATATTTTTGGTTTCTCCACATCGCCTTAACAAGGTGGGTAGTCTTGTTGCGTAGAACCTTGTCTCTATGATCCAAGATCTCAACCGACTACTCCTCATAAGAGCGGTCCTATTCCAGTTGTACCACCTATGGGTTTAGTACATGTGAAGGGTCAGGTATGTACTTTCTCAAGAGGGATACGTAGAGGACATCATGAACTTGTGCTAGATTTGGAGGAAGTGCAAGCCAATAGGCCACTACTCCCATGCGATCAAGGATTCCGTAGGGGAAAATGTACCTAGGTCTGAGCATACCTTTCTTCCCAAACCTCATGACTCTCTTCCAAGGTGAAATTTGAAGCAATACCTTGTCACTGACACAAACTCCAAGTCCCTTTGAAGGTTGTCAGCATAGCTCTTTTGCCGACTCTGGGAAGCCTTAATGTGTTGCTCGATGGAAAGGACTTTTTCTGTCATCTCTTGCACAAGATCAAGCCCAAGAAGCTTTCTCTCACTGGATTCATCCCAAAAAGTAGGAGTTCTACATTGCTTCCCATATATAGCTTCATAGGGTTCCATTTGAATGCTTGAGTGGAAGCTGTTTTTGTAAGAGAACTCAACTAAAGGGAGATGTTGATCCCATCCACCCTTAAATTCCATTGAGAACCTTCTCAGTATGTCCTCGAGTGTTTAAATAGTTCTTTCAGATTGTCCATCAGTTGGGGGGGTGATAGGCTGTACTGAAATTCAATTCAGTGATCAGAGCTTGTTGAAGACTTCTCCATAATTTTGATGCGAACCTTGGATCATGATCAGATACGATAGAATGTGGAACTCCATGTAGCCTTACCACTTCCTTCATGTAAATCATGGCAATTTGATCAAGATATAAATCTTCTTGGATAGAGATAAAATGGGAATTCTTGGTGAGACGGTCCACAATAACCCATATCGCATTGTTTCCTTTGAAAGTTCTCAGAAGACTAGTGATGAAGTCCAGAGTGATATTGTCCCACTTTCATGCTGGTATGGGTAGTGGTTGCAATACCCATTTAGGAAGCTTTCACTCTGCCTTCACTTGTTGACATACTAGGCACCTTGAAGTGTAGTCAGAAATCTCCCTCTTCATATCATCCCACCAATAATGATCAAGAAGGTCCCTATACATTTTTGTGCTTCCAGGATGTATAGAGAAAGTAGAGTTATGAGCTTCATCCATCATCTCCTTCGTTATTTCTAAAATAGATGGAACACATTGTCTTGTACAAAATCTCAGTAAACCTTCTTGATCAATATTGAACTCAGGAAACTTTCCATCCTTTACAGCCTCAAACTTATCTTGTAACAAAGGATATTCTTTCTGAGCCTTCTTGATCTTCTCTAGTAGTGACAGTTGAGAAATCATTTGGGTTAGGGTTGATGATGTCCCTTTCCTTATAATTCCCATGTCCGTATTTACTAGGTCATTAATCAAAGGATATTTTTGAATCCTCATCATGGAAATAACAACTGGGTCTTTTCTACTTAATGCATCAGCAACATTGTTTTCTCTTCCAAGGTGATAATGAATTGAACAATCACAGTCTTTAAGAAGTTCCGACCATCTCCTTTGTCTCACGTTCATTTACTTTTGTGTGAAAATATACTTCAAACTTTGATGGTCTGTGTATATATCACATTTCCCCCCATAAATATAGTACCTCCATATCTTTAGTGAAAAAATGACTGCGGCCATCTCCAGATCATGTGTAGGATAATTAGGCTCATGAATCTTCAATTGTTGAGATGCATAAGCAATGACCTTGTCATTTTTCATGACGACTTACCCAAGACCTTTTAGATATGCATCGATAAAAACAATGAATCCTTCTCCACTTGAGGGAAGGGTTAACACAGGTGCAGTAACCAATCTCTTCTTCGTCTCTTGGAATGTTTCCTCACACTACTTTATAAAGATGAACTTGGCCCCTTTTTGAGTTAACTTGGTTAATGGATTAGAAAGTCGTGAAACGTTTTTTCAAAAACCTCTTATAATATCCTAATAATCCAAGAAAACTAAGAATCTCAGTTATTGTTGTAGGTTGAGGCCACTCCTCTAAAACTTTTGTCTTTGCAGGGTCAACTGTGATTCTTTCATTCGTTACAATGTTCCCTAAAAAAGCAACTTGTTGTAACCAGAAATCATATTTACTGAACTTTCCAAAAATACTCTCCTTCCGTAGAGTTTGAAAAATAACCCTTAGATGATCTTCATGCTCCTCATGAATTTTGGAATATATCAGACTGTCATCAATAAAAGCTACCACAATGTTATCAAGGTAGTCCTTAAAGATTTTATTCATCAAATCCATAAAAATAGCAGGTGCATTAGTCAGTCCAAAGGGAATAACAACAAACTCATAATGCCCATATCTTGATCAGAAGTTAGTTTTTGGAATATATTCTTTCTTCACCCTCAATTGAAGATAACCAGATCGAAGATCAATCTTAAAGATGAATTGAGCCCCACGAAGTTGGTCAAATAAGTTATCAATTCTTGGAATAGGGTATTTTTTCTTCACTGTGATCCCATTAAGTTCTCTATAATCAATGCATAGCTGCATTGATCCATCCTTCTTCTTCACAAAGAGAACAAGTTCTCCCCAAGGAGACACACTTGGCCGGATAAACCCCTTCTCCAAAAGATCTTGGAGTTGTTTCTTTAATTCCTCCAGTTTCACATTTTCCATCCTATACGGGGCCTTTGATATCAGATGAGATATAGGTACGTGTTCGATGGAGAACTCTACCTCTCTTTCTATGGGAGGTCTAGGAAACTCCTCCGAAAATACATCAACGTATTCCTGGATGATGGGGACATTTTTTATCATCAAACTCTCATCTCCTTCTTCTTCTTCACTGATAAACTCCATAAAGAAGGATATAGGGGGATCTTTTATACAAAGATAAGGTTGAGATATCTCTCCTTGTAAGATAACTGTAGGTTTTCCATTCAAGACTACTGATATTTCCTTGCTTCTGCAGTTGATCTTAGCGTTATAATTTGAGATCCAGTCCATCCCTAATATAATTTCGAATTCCAGTATGGGAATGACTACTAGATTTGCGATAAGATTGTGCTCACTAAATTAAATACTAAAGTTTCTAAACACTGACGATGCTTGGATAGTCCCACCAGTAGTCTTTACGAACAACTCTACTTTTAGAAATTCAGGGGTTGATTCTAAATTCCTTGAAAACTTAGAGGAAATAAAGGAATTCATAGAACCCGAATCAAAAAAAGTACTTGCTAGCTTTGAGAGGACAAAAAGAGTAATTTATACCACATCATTTGGAGCATTGACTTCAGCTGTCATGATAGCAAAAGCACGGACTTGATCCCTTGGCCTTTGTTGAGGCTGATGGTGGTTCCCCTCCACTACCCTCAGATTTGGACAATGATTGGAAAAGTGCCCATGTTGTCCACACTTGAAACACTGAACATCAGGTAGGGAATTCACCATCTTCCCCTTGTCATTTTTGTTTGGAAGTTGAGGTTTTACCTCACCATGACAATTCCTCACAATGTGGCCATCTCTTCCACACTTGTAGCACATCCCACTCCCAAGAAGACAGTTCCACGAATGATTATTCCCACATTTATTACACGTGGTAAGTTTCACTTTCTTTCCTCCTATTCCCTGATCAAAATTCCTCCCTAAGTTGGGCTCCATCGATCTCTTCTTGTCATTGGATTTATGAGACCACTGCATCTCACCAAACTCTATCTCGACTTTCATCGCACTCCGCACGATCTCCTCGTAGCAATCATAATCTCAATTTTCTAGATTCTTCCGAAGATGAGGTCTCATTCCACCAAAGAATATATCAACCTTTCCTTTTGGATCCATGACAAAGCTAGAGGTATATTGTGAAATCCTTATGAAGTTCATATCGTAGCATCCCACAGATTCATTCTCCTTCTGCTTCAGCTCGAGAAACTCCTTATCCATTCTTGTTCTCATGGAACGAGGGAAATAATTATTGAAAAAGATCCCTCTGAACTCTTTCCACTCTATAGATTTAACTTCCACTCTTTGCCTCATGTTTTTGATCAGTTCCCACCACTGATCAGTGTCTCCCTCTAAGAGATATACAGGCAGGGTGACCTTCTATTGCTCTGGACAACATATCATAGAAAAGATATTCTCTATAGAGCTGATCCATTGCTTAGCAATCAATGGGTCAGTCGATCCACTAAAGGTTGGTGGGCGTTGGCGCATAAAGGACTCATCATAATGTTATTCCCTTAATGGTGATATCAAACTCTCAGCTTGATTCAAGTTATTACTGATAACTTGAGTCAGTTTGTTCATCATTCGCATGAATGTTTCCATTTCAACTTCCATCGGAGGGCCATCAGCGCATGGTTCATTGCGGTCACCATTTGCACGGTTCCTCCTATTGCCTGCCATTTTCTAAAAGAATAAAATCTTAGTGAGAAACTTTTTTCATTTATGAATTTTTTAACTATAAAGGATTCTACATCTTAAAACATCATTCTGAAACAATTATATTTCCCTATATTTCCTTCATAATGATTCATAAAAAGCTTGAAATTAATCAAACATATCCCCCGGGAGTGTCGTAGCCAAGAGTGCTGCAAGGTCCATTGTCATGCACCAGTTCCCGTTCGAGTCTATCTCAAAGCGGTGTTTTCGTGTTTTACCCCTATGTACATCTGTTCCAGAGTTTCCTCTACCTGCTCTTATCCAGACATGGATGTATATGTTTGATAAACCACTTAATCTATACTCACTAAAATACCAGAAATTTTCCCTGTATTTAAACTTTTCTATTGGGTTCTTCATAAAGTTTTCATAGCCTAATTTCCATAAATAACTAAACTATCCTTAGAAAGCAACTGTGGCATCCCACCTTTTTATTACATAACTTTTCATTAAATTTTACATATAGAGGATCTTTAAAGTTTAGTGTCTTGGAAATCAGGAACATAATACATGAAAACAACATAAAAATTATTATAAACCACTTGTACGGCTTCATAAAAGGTTCATCCTATGTATATTTACTGCATCTCATATCCTAGAGATAGACATAAAAGAAAAGGATGATCAGAAGGCCTAGTAAGGGTAAACAAGGGAATCAATGTACTTGTGATATCAATAAGAACTTAAATAAAAACATAAAGACATGAGAAATGAAATAATAGGAATATCATAATGAAAAGAACATGAATCATAACTTGAATATGTTGTTATAACAAATCATTTAGAAATTGATGAACATATCACCAAGGTCCATCCCTAATGTGTCATAAAAATTACCATGGTTATTCACCAAGGTATCGTGAAACATGTCATCTCAAGAGATTAAATCTTTACTCAATGCATTGGAGTGCTATCAGGGTGAACCATTAATATATATTTACTTATATGTGATCCAAAAAGATCATAATCAAACATTTCATAAATAACCCATAGAGAATAAAAGAAACGGGTTTCATTTCAAAATCTTGACGTTTTAAAATCTCTTAAAAATATGATCATTATATCATTTATAACCCATGGAAAGGGAGTGAGGGTTATATGTATGTCAATTCCAGAATAAAATATATCATCATTATATATTTATAAGCACCCATAGAAACGAAATAGTTGTTGGTATTCTCATAAATAGATAAGGGAATTTCTTGAGAGAAAGAGAGAGAAATTTTGAGATGAAATTTCTGCAGCATAACAGCTATACAGCATGGTTTTAGAAAACATTGAAAAGAGAGGGGACAAGGGTAAACCACTAGTAAATAATTAATAATACAGTATGGGTACTGAATAATATCATGATGTTGAAATTTTAATAACATACCACCTGAAAAATAAACATAAAAGAAAAGATAAGATTCAATTTCTTTTACGAGAAAATTGGCAGCCTAACGGCGTCACTTAAAATTTCAGAAAACAAATTGATGGGAGAAGAAAGGGTATCTCAACAATTAGACATGAAATGTAAAGTAAGGAGAACATATAAGAACATACCCTCAATATAAAGAGATGTAAAATATCAGACACAACATAAAGGAAGTCATGACTTAAAAAGAGGAAGGTGAAAGGATCCCTTACCTTGAAGAGTAACTTCGAAAGCTTGAAGGTCAGGACCTTGGGAGGATTGAGGGAACCTTTTGAAGACTCCTTGTGATTTAAGGAGACCAGAAATTCGTTGAGAAGGATTTAGAAATGTAATGGATGATGGAAAGGCTTGGTATTTATAGGAGAAGTGTGGGGACAAGTCATTAATGCCCAAGGGACACCTCATCGGTGGTATTGGCAAAACCAGGGGCTTGACAGTGGTATTTGCCCATGGTATTAAAAAATTAGAACACCTCAAACATTATCTTAATATTCATAAGTTGACCAGAAATATTACATAATTATCACATCCTTAATGATGTCTTTAAACACCCGAAACTAAAAACTATATTTTCATTATTCACTAAAAATTAATTTTTTTTCAGAAAAATCTCCAAAAAACACCTTTACCTAATATCGATACTTTGAATTAAAAAATTAATTCCATTTTATAAAAATAATTTTCTAAATATTTTTAATTTAATTTTTAATTAAAAATCACTATTCACCTGAAAAAACTAATACTAGAGTAATAATTTCCCAAACAATTATTTACCTATTTTGTTGAATCACATTACTTAATCAAGGTGCCTAAATTTTATTAATACTTTCTTTAAATGAGATTACTAATACATTTGGTCACATTACTAATCCTAAGTGTAAAATCAATATTCATAATTTACTATTCATAAAAAATAAGTTAATATTATTAGATTATAAATTTCTTAATGAACACATTTTGAAAATACCATTTTTTAAAAATCATTACACAACGTTAATTATTTAAGCTTTACATAAATATTTTAAAATATCCCCTTTTTCATAAATTCATTAATATACATCCTAGATTTATTCGAACATCTAAAAAAACACAAATTTTACCATAGGAAGAAATCACAACTTTATTTATCTCAAAGGATTACACAAAGTAGCTACGGTCTCGTTACATATCCCCTTATAACCCCAGCATAGGACCTAAGTGTAAGGTGTGCTAAGGTGAGAGAATATGAGGGTGTCTCGGCCAACATTTCCCGAGTAGTGATTTCTATAAGCTTGAACTTCTCCCGAAGGCGATTTCACTCCAGCTTCACACGATGAAGTTCAGCTTGGGTGTGGTCCAGAGCAAAGCCCAGTGGTGCTACCTCCTTCCCAAGTTTCGTCATATGCAATTCGATCGGCCTGAGACTACTAGATGAGACCATCAAATCTTCTTTATATATTAACCAAGATCACTTGTATTTATAGAAAACAATTGCAACATTTAGTTTCCAATGGTCATATTGACCAACGGTCATATAACATTCGAAACCCAATGGTCTCATTTTCATTATACTCATATCATAAATTAAATAATATAGTTTTGTTGAGTATAAACTAAAATAACACACAAAATTAGGAAATAAAAATTCATTCAAAATTTCAGGTCGTCACATTAAAAACCATTTTGCGCACTGTTAAAGGGCATATGTGTAGTAGTGGACAAGGATGTAGATTCTCGCAATAATTTTGAACCATGTAAATCTCATGTGCTTTACTTATTTTTCTAGTTTTGTATAAATGAGTATTTACTAAAAGATGATATGGTTATAAACTTTAACAAGTTTTAGGAGTTATGGTTTAAATGTATTAAAACTTATAAAAAGTGACCAACTAATATAACCTCCCTTCTTTGTTGTTATACAATCATTTGGAACTTCAGTTTCCAAAATATCTCAAATTTTATTTTTTAAAATTATAACTCTCTTAAGTTACAAATGTGCATCAAATGGCCAAAAATAAGTAAATGAGGTTGAATTGTAATTCAATTTAGAATATATATTTTTGAATAATTTTTTAATTTTACAGATAAAACAAATGTCAATCCAAATTTCTATGAGATCAAAAAGAGTCAAAGGTTATTTTTTGTATTATAACTCTTTTATAAGTTATAAAAATGTTTCAAGTGATAAAAAATGAGAAAAATAGTTAAGATTTTTAGGAACTTTTCAAACAATGACCATCGATTAATTTTTTACCTTTAAGAAAAAAACTATACATCAATTTGATATTCAAAATGATACAAGTGTCTTTTTTCCCCCGCAGGTGGCTGGGGTGGCATGGGATAGTGGGGTTTTGGGCGGCAGTCGTGGGGTTGAGTCCCCAAATTGGTTTATT
Organism: Viscum album; assembly: GCA_963277665.1. NCBI lineage: Eukaryota > Viridiplantae > Streptophyta > Magnoliopsida > Santalales > Viscaceae > Viscum > Viscum album. The sequence continues at coordinate 1,412,485,984 of OY728125.1, read as the reverse complement.
TGCGGTGTGTTTTCTTTATAGTGTGTGTGATCTATAATTTGATAGTTGTAACCCACCTTTGAATTATACAAAATGTTTTTTTAGAATCATAACTCAATTTTAAGTTTGAAATCTGCGTCAAACAATGAAAATCAAGCAAACAAGCTTTAATTGTCATAAAAATGTAAAAAAATGATCCTCAAGATATTTGTGATCTAGAAGAATATACCACACATAAATCTAATGTACGATGTGTCGAGAATGATCTAAAGTACACTTATAACTCTTTTAAGCTCTATAAATTCGCATAAAATGAATAAAATCAGGATAACGAGGTGAAATTGTCATGAAAATTTAGTCTATGTGTGTAGATTAATTTATGACCGATAGTAATTGTTGGTAGTTTTATTTCTCCAGGACCATGTCACCCCTTTATTTTGTCAAAGGGGGGTGGTGTTGGTTGATGTGGTGGGTAGCCAAACCCCACCAAACCTCCAACGGGAGAAGGCAGTGGGAAAGGATCTAAGCAAGGGTGGATTGCGTATAGAAAGGGATCTCTCCCAGTAGATTTCATCATTACCTTCACTTGATTCTCATCACCATTAGTTCTGTTATATGTAGTATTTAGTGAGACATTTTTTATCACATATTCAAGAGATATTTTATGAGATTTTTCTCCCTGTAATAGTGAGGGAGTGTGTACCCACATTTACCCATAGTGATCCTTTTACTTTGCCTGTGGTTTTTTACCCCATTCATTTGGGGGGGTTCCATGTTACATTTAGTGTCCCTTTTTTCTGAATTTTGAACTTAAGTTTATCTCATTATTATTTCCTCATTATGGTACAATCATTTTAAAGTCACAACAAGTGGTATAAGAGGCAAGGTTTTGGCCCAATGTTGTTCATGTTTTCGGTTATTAATAATTCTCATAGATTCGAGTATGCTCTGTGATTGCAACTCTGGTTGATCTATCACATCAGGAAAAAATATTGAAATTATTGAATACATCGTTGTGAAATAAAGGAGGTTCTGGACTAATGACATTTCCAGATGGTAGAAAAATTCGAGATCAAGAAATTCAACAGGAATAATTTTTCATTATGGAAAATGAAGATGGAGGCAGTGTTGTGGAAGGATAACTGTCAACTGATAATTGATGAAAGACCAACAGATATGATGATGGATCATTGTTATAGTTGGAGCTAGAATTATGAAATTGACAGAAATGTGGTGAGTACTTCTAAAAATGGACATATACTAGTCAGTGAAGCGCCGACGACTGGAAGTAGGCAGCATCTCAACAACAGAGGGATAATCACCTCAGGAGTAACATGGCACATGATGTCTCAATGGGAATGGTTTGACCAGTATGAAACCATCCCAGAAGGACTTCTATACATGGGGAATGATCACACCCTGAAGATCATTGGAGTTGGTACCATCAAATTGAAGATGCATGATGGAATAGTATAGACCGTCTTAGAAGTATATCATGTGAAATGCCTGAGGAAGAACTTATTGTATTTGAGACAATTTGATGATATTAGATACAAGACTGGAACATAGAATGGAGTGATGGGAATTGTGAAGGGCATGCATATGGTAATGAAGGAAAAGAATATCTCAAATAACATGTACGTTCTTATGGGTGAGACGTATAAGGAGGCAGAGATAGTTTCCATATCAACTACCACGACGGAAGTATTGACAATGTTATGGAATCAGAAGCTTGGCCATATGTCAGAATGAGGCCTGAAGATTCTTTTGGATCAGAAGTTGTTGCCTAGTCTTATGAAGGTATCCTTACACATTTTTGAATATTGTGTTTTTAGCATGCAACATAGATTTAAGTTTGGGATGTCAATAACAAGAAGAAAAGAGATATTTGAGTTGATCTATTCTGACGTTTGGAAAGCACCAGTTATATCCCTGGGAGGAGCAAGGTACTCTGTATCATTCATTGATGATTATTCTAGGAGATTTTGGGTGTACCCAATAAAGAGGAAAATAGAATGTTTTTGAAGTCTTAAAAACATTCAAAGCACGAAAGGATCTTGAATCTGGAAAGAAGATTAAGTGTTTAAGGATTGATAATAGTAGAGAATATACAAGTGAGTAATTTGATACTTTTTGTCAATATGAAGGAATAGAAAGAAAATTCACAGTGTCATACACTCCTCAGAAAAATGCAGTGGCAGAGCGGATGAACATAATCATGTTGGATAGAACAATGGCAATGTTGAAGACTACAGGAATTGCCAAACCTTTTTGGACAGAAGTAGTGAATATCGCTTGTTATGTGGTCAAGTGATCTCCTTCAATGGTGATTAATATAAAGACACTGATGGAGATGTGGACTAGTAAACCTGATGACTATTCCCGATTACATACTTTTGGAAGTCATGTATATGCATTTTTTAATGATCAGGAAAGATTGATGTTGGATTCATGATCCAGGAAATGTATCTTCTTGGGGTACACTACTAGTGTGAAGGGATATCATTTGTGGGACCCCGCTAACCACAAACTTATCATCAGTAGAGATGTAATTTTTTCAGAAGACAAGGTACAAATGACAATTGATCAAGACAAGGAGAAGGAGAATACAGAAACTACAACAGTCGAAGTATAGGAAAAATCCAAGGAAGAACCAGTTTCCTCTAAGACATTATCAGAGCACGATGATCATGTACCGGTTGAGTCTGGACCACAACGGTCAACATGAGAGAAAATAGTACCAGTATGGCACTCAGACTATGTCACCAAGAGCAATAATGCATACTTCTTATTGACGGAGGATGGAGAGACGTCTTCTTTTGTGGAGGTGACCCAGGGTACAGATGTATCCTCATGGATGGTGGTGATGCATGAGGAACTTGAATCCCTGCACAAAAAAAAAAAGACTTGAGATCTTGTTTCATTACCTCATGAAAGGAAGGCTATCATATTCAAATAGGTCTTTAAGACCAAATGAGGTGGAAAGTACCAAGTGGAAAGATATCGTGCATGATTTGTGGTCAAAGGATTTGCTCAGAAAGAATGTATTAATTTCAATGAAATATTTTCTCCTATTGTTAGACTAACAACTGTTTGGATAGTTCTAGCTATGTGTGCTTCATAAAGTTTACATCTAGAGCATCTAGATGTGAGGAATGATTTTCTCCTTGGTGATCTTGATGAAGAGATCTATATGCTCAAAATGGAAGGTTTTTCAGAATAAGGCAAAGAGAACTTGGTTTTCATGTTGAAAAAATATCTGTACAGTCTCAAGGAGGCACTAAGGTGTTGGTACATGAGTTTTGATTCATATATCACGAGCCTTGGATACAACAGACTTCATTCTGATCCTTGTGTATATTTTAGGGGTTTGGATGGTAATGATTTTATCATTATTTTGTTATATGTGGATGACATGTTTGTTGGAGGCACCAACAATGATCAGATCTAGGAGACGAAGGCACAGTTGGCTAGGGAGTTTGATATGAAGGACTTTGAACCAACAAAAAAGATTCTTGGGATGCAAATTTACTGAGATAGAAATAATGGGAAGTTTTGGCTATCATAGAAGAATTACTTACAAAAAGCTCTTGAAATGTTTCAACATGCAAGACTCTAAGACAATCTCTACCCCACTTCCTATTAATTTCAAGTTATCCTCAATGCTGAGTCCAAGTAGTGAAGGAGGGAGAGGATGAAAATGTATCGAGTACCGTATGCATCAGCAGTGAGTAGTCTAATGTTCGCTATGGTTTGTACTAAACCAAACATTGCACATACAGTGGGATCAGTTAGTCGGTACATGGAAAATCCAGAATGGGAGTATTGGAGCACGGTGAAGAGCATCCTGAGATACATCAAGGAGATCGTAGATGCTACATTATGTTATAGAGGATCGAATTTCATTATCAGAGGCTATGTTGATTCAGATTTTGTAGGAGATTCTGACTGGATGAAATCCACTACTGGTTATGTGTTTGCTCTAGCAGGAGGAGTTATGAGCTGGATTTCAAAGTTACGGTTAGTTGTGGCTTTATCCACGAAAGAGGCAGAGTACATGACAGTTACACAGGCTTATAAATTGGCGATTTGGATGAGAATGTTTTTGGAGGATCTCAGGCACAGACAAGAGAAGAATCCATTATTTCGTGACAGTCAGAGCACCTTGCACATTACAAGGAACCGATCTTTTTCATTCCAGAATGAAGCACATTGGGGTACAATTTCACTTTGTCCGAGATTTGGTGGAAGAAGGAAATGTGGATGTGTATAAAATTCATATGAAATAAAATATGTCAGATTTTCTGACGAAGACAGTTGACTCTGATAAGTTTAGATGGTGCAGATCCTCAAGTGGTCTTGCGGATACGTGATCAACATATTTGGCCGATGAAAAGGATGTGTGAAGATGTGATTGGTTCTCAATCAAATCTCCAAATATGAGATGTGTTGACAGTTTTATTTCTCCAGGACGGTGTTGCCCCCTTGTTTTGTCAAAGGGGGGTGGTGGTGGTTGATGTGGTGGGTGGCTAAACCCCTCCAAACCACCAGCGAAAGAAGGCACCGGGAGAGAAGATAGGAAAGGGTGGATTTCCTATAAAAGGGCTCTCTCCCAGTGGATTTCATCACCAACTTCATCCGTTCTCATCACCACCAGAAGAACCCATATTTGAGCAGTGTTTCTGAGGTTTATTTCCCCTCTTATTCAAGAAAGATTTTACGATATTTTTCTCCTTGTAATAGCGAGGGAGGGTGTACTCACATTTACCAATAGTGATCCTTCTATTTTATCTATGGGTTTTTACCCCTTTCATTTGGGGTTTTTTTCCACATTACATCTGACGTCTTTTTTTCTGCATATTTCACTTAATTTTATCTCGTGATTATTTGTGCATTGTGGGTCAATTATTTTATGGTCCCAATATGTTTTCTAATTTATTTCAATTTTAAAGGGTGTGTTCCATTAACGATACACACGGTACACACGGTACCATGTGGGTTCAATATTGTTTCTCTTATTAGAGATATGTTTGGGTTATCGTTTAATATAAAAGAAAAATCATATTCGTGTTTATTGAAGTTGTTTTAATTTTAATTGATCAATTTTGTCATTTGAAACTATTGCAGTGGTGTTAGATAATGGTTATTCCCACACCTCCCCACTTTCATGTTAAGATATTTTAATTTTTTGTTTTGATAAAATTTAGATTGTTTTCATTTTAAAATCAATTATGGAGGGTGCAGTCAAAAGTACTAAATAAATTAAAATTAAAATAAATATATTTTTTTTGAATAGATGGCCAAAGGTTTCCCGACAAATGTAACAAAACAATTATATTTATATGTACATTATGAGACCCCAACAACACGTATCCTTTATTTATACTTCTTAATTCCCTATTTTCACTAACGACCATCTACGTCTTAATTCCATGACAATTATATGTATTTAATAGTACTATTTATAATTATTAATTCAGATTTTAATATGCATGCACCATTAGCTCAAAAAAAAAAGATTTATATAAATTTATAGTCAATATATAATATATTTAGAGAAAAATGACTTATAAAATAATTAAAAACTAATATTATTTAAAAAATGACTAATTAGATTTGAGTAAAAAACATTTAGTAGAATATTTCTGGTAGAAAAAAACTAATAAATAAATTAATCTATTAAAGATGAAAACATAACTTAAAACAACCATAAAAATATATATATTATAAACACACGCGTGCGCGCACGCGCACACACATATAACAATATTTTACACACATAAATAGACATCACAACAGAATTGGGTTTTAATAGGGTTAAAAAACATTTATCACCGTTAAAAAAACACTGATAATTGAGGCACTATTAAAAGAGAGTCTTTTATCGTCGCTAAAAAAACGTTTTTTATGGTAAACAAATTAATTTTCAAAGATATTTTTTTTCTACAATTAGATGGTGACCCCCCCCCCCTTTATTAGTGCTCAACCCCTTATAATAGTGCTTGACCCCCATTATAACAGTGCTTGTCCAGCCTCCCCCACCCTTCCCCTTTAACAACTCTAGCCTCCCCTTGCCCCTTTAACTATGCTATGCACCTGATCACCCGCCCGTGCGCCTCTGCCTTTGGTGAGTTTCAAACCTGATACCTCCCTCTCATACGTCCGCGCTTTCTTCCACTCACCTATATTGGTTTGTTTTTCATTTTTTTGATATATCTATATATTTATATATATTTCTACTACTACACATATTCCCTTTAATAACGCGTAAAAAGACTTTTAACAGCGCTAAAAAAACGCTACTAATCACAGCGTTGATAAAGACTTAGTTGGTCGCAATATGATGTTAATATAACTGCACACCCACAAAAATATGTAATTTAAAACAATGATGTATACATTTAATTGACATCATGAATACAAAAATGTCCACCCATAGTATATACAAAAAATACTACTATATACATTTCAAACAATGTTTTATATAATTATATTTACAATTATCCAACAAATATTTAAAAACATTAATATTTCATATTTTTACACCCGTGATCCCCTCTCAAAAATGTCTGCTCATGGTATTAGTTGCTGAAAAAATCATCTCAACCCGAAAAAAAGTTTTCACTTTTATAGGAAAACAAATATTTTGTTAGTAATACTATAAGGAAGTAAATTAAATATTAATATGAAAGAATACATTAATAAAATGTCAATATTTAATAAAAACGACACATTTGGAGTTATATCGGTCACACCGTGAGTCGTATTGAGGTGGGGTTGATTCCTACACGTCACAAATTAGTTATGAATCATTGTCTTAAAATATCAAAACAATCCGAATGTGTTTGCTCAGTTTTGAGTATGCCCCTTGTTATTTTACTAAAATTAATGTCAATTTTAAATAATCACACATTTGGAGTTATACCGGACACACCATGCATCAGATTGTGGTGAAGATTATTCTTACCTACCATAAATTACTGATAGATCATTGTTCTAAAGTATCAAAACAATTTGAATGTGTTTGCTCGGTTTTCAGTATGCCGGTTGTGTTTTTTTTACTAAAATGACATTTTCAAATTGGAAGCATTCATTTTGAGTTATACTGGTCACATCATGCGTTGGTTTGACGTGAGACTACTTCATACACATCAAAAATTACTTATGAATCATTATCCAAAATTATCAATACAATCGGAGCGCGTTTTCTTGTCTTTTAGTAAGTGACACGTTTTGAAATAAAATGTCAATTCAAAACTAATAACATACACTTTTATCCATACCAGTCACATTATACATTATATTGAGATGTGATTGATTCCTACACGTCACAAACGACTCATGGATCGTTTTCCTAAAGTATAAAAACAATCCAAATGTGATTACTCATTTTTTAGTATGTCACTTGTTCTTTTTTACTTAAATTCATGGAAATTTTAAATAAAAATACACACTTGGAATCATACTGGTCATACCGTGCATCGTATTGAGGTGAGATTGACTCCTAAACGCCAAAAATGACTCATGGATTGTTTTCCTAAAATATCAAAACAATCCGAAAGTGTTTGTTTGGTTTTCAGTATTTCACTTGTTCTTTTTACTAAAATTAATGTCAATTTTAAATAAAAAAGAGACACTTTGAGTTATATCAGCCACACCATGCATCATATTGAGGTGCAATTGATTCCTACACATCACAAATGACTTATAGATCATTGTCCTAAAGTATCAAAACAATCTAAATGCTTTTTCTTGGATTTTAGTATGCTGACTTTGTTTTTTTAATAAAATGTCATTTCAAACTGGAAACATGCATTTTGAGTCATACCAGTTGAATCGTGCATTAGTTTGATGTGATATTGCTTCATACACGTCGCAAATGACTTATGAATCGTTATCCTAAATTATCAAGACAATCGGAGTGCGTTTTCTTGGTTTTCAATGAGTGACAAATTTTGAACAAAAATGTCAATTTTAAATTGATAACAGACACTTTTAGTCATACCGATCACATTGTGCATCAGATTAAGGTGTGACTGATTTCAACACATCACAAATGAGTCATGCATTGTTGTCCTAAAGTATCAATACAATTATAATGTGTTTTATTAGTTTTCACTATGCCACTTGTTCTTTTTTACTTAAATTAATGTCAATTTTAAATAAAAATACACACTTGGAGTTATACCGTTTACACCGTGCATCGTATTGAGGTGGGGTTGATTCCTACATGTCACAAATGAGTTATGGATCATTGTCTTAAAATATCAAAATAATCTGAATGTGGTTTCTCAATTTTGAGTGTGTCACCTTTTCTTTTACTAAAATTAATGTCAATTTTAAATAATGACACATTTGAGTTATACCGGTCACACTGTGCATTGGATTGAAGTGCATCTGATTCTTATATGTGACAAATTACGGATGGATCATTTTCCTAAAGTATCAAAATAATTCAAATGCATTTTCTAAATTTTCAGTGTGCGAGTTGTTTTTTTACTAAAATGTCGTTTCAAATCAAAACCACGCATTTTTAGTCACACCGGTTGCATCGTGTGTCGGTTTGATGTGATAATATTTCATACACGTCAAAAATGATTTATGAATCATTGTTCAAAATTATCAAGAAAATAGAAGCTCATTTTCTTGGTTTTCATTGAGTGACATGTTTTGAACTAAAATGTCAATTTTAAACTGATAACGAACACTTTGAGTCATACCGGTCACACCGTGTGTCAAATTGATGTGTGATTGATTCCTACATGTCACAAATTACTCATGGATCATTTACCTAAATTATAAAAACAATACGAACACATTTGTTCGGTTTTTATTATGGCACTTGTTCTTTCTTACTTAAATTAATGTCAAATTTAAATAAAAAGACACACGTGGAGTCATACCTATCACATTGTGCATCGTATTGAGGTGCAGTTGACTCTTACATGTCAAAAATAACTCGTGGATCATTTCCCTAAAATATCAAAACAATTTGAATGTGTTTGCTCAGTTTTCATTATGTTACTTGTTCTTTTTACTAAAATTAATGTTAATTTTAAATAAAAAGAGACACTTTGAGTTATACCAACCACACCGTGAATCATATTGAGATGTGGTTGATTCTTACACATTAAAAATTACATATAGATCATATTCTGAAAATATCAAAACAATCTGAATGTGTTTACTCAGTTTTCAGTATGTCATTTGTGTTTTTTTGCTAAAATGTCATTTCAAACTGGAAACATACATTTTGAATCATACTGGTTGCATCATGCATCGGTTTGAAATGAGAACTATTCTACACGCCACAAACGACTTATGAATCACTGCCCAAAATTATCAATACAATTCGAGCATATTTTCTTAGCTTTTAGCGAGAGACAGATTTTGAACTAAAATGTCAATTTTGAACTAATAACAGACAATTTTAGTCATACCAGTCACACTATGCATCGGATTGAGGCGTTGCTGATTCCTACACATAAAAATGACTCGTGGATTGTTTTCTTAAAGTATCAAATCGATCCGATTGTTTTTTATTGGTTTTCAGTATGACACTTGTTCTTTTTTACATAAATTAATGTCAATTTTAAATAGAAAGACACACTTGGAGTCATACCGGTCACACCGCACGTCATATTGAGGCGCAATTGACTCCTACACATCACAAATGACTCATGTATCATTATATTAAAATATCAAAACAACCCGAATGTGTTTTCCTGGATTTTAGTATACCACTTGTTCTTTTTACTAAAATTAATTTCAATTTTAAATAAAAAGATACACTTTGAGTTATACCAACCACACCATGCGTTATATTGAGGTGCACTTGATTCTTATGCGTCACAAATGACTTATAGACCATTGTCTTGAAGTATCAAAATAATATGAATGCATTTTCTTAGTTTTCAGTATGCCAGTTGTGTTTTCTTTACTTAAATATCATTTCAAATTGGAAACACACAATTTGAGTTATACTGATCCTATTTTGTATTGGTTTGAAATGATACTTATTCCTACACATCACAACTGACTTATGAACATCTGTACAAAATTATCAAGAGAATCCGAGTTCATTTTTACAATTTTTAGTGAGAGACACTTTTTAAATAAAGTAGTCAAACATTTAATTGGGATTATGTTAATGCAGTAGAGAATAGATAATATTATGAGAAAAAATAGTATTTTAAAAAAAATGTTACCTTATAATTGAATTCTATGTTTCATCCTTGAATTCCTATCTCTCACGAGCATGATAATCTTCAAACAAACTAGCTGACTCGAACAAAGGAATCCACCTATATAAGAAAACAATTCTAATGTGATTAATACCAAAGAGATGTAAACTAAACATAAATATGAAAAAATATACTACTTCCATGGAAGTCATATCTTCATTCTATTTGTGTACATTCTTCCATCAGGTATGGTTACCATTCATTTCTATGAAAATCTATATCATCTTGTGAATACGAGCCTTTTCAACAATCTTAGTACTACTGTAAAAATATAAATACACAAAGGATTAATAAATATTTTAAATGAAATAATAATTATCTTAAAAAAAAATCTTCATAGATGCTAGTTTTTTGATGGAATATGATCTATCTCATAAATTTAAAAACATAATAACCACAATATTTTCCATTTGTTTATTTCAGACACTACAGAAAAATTGATAAGAATATGTAATTTGTTTTGATATGTGTTTGGGTAGTGAAATATTATTATATATACCCTGATAGTTGTCCAATGGTAGAATATTTGAAGGTCTTTGTGTTAGCCCCTGGTCTTATTCCTTAATTTTCACAATATTTATGCACTACCCTATCATAACAAAATCCTAATTAAAACATAATATAAATTATATAACTTGATATTTAGTTCTAAAACGTTAGATTTAGTGTATTAAAAATTGATAAACACCATCATTTGTGGTCAGTTTGTTGGATATCCATACATTGAATCTAGAAAATAAATATTTAGAGTATCCAAATTAACAACAATGAGCATCAAATGTTTCCTAAAAACAAAAAAGGAATAAGTAATAAAAGAATTAGGTTTTTTTTGATATGATTAAATTGTAGAATTTTACCCCTGCAACATTGGTATTAAGAAGAGTCTGTCATCCAAAATTTTTCTTTCAAATGATTTGACCGGCCCTACCACTATTTTATAATTTTTTTGGAATCCATTTTTGGTTGTTTTGTAGAGAATATGTGAGGACTAACAAGTCCAAAAAATATTTCATGGGGGAATTCCTTCAATTAATTTTGATATATACACCTTCCAAAAATATGAAATGTATTTAGTCATAATTAACATAGTATATCAGATTTTAGAAAATAAAATCATGAAAACATACCTCATGTATACATTTACAATGGAGGTGCCTAACCAATCATAGTTGAGGAATTTACTTACATTCTCAACACCAATGAAGTCTTGAACTTCCTCTCTATACATATTTTCTTCAAAATCAACCATGTGACTAAAACCATTTTTTAACTTTGTATCCATATGAACCTGTAATAATAGTAAATGAGGATATAGAACAGGTAGAGTAAAGGTGATTTTGATAGATCTTTTTGATCAGTTGGTCAATACTTTAAATGGTTTTGAGTTGGTCTTTCATTTTACCCTATTCTATTTGTCCACCTATAACAACAGTCACCAGTTCAAACATTTTATAACTAATTATTAAAGGTTTATATTGAAAAATAAATTAGAAATGAATACCTCATTATCAACATATTTTGTTACAAGATTTGACAATCGTGCGATGAACGTTCTAACAGCTTGTTGAACTTTATGAATATCATCATCATCAATTGGAAAATGTAGATTTATTGTTGGATCATGGGCTACACTAATTGACACTCTCACATGACCTATTTGAAGTGGTCTGTTGTGTAGCATGTCGTTTTGGATATTGAGCACCGTAACCCTTTCTAAAAGGCGATGGATGGGTGTTGATAGATATAAATCACAGTCATTATCACTATGAATAATATCAATACATAAAAGGTATCAGTGTTTGTCTGATTCAAATTTCATGGAAAAAATTACTGAAACATTTATTGCCTCGTCCAAGACAACTCTTTAAGGGGAACAACTCACATCAAATATGATAGGGGATAGGGGGTGGGGTCATCAGACAATGATTGTTCTTGAGTTGTTTCTTCTCTTTTCTTACCCCTATAAAAGTTTCTAGCATCTCTCTCTACCATTATAATTGTTTTTTAAGGGTAGCTAGAATTTCTCCCATCTATTTCATTTCTTCACCTTGATCATATTATTGTTTTTTTCCTTAAAATATATACAGGGTGTTACCCCAAAACCTGCACCTCTGACACGATCGTACTATTCTGGCCGCTTCAAGGCCACTGATAGTAGGTGTTCATCTAGTATAGGTGTTAATGATTCCTATGACTATGTAGGATATAAAATATAGTAAAATAAGTAATCATTGTTATGTAATAGTGATTTAATGAAAAACAATTTTTTATTATGTCGTACTTACACATGTTTCCCGCACTTTTTATGAATTTTCATCTATTAGTATCTCATCATTATTTATATTCTCCCCATTCCATAACACATGACGTGGGATGGAAGTGGATTTGGATTTGGTTTCATCAATATTTATATAAATAGAGGAACATAATTATTCTATTATTTCATGTTACATAAAAGTATTACGGTAGATTTAAAATACGTACCATTTTTTTCAAGTGAAGCATACCCCATTCTTGATTTATGGAAGTGGTATGTTGGTTTTTCTACCAATTCCTTATTTTTAGCACTCAGTTGCTATTTTATAAATAATTAATTGTCAATCAATGTGATGAATACATGTATCATCAAACAATGTATTACTAGCCAAAATGAACCTAAAAAAACACATCTGCATGATGACTAGTAAACACATCCCATGCTTCTTGGGTTATCAGGTGTGTATAGATAAACGGTGGGTGTAGGCTTATTTTCCCTTCCGCATCTTTAAGATGATGTCTCATTAGAATTGTGAGAAAGCCTCTATGAACCCTTCCATAAAGCATTAATACATATTTATTATTGGATTCATCCACTATAAATTCACTCTACAAGAGATGATGAATGTTTCAATATTTTATTTTTTAGTAAAATAAAGAAATGATATCATAATTTTACAATAATCCCATCCCACAATAGTGTCTTATGTCCAGATACAACATGTTTCCATGAATCTATATCAATCGACACATGTTGCTGAGTGATGATTCTAATGCAACTACTGAACATGGCCTTATTGGGGTTAAAACTCTGTCCTTGTGCATTCTATCTAACCGCGTATTTGATGCCCCCGGGCCCGTATCGTAACTACCTCAAGCCCGCCTTCCATAGGCCAGGGGCTGGCGACTATCACCAAATGCATAAATCCTTATAAACTGGGAAGGCATTGCCTTTATGAACCGTAAACACACACACAACCAGAGTACAAGCGGAAGAAAAAACTAAGTAATGAAATATAACAAGTGTCCTGAAAGTACAAAGGGGCCCGGAAATACAATCCCAATAGTAAATTACATGAAAATGACAAAATAGCAGGAAGGTGTCAAGCTTCTCCTAGATCGTCCTCCGGAGTCCCTACCTGAAGGGTAGGTACAGATGGCCACCTCAGCTCTCCACGTTTGTTTGTCACCTATGGGTACCGTCTCGTCGTGAAGTCCACCTCCGGGTACCCTCTCGCCGTCAGGTCCACCTCCGGGTACCGTCTCGTCGTGAAATCCACCTTCAGGTACCGTCTAGCTCTACAAGCCTTAACCACGATCAGTGATGTCCGTAGTCTACAACCAACACAACGTAGTGCGGGAGAAGCCCATGCAGGGGTGAGTATATGATACTCAGTAGGGACCCCAAGACCCCTGAAGGTCTCCCTGAATCCACAAAGGATAAACCACAAAGAAAAGATATAATCATGAAGTATCATCCAACACTACTTAGGTATATGACCACACATATACTTAAGTCATCAAATCCAGTACAACTCCATCTCACGAGCTCATGTACAACCAAGTCCAATCAGGGAATTATAACTTAATCCACACAGGAATGTACGATCCAATCCACACAAGAAAGAATAACTTAATCCACCCAGGAAAACAAGATCCAATCCACATAGTATATCAAATCAATCACATTGAAGATAATGATTGAACGTCAAGACTTAGCTCAAACCAGGATTTTAATCATCATGTCGAAACCATAGAAGATGGGGAACTCCTCCTCTATCAAGTACAGTGGGCTTGCCGCTATAACCAAGCACTTCCCACTAACCTTGGACTACTGAGGTACTCCACCTATCGAGTACTGTGGGTCTTCCACGCTCACACAGCGGCGATCCCCACCATGGTTCTGTTTCTACAACCAAGCGCTCCCCCTAATAGCCTAAAAAGGTACTCCTACTATCGAGTACCGCAGGTCTTCCGCTACAACCAAGCGCTCCTCCGCCGTGGGTCTGCTGCTATAACCAAACAATCCCCAATGGGCCATCCGAATCACTCCGAGTCGATTGGTCAGCAGTCGTCAAATCTCAGCCAGCTACTAGGTCTCTGCAATCAGCTCGCTCATCACTGGGAGGGTCCTCTACATGAGCTAAAATTCGATACTCCAAGTGCTGTGAAGTCCCACGTAGAAGTATCTCAAAGGACTGCCTTGTCATTGGGGTCTCAACGCAACAGATGGCATGTCAATCAGATGCCCGGTCTGTGAGTTATTAGCCTTTTCGTCCCAAGGGCCCGGTTGGTTTTGTGTATGAACCAACCCGACTGTATATCAAATGTACCCTGAACTCACATAGGGTATACTCATAGGAACCGTTTCTCAACGTGATCACCAACGCCGCTGACGGTTCGTCAAACGGATGTCCGGTATGAAAGTTATCGGCTTTTCTGTCCTAGGGGCCCAGTTGGATTTCAGGTACAGTCCAACCCAGAAATACTCCAACTGCGTCCAAACCTCGAGAGGAGTAATCCAAAAGGTCAATCTCACTATGAGTAATCCAACAAAGTCGATGACATGTCAATTAGACGTCCGAAGCTCAAGTTATACGCGTTTCCGCTCCGAGGCCCCGGTTGGTTTCGTGTTCGAACCAACCATGCCATACCCAAATTTCTCTGAAACCTTGAGTGTAATATAGTGTAATGACCGTCTCGATCCAAGGATCACGTCGCAACTGACGGTGCATCGATCGAAGGTCTGTAGCCCAAGTTACAGGTGTTTGAACGAACCTCTCCGGTTTCAGGGGGTTTTGGGCCTGAACCGACCCGACCCGAGACCCCCTGGGTCGGCCCAAACCAGGTCGACCCGACCCGGGTCCGGGTCCGGCCCACTAGGGAGAGGCCCTGCCTGGTTGGCACGGCCCGGCCCAGCGCGGGCAGCCTGACCCGGTGCGGCCGGTCCAGCCGGTGCGGCCGGTCCGGGCCGGCATGGGCGCCACGCGCCACGTGGGCGTGGAAGGGGGGAACCACCACCCCCTTCGACGAAACGGAGGACCCGCGGGGGTTCCGCCTTCCATAGGCTAGGGGCTAGCGACTAGAACCAAAGGCGTAAATCCCAATAAAAAGGGAAGACATTGCCTTTATAAAAGTAAACAACACAACAGAGTATAAGTAGAATATAACACTAAGTAAAGCAGTAAACAAGTGTGCTGTAAATACAAAGGGGCCGGAAATACAAGCCCAACAGAAAGGTACAGCTACAACTGAAAGTAAAGTACAACTCAAAGGTAAACAGCTAAAAGGTGACATGCAGCTCGTGGATCGTCTACCACAGATCCTACCTGAAGGGTAGGTACAGATGTCCTCCACAACACTCCGCGTTCGACCGTCCGTCCGTTCGTCTCCTCCGGGTACCGACTCGTCGTGAGATCCACCTCAGGGTACCGTCCAGCTCAACAAGCCTCAACTATGATCAGTGTTGTCCGTTATTGGCAACCAACACAATGAGGTGTGGGCGCAGCCCGTGCAGGGGTGAGTATAACAATATTCAGTAGGGACCCCGAGACCCTCATGGTCTCACTAAAATCGAACAAGGATAAACCAAAAATAAAGATCTCAATGAATAACCTTTACTTAGGTGTATGCTCTTACACACACCTAAGTTATCAAGTAACCCATATAAATCATGAGGAAATAGAAAGGTTATGAAATCGACGGATAACCACAACTTAGGTATATGCCCATACATATACCTAAGTTATCAAGTGACCCATCTCAATCATGAGGTAAACACAAAAGTCATTGAATCAGCTCAAACCAGGATTTAAACATGATGTCGAAACCACAACTACTGGAGAACTCCTCATCTATCGAGCAAAGTAGTCCTGTCACGACTCCGAGGTACTACTCACTAACCTTCGACTGCGGAAGTACTCCACCTATCAAGTACTGTGGGCTGCTGCTATAACCAAGCGCTTCCCACCACGAGTCTACCGCTACAACCAAGCGCACCCCCTCATAGCCTACAGAGGTACTCCTTCTATCGTGTACCGTGGGTATGCCGCTACAACCAAGCGCTCCTCCGCCGTGGGTCTGCCGCTACAACCAAGCGTACCCCACTGGGCTATCCGAATCACTCTGAGACGATCGATCTGCAGTCATCAAGTCTCATCCAGCTACTAGTTCTCTGCACTCTGCTAACTCGTCATCGGGAGGGTCCGCTCCATGAGCTACTAGTCGATACTTCAAGTATCACAAGGTTCCATGAAGAAGTACCCCAAAGTTTTTCCACATCATAGGAAACTCAACACAACAGACGGCACGTCAATCGGACGCCCGATCTATGTGTTATTAGCTTTTTCATCCCGGGGTCCCGGTTGGTTTCGTGTACGAACCAACCCAACCGTATCTCAAATGTACCCCTAACTCTCATAGGGTATACTCAAAGGGAATTTTTCTCAACGTGATCAACAACGCCACTGACGGTTCGTCAAACAGACGTCCGGTCTGAAAGTTATCAGCTTTTCCGTTCCAGGGGCCCAATTGGACTTCGGGTACAATCCAACCCGGCCCTACTCCAACTGCGTCCAAAAATCTGGCGATGTAAGCCAAAAGACCTTTTGTCATCAAGAGGAATACAAAAAAGTCGACGACACGTCAATCAGACGTCTGGTCCTTAAGTTATAAGCGTTTCCACTCCAAGGGCCCGATTGGTTTCGTGTTCGAACCAACCCAGCCATACTTCCAATGACACCGGTTAACCAAACCGGTCACACCATTGCGATCCATACGAAAACACACATGAGATGGCCTACCCATTGGTCCAAAACGGATAGCCGGTGAAAAATTTGCATTTCACTGCAACACGCGTGAACCAGACCTCGTGGGGTCCGCACCTCGACCTCGATTTAAATATCCAGAATTGGTCTTAAAACATCCATCTTAATTCCAGGGTCGCAACCTCACAGACGGTTCAACATTCCGACACTGTATGAGAGAGATATGTCTGATACAAGAACCCGTAATAATAATAATATTATTATTCGGTGTTTCGTGGGCCCGAGCAACGAACCATAATTTATTATTCAACATTAGACTTGAATCGACCATATTTATGTCAGGATTACATCGCCACTGACAGGAAGCCAATTGGACGTCGCACACATGAGTTATGGAAGGTCAAAGATTTAAACTATTGATTATGTGTATTTGATATCCATTTTCAGCCCTTAATGGATTCAAATGCTTAAGAATTTATTTTTGGGTTTCAATATAAGGGGAAACCTCCAAACTTTTATGAAAAACTTAAATGTGGGCCTAATATTGATCTGTAATATTTATTGTGACAACATCTCTTCCAGAAATTCCTTCACCCGCAAGATGCCTGGTGTGAAGAGATTTCAGTAGATTAATGATTTCCACAATGGACAAGTATTTAGTACAGAATTCAATGGATTCTTCAAAAATATATCACTTTACAATACAACCCTTTGGCTGACTTCGATTTTTAACATACCCTTTAAAAGTCTTCATATACCATTCCATGGGGTACATCCATCTATAGTGTACAAGAACACATGTTGAATATCTCTCACCAAGTGAATCATCAAATGAACCATCATATTAAATAATGTAGGCCGGAAAAACATTTCCAATTCACATAATATGATGACCATTTCTCTTTCCATAGTTAGAAATTTTTTCAGGTCTATAACATTGATGCATATAGCTTTGAAGAAGAAACATAGTTTGGTTAATATATAATAGTCATTCTTGGGTAAAATGAAACATAAATCTATAGGAATTAGATCCTGCATCAAAACATTGAAGTCATGTGATTTCAGACCCTTAAAATTTAAATAAATAATTAACATGATGTTCATGATATTTGATGAATACACCTCTCGAACCATTACAACATTCAAGAAGTTGTAAAAATAATATCTATCCTACCTAGAAAGAGTGTAAGTAGCTGGTGGAAGAAAAGTTCTTCTTTCACCCTTCATTGGTGCCAAATCTTCTTTTATTTCCATGTTAACCATGCCCAACCTAGCTTTAATTCCATAATTTTTATACCAGGTGCATTTAGAAATGTGCCAATGACACTATCACATATAATTTTTTCAACATGCACAACATCAAGAAAATTCACAACATACATACAATTCTAGTATGGTAATAAAAAAATAATCTATTTTCCAACTGGTTTTCATAAGTTTTCTCAAAAATGGTTTACTAAAAAAAGTATCCACATATTTTACTTTCCCAAACAGTTGATCACCTATTAGTGGAGACGGTGTTATACGTTTTTCTGAACTTTCATCAAATGATTTCATCCAAGATCGGTAATTATGTCATCATGCTAAAAATCTACAATGTCCCAGAAACATGGTTTTCGATGATTATTTCAACCTAATTAACTATGTACATTGTTCTCAAATAGAACATTGATCTCAATGTAAAATCTTCATTTCTATAAGCATCATACAACGTAATACCTAAATACCACAATAATTTTAAATCCTCGATCAATGGAGCCAAATAAGCATCAATATCATTACCCAGTTTTTTTTAGTCCAGATATAAGCATAGATAACATGATTTATTTTCATTTCAAGCATAACCATGATGGTAAGTTATAATTTACCAACATAACTATCCATGTACTATGAGTGCTTCTTTAAAAACCAAAAGGATTCACTCTATCTATAGATAATGTAAGACGAAAGTTTCTTGGCTCATTTCCAAATTCAGGATACTCATGATCAATTCTCTTCCACTGAGGAGAGTCTGCTGGGTGAAATAGTTTCCCATATTCAATTCTTGTATCTATGTGCCACATCAATTTCCTTGCAGTCTCCTCACTTCCATATAGGTTTCTAAACCTTGGAAGGATTAGAAAGTACCGTACAAATTTAATAGGAATATATTCATCATTATTATATCAAGAAACACCATACTTTGGGAATTATGTAAGTGATTTGTGGTCTTTGAGAAATAGTATAAAATCATTTAGGTAGACATGTATTATTTTAGAGATCATACCCATCAAGCTTAGAATTCATTTGGCGTCGTATGTTCAGATCAAGAGCTCATTATCTTATGGGATATTGTTATTAAAGGGAGAAAGTAGTTCCATAAAACTGGAATCACTCCATCCATTGCATGATTTCAAATTATATAGCTTCAGTATGACTGGAAATGATGTATATTTAGTACAACCAGTATACAATGGTGTCTTTTCAAAACTCTTTAACTTCTCAAACAATGTTGGGAAATAACAATGTTCATCTTCAATTGTCCCTATCATTTTCTCAATAAGATCTTTATCATCATTTTTATATGTAATCACATCCTCAATACATTCTTCTTCATTTTCCACACTATTAATCATATCAGATAATCCATAAAATAGAGTGTTATCCCACCCACTATCTACATTATCCTTTTTCTCCATGTTTATTCCATCATTTATAACTTCAATCTATTCTATATTAGATAAAGTGTTCTTCCAACTCCTCTAGAACTAATTAATATTGAATAACAACAGTGTAAACATGGAAAAAGGATTTGAGAAGGGTCATATGCATGATCTTTTGAAAACTTGATGAACTCTTTCACCCCATCTTTATACGCTTTTTTCAGATATTGGAATCCATCCATTATTTATTCATATTCATCATTTTTATTTGTTAATATTAATATTTAACCAAATAAATACACAAAATGGGCCTTTAAAATAAGAGGAACTCAACATTTGAATGATAGTTATTATTTCATTTTTTTCCTAAGACTCATCCTCTTAGAAGTTAACACCAAACCAGAAAGAAGATGTAATTGTAGAGGACTCCCCTAATTTAAACCATGCAGGTGATGTTGGACGCAAAGTAGGTTTATGAGTTTCAATGAGGTTAAACATCAATTCACCTTTTTAGGAGTGAGGTCATGATTGTTATCCTATGGGTTGGATAGATTTAGTGACATGCCCTTTACATGGTGTTATTATCAATCAACCCATCTTCCCTATATAATGTAATGGTTTTCCTAATTCTATTAAAATCCAAAATTAAAAGATTATGAAAAAACTACATTTCATATGTCCATTGAAAACTATTTATAAAATTACACTTGAAATCCCATTAAAAAAACCAACCATTTACACAAATTTCTCTTTAAAATAACACACCCTTTTTAAAATAAACCAATCAGTTCCAAACACTCTTTCAAAAATACATGGACATTTTGAAAACAATACAAAGTGTTAATAATTAAATCGATACATTTCATATTAAATCATTTCCACAAATTCTAAAAATGTTCTCTAATTTTTCACAATTAAATCAAACAAATCTCAAATATTAGAAATTATATAAATTCCTTCTAATAGGGAAATCTTCATGCATGGTTTCAAAAATTAGTGCATTTCTCAAAATCCGCTTTTAATTTCAATACCAAAAACTCCATATAAAAATTAAAAGAGAAGAAAAACCTTATTTGAAACAATTCACAACCATTAAAATACTTTTCATTCCATAAAAAATTTGATTTTATAATAAACTCACTCAATAATATTCTTTTCCAAACACAAAACAAGATTTTAAGTACTAAAATAGGATATTATAGAAAAACTTAACTGAATTGGTATATAATGCACTATTAAAGCTTAAATGATTGGGGAAAATAGTATAAAAGTGAAATTTAAGGTCATAAAAAAGATAGGAAATCAAGGAATCAATATATATCCCATCGGAACATGAATATTCCACATATAGTTATAATAAATGGAACACATACATAGATTAGGATCATAAAAAAGGGGAATATAATAGTTCAAGTTCACAGGATGGTCAATTATTTTGAAGATCTTATCCAGGATGATCCAAATAATGAAGTAATCACACTTTATTTGGAGTTATATATGGTGTATAAATCCACCATGATATGGAGATGACTATTGTGCTTCTCAGAAATCTCCAACTTATTCTAAAACTGCTCCAACTCTTTAAAAAACCAAATCACAACAAAAGATATAGAAACCTATGAAAAACATTGTCATTGACAAGAATCCTCTTTCAATAAATATATATCTTTTCATAAATAATTTAGTATCTAATAAAATCAGTCATCATCAATTATTCTTCATCAATATTCAATAATACCAAACATCATCAATGATTATCAACAAATACCATATACAACCCAATAGAAAACTAATTTTCTCCAATTGATTTTTTCTTCAAAAAGCTTAAATCCATAAAAATAAACAACCATAAGAGATAGATATAACATATCCCCCTTTCATTCATAATCTATGATACTCTAAATCTATAAAAAAATTTCACCTTTATACACATTTAGATGTAAAATATTAAATGGTTAAATCATATGACCACATAGAATCCTCTTCTAGTTAAAAATTCAACACTACCATAAATCATAGAGAGGAGTATTTAATCAACCACTAATCATATATGTGACAATTCTAAGTCTAGGAAAAAAGGGAATTAATCAATATTTCAATGTCGACCTAAAATCTAGATCCAATACCTCTATTTTCCTAGAAACCATGGATTATATCTCTCCAAATCACAGTACTTATAAGAATAATATAAATCTATATGCCTAAATAATATCTACATGCACAAATAATTTAGAGTGTTTGGAACTTAAGGTCAATGGTAGGGACTGTGATAGGGGGTGGGGGCATTGGGGATAATGGAGGTGGAGGCGGGGCCGGTAGAGAAGGGGGAAACAAAGGAAGAGGTAGGGGTGGAGGCAGTAGAGGTGAAGGAAGAGGTGGGTACAATGAAGGTGGGGGTAGGGGAGAAGGGTGCAACGGAGAAGGGGGCAGCGTAGGTAGAGGTAGGGGCAGCGGAGGCAGAGGTAGAGGAAGTAGACGTGGAAGCAGAGGCAGAGGACATAGAGGCGGAGGTGGAGGAGGCATAGGTGAAGGTGGCGGTGACGATGGCAGAGGTTGAGATCAACTTCTGTGAAAACTTAAGGCTCAAGCGGCAAGTGGATTTGGTAAGATTCCATTTATAAAATCGTGAAAGGCTTTTATTAGCGCTAAAATATAAAATGCTAATAAAATAGACCTTTATCAGCGCTAAAAAAGTGCTAATGAAACCTTCCTTTATCATTAGTAAAATATAGAATTGATAAAGGGTTATCATTAGCAGCGCTAAAAAAACGCTGATAAAGACCAAATATCAATAAATTATTTATAATTATAAAATTATAATAAATATATTTATTATTTTGATAATTAGAATTATAACTAAATCTATATTTATTTATAGGCATAAATATAAATAAATAAATATATTTATTTATATTTATGAATATAAATAAATAAATAAATATTTATTTATAATTATAATTATAAATATAATAAATATAGTTATTATAATTTTATAATTATTTACATACATATATATATTATTTATAATTATAAATATAAATATTTGTATATATGTATAAATATTTGTATATATTTATAAATATATTTCTATAATTATATATATTTATAAAATTATAATTATTGTACATATATTTATTATAATTTTATAATAATTTAAATATATATATATACACAATTTTAATTATAATTATAACTAAATATATTTATAATATTTGTATATAATTATTAATATATATATGTGTGTGTGTGTGTATTAATATATATATATATATATTTATAAAATTATAATAAATTTATTTATTATAATTTTAAAATTATTTAAATACACATATATATAGTTATAATAATAATTATAAATAAATAAATTTTAAAATTATTTCTATATAATTAAAAATTTATAATTAAAAATTTATAATTAAAAATTTAATAAATACTTTTATTATTTAAATATATTTATTATAATTTTGTAAGTATTTTTGAGAACATCATAAGTTCATGGGTACAACATTAATGAATCATATGACTGTCAATTTATAAATAAACATTCATAATGAGGAGTACATAACATATACATGTGCATGCCACCATAATATAGGTAATCCAAGCATTTAGAACATAATTCACAATCAAGTCCACAAATAAACTTTATGATCATATAGGATCAATTATACTCACACATTAGTATATGAACATAAATAACAATAATTAATATCATCATCATCTAATGATATATATATATATTCCTTAAAGACATATATTTATATATATATATATATATATAATTATAATTATAAATAAATATATTTAAAAAGTTTATATATATATTTATAAATATAATAAAATGTAGTTGGTGTTTGACTTAGTGGTAAGTACCCCATAATCCTACATGAAAAATGGGGATTCAAAACCCATTGGGTGCAGGTACTACAACAACACTACAACGGTACTGTAGCAGTAGAGATACTATAGCAACACAGACACTGTAGTGGAGACAAGACACTATAGCGGCGATAGGGGCACTATAACAGCATGAGTTCTATAGCAGTACTATTCACAGAATGAGCTTTGGAAAAAATTTAGGCCTACGGGCTATGTAATGGGCTAAATGCCCACTGGGTGTTCGGGCTATGTAATGGGTCTCCCTCTACCCCGTTAAAGAGGTCTTTGTTTTTCTATAATAATAAAATATTAGAGTTTATTTTTTATAAATATAATAAAAATATTTATCATTTAAAAAAATTTATTATTATTTTATAATTATTTAAATATATATCTATTTATTTATAAAATTATATATACTTTATTAAAAAACATTATATAAATATCTGAATTATTAAAGAATATATATTATAATATTTCATATTTATATTAATTATAAAAATAATTTTTTTAATTAATGTATATAAGTAAATATTATTTTTGAATATAAATATAATAATTTTATACAAATTAATAATATTTTTTCTTAAAAACTTTTATCAGTGCTAAAATTAGCGCTGATAAATCTATCCTTTATCAATGTTAAAAAAATGCCGCTAAAAGGTACACCTTTATCATCACTTGTTTTAGAGCTGATAAAGGTAACATTTATCGGTGCTTTTAGGTAGCGGTAATAAAGGCATGACTTTTACCAGCGCTTTCTGCTTAGCGCTGATAAACACCGGCGCACCCCTTGCCCGAATTTGTGGTAGTGTTCGTTATATTTTTTTATCGATATATATATGTATATATATATATATATATGTTTAAATCCATATATAAAATATGTTTTTTTGTGCGTGTATGTGTCTTTAAAAATACATACATACATACCTACATACATATATTTATATATATGTGTGCATCTATAAATATAATTATACATATTTATATTGTAACTCCAAGTACCTACCTAATATATCCATCCCCCGAAGTGGATGAAATGGATGAAATTACATGAATTGAATATTCATTCTATTGTCTTGAATATACTATAAAACTCAAACAAATAATCTTATTTCATTCCCTGAAGTGAATGCGAATATTTATTTAAAATCATTTATTTCATTCCCCAAAGTGAATTCAAATATACATGATTTTATTTTAAATCAATTTTGAGGCGAGTATGATGTTTTGTTAATAATTATTGTGATATATTTTTTTTAGAAGCAAATAATAATAATATAACCACCTGAAGTGGTTTGATGAAAACAAATATTTATAGAGAACAATGACTTTTTTTGGTATTTATGAAATAATTCATCCATGAAGGATGATATAAAAATAATTTCCATTGACATCATATTTAATAATATCTTCATTTATCAATTATTTTTCTTATAATAGCAATATCAAGGGAAAAATTATTATTCACATGATTATGAATTACTATATCATCACAAGTAATTCATTTGATTTTATCTCTAGAAGTGGATGATATCATTCTTCTAATTCATGAATGAGATGATTTAATTACATAGTTTTGATAATCCTATATATTTCATGAAAATGATTTTACCACTTGAGGTGGTTAAAACAATGATCATCAGAATAAATAAAAATTATAATTTTAAATAGGATGATCATTATTGATAAATAATGAATTATCATTAATGGATCATGAAATTCAAAGAATGAATTCATTCCTCAGTGTGAATGTATTTACATTATCTCATTCCTTGAAGAGAATGAAAATATTCATAAAAAAATTGATATGATGTTTGGTACTCGTATTTACAATTTTATCTTGAATATTTGAGAGTGAATGAAATTTTCTAAAATGATTTCCACTTCATTTGGTAAAGTGAATTTTTTTATTCAATGAATTATAATTTTGGATGGAGATGAGATGTGTGTCGTGAATCTAGAATATTTTTCCACATTAGTTAACAATACCACATTCACTAGCTTCAAAATATGTTGGGGTTCCTCTCCCAAGTAGAGGTATTGTAAAATAATATTTGAGACAAAATTTCCAAAATGTTTTGTCAAAAAGTTCTATAAAATATACAATAATCTACTTTATATGGGTCTAACCTTTTATGAATATAACATGAATTCATTAACCACCATGAGTGGAAATTATAATGATAAATATGAGTATTCACAATGAAATACAATGAGATCTTTAATACATCTATATTGAATAAAAATATTTAGAAATACTATTTTGATTAAATGCTTCAAAAGAACTCATATATGAGTTAGTATACGATCATGTAAGTACATTTACTGGAAGAGAAAATTAATTAATGGCTCCAGAAGCGATAAAATATTACTATATGGTAGTAAAAATTCTCAATAATATTTTATATCTTAAGTCTCGATGAGATATATCAACGATATTATTGAAAAATCATATCATATAGAGACATTGGATAAAAGAGGTACCCTAATATGTAATAAGAATTCATAAAAATTGATAATAAAGAGTTTGTTATGTACCATCGAATCAATAATGGTAAACTAAAGGTTTATCAATCTTATCACTTTACATATATGACATGATGGTTTAGGTCATCCATGATCAACTATAATGAATGATATTGATTCAAGTATACATGAGCATCAATTTTTTGATAATATAACATAAATCCATTAGGGGGAGAATGATGAATTTATTTAATGGATGTATGTCCACCAAATTATCAATTAATCCATTCAAATTAAGTTATTATGAATGCCCCTGTATAATAATTTACCACGAGGTACCCATTTTTGAGGTAAATTATTTATATCATGAACATATATTTTAGAAATTAATTTCCCATATATTTATGACGAACAAATTTTGAATTATATATGGGCATACCCACCTATCATGTGGTATATTTGAATACTATATGAACGATGCACCAACTAAATGATCATGTGTGTTATTTTTTGTTGGCGAGTATACATTACATGCTATGCATGTTGATTAAAATAAAAATTAATAATCACATGCTATATAAAAAATGGTTATGCAAAACCATTAACAAGATTCTCACAACACTTAGATGAATGTAAAGTGTTGGAAATCAATAGTCTTATTATACACATCTGAAGTTTGGTTGAACTGATTGTATAAAATCATTTTTCATCATGATTATAAATTAATGAATATACTTTCCCTTGAAGAGGAAAATGAATATATCAGAAAAATTATATTTTTTATATATTGTCCTTAAAGTGACACCGGTACTAGAAAAATCATGAGATCTCAATCAAATGTTATTGGTGATATATGTTCTTTGAATGATTTTAAAACTGATCGATGACAATGGATTTTGAAATATTCCAACACCATAATAATTGGCCCACATTATTATAGGAAATTATGAAATGTTCAATATATAATGTTTTGGATTGATTATCCAAACTACCAATAATATTGAATACTGATGATCTTATTATAAGAAATATTCTTCTTTGTATATTTGTATATTTATATGAATCCTGTAAGGGTTTAAAATTCATGAATCATATTCAAAATTATGAAAGTTTCAACCAATAGGATAAATTACAGGGTGAATCAAATAAGATGTATTTTATGTATCCATATTAAGTTAAGGAAGAATATAATTGAATTCATCATCCCATGGATTGTATTAATCATTATATTTATCATATTATTAAGATGTTTTGAAAAACATCTAAACTCTTGAAGAGTTTTCTAAAATCAATGACTTATTTGATCATGAAATTACATGGGATGTCCTTGTATTTTGAATTAATCATCCTGAAGTTGAAATATTAATTTTTTTGGAGTGGTTTTATCATTGATGAATTATTAAATCTCATTCTTCCAAGAGTGATATATTTTATACATGAGGGGTTGACGAAGAACATACTTATCTTAGGACGATTAAATAAAAATTCACATTTTATTTATCTCTGAAGTATGTACACGCAGTTATGCATAAGTAACTTGTATGTAATAAGAAATCATATTACACTGCAAGGTAATGTTCTTACCTATGAATTGAAATATAAAGGGTATAAATTATTATTATTCCAAAATTGAAAATTCATTTTTTTTATTATGAATTTCTTGTGGACATTCTGTAATGTAATAGTGATAACCATTATGAGATATAGGTGTAATTTTTGTACTCCTTTTCCCTTAGTCAACTTCTTCCCATTGGGCTTTCTTGATAAGGGTTTTAACAATGCAACACTATGCGGACTTGATGTTATTGTACTATTTTTTATTTAATCAATGGTTTTCTCCTGAAAGGGTTTTCCTTGATTAGGTTTTTAATGAGGCAAAATTACTATGGATATCTATAATTAATGACAATTTTTGGCCTTCCCCATGAGTTATAATTTTCAATGAGACCATTAATTATTACCTTTGGTCTTCCTCCCATGTCTAGAAGACATAATTAAATAATTATATTAATTGAGATTCGGAAGACACAGTTAAATGATATAATCAGGGGGTGTTGGGAACGATGCAATCTTTTTCCCTTAATCAGGTTTTTTCCCACTGGGTTTTCCCGGTATGGTTTTTAATGAAGTAGCATGATGTGAAATTCAATTAATTTAACTTCAATTATTTTTCCCATAGTGGTTTTTTCAGTGAATACTATATAATATTCCATGAAATTATGACATCCAAGGGGGAGTGTTATGAAAAATTATTAAACTGATTCCATAATTATGATAATACGAATGAATCCTTAATTCTCAATAAATTTCCCTCATAATGGACAAAATTCGATTTTCTATGACCTTTGGAATTCCAGCCATTGGATTAGATATTGCAGGGATTAGTCTTATCTGTGGGATCAAATTCCATGTATTATATATACAGGATGATATTTTAATGAAATGAAAACATATTTTGGCTCTACATTGTATTCTTTTCTATAATTCATATATTTCATTTATATTTTTATTTCTATTTGTCATTACCAATTCCATATGAAAATTCAACGCTCACTTCGTTAATGATGTGCTTAAAATTTGATCGGTCTTACATTTATGGTTTCAAAATTCTTCATGGTATCAATCAGTGTTTGATCGATTTCAAAATAATTTACAATAAACATGCATTTTATATATACATTGTAAAAAATTTATTTGTAAATAAACCAGTATACATAATATATAAATATATAACTATATATATATATATATATATATAAACATATTAAATGATTTTATTTAAAAAAATTATATAATCATATACAATTACAATGAATAAATATACTAATTTAGAAAAATGTAAATATATATAAATAAAAATATATATTATAAAATGATTAGAAAAGAAGATGTAGTAGTGTTTAGAATGTTCATCATGTGGGAATAAAGACACACGTTCAAATATTCATGAGTGCGTGATTATGCAAGGTTGTAGAATTAAACAAGGTACTGATAAAAGGGTAAACAAGGTATTGATAAAGGGTGGGGTTTTGTTGGAGGAATTTAAAAAAAACATTACGCCCAACACTAAAAAATAACTAATAAAAGGACCTCTTCACCAGTGTTTTTTAGTATTGATAAATGTGACTTTTATGAGCATTGATAAACATGAATTTTAGCATTGATAAAAGATGATTTTGTATAAGTGTTTATTTGGTCATTTATTAATGTAAGAAGGTTCTATACTAAATTAGATATTATTTATAAAATGTTACACATATAATTTTATATAATGTTTTAAATAATATATTATATGCATAAATAATATATTATAATGTTTTATTATTATATAATGTGATAACTTATATGAATTTAATAATATTATTTATGTAAATCTATATATCTATATAAAATCTAAGATATATATATATATATATATCATTTGTTGGGATGGACTTGAAATCCATCAATGATAATCATACATGTCAAATTAATTGAGATTTATTCCATATATGTTCCAAATATTAAGTGATTTTTCTTGGAAAGATTTGAAATCTGTCCCAAATAAATGGCAACATATTCTTATTTCAGATAGATTTTAAATTCATCCATAATAAATGGTGATTTTGTTTCGAAATATTCAAAACCAGTCCTAACTAATTTGACACACACTGATTTGTATGGGTTGAATTTGAAATCCATTAGAAAAAACTTTGTTTATGTAATTATTTTATAACAAAAACACATATACAAGTATAAATTATAATTATATAAATGTGTAAACATACACATGTATATATAAAAATAAATTTATAAATATAATATTATTTACTACATATAATTTAATGATATTTTACATATATAATTCAATATAATAATATATATTATCATTATTATATTATATGCAATTAATAATATTATATAGTATATATATTTATTAATATTATACGCAAATAATAATATTATACGAATACATATTATTTATATTTGAAGTCTTATAAAGTTAAATAATATATATATATATATATATATATAATATTTTATACTATAAGATATAATTTATAAATATCATAGATTTATATAATATTATTATCTTCATATAATATTATTAAATAAAAATATTAAATAATACAATATAATTGTATTAAATACATATTTTGCACACACATATATATAATGATATTTATATTATATATATATATAATATTATTTATATCCTTTGACTTTGTGTAGGATATTGTGTTGGCCTCCACTATAAAGGAAGGCTCATCCAATGAGGTTAAAAACAGATCCCCTATCCCAAGGGAGTACATTGACCAACATGCAGTGGAGGGAAGTACTGAGAGGAATCTCATGGATGAGGAAGATATCAATGAAGATGCTATCCAGGATGTGGATGACCATCAGTTTATGCATGAAAACACGATTGCTTCAAGAAATCATAAAGGTAAGTATAAATTGAATTTTTATTCTCTTATGATGATTAAAAATAAAAATCCCACAAATGTGCTTCAATCTAAAGCTGGAAAGACTACTGCATTAGAGTCTAAGAAGTAGGATGAGAGTGATGCATGGAAATTACTCTCCCTCATCATGGATATTGTGGCATCAAATGGTCAAGTCTCACTTGAGGCACATGACTCATATTCTTTATTGGTCCAACATAAGAATAATGAATTATTTTTTCTCACATCAGCAATGTGGATTTTCATAGAGATTTTGATTTAGAAGAAAAGAAGAAGCCTTCATCCATGGTCTATCTGGATGATGAGGGATTCAAGATGGTTCCTTTTAGAAAGAATAGAACTCTTTCTAAGACCAGGTAGGATGAATAATCATGAACATATGACTCAGGTGCACATATTAGTGATTCTAGAAAGGAAATGGGTTACTCAAATAAGGTGCAATTTGCAACATAAAACCTATTTGAAGTGATTGAAACATACAATAAAGGTATATGCCAACGTTATAAAGAAAAAATATTATCTTGATCACCATAGATAGGGGATGATAATACCACCATATTGTAAGACACTGAGGACACTCCACTTGAGAAGGTGGAATCCCAATTTGATGCTGGTACTGACTCAGATAGTAGTGACATTGAAGTCATCTTGAAATAAGCGAGAACTTGGAGGAGAGGACATTTTACCATAATTCATGGATGCTGGCATGGAAAAAGATGAGTTGATTAGAATTCCTTAAGTGATGATAAACATAGAATAAATATCAATATTAGAGAAAAATTAGGTCTTTTACTATTCATTGATGAGGGTAGTATCCCCATGTATGACCCCATCTTATGTATTCATTGTTTTCTCATTTTTCAATAAAGAGGATTTCTCCTACCTTTTAAAAAAATAATTTTTATATTTATAATATCTATTTATATTGAGGGGATTATACACTATATGAACACACACCCAATGTACACAGATGATTCATGCCTCATCTCTCCCCACCAGGATTGATGACCACCCATTAGGATTATTAAAATTTTTAATGGTCCATGGCCATGTGGATAGAAATCCCATTACATGGCCCAATGACCGT
This sequence comes from Viscum album, assembly GCA_963277665.1. NCBI lineage: Eukaryota > Viridiplantae > Streptophyta > Magnoliopsida > Santalales > Viscaceae > Viscum > Viscum album. The sequence continues at coordinate 1,412,454,214 of OY728125.1, read as the reverse complement.
TTCAGGGAATAGTAATACTATAATAGAAGTATTTTATATAGTATATGATACAATACCATTGCTGTTATAGAGGCTGCTTTAGTACCCATTGCTACAGTATCCACCATCGCTATAGTGTTGTGATCTCACCTATAGAAAACCTCTCAAAATTGGGGGTAGTTGGGGGGTTGAACCATCAACCTATAAGATGTGAAGAAACAACCCATACCACTTAAATATGGTATGGACTGCTAAATAACATTATTCAATACTCCCCCATGGGTGAAACTTAGTTTTTCTTCCTTTTGGGATCTTGAGGAGGTCTCAAGTTCAAAACTCACTGAGTACATTGTTGGTATCAACGATTCTCTTTTTAATTTGTAATTATACATCTCCAATGATTTGTATTATATTCAATAACTAGATATAATTACATAAAATATTATTCTATAAATATATAAAAAAAATAATTTATAAATTTGACACATATTAACAAACACAAACAATTGTGTATAACATTAATATAAAAAATATAAATTATATAATGAAAATAAATAAATAAATATATACATACTTACATACATAAAAACACAAAAACATATATACATAAATATGAAATAATAATAATATAATTTTAATACATATTTCTATATATTATGATTTGTATTTATATATTTAATTATGAAAACATATAATATTATTAATATATTTAAAATACATATTAATTTATTTATAAATTTTTGTAAATGTATAATTAGTCACTAAATATAATACCCTTAATTATATTTATTTTTAAATTTATATTAGTTTTTTTATAAATTTTAAATACATACACATACATCCGCACATAGAATATGATATGTGTGTATGTGTGTGTGTGTAAATTGTGCTCATTTAATATATTTATTATAATGTAGAATATTAGAAAGAATATATAATCCTAATATATAATATTATATTATATATATATTATTTATTATAGTAACAGTATGCATTAATATAAATTAATAATATTATATTTATTATAATTAAGTTCGAAATATATATGCATGTATACATGCATACATATATATTATATTAAAGATGTATTATTTTTATTACAAAAAATTACTAATATCCAAAACAGATCGAACCATGAGTTGGAACCCCATCTCTCACTACCAAATTTTATTAAAAAAGAATGAAAATAAGTTTTTTACATGAGGTACAATTTATTTTCACTAGGATATAATTAAATGGATACAAAAAAATCAAGAAAATAAGACATAGTAGAAGATACAAGTGACAAGTCCCATGAAAGTATAACAAATTCATCACATCAGAATAGTAGACCCTCACTAGAGCATCATATTCATGAATATAAACCCCATGAAAACATCATATAATATAAATAATCAATCAGTATGAAAACACTAGTTTTAATTGGCCAGTGAGTATTTCAGTATTTTCTTCTAACTACCAACATGAGGAAGAAAAATAGTAAAACATGCATCCCATAAAAGAGTTGATTATTTCCCCATGTTTGGAATAATTCAATTTATGAGGATGATATGAATTGGTCTTATTTATAAGTTTAATATTATTTGGAACAAGAATTCCACCTTCCATGAGGGAAAATAGCTGCCACAAGCCCTTAATTTTAAGAACAGGTCCACCAGTCATCAATCCTGAATGAGGAAATATTCAAGTCACAGAAATTATACCGCATAAAAAACTTTTTGTAACTAAATATTACCTTAAAAAATTCAAACCACTAAGGGAATGGATAACTTGATATAATTTATTGGACCATAATGCTGCACAATGTCCATTTCATGTGACTTTTCATAGAAGACATAAAAATAGCCACCTTCCTAAAAAATGAATGGATTATATCCATATTCTGTAATTTATAGTTAAAGACCATTTTAATCCCCTTGAAATAATAATTCATAGAATATTTTCAACCCCTAAAACTAAAATAATAAAATTAGAGGCCATAAACACATCATTACTAGGGAATATCGACAAAGTCAAGATTGGGGTCACGATCAAACTCCATTTCAATATTATACATCATTTTTTCTCTGATTTGAAGGTAATTATCCAAATTTATATTTCCTACCATATATTTTTTAAAATTAATTTATTATTTTTCATCAATCCATCTATTAATATCTTTAGTGAATCCTTAACCATGAAATAATTCTTGATAATAACATCATCCCTATATCTATTCTCATTGTTTTTTTCTATAGAGATGATCTACATTACACCACCTAATGTGAAGGAGTTTTATTACCTTTTTATTTTTCTAATTGTATCCCTTTACTAATATAGATCCCTTATGATTCCATACGTTGAGAGACCATAGTCTTTTATTAAGAGTAATAATCCTTCATCATCCATCTTGTAAGAACCGTTGTGAAACCATCAGAATTAGTAATAAAATTTTTATTTTTAAATTATGATATATATATATATATTAACATGTAATATTACACACACAAACACACACACACACACACACTCTCTCTCTCACTCTCTCTCACTCTATCTCTCTCTCACATTATTATTTGGGGTGTATTTAAATTCTTCCCGAATAATCATTTATTGCATGAAATACATGGAATTAGATTTTAAATTAGTCATATATAAGTGTTGGTAGTATAATAATCTTTGATGAATTTTTAATTCATCAAAAAAAATTCACTTGTTTGGGACACTTTATATGTAATGGAGTTAGGTAAATATCAGATAAAAAATCATAGGAATACACCCTAATTTTTATGGTATTGATTTTAGCTTGTCCCAAATAAGATATACAAACTATATTTATGGTTAATAATCTGGGATATATATAGATTACATCCAAAATAATCCATCCCAAAAAATTATGTATTTTAATTTAGATAAATATGATGTTCTTACTTAATGTTATGTCCCATATTGGGGATTTTATTATAGTGAAATAAACATTTTTTTTGAAAACCTATAAATAATGGCCTATAAAGAATAAAAATACTTTGATAATAAACGTAAATTATTTCATGTAATATAAAAATTTACAACAAAAAATTAAAATACACAAAGATTTTGGGAATTACCATTTGGACCTAGAAAAAATCATGATTTTCTTACAAGGTCTATAGATCAAGGAAAACATTTTACCCCAACTTGTTCATCATATATATTAGTCCAATAAACTTGTTAAAGATAAAAATATGTAATTTTATGGTTCTTTAACCCTAATTGAACATTGTTTCACTATCTTTAATATTCTTTGTGGTTTAAATTATCTTTAATTTCCAAATTTCTCATACCTTTTACGACAATAGTCCTAGTGACACCCTATGTGAGAGAGTCGAGTTAATTATAAAGTGACCATGTTTTTTTAGATTTATGGGGGGGTAGGGTGAATCAATTATCCTTTATTTTTAATATTTTATTTCCCTTTAATAAAATTTTTTATAGTGGTTAATGTATGATACTATCCTTTTGAATCTCTCAACCTTATTCGAATAATGAAGTGAATAAGAGACACAAGACATAGTCATTTTTTCTAAGGTCCAACCCATTCACATAAATCCTACTTAGTAGTGTGATTTGTTAGTCACCATAATCACAGATTATTCCACTATAAATGCAAGTGGTTACAATGGGTAAAATTACCCTTGAACCTATAGTGTATCACACACCATGCATAGCCTTTCACTATTCTTACATGACATCCCACCATGTGGTCCAACATCATACTAGATGACATTATACTACATCACACAGTCTTACCCATTATTTAAGTCTTTGTTATCTCATATAACTTAATCCTCATAGTTGGTATTTAATTTCTTAAGGGTCCTTCGTAATATTCATGAATAGGTCTTCAACTCCATTTTTCTTCTTACATAGTGGTGTATTGGGTTTTTTCTCCTTTCAATACACTTCATCAATTTTATATTATGATATTGATATTTTATGTGTAAGGATGATGTTCCATTTTATCAGTATTGTTATTTAATAGAAAATCACTCCGGAATTTTGTTAACTTCCTTATTCACTAATTGATACACAAAAACCATTTAATATCACTGGTATCATAGTCTATCACACTCTTTGTTTCTTCTTATTATACTTTATTTCTATTCCCATAGTCATGAATATTTTCTCCATATTTAATTTATGGAAACTCCATAAATATTTGTGGCATGAGATCTTACCATATTTAAATCCCATTTAATATAAGACAAGGTTTTCATTCAAATTATCCTCAAGACCTAGGATATAATTCACTATTTGATTTAAAAATATCATGATCCTCCTCTTCAAAAAATTCACAGTTTTAATTCATCTTAAACTCTTCCACATGTTTATGGAAGGATGCATCATTGCTCCATTAAAATCCTCTTTGAGTCATAAAACACATTTCTTCCTTAAAAAACATCATGTATTGATCTTCATTCCCATGGTTTGAAGTCTTGTTCCATTTTTCTAAGTTTGGATGATAATCCAAATAACTGGTTATAATGTTTATGAAATAAAGAACAACATAAAGAATCATCTAAATTATTTATTTAGAATAATTAATTATGGATATCTAAAATATTTATCCTTAAAAAAACTCACAATTTTCTCTAACTATTAGACTCTAATATATTACAATATAATTATTACAAAGTATATATGAGTCCCTTTTTACATTGATAGGTTTTTATTCATTATCTAATTTTCATAAGACTTTAAAGTCATTAGATATACATGTATTCTTACAAAGTATCTTTGAGAGTCTTAAAATGTCTCTATGAATGTATTAATAAAGCCTTAAAAAGTCCACTAAATTATTAAAAAATTACATCAATGTCTTATAAAATTCATAAAAAGTATTATGAACTCACTAAAAGTTTTATGAACTCCGTGAAATTAATATAAAATAGTAATTAGCCATATTTTCAATATTATAAGATAAAATTATTATGAAATATATTAATCTCAAAGACTTTTCAAATTATTAACTTCAAGTATAGAATTTCATACTTCTTCAACAAGTCACATTAAATGAACTTATCTCAAAAAACCATACAAATACATTTATCACAAAATTCATAAGACTTGATCTTTAAGAACCTTTGGATGGTTTCTCATCACTTTTATTTATAATTTTACATCTTAAATCACTACCCATAAATCTCCATACTATCTATATTCCTTTAAAACTTTTTAATTTTTTTAGAGAGTGTCTCTTCATCAACACTTATCCTTAACTTAAAGAATAATTCACAAATCATTAAATATAAAGAGTTCATCACCATATTCATTTTAGAACTATAATGTAATTAAATCAACTCTATCATACATTTATTTTCCACTAAAAACCTCATTGACAACAAATACAACCTCAAATCCATTTATCCACATGGTTACTTCAACCCCCCTTTGTATTTGTTGTCAATACGAAACTCACAATAAAGTTTTAATAACTATATCAACATTAAATCTAATGGTTTTTTACTCCCCATTATTAATAATAAATATGAAGGTGTGAAACAAAAGGAAGCTCTCCTCATCTCATCTCCTTACTTCTTCTTCAATTTTTCAAAAACACATTATTCTCCTTATTTTATTCATAGTTACAGCCTAATATAATTTTTAGAGAAGGATGGAACCACATACCTTCTTAGTAATTTATATTTATTTAGTCAAATATGATTCTATATAGACAACCCTAGTGTTTAAAACTAGAGTAATTTCACCAATGTATCAATGTTTTCCATTAATCCATCAAACATTTGATACTTATTTAGAAAAACATCAGGGGATTTATAAATAGATTCATTAAGAAATATATAACATGTACTAATTGTCAAAAAATTAATCAAAAAAATTTCAATTGAAATAATGATAACTCCCCCTTAAACTTATCTTTCTTATCAAGAATCACCACCTTGATAAATAGACATGATATAATCAAAACTGAATTGAATAGTGTAGTTGACATACTATATATTCAACTTTATTTAGGTGTTTTATAGATTACAAATTCATGAAAATAACATATCTCTAATAGGTTACTTCTTCATGTAATCTCCCCCTTAAGGGATTCCCTCCATTACTCTTTATCACTATAGTTAATATGTTCAATTATGGACTCCTCTTTTGGCTATGCCAACAAAACAACACTCACAAACTACCTATTAATTTATTTATTTTAATTAAATTCATGTTATCATAATAAAAAAAGGGAACAATGAGGGCATGAAAGTTTCCTCTCAACTAGGATCCTCTAGTTCCACTAGATTTAGCATCACAAGAAATCTTCATGTTATCCTTCCTAGATTTTTTGTTAGGAGTCTCCATGGAAACTATAGTTTATTCTTATCCTCAATTTTCACCCGGTGAGGATGATCCTTTATGGAAATTAAAATCACATTAATCTATTGATTAATTATTCTTTTTATTGATCTCTTCTTCTTATGAAGTTAATATAGTCATACAATCTTTGGCATGATGAAAAAATTTCCTACATATACCACAAAGTATACTAAGGACTTCAATTTCTTTTTCTGATTTCTCTTGTATTACATTGTGAATAGAACTACATTGGTCATATCTAACCCTTTTCTTATTATTATTATTAACTTTAATAGTATATAGTATTTTTCCTATTGGATTTCCACTTGAAAAATTCAGTATTCATGGATTATTTCTTCTTATCATAGAATTTATTCTTCTTTTTCCTGTATTTCTTCCCTTGATTTATTCTAATTACATATAAGTGGAATATTATAATTATAACCATATTATTTTTTTCCAAATGATAAATAACACCGAAAATATCATCTAAAGTTTTTTCCCTATTTTTGATCGAACTATTTTTGAAAAACTGCTTGTTTACTAGAATTGTTCGACCCTTTATTTTAATTTTGTTTGGGGATTCCCATCCTCTCAATTCACTTATTCATCTCCTTGATATTGGACTGATGGTTTCACAACCTAATTTATCTCATACACTATCAATTTTAGCTTCAAAATCTACAATACTAAATGAAAATAGATTTAGTATCACAGGAAAATATAGAAACATCTTGAAACTTTTTCTTAGGGATGGTGTTCATAGAGGATTTGTAAGATTTAGCATAAATTTATATATCCTTCTCATAGTCTTATATCATGTCCTCCAAGGTGTTTTCATATTTAATGCTACTAGAATTTTCCTTCTTTATTTCTTATTCTTTTACAAATAGTTTTTATTAATGTATTTCAATATCTTATTTTTTTTTAATAATTTTTACCTTGGAATTTTTGATATCTTCAATAAGATCATCCTCCTTCTCATATTAATATATTATCTTATTTTCTGGAATCTTTTACTTTTTACTGAGCTTAATACTTTTCGCAATACATAATTTTAGTTCAAATATCTGCATGTATTTTGTATATCTCTCCTCCTCCTCCTCACCACTACTTTAAAAGGTTTCATGTTTCTTGACATGAGAAATGAAGGTTTTATTATTTTGATTACCCCATTCATCTTTTGAATCACATAATGTTGATTATTATTTTTATTATTCCCTACTTATTATAATTCTTTCATATTTTCTTATAGACTTATTATTTCTTATAGTGTCACTATTTCTGGGTTTTCTAGATCTTTTCTTGGAGTAGTCTTCACTGATTAAAGACTCTTCAATTTTCATAACTAACACATATTAAGTGTTTTTATTATTTTTGTAGTTGGAATCAAAGTTTCTAGTACTTAAAAAAATATAATAACATTTTGCGTGTTTTCCTTTGTACATTAATTTTCAATTCATGAACACTTTTGATAAAAGAGATATAAAGTTATTATAATATTTTTCCTCTTTCTCATTTTCAGATTCACCAGATTTCTCATCTTATTTATTTCTAACTTTTTTTTCTTATGACCTTAAATTATATTTATTATTTTTATTTCTTCTTGAATAAAAGTGATTTTCTTATCTTATAATTAAGGAGTGTATTATGTAACTCATCTAGATATATGTCTCCAATTTCTTCCATAGTTGATATATTTAGAACAAATATATCAGGAAAATTACTCACTAGTTTCATGAAAACAACTGAATCCTACAATGTATCACTCAAGCCCCTGATATGACTTACTATTTTATTTACCCATGTGATGTAGTTATCAACATTATCATCACCATCTATCCAGATATATTCAAACATATCTATGAAAATATGATGTTTGGATACCTTAATCCTCACATTTCCTTTAAACAAATTCTCATGTTTCTCGCACATCCCCATGGCTATTTTAAGACCCATAATATTAATGTATAATTTATTAGATAGGAGTGATAAGATAGTATTTATATATTTTAAAACCACTTTTAAGTTCATCTTATTAGCATATTTCATGAGGGAATATTTTTCTAATGGAGAAAATCTCAATATTACAACATCACTTACCTCAAGACTTTGTAGTATTAAATATGGAAGTATCCCGATCTTCCATCCATAAAAATTATCACCACTGAAACTGGTACACCTCTTTTATTTACAAAATCAAGACTCTATATGATTTATCTTTACTAAAGGTTGGATATTTTATAGGAAACACGTTTAGGTTTGGTATATCTTGATGTTACTAGGTTCTATTAGATCACTAAGTGGGGGAGGTGATGAATTCACGATCCTATATTTTTAAGATTTTATTCTACTTTAATCATCTTTTGAGACTATTAAAAGTCCAATTTTGTCTTTTTATCTCTCATACTTACCCAAATAATGTAGTAAATAATATGCACATGATAAAATTGATTTTTACATGGTTCTTACCCTTCCTAAAAAGCCTACTCTTTATTATGATTGGTTAGTTTCCCCAACCATAGATTCTTACACTATAAACACAAATGGTTATAATGGGAATGAATTACCCAAGAAACTATAGTGCATCAACCACCATGCATATCATTGCACCATGCTTACACGATATCTCCTAGTTTAGTCTAAAATCACACTATATGTCCTTATAATGAGTCACATAGTATTCATACTCTCACTTGTCTTCATTATCTCACACAACTTAGACCTCATGACTGGTATAACATTATTTAAGGGTCCTTTAAAACCTTTTCAAATAGAACTTGAAATGAATTTATCTTGTTGCATAGTGGCGTTCCATACTTGTTCTCCTCTATATATAATTCCACATTCTTATCCTATGATATTGAGATGTCACAATATATGATGGGGTTCCTACTTATCAGTATTCTTCTCTAATGAACATGCAACTCTAAATGCATTTTTATTTCTTCATTACTCATTATTACATAAAATATCATTAATATTAGTAGTACCATATTATCTCACTATATTTCATTCTTCCATTTCTACCTTATTTATATTCACAAGGCCATGAATATTGATTCCATATTCACTTTATGGAAACTTGATAAACCCAAATGGAAGGAGATCTTCTCATATTTCAATCTCATTTAATCTAATTCAAGGTTTCAATTAAAATCCTCCTTGAGACATGGGATATAGTTCAACATGAGATATTAAAATATTTTGATTTTCATATCTATAAAATTCAAATCATTAATTCATTTTGAAATATTCTAAGTATACATAGAAACATGAATAATTGAGATATAGTATTACTCATTGAGACATGGAATCATTTTTACCCTTACACAACATCATGGTTTAATCTTCATTTCAATGGTGTGAATAATTATTCCTTTTATATCATCTTGGATCACAATACACTTAAATAATTATGTTGTTTATGAAATAAAGAGAAACATAAATCAACGTATAAATTATTTCTTCAAAATATACAATTCAAGATATATTAAATATTATCATTTATAAAACTCCTAATTTACACTAATTTTTATACTCTCATAGATTACATCATAAGTCTTATGAATTCTCTTTGAGTCCTGTTTTCCTTTTCTATGTTTTTATCCATAAACTGATATTTATAAGATATTAAAGAATTATAAACTACATAAAGCCTTAATAAGTATATTTTATAGCCTTAGTAAGTATCTGTGAAAGTCTTATGAAGTATTCATAAATTCTTACAAAGTACACTTAAAACTTATGAAATTCCATAAAAGACTTATGAACTTTCAATAAATTCTTATAAAATCACTAAAATTCTTACTGACTCTATAAAAGTCTAACTAAAAAAGAATTATCAAAATTTTTAGAATTAATAGATAAGATTATTATGAAATATAAGGAGAAAAATGAATTCTTCAATTTTTTAACATCAAGCACAAAATTCTAGAGTTATTTAACAATTAACATTAATAAACTTATCTCAAAACAACATCCAAAGACCATTATCACATAATTTAGTATCCTTGATTCATAAGAACCTTTGGATAGTTTCACCTAAATTTTATCCATCTATTTACCTCTTAAAGCATCACTCTTTAATCTCTCTACTAGTTATCTTATTTCAAAACTAACTCTAAACTATTGTAGATAGTGTCTCTTAAATAGTGATTGTATTTAACTTGAAGGAAAACTCACTAATAGTAATATATAATAGGATACTATTTTAGAACCTATCCAGTCATATGTTCTAAGAAATAACTTCATCACCCCCCTTTTCTATCTATAATGGAAGAAAATCAACTCTAATATACTTTTATATTCCTCTAACAACATTATTGATAGTAAATTCAATCTCATGTCTATCTATCTATATTGGTACATTAAATCATGGTGTCAATTTTTCATTCCAACCCTAAATAGACCTTGCTATCATATTAACATGAATGTTCTAAATATTCAAATATCTATATAAAATACAACATATAAATAAGAATAAATATATGATGGAACATAATTATTTTACTTTATTCATCACAAAGGGATAATCCAAAGAGAAAAAAACAAAAATGAATTGATATACCTAAGAGATCACAATACATTTCAAGTAATTACAATATTTAGGTAAGGATCACAAGATATCCCCATACTACCTCATCCCTCTTGCTATCTCTTAAATAAAACCATTCTATAGTTTTATTCTTATCTTGTTTGTTCTAATTATTTTAGTTCCTGGATCATAGAGAAGACTGCCAGTGGTGGCCATCTTTATTTGCAGAGTTTTATCCCATTATTTAGGGCCTCTATAGGTCTATATGGTATTCCTCCTATAATGAAGTGTCACTAGTCCATTTACCTTGTCCCTATAGTTATTATGTGCCTTAATAATTCTCTCATGGACAATAGAGTTTTAGTGATTACTCATTCAGGTTTCATTTCATTTTTTCATGGGTTAATTTTTTGTAATTATAATGGTTCCAAAGAAATTGGTTGGTGAACCTATCAAATATCATAACCCATTGTTTAGGACCATTCCATTTCAAGCTCTATGTTTTCTTCATTCTCTTCTCACTATAGTAATATCGTGATAATATAGTGCTTTTCATGATGGTTTTTGGAGGTTTAGTTTGAAAATTTTGCAGCATTACAGGAAGTGAAATTGGTATAGGATTCATTAATTACATTGAGTTTCTTGTAGCATTGACTATTCCTTTCCCTACTTTTTAGGTCAACATGGAATATTTGGATCTTGAGTTTCTCCCACTATGATGAAATGGTTTGCTGGTGGAGAAGGTATCTGGTGATGATGATTCTTTCAATAAGACATGATTCCAAGATTCACCACCTCTATCTTTATATTCATTAAATTAGAAAAGGAAGAGTATACAAGAATAAATTAAATTTCATTCCCTTGCAATATATATAAACAAAATAAAAAATAAATAATAGTACAGGTGTTATTAATTATATTCCAAATACTTTAATCAATCATGAATCACCAGGGTTGTTTAATACAAAAAAATATATTCTTTTAAATATGCATCAATTTTTTATATCCATCTTTAATTATTTCTCTCCAAAAAACTCCATAATATTCTTCTTCAAAAAATATTCAACTTTGAATTCTAAATTAATTTTTTTCTTTGATTTCACATGTATTCCCATGATTAGAATTTAAATAATTTTATTATAAACGAATTAAGTCATTAATAAAGGATACATCTCATCCATTATTTAAATCATCCTTAATCTATAAAATTTATAAAAAATTATTCATCATTGTATGGTCACATCGCACAATGATGTTGTTCGTATATTACTTGCACCTCAACCCCTAAAACTATAAGATTAAAATTCAAAACTTCCATAATATTTGATCATTTACACTAATATTTTATTATATTAAAAAAACCATGAAATGATGTTCTATAGAAAATTGTATAGTCACTTTTACATTTACTATAGAATTAGTTTCTATAAAAATGACTTTTTATGCATCCACCAAAACAACTTATTTCCCATTAAAAAAACGCATAAAATACTAAAGTAAAACCATGTTTCACTTTTCTAGAACAATCCCATAAACATAATTATATAAAAATAACCTCTATTATAGAATAAAAAAAAATATATCCATGTTTTTTTGTCTATGCCACAAAAGTTTTGGAACCTAGACATGTAAAATGACATAGTTTACCTAGAAAATCTGGATTTTCCTTGCACTATATTCAAAACCATAGATGTTTGTGAATAACTCATGTAATAAAAAAGTTTTATATTAATTATTTATCAAACCCTTATCACTAAAATAATTGAAACCATGACATTTTTTATTCTAAAATCAGTTCAAACCATATTACTGTGTGGTCTGCAATGCCTCAATAAAAACTTCTTCCAACCATGTTAAGTCTACTACATTCATCTTTAACAACCATTCCATGTAAAATATATATTATAACACTAAATTATTACACTTTTATTGAAAAAACACAATAATTTATAAGGATGAATTATTAATACAATCATCAAACCAAAATTAATCTATTTCCTAACTTGGATTTAATATGAATAACATGGATACCAACATTAAACCACTTTGGGTTTGTTGGAGAACCAATGTAATATTAGTAACTAAAGTAAAATTTAAAACGTATAATGCTTCATAAAATACAAATAATAGTATAATAACTCAAACAACTTGGTCTATCTATGTGAGAAACTCATGGTGTAGAAAATATGGGATTAATAGAGAATTGTATTCCTTAATTCATAACTTTTAAACTTCTTCTCTAACAATCCACTTACAGATCCTAGAATTTTTAGATATCCTCTAATATGTGTTCACTACTATATACTATTCCCCAAAAATCATATGTCCCCTATATCTTATACCAAAGACTAATAATCAAGTTTAAAGTTCTCCCTATTAATATGATAATTCATATCCACTATAACTCCTCATTTTAAACATTATCTTATTGAATATATTAAATATCCCAATTATTTATGCAATGACTTCACACATCAATTTTCCAATGATTTCACCACTTTATCCCACTTTTTAATAACCCCAAAGGGTATGAAATTCCAATAACTGAGCAACCAAGCTACATAATACATTCATATAGGGATAAGGGATTTTAAAAACCCATATAAGCTAAGAGAGGTTACTGAACACCAAGATTAAGTCGATGCTTTTCAAATTCCAATGTGGAAAATGGTTTTGTAAATATATTAGTTACTTGTTGATATATTCCAATGTAAACCACCATAATTATTCCTTGATCCACAATTTATCTGATAAAATGATATCATATGTTGATTAAATTTTTATGTGAGTGCTATATAATATTCTTCCTCAAATAAATAAAGATTTTTTAGACATAAAGGATCATGATAGGTAGTTTTACTACTTCAAAAAGTTTCTCCAATTGTTTCTTCACACAAATAAATTGAGTAAATTCCATATTTACCAAAATATATTCTACTTTATCCATGGTAGGAGATGGTATATCTTTATTATTTCTAATCCAACCAACACATTTATTTTCAAAAATTAATGCACCTCCACTTATATATTTTTGATAAAAAATATACCCAAACCAAACCACATCCAAATAAGATACTAAATTTCATTCTTTTACAATAGAAAACACCAATCCAAAATTTAAACTACATTGTATTCACCTCACAACTTTTACCCTATAGTGGAATGTTTTTATTTAGGATTATATTGAAATAGGGAAATAATACAAGTCATAAAAATAATGCCCAAACTTACCATTATTAGATACATTAAACTTCAAATCATTATCTGATACAAGGATTAATTCACATTTTCACAACATTATGCTTCCTAAGTTTGGTTTCAACTATTATTTGACATAAAACTAGCTTGCTATAATACATATCCATCTTGTTTAATAGATCCCTTGAAAATTTATCCTAATAAATAAAAGTGTATTTTCATTTTTAATTCAATTTTAGAATAAGAAAATAATTCATCTCCCTAATCATTGATATCATGAACTTTTATCACATAAAATTTAAAAAATCTTCTATCGATTTAAATGTACTTTCACCAATGATGATACCATTAACATAGAAAAGTATCATAAAATTCTCTTCATTGTATGATTTCATATATCAGTGTTGATAAACATTAAAATTATTGAATTAAAAATTTCTCAAGTAATATTATAAATAATTATACAAACCTAATAGTACTTATTTAAATATGTACAAGGATTTATGTAATTGATTCACCTGTGTTTTATCATATAAAATTTAAAACCTTATTAATTGATCAATATTGCCATATTATATGATAACTTCACTCAAGAATTCTATCTTCACATCTATTTGGTAAACTTTTAATACCTTTTAAATCACAAACACTATGAAATGTGATATTGATTCAAGTATAGAAACCAATGTAAAAGTTTTTTCTATTTACATTGCGAAAATATAATAATATTTCTTATTTATCTATGCTGATTTATTCTAGATAAACTCTCATAACTCTTAATATTTATTATTGAAAAAATATTTATTTTTTAGGAATTTTTGATTATTTATCCTCTCAACAAGATCTATTTTTTACTGTTATCTATTTTATCCAACTCTTTGTTTATTAGGTTAACCCATGAATCATCACTCACAAATTATTCACTTTTTTCTAACAATATTTGTGATAAAAGTTCTATGTGTTTTACATTACTCAACCTTTGAGTTTGAGTTAGAGTAATTTTTTTCCTCCAATATGGTTAGATTTAATTTTTTTAGCTTTTTATATTATCCATTAAATTAATGATAGAATCTCTAGAGAAATTATTTCTTCCTTTGACTATATAATCCTCATTATTTAAATAAATTTTCAACCCTCAAGAATTTGTGTCACCTTCATCACCTTCTCTATAAATATCTTCTAAATTTGAATTTTTATAATTTTTTACCATATTTATATTTAATTCATATTACATTATTTAATTCCATAATATTACTCAACCTCTTATTGAAATATTTGAAGCCTTTACTCTTATTTGAGAAGTTTATGAATACCTCTTTATCAGCCATATAAAAATATTTTATTTGGTTTCCTTATTTAATATATAGAATTCATTTCCAAACAACCTAAATCATTTCAAAATTATAATTCCTCTATAATATTTCTATTATTTTCTCCTCTCCTCTCAAGGAATTAAAATATACATATTTTTATCATATACTTCCACTTTCACCACCTACTTCCAATAATGATTTAAAATGAAACTTTTAATGAGAAGTATCTTTTACATGTCATTAAGTATCCAATTTTACCTTTTAACTTCCCTATTTTATTATAGAGTTATCAATAATGATACATATTTTTTGATACCATGATTTTTTAGACACTTTTCCACCACAATAGAATTGTACTCATTACTATTATCTGATTATAGAATTTTTATCAACTATTTAATTTCATTTTAATCTCATCTATGAAAAATTTACATGTACTTTTCCACCACATTTTTTGTTTTCATAAAAATTATAAAACCTATAATACTTTAATCATTAATAAACAAAATAAAATATCTTTAGACTTCTATTTTATGATGTTTTATTATCCCATAGACATTAGTATGAACCAAATAAAGAAACTTTGATGCCCTATTATTATTTTTCTACATATATTCATCACCATCTTCTCTATTAAGAAAGTATCCTGAGTTTTTTATCTATCCATATTTTTATTTGGAATATCAATCCCATTATTTAACATAGAATAATTTTTCATTCTTTGTTGATGTATATGGAAAATCCTATATTTATGTAAACTAATATTTTATTTAACCATGAAAATAAATGTATTATATTTATTATCTACTTGATATTAATTAAGTTTTTTATCCATTATTTCATAAAAGGATTTATATTTCTGCCTTTGATTAGCTAGAATATTTGATTGAATGAATATTTGAGTCTTGATCTATATAATTGACTTAAGATCATGTGATTGTGGCCAAGTATATCTTTATAAAGTAGTTCTATGTTTTTAAATTCATCGCTAAAAAGACTGACTTATTTAATTATATTTATTTTAAATTATACATAATTTATATAAAATGGTTTTTATTAACATGATTGATCACTTTCCTTCATAAGTTATTGTTCCCAG
Source organism: Viscum album (assembly GCA_963277665.1). NCBI lineage: Eukaryota > Viridiplantae > Streptophyta > Magnoliopsida > Santalales > Viscaceae > Viscum > Viscum album. The sequence continues at coordinate 1,412,437,764 of OY728125.1, read as the reverse complement.
TTATATTGGATATCACCCTCAATAAATAATCTAGGTGTAACTTTTTTTATTCTTAAGAGAAATTTTTACTAAGATAGTGTTGAACCAATAAGGGTTTGTATTAGATTTATTAAAAATAAATTATTTTGGAAGTATCATTGGGAGGTTTTGAAAATAATTGATGCTTAGAGGATTTATTGAAGAAGCATTGGATTTTATGCTTGGGGGATTGTTATGGATCAATTAAATCCAAAATTAATGAAAATAAAAATTAGTTTTGGTTCTAGTTATTGTATTTTAAGAAATAAGTAAAAATATATAAATTTATATGTGTGTGTATGTTTTACCTTTGGAGAGGATATGTATAATATTATGAAAATGACTGGATGGAGTGGTAGTAAAAAATAGGGCATCCATGACCACAACTGATGTATCTATCTTCCAATAAGGCTGGGATGAGCCTGACTACCGCAACATAAGGTGGTAGTGTATATGTTAGTGCTACCATGCATTGACAGTTTCACATGTGAAGGTAAGTAGGTGTGATGGGTTAGTTTATAGCACATAAGAAAACACTTGAGTGGTCTACCTCGAGTGACCCGTTGCCACAAGTCAGTATCAAAGGGATCTATCGATGAAGTGATGGTGTGATTGGGATAATGAATCATCCTCCTCCTTGATAATTTTATAACATGGGATGCATTATAAACAAGTAGCATTCAATATTAAAAAGTGGCTTGAATGGAATGTTTTAAATGGTACCATCTCAACTTGTCTCCATCCTACAGCCTTGAGCTCTACATGCACAAGTATTCTATGCCGCATCTGTAAACACCATGATTTAACCATTAGAGGATTGAAAGCTATGTGTATAATTTTCTAAAACTAATATTCCAGTAATAACATGACTTAAAGAAATTATTTCATTATAACACATTCCCATGAAATTTTATGTTTTATTTTTTAGAGAATCAGAATAAAACATTAACTAACAAAACTCATTCCTTATTCAACTAGTGGACATTTTTCCTTTCCACTATGAGATAAACCACTTAATACATAATAATTCTTCAATATATCCCATAATGTTTTCTCATAAGATACCCCGCTAGACACATCTTATGTATTGCCTTTCTTCATAAGTCGGATAAAAGGAAACATAATAAAGGGGTGTATTAAAATACCGAATAAGGGTAAACATAAGAAATAATAATCAAATATCATAAGTGAAAATAAGATGATCGTATGAGTATAATAAATATACATAAGAAAATAATAACCAATACATCTTAGGTCACTAAACATGACATAAATATTAACATAAAATAAGGCATGAATCAAAATATTTATTTAACAAACTTGATATATGATAACATAACATAGCCATGATAATAAATATAAAACAGTGAAACAAAATTCAACATTGACACACACATTAGTACAGGGAACATAAATTTCATGATCCACATGATTAGTTAATATTCTTACTGAAAACTAAAATTTACTCATGAATACCTAGCTTATGAGATTTAAACATTAATGAAATGAATTAGGTGTTGATATAGGTCCCTAACCATCACCATTAATACTCATGATTTCCACTTGAAACCAATCACTTATCACATCATAAAGAACCGATGAAAATAAATTGGGATTTAGTCAATATTTCATGAATAATCCATGGAAATAAAATGGGGTTCAATAACATCAAATAACTTTATAGGTAAATAATGAAGGTACATGGGTGCACAAAGAAAGCCAATGGGCCGGGGATTTTAAAAAAATTTCATCTTCGGGATGATGGAACTTGCTGTCTCAAGTCATTCAATCCCTAGTACGGTCCCAAGGATATCACATGAATTATTTAAAGAACAAAAATAAATCGAAACATGTACCTCATCCCAAATCCGAATATTCTTGATTGTTTCTCATCATCAATGACAGTTTCTTAAAGTATCAAAAGCAAAAACCCTATAGATCATCCAAACATGCTCTAAGAATCCATAGAAGCATTGATCATTAAATTCTAGGTGCTATCACAGCGATCCGATGATTTCTTCAATGTCCTAAAGATCACCGCATCGACATAACTTTGATGCATGAAGACAACCTCAGTCCAATCACATAGATCAAGAGATTATCTCTCTTGAAAGAGGTATAGGATAGAGAGGATCTGATGAAATCCCCATGAATATTCACTAGTGACGCCTTCTCTTGTCATTTAAATAGTGGATTATCAAAACATCTGGAAATGTTCCCTAAGCCCTATTTATTTAACGTCCAATAATTAAATAATTATGACATACCAAACTATGTCATAAATATTATTTATATTTTATTACATATATGTAATATATATTAAATATATATTATGTGATAAAAATGAGTCATTTAACTCGACTGTCCATTCCCATTGATATTAAACAAAATTGGAATATTAAAATAATATTCATTTGAATAATATTTTATCATATTCAATAAATACATTATGAATAATATTTAATAAATAAATTCAACTCGATGATTATTTTATTTAATAATAATGAATTTATTATTTATTGGTGATCATTTATCGATAACATGGATAACTCTCAAACCCTGTGTTGGGTCCCACCATGTCCTATTTACCCATTCAAGAGAATATGATAGATTCTTGAATATGTTATTGTGGGTGACTCTCTAGGCCCTTATATTGATAGTAGTGAATAGTACTCACATACCAATAGTAAAGTATAGAAACCCATAAAGTCCCCTAAATAGATAAGGAATAGTCATAGTAATGACAACCAACCTACAGACACATACTATGTGATATAATCTCTTTGCACTTTGATATATCATAAAGCATGATCTACAATTTTGTCATCATCCTTTCTTGATTTTTTATTTGTTACTATAACTGGATGAATTTACCTTCTAACTACCTTGGACAAGGATTCATGAAGGTACTACCATCTTGACCAACCAGGTCATAGATATATTACTTCCTTAACAAGGAAGTGGAAAAATCCTTTCTTGATTATTCATCCAATGCCATACCACCAATGCCGAACCCAACACAAGTTAACTCACCATGATTTTATTATCATGGTTTTTACCTACATCAAAGTACATGATAAAATGTCACACATTGATAGTGATCTCAAGTCAAGAGACCAATACACATGTCCATGGATAGGAATAACCAATGACACCCAAAGCATGTGGTGTTCCTATTGGAAGGTCTTCCCTTATGTTCTCAACTACAAGAGATCACAAAGTTAAAAATTCATGAGAATAAGTCTCAATACTTATGATCCCACAATACCTAATAGTCATATATCAACTATGTCCAGTCAGTATGATGTATCTATACTATATGAACTTTCTTTAAGATTAATGTCACAATATCTCGTGGTTATCATTATATCCTGAGATCTGCTATAACCTTTTGACATAGAAATTAATATATGGAAATTACCATTTAATAGTGGATACATAAAGTAATACACCATAATGGAAAGTGTACATCATGCACAAATCACTGTATACATGATAGGTTAATCGAAAAGTACTAATAAAGTTGGGTCTAGGGAACCCACTTTTACAACACCCACACTTGCAATAGATCAAACAAGATATCTATCATTGTTAGCACTTACATGATTAAGATCATGTTTTTACTAAGTCACGAATTTAGTTTTTGGGTCTGACATGTCTCTGTAATGTGGCTATTCTACTATGGGAAACCTCAACTCCTTGACTAAAACATCCCAAGATATAAAAACTCTGAGTATATCATGTTTTTCCACTATCAAAACACCAAATATTGTCTAGAACTTGTAATATAATTATAACAGTGATAAATATTTTACAAACTAGGTGAGATTCCAAGAACTGGAAAAAATCATTGTATATTTTAACAGTACTTCTTAGCCACTTCCGATGCTACAACACAATTGGTATTTAGTAATATGGATAACATTGTCTTCTATGAGCTTGTCTCGCTCACCACCTTTAGCCTAACTGTAATATTAGATCATATTGATATATAGGAATACTATTTTGTGTCCCCTAAACTAGTATATCTTCTTATCCACATACTAATTACATATCATTTTAACTTTTTCAAGTATAATTGGATTGTTATGACCGTTTTCCTTGTAGTTCTCCTAGATATAATTGATATTTTCCTGCCATAAAGTATATGTTGGAAATATAATTTCTTGTATATATCATGGACTATGTGATTAATACGTCACAAAATAATATGGAATACAAATCACTATTATAATCTAATACCATTACCATGCATGTCTACTTGGAGGGATTTATTCCATGTGACATTGGTAATGATTCTCTCTTGAATTGTTCCATCTTGTATTTTTCAACACCATAACACTGTATGTATGATTGAATAGGTCTAATAAACCATTATATCCACCTCAATAGACCCTCTTCCCTAGAACTTAGGTTTCTAATTTAATTCAATCACTTGATAAGTACTTTAATTATGGTCTTAAACAAATGTAATACCAGTAGATGTTTTCCATATGTTATACTTAGAAAAAAATGACACTCCCACTACCATATGGTAGACATATGGTGTCGATTTATTCCAAATTAATATTCTATGTTCTTGTTTATTAATTTAATCCTAAAATATATTTTAGTATCTTGAAACCCTTATTGGAATTTTATTATGTCATCATCCCTTTCTGGTTGTGTCATATTGACACCTTCCTTGATTGGTGGTATTTATATCCAATAATCAAAAAATGATCATAGAAGTTAGCTATGACAAGTAAAATTATAATGGATTTAGGCATAATGAATTGGTATTATCAATCAAGACATATTATTACCATGAATTTACCATCCATGTATTATCTAAATTGAATACCCACTGAAATATTCAAAATAATAAAAACCTTTTCACATTGATAAATGGAATCCATTATTGAATTTTAACTATCCTTATCAATATTGGATGATTTCCATATAATACCTATTTATAGGAATTATTATTATCAATTAATAATTGATCACCGACCATGGAGAATAAAAAACCATCACTATGGTTTTAACCTGCATATGAATTATGTATCTCTGGAATACTAATGTTCCACATGCACTTGTGGAACTAGTTCCTATGTCCACTATATGTGCATATCTAACATTGACTCAATATAAGTTAATATTTCTCTGATTATCTCAAGTAGAGATGTGAACCCATATATAGAAATATAGTCATTAACATTGACTCTCTCTTTTCAATCTTAGGTATTTCTGTAATATCCTAATAAACTTTTAGGATACTTACTTTATATTCACTTTGTGTTTTTACTAATGCAAGTTTGTTTATATGCTGAAAAACTCTTTGCATCTTAACACATGTTATTATGAAAATGTATTTCCATCATAATAAAACTATAATGATATCTATTTGTCATAATAGTTGACATATGGTTATGAGATATCACCATTATTTTTAAAGCATGTCTTGAAACATAATAAATTTTTATGAAAGTAACAAAATTGATACTACTTACATCACCAATCTGATGTATAAAATGTGATTTTATAAATTTATCCATGATTCATTTTATTTATCAATGTTAACATGTAATACTCATCATAGATCCACCTTATAAACATCATTTTCTTGATGTGGATAAGGTAATGTGTATTTAGGAATTACTTCATGCTACATTATAATGATCGATGAATGCTTGGTCAAGATATTCTTTGGAATTATAACTTGAAGAAACTCATATCATTTTAAAATGAATATATCATACTTCATGTTCACATTCCTTAATTACTTAAATAAATCTTATGAAGTATATGTACCACTAGATTACATTTGGAATAGTTCATTCTCTCTTTTTGAATTAATTCCTAAAGCATTGTGGTGTAACTTTATTTCTAAAGATTTATTTTTTAAAACTAAATATGTATATATGTTGATAATACCTAATGATTTTAGCTCCCTTGAGTCAGAATCACATACTTAGCATGTCCTCGACATCCAATTTTAGTTTTACTTGACAAATAATTATCTGGCCACACCTAGGTATATAAGTCTTACATTTTTATAATCATCTGGTTTTGCCTATGATTCATGTATTTATGAACTATTGATTGAGTATGATACACCACAAAAAAAATTCATTCCAAACTAGAATAATATCTCCCTATTTCTAAAGGAGATGTGAGGTACTTTTTTTAGTTATACTCAATAAAAGTTCTACTAGAATTAATCACTCGGAAATTTGAAGTTGTGTGCTTCTCATCATTGTCTTATGAATCACCCTTTCTCAGCCACTTGGAGAATACACCTTAATTATTGTAATGTTACTATACTTACTTGGTTAATTTATTTTGATACATATATGTAGTAAGCATATTGTATTTAATACCCAAGTATTATGTTCGAAACATTAGTTGCAATTGATGAATATACACTGAAGAAGAAACAACTACTTGCTTATTTAATTAAGTTCATTGTGATTAAACTTCTGTATATTTATATCATTATGTGAGAATAAAATAGCCTCATATTTATTACATATTTCATCAAAGAAAATTGTGAATGTTCCTTTTGTATCAGTATTTCCATTAGCCTTATTTACTCATCTTTCAACTTATTCACCATAAGAATTAAATATTAATATATGTTTTAATATTATTATTTCTTGTATAATTTTACCCAAATATTAATAAAGAATTTACACCATCCTATTTGCTTTTTAATGTTAAAAAAAACTATAATAATTGGGTGAAAATTTGTAAGAATTGGATATATTGAAATATTGTGTTCCACATTTCATACATACACATAACCAATGTAATATCATCCATTCATACATCGATTCACTTTCTCCACATAAACTCTTTGGATATTAGATTACATGTGAGATTTTCTATGTATTGATTTTATAACCACAAATAACATCATATGTTGATGATAGAATTATGACATAACCTTCATATACTTTATACATGAGTCTCATGAATAATTTGTCCACCCTCAATTCCTAATGTGTCTTAATAGGTTTTGGGGACACCAAAACCTTGAATTTCTGATATCATAGTTTTATGATCATGTGCCTAAACTACACTTGGAAACTCTTGTTGATAGGACATTAAATTTATACAGTAAATATCACAGTATGTCTTATGGTATTACTTTTCATTCTTCTAAAAAATTAAATCTATAAGATTTTACTTTTATCTTGATTATTGAATTATAAATTATTGATTAATTATATCATTAAATGTCTCCCACTATTTTATCAAATTCTTGGAAACCTCTATACTAGAATCAGAATAATTTATTGCTTGACTATTCTAGTGGCAAGGATCCTTGAGCCTCCCCTCATAGTCTACAATATTTATCTATGACACAACTTGGAGAGTTCAAGGTATGCATTTTACTGGCCAACTGCATTCCCATATCATAAAATCATAAGATTGATCTTCTCATTGCATGTCTCTAAAGTTTTAAAAAGCTATCTTTGACTACTTATTTTCTTCCAACTTCAGTTAAGTCAACCCACTACTGTCATAAGAACTTCCTGGTAGTAAAAGACACCCTCAAATTTCTCTGACAAGCACTCGGAACACCTAGTATTGATTAAATTCAAATAATGGAAGGAGTTTAATGAATTAATATTTTTATGAGGGTTTTATAATTTTTCTTGGTGAATGTAATCAATTTATATCAATTTGTTTCATTCTATTTTATCATGCTCACAACTGAACATTAATAGAAAAAAATCCATCACTTCATTATGCATTTTACTATTTATTATTTTATGTTATTTCCCATGGTTATAAAATTAAAATAATAATAAACAAAGGCATAAAGGAAATAAACTATCTGGATGGTATTGATCATATAAAAATTATTGATCCATTTAAACACAATGGATCAATCACGATCTAGAGGTATCATACCTAAGTCATAGCCTGACTAATGATGCAGCTTTCCCCCATCCAGTGTGTCTATTTCTCATATGGATTTCACCTTGACTTGAAATTTTATACATCTTACATCATCCTCATCATGGTGGGGTCCACATCGTACATCATCTCCATCAAAAGTATAAGTGTACTTGCACGTAGGCGAGGGGAACTCAGGAGTGGAATGTAGATACAAATAATGATAGACTTGCATACCCTTATTCATATTGAATAAAAATAATACGATTAACTTACCATAAAAGATAATTAATTATTTATAATAATCACACACATATAATAAATATTTATATGAAATAAAATTGTCATACATAGGTTGGGTCAATTTCTCAAGATCAATCAATATAATTATAAATGTGACAAAAATTAAATTTCAATAATTTAAGTATGTAGGATATTAAATAAATTAAATGAATTTAAAATTAAAACAATTTATTTAATTCTAATATGGTCTGATTATTAATTAAATTTTAATATAAAAAATCCAATTAATTAATTAATTCAGTTTAATACCAAAATTGAATTAATTTTCTCTCTCAGTATAAAAATTATCATTTTAAACAATAAATTAACATTTCAATTAATTTCATTTATATAAATAAATTAAATTAATTAATTTAATTTTATTAACTCGGACCCTGAAACCCCGACCTTGCCCATTGTGGGTCGCACTGATCGCACATAGACCCATTTTGAGCCAAGAAATGCCCATACTTGGATCTATTAGGCCAGACAGGTCTATCCAAACTTTTTTCGGGTCTGGTAGACCCACCCTGAACCCATTTCTATATTGAACCAGTTATGTATAAGCTAAGTAGAGGTTACCTCACTTATCTGAAGGATGGCATGGAGTCCGAATCATGTAGATCTGGTCAAAACCCTAGAAAAGGCCCTAGATGAGATGAAACTAATGTGAAAGCCATTGGTTTGAGGTAGGCACATGCATAGTGTAGATTGGGGGGGTTTCTCAAGGGTGGTCCAGCTATAGAAAGGCAAGGGGTCACCGGATCTAAAATGTGGTGCGATAACTTTGCTACAACAGAGGGAAAACTGAGCTCGTAGGTAGGTGTAAGACTGCTCATCTAGAGGGAGGTGATGGGTCAACCCTCAATAGAGTGGTGGTGGAGACCAATTTCAGGGATGTGGTTCCAAACGTTGTCATGAGTTGCCAATGACCCCGATCTTGGAGGAGGTGCATGGGCCAATGACCTTGGGTGGTCTGTTACTACGTTGGTGTGGTCCTGTGAGGTGGAGGCTGATAGAGGTAGGTGGAAACCTTGGTGGAGGGACATTTGGTAGGTGGATTGGCCGGGTGATGACCGTGGTGGATGGATTTCTACAAGTGGGTTTTGATCAGGACGGTGAGGAGGAGCTAGCTTTGGTCCTCCTATGTTGGTGACACCCACAGGGGAAGGGCTGGTCGGACCCAGTGGATGGTCCTCTTTCTGATCAAAAAAGGTCGGTAGGGGAGACCACATCGATTTGGTTAATCTAGAAGCAAGTGATTTTTTTGATTAATTTTTAAATCCAAGCCTTCCATGCCCTTATTTTTTTATTTTTTGTTTTAATTCACTTTAGTCAGCCGCCTAATCTTTGTTTGGGATTTGGAAATATCTGCATTCTTCTTTTTATATTTTCCACAGCTAATTTTTCTTAAGTATATTATAATAGCCATTATAATATAATAATAATAAAATTGATCCACATTCATGTTGAATTAAAACTCAGGCCATATAAAAATTCTCTGACCATAACCATCCAGAATGCATGAGTTTATCAGAAAACAAAACTGATTGTTTTAAATTTTAATACCAATTAAATAAATATTTTCAATCCACAATTTCTTTCATATGGTCATAACATGGAAATATAACCTCAGATTAAATCAAGATTGGATCCTTTGGGACCTTTTTTAAACCCTATACTCAAATTTAAATATACTTAATTTTTCTTGAATTAGATAATTTATGCGATCCCTTTGATATCAATTGAAGGTATTGGGGATCATAACATAAGCGAATGAGTTGGTGATTTTAATTTTTTTTCATTTTTAGGATTATAGGACTTGTCGTATCCAATGATCTAAGCCCCGGTATAGTCCCAAGGATCTCAAATGAATTATTAAATTCACAAAAATAAATCTAAATGTGTACCTCATTCTAAATCAGAGTGCGCTCAACTGCCTCTCATCATCAGTGATCGTTAGTTGAAGGATCTGAAGTCGAACCCTTCTATATCATCTACACATGATCTAATAATCTATATAAGGATATATCATTGAATTCATGGTTCTAGCATGGTGATCTGATGATGTATTGAACATCCCGATTATCACGACATCAATGTACCATTGATGCATGGAGAAAAACTTGATCCAATCATTCTTATCGAGATATTATCTATATATAAAACAATATAGGATAGAGAGGCTATGATGAAATCTCCATGAATAGTCCCTAGTGAGAGGCTCTCTCTTCTTTCAAATAGTGGATTCTCAAAATACCCAGAAGGGTTCCACAACGCCCATTTATTTAACATCCACTAATTTAATAGTTATGAAGTGTCGAACTCTGTCATAAATATTATTTATATTTTATCACATAACTATAATATGTATTAAATATATATTATGTGATAAAACTGATTCATTTACCTCAACTCATCGTGGACTCAAATATTAAATGAACATGGAATATTAAAATAATATTTGTTCGAATAATATTTTTCCATATTCACTAAATACATTGTGAATAATTTTTAATAAATAAATTCAAACCAATTATTTTATACTTTAATAATAATTAATTTATTTATTTATTAGTGATCAATAACTTGGACAACTCTCAAAACCCCTAATGGGACCCACCATGTCCTATTTACCCGTTCAACAGAATATGGTAGATTCTTGAATATGCTCTTGTGTGTGGCCCTCTAGGACATTATCTCGATAGTAGTGAATGATATTCATAGACCTAGAGTGGATTCTAGCAACCCATCAAGCTCTCTAAAGAGATAATTAATAGTCATAGCAACTACAACCAACCTATGAACATGTACTATGTAATATAATCTCTGTGTACTATACTATCTTATAAAGCAGGATGCACAGTTGTGTCATCATCCTTTATTGATTTATTATTTTTTGGTATAACAAGAAAGATTTACCTTCTGACTACCTTGGAAAAGGATTTATAAAGGAACTACCATCCTAATCAACTAGGCCATAGATATATTACTTCCTCCACCCAGAAGCGACAAATCCTTTCTTAATTATTTTACCAATTTCATACCACCAATGATGCACCCAACACAAGCCACCTCCCCATGATTTCATTATCATGGGTTTTGAATTGCATCAAAGTACATGATAAAATAGAACAAATTTATAACTATCTCAATTAAAAATACCAATACACATGTATGCAGTTAAGAACAACCAATGACACCCAAAACATGTGATTTTCCTATTGGTAGGTCTTTCCTCATGATCTCAACTATTAGGGATCACCAAGTGAGAACTTCATGAGAAGATGTATCAATGCTTATAAGAACCCATCACCTAATAGTCATATATAAACTTTGTCTAGTCAATAATGTATACACTATAATGGTAAGTGTACATCATGCGTAACTCACTGTATACATGATATGATAATCGAAAAGTACTAATAAACATGGGTCTAGGGAACCCACTTTTATAATAAATACCATTTAATCAATATATAAAAACATATATTATTTACAATGTATATATAAATTATATATTATTAATACCATAATTCTAACTTTTCAATCAATACATATCATTTTAGTGAACACCCATCAATTAAATAAATCAAAAATAGGGTATTAATAGAGGAAATGAATTGGAAAAAAATTAAAATTATACATAGAAAATGATTAGTCCACACAACAGAAGTGATTAATCATTTCCACAAAAGAGAAGGACATTACATAATCTATACAAAGAGATAATGTGGATAGTTTCAAGTGTAACATAAGAAAGTTTGAAGGATATTCTCACAAATTAAATACACCATTTCAAAATAATGTTTCTAATGGTATCACCCAATAAGGAATAAATAATTGAAATATTTGATATCATTTATTCAATCCACCACATTATAAATATATATATATTTATTTGGGAATAAATGATGTAATATTATACCCATGAGTGTAAATCCTTTTAATATGAAAATGAAAATAGAGGTTAAATCTTAAAAGATATTTTAGAAAATATTTTTAAAATTGGACTAAAATAAAAAATTACATCTCACATTTGGAAGTATCTTTTTAAAATATGCAATGAAATATTTTGAAAATGTTTAATTTTAAAAAAATATCCAATAATGGATTCATGAAAGTGACATAAAATTTTTATACAAAGTATATATCCAAAGATAAAAAATTTTATAGAGAAAGTAAGGTAACTTTTTTAATACTTTGAAAATACCATTATTGAAAAACCAAATTATAAAAAGAGTAATAAAACATTAATTATATTACTATTTAATTTTACTAAAGAGGATTATAAAATAAAATATAGTAGAATATTAGGGTGGAAGAACCAACCAGGTAAGAATAAAGTTCAAGATAAAAATTTATAACTCAAAGAAAAGATATTTGAGTTTTTAATATCCATTACATGAAACATACTTCATGAAGAATGAAATATTTGAGAAGGGTTTTATGTGGTAAAAATGTAAAAAATTAGATAATAATACATAATATAATCAAATATTATAATTTCCCTAACTTATATGAAATAATTTCAATAGAATTATTATAACTCAATGGATGAAAATTGAGTTACCAAATACTCTTACAGCTGGGGAAACACTTGATTTAAAAGATGTTTGAAAGAAAAAATTAATTTGGATTCATGTATACTAATAATTAGAAAGAAATAATATATATATAATTCATGGGAAATTAAATAAATATACAACCATACAAAGGAAACATGGTTCATAACATGTAACATGTCTCAAAGAATTAGAACTATGACCAAGAAAATTATTATGGTTGGGGTAACACTTTAATCAAAACCATTTGAAAGTGAATTCTTGTAATTGGAATTAAAATATCATGATAAAAATAAATAAAAATGAAGTCCTTTTGTCCATTGAAAAAATAGATATTATATACATCACCTAAATTAAATTAGGTTCATAATACCAGACATTCCTCAAAGAGAGTAATTTGAGATGAAAACCCTTACCTTAATTCCCCTATTAGTCGAATGCAGTCTAAGATCCTGTATAAATAATATAAATATATTAATAAATAATTTATGAACCTTTTCATATACAAAATTATTTTTAAAATTCATTTATAATTATTCTCAACATTTATATTAGTTACTTATTACATATTTTTGATGTTTGGTTTGGGTAATCTTGATCGTTATTAACTAGTTTAGTAATAGCGGTGTTGTTATTCATTATTATACCAAATCTCACCATTCAAAGTTCATTATAGTTACTATAATTTACGAATAGTAATGATTTATTTTGTTTATATTTTAGTTCATGAGTACCTTATTCTTTATCCTAGAATATGAAATCAACAACGAACACTTTTCAGTGATTTTTAATCCACAAAAGACACTTTATTAATTAATGATTTAAATATTAATGTAAATTTTACATAAAAAAGATTATTTAAATATATATATATCATATTATAAAATTAATTAATTTTTCATAATCATTCATGATATAATTTTATACCATTGTTCAAGTTGGTGGTCAAATCGACCCAAACATAAACATACCATGCTTAATGGATAATTAAGAGATGATTTAGTTAAAATATAATTACACCAGTAAAATAATGATATAATTTAGTATTTATTAGTGTGATATATTTAAATTATAAAGAAATTATAATATTAAGTATTGGATATGAAAATATTGCATAATTATAATTAATAATTTTCTTCTTAGTACACCATTATTTTAAATGATTGAATTAATGATAATCATTCATTGATCATATCATTAATAGGTTCACCATTTTTTTCATAAAAAAACATTATGATATCATAAAAATCATAATTATCCATTAAACCCATTCTCATGACCAGCTATATAAGGTGGTGATGAAAAGATAAATGAAAATCAATCATTCCGAGTAGGTGGTAGTCCACACGTACACAAGGTTGATGATTTAATTATTCATAGAACACGATAAAGGAGTATTATGGGTTATTATTTCATAATAATAAAAATGATATAAATATCATAATTATTTACTAAATTCACATTTTATACTATCTTTTTTATGGTGGTGAAGGAAAGTAAAACATGTTGCTTCATAAAGGTTGTAGTCCACCCAACACACGAATTACGATTTTATTTTTCGTAATAGAAAAGGGAAAGGTGATTAGTGATTATTCCTATAGCATAATAACATTAATTATATATCTAAAAATGAGTAATATACATATGTATTTTGAAAATATAATTGTAAAATAAAAAATAAAAAATAAACAAGTTAATTAAAAAAATTCTCATGTTGATTACTATGAGATTTTCTTGGAAGATCCTTTATAAATGTATGGAATAAGCTAATATTTTGTGACAAGAATCTATGGAGAGTGAAATAGTATATAGTGGAAGAAAAAATTTATGTTTTTAATGAGTAATTATAATTTTTAGGAGTTCTTCAAAGGGGTTGTGAGAGGCCATATTTATAAGTGGTTGGAATGAAATTTTTTAAAATATATCAACTTTATATAAAGGGATCACATGTTAAACATGTCAAGTGGCTCTAAAATTGGAAAATAATGGAGTTTAAAATATAAAAGGTTGATAAAAATCACATGAAATCATTCCCAATTTTTTTTAAACATGTTCGAGGTCTTTACTCATAGACTCTTTACTTTTACAGTGGTAACTAATTTTTACCTAGGTAATTTATACTTTATGAAATTTATTCCATATTATATAATTTATAAATAATTATTAAAAAATTTAAATCCATTTTTTTATTTAATTTTTAATAGTGATAAATATTAATTTTAAAATTCTAAATGTATATTATATTTAAAACAATTGTTTTGGAAAATATATCATAAAATATAAAATATAAAATATATGTTTATCAAAACTTTTTAAATTATAAATTCACTTATAAAATATATATTTGGTCTTATAAAAAATCTACATAAATTTTTAATTCATACTTGTATACTAAAAAAGTCATAAATATCATGGTATTTGTAAAAATATTATTTTCCACTATTCACCTAAAAACTAATATTTTATGAAAAATATAAAAAATTAACCCTAATATAATTTTGAATTTCTGAATTAAGAAATGATTTTTTTTTGTAAAATTAAAATTATGAAATTTATATATTTAATTATTTTAATTAAAATACAATATATGAATAAAATATATTTTTATTGAAAAACGACTTCTTAAAATTCAAGTTTCATTAATATTATATCATATAAACTTATAAATATTTTAATCTTGAAATAGTAGTTTTAAAATAAAAATATTACCTATTATAATCAATTTAATATACTATACCTATTTTATAAGTGGTT
Organism: Viscum album; assembly: GCA_963277665.1. Classification (NCBI taxonomy): domain Eukaryota; kingdom Viridiplantae; phylum Streptophyta; class Magnoliopsida; order Santalales; family Viscaceae; genus Viscum; species Viscum album. Next base: position 1,412,422,258 of record OY728125.1, on the reverse strand, counting down.
CTTCGAAAGGTAACATTTTTAAAATATAAATCAAAGAGAATAATAAAATATAATTATTTTAATTGATAATTATCTTTTTATACACTAATGATTATATTATTTATGTATTTTTAATATTTCCTGATTCTTTTTAGTTTAATGTTGTATTAGTTTAGTATTTCAAGTGACACAATCTATTGAAGATAATATTAATTTAAAGGATCCAAAATATTAGGTCATTACAGTATGATCATTGAAGAAGTATTCTACACCAAAAGATAGGACTTGGTGGTTGAGAAATTATCATGATTAACTCACAACACCATATTTATGATCTTGGTCAAATAATGCTTGAAAATGGAGAGCACCACATTATTTTAATTGGTGTGGTGGTTAGGAAGATTCCCTGTGTAAAACAATGAGGCCCAATGAGGGTATGGACTTGAGTGTGGTGAGCATTGAGTATTTAAGTTAAATAAAAAATGGCCAATTGGGAAATACCACGTTGTATATATTGATGTTTTTGTCTTGGGTGTCTACCTATGTGAATGTGACTACATCTATAAAAATTTTAGTGGTCGCGGTGGACTCATGCTTACCAAGTCAATGGAGAACATTGGAGGACCTACTATAAATTTTTGAAAATATGGAGGGGTTTTTTCTAAGTATGTCATGCCTCATTATTTTTAGAGTTAAAGTAAAAATATATTTTAATCTACAAAATAAATCTTTTGGAAAGAATATTTAATTGGATACGCACCAAATAATGTCACGGTGTTAATGTTTATGTCATTTTCTTTGAATTTTTTCTAGAGAAGTGTAAACAATTCCATAAATCCTAAATATATTTTGGCCATGGTATATAAGAGATTAAAATTATAAATATTAAATATAGATATCATGATTCATGAATAGAAATATCATTCCACTATTTTTTGATTCTTAAATGGAGAATTATTCCATGATATTTAAATAATTAAAGGCTATTGATTATAGGTAATACCATGATGATCATGGTTCATGAAACATATAATTTATTAGGGGTTTCATATTTTTGAATATAAAAATATTCAACATAATAATATTATATAAGAAGAGTCTAGAGATATATAGATATTTAAGGATTCATTTTGAATCATTATTTAGAAAGTTCTCTCACATGCATGTGAATATAAAAAGAGTAGTAGAACTGAAAAATATAAGGTTCAATATCATACAAAAAATACCTATAGAGAAAGAGAGAAGTTATTTAATTAAGAAATCAAAAAATATAATTGAGGGAGTTTGGCCAAGAAATTCCTCGATCATATATGAATATCAAAGAAAATATGAGGAATCCTACTACAAAGGTGGTAATAGAATAATTTTTACTTTATCATACAAATAAGTGTGAAGAATAAGGATAATTTTAGCATTTAGAAATGTAAATGGATTACAGATCTACTACGAGAAAGTAAAGGAAGCAGTTTTGGTTTCTTATAAAGAACATTCTAAAGAAGGATGTGTTTCCATGAAATCTCATGGAAATATGATGATTATGCTATTCAAAGGGAGATAGTGCATTTACTGTAAACCATTTTTAGTGAAGTGACCCTAGGAAAAAGTGACCTTACCTAAATCCCACAGGCAACAAGCTTTTTAATTCTTGTGCATCGATACATGTTTTCTTGCATGATCCTTATATTAGCCCATAGTGGTGAACCATGTAAAAATACTCCATGTATTATGGGCTTACATTACTTACTTTATTCATGAAAATTATCTGATAAAGTGGGTAATATACAATCACATGGTAACTTGATAAAATATCAGTTAATAAATTAGATCAATATAAATTAAAAAGAGTAATTGTTAACCTATATAATTAGAAGGTCATGATCCATTAAGATAAAGAGATTTTAATAAAACGTGTAACTTTTTAAAAAATTACATACATTGATTATACCCCCTCTTAGGTGGATACACAATCCTTGGGGAAATTAGATTAAAAAATTATGTATGTTATAGAATAAAACACTTCGGATTTAAAAATAAATTATACATGTAACAAGTTATTTTTGAGGTATTTTAGGTCAAGTTTGAAATACATCATGAAAATTCATGAAAGGTTGAAGTTTATTAATACATTTGATAAATTAATGGAATTATTTAGATGTGAACTGATGTATTAGGATGGATCTAGAATAGTTATTGAGATCATGATGAACCTACCTTATAAAAACTATTTTTAGGATATTTTTTAGTGTAAATATCCCATTAAAAAGAAGAGGAAAAATTTAGTGAGAAAATTTTATATTTATATGATGTAATGAAAGAATCATGGGTGACCTAGATTGATGTGTGCTATAATAGACCCTGAGGTGGAATAAATATTTTAAATATCATTTTATTTTATTATAACCTATAAGTATTAGATATATTTTCAAGGTAATTAATTCTATGACTTAGGAAGAGTTATTTTTTAATAATCGGTGTCCCCACAAATGAAATATACTACAAAAGAATTAATCTATAATTAAGTGGGGGTTGATGATAAAGTTATAATGGATATTGAAAATAATTTATTGTGGATTGAAACTATGAGAATATAAATTACATTATATTCAAGTGGAATTATCAATTTGGTATTTAAAAATGGCATCAATTAATGATAACAGTTATATGTTACCCTAATTTTGTGATTTATAATTTATGTACTGACAATTTGGCATGAACTTGGTGGATATTATAGGATGCATTGAGGTAAAGAAAAGGTTAATATTCCTTGTATTTATTAAATAAATTGAGTGACATAGAAATTTTTTTAAGTATTATCTTATAATTTTTTTCCTATACCGAAACATAGAGGATTTTTTGACACCAAAAGTGCTAAGCTGTAATTACACTCACTATACTTTCATGAGGTTATGTATATATTCTTGGGAAATTAATTTAAAATATTAAAAGGATGAAGTTTATGGTTTTAGATAATTAAACTATAGTTGTGTGATAGTTGGTTATAAGAACCAATGGTGTAAAGAAACCCTGAAAAAGGGTTAAAAATTTCAAGACCCAACTAGAGATTTCCCAATGGAATTTTTATATCACAAAGAAATGAAATGTCATGTAATATAACTCTAATATAAAATTTTCTAAAGGGAGAGAAATAAGAAAGTTAACCATCATATTTCATTTTAAGAAAAGTTGAATAATTGATAAAGATGTGTTCTTATGAAATCCAAGCATAAAGGATGAGAAATATTGAATATTTATCTCATAAATATGGAATTTAATTTGAAAGGACCCTTTGTATTTTCTTTAAAATGAGGGAGAGAATAGCTTAAATATATAAATACATTCACTTAATTTGATAAAGATTTGATGGAGTTATATTTAAGGGGATATTGTCAACAAAATCTAATGGGGGACATTTTTAAACCCTTAATATTTTTATTGTAACTTCTTAATACACGTTGTTAGAAGAATCATCGGTTGATTTTAACAATATTTAATTCTTAGATGATTTTTAAAAGAAGAATTTGATTTTAATCTTAGAGGATTTTTATGGAGTCATTAAATCTATAAGATATAAAGAAGTATATATATTCCTGGTTCTTGTTATTGTATTTGAATATGTAAATATATATATATATATATATTCTTACCAGGGTTGGTTAAGTGGTAACATGTAAGGTGGAATCTCCATGGAAATAAAATTGTCATAGGTTCGAGTCCTTACACACTCGAATTTAGCTGGAGGCGTGCGGTGTGCATGTGGTAGGTTGGGCTCAAGACATTCTTTTTGTGGCAACCAATTATACCTCATTACCCAATAACTTGTTTTTATTTGGTGTGAAACTAAGTAGAAAACCCTATAATACTGCATCCAAAAGACCAAGGTTCAAATCCTATAAATCCCCTTAGAGGTTTTACATCACAGGTGGTGATTTAGGCATGACGCAGGCAGGTGGTGATGCAGGCAGGATGACATAGGCATTACACTACAATGAGATTTCAATCCATGTTCATGGGACACTTGGACTTGGGACTATGGGATATGTAACGAGCTTCCCTATACCCATAAAAAGAGGTATTTCCTTTCATAATAAAAATAGGCTTCAACCACAACTTTTTTTTAAATATATGTTACCTTTGGAGTTATTATTCACAATATTCGATAAAAGGATGGGTGGAGTTTCAGTAAAAAATTTGGAACGATAAGGCGATAAATAAATCAAACTGTTGTTAATGAAGAATTGATAAGATTTACAATTTCAACACAAGGTGGTAGCGTGGATGTGAGTGCTACCATGGTTCAGTAGTAATACATGTGGAGGAAATAAGGTGTGAGGGTTGGCACATATAATACATAAATAAATCACTAAAGAATGTCTACTTGAGTGACCTTCCACCATAGGTTTATGAATAATGGAATTTTTTATGATGTATTGGATTGATCAGGGAAATAAATTGGCCTCATATTATGGAATTATTTTATATGAGAAAGATTATAATAATTTACTATTCAATCTAAAGAAAAGGAGGTACACGTAGATGATTTTAAATAGAATTGTCTCAACCCATCATTAAACAAAATATATGGGGTTAACATATATGAGTATTCAATGATAAATTTATATACACCATTCCATAACCATAGGAGGGTCAAATTACATGCAGGGTTTGAAGAAGTATTCTATTCTATAAGATTGGTCTTGGTGATAGGGAAATACTCACAAAGATTTCAGTACATCACAATATTTTTTATAGTTGAAAAAAGTGTAAAAATAGAGAGCACCGTACCGTTTCACTTAGCATAGTGGTTATAGGGATTCCCTAATAAAAAAATGAGGTCCAATGCGAGCATAGAGATGAGAATGGTGAGTTTCTAGAATAAAATATGAAGCTAAAATGGTCATATAGGAAAGACTACACTGTGAATTTTGTAATTTTGGTCTTAGGTGTCCACCTGTACAAAACAAGAAGAATTATATGGGAAATTTAGTGGTTATGGTGAAATTGTGCTTAGCGAGTTAATGTAGGATGTTAGAGGGCCTTCTATGCTATTGTTCATAGATAAAGGGTATTTTTATGGGCATTTCATGCATCATTATTTTTTAAATTGAAGGAAAAAATGGTATGAAATCCATGGTTTCAAGAATTTTTAAATGAGTTTTACATATAGAAGAACCAAGACATGCCATGGTGTCGAGGTTCAAGTTGTTTTATTGGCCATTTTTCTAGGAGAAGTGAATAAAATTCCATAGATCATAGAAATATCTTGGTCCTGATTTCAAGGAGATTAAAACATGGAATATTAAATGATGATATCATGATATATGCATGGAAATATCTTGAAACTATTTTAATAGTATTAAATGTGGAATTATTCCATGATATTCAAAGAATTAAAGGTCATAGATTATAAGTAAGACCACAATGATCATAGTTCATAAAGATGGAGAATTTATTAGTAGTTTTATATTTTCAAATATGATGTATTTAATTTAATAACATTATAGAATAATATATAAGATATATAAATATATTTTAAGAGTTATTTTGTCTCATTATTTATAGGATCCCCTTATATTCATTTGAATAATATTAATAGAATTGAAAAATAGGGGGATTTTTATGGTATAAAAAATACTTATAGAGAAATAAAGATGTTCTTTCATTGAATACTAATAAAATAGAAGAAATTAAGTTCAACCATGAAATACCTTAATCAAACCTTTATGTTAATGAAAAAAGATGAACCTTACTAGAAAATTAGAAACAAAATAACTTCTAAGGACTCATCTATAGTAGTGTAAAAAACAAGAAGAATTTATGCATCCAATAAATTAAATAGATTATAGATATAATCTTATAAATAATAATAAAAGGTATTATAATCTCTTGAATAACATTGAAAAGAAGGAATTTTTTCCATGATATGTTATTGAAAGATGGAGATGATTCTATTTTAAGGGAGTTTAAAAAAAATTCTTATGATAAAGTAGCATTGAGAAAATGATAACCAACCTACTGTCAATGAAACTCACAAATAATATGTTAAATTATTCTTTGGACCATGTACCATGTTTTTTCCCTTTGGAGTTGTGAGTGAATGAAGGAACTCTAAGTGAAGTTATTCTTGGGTGAAAGTGAATCTACGCCAAAAAAATTTAAGGGGAGTATCCCCAGGAAATAGTGTCCTAGTCTAAATCTCATAAGTAATGAGATTAGTAATTTTGGTGCACCAGTACATTGATGCTTTCAAGATTCTTAGCATATCCCGTAGTAGGGAACCATGTAAAAATCCAACGTGTCTTATGTTCTTACATTACTTACATTCTGTTTGCACACTATCTAAAAAAGTATGTAGAAGATAGTCACATAGTAAGTTTATAAAAGGTAGTTCAAGAAATTGGATCAATGTAAATTAAAGGGAAAAGTAAAAACCCTCATAATTAAGAAGTCATTATCCATTAGGGTAGTTAGAGTCTAAGGAATTTTTTTTACTTTGGAAAAGATTACATACCCTGATTCACCCCTCTCAGGGTATCTCTAACCTAATACCATTATGATTATAACAGAGATATTTAACTTTTTTTTTATATTTTTCTTCCATAAAACTCTATATTGTGTTGAAATAAGTATATTTATCTCCTAATTATTTTTATCACTAGAATAAAAATATTCTTCTTCCATTTCTAAAGGAGCGAATTTGTTCCCCAATGGAATAATTTCCACTGATTTCAGATATATCCTTCTTGTTATTACATACAATTTAATTAAAATCATTATTTTCATATAAAAATAGTTTTATTTGAAAATTTAGATCAATAAAAAAATACCCATAAAATAATTTCTTCTTTGGGGTAAAGTATATGTTCAATTTAACCTTTATTTAATTCTAAGAACATTACCTTTTTGGTCGATTTCCACCACCTTAAAATAGGTAATTATTTAACCCAAATATTCTGAAAACTTTCTTAAATCTCCAAATAAATATTGTATCCATTTATTTCAATTAATATTCTAAGAAATATTGATATAATTACTTATTGGTCACTCTCAAATACAAGAATTAAGTTTATAAATTACCTTAGGTTTCTTTTAATTTTTATCATGAATTTAACAAATTTTCATATATTTTCTTATGAAATAAATTGATCTTATATTACCTTCTATAAATGAATGTTTGCAGCCTCTAATTGGTCAATTTTTTTTGAAGACTCTATAAATTATACACCTATTTCCTTGTTTTAATTCCTTTATATGTCAATCTCCCCCATAGAACCTCCATGTTCAACCATACAATCGAAAATTTCAACCGACCAATTTTAATATTTAGTAATAGGTTGATCTTTCTCAAATATCACCATTATATAATATTATAAATATAATTTAAAATATATAAAACCATATTTAATACAAATATAATCATTTAAATAATCTTTGAAAACTAATATTTTCCTTTAAAAATTGTTTCTTGATGTATATCTATATTTAAAACATTATTTCAGGGGAACTATCATTCTCTATTTTCACATGAATTAAACTTCACACTTTTCACCCTAGTGTATCCTTGTAATTTTTTTAAATTATTTATATCCTTTACATAATTAAATAAATCCAATGGTAACATTCTCTTGAATATACCATTCCAATGTTTGAGTTTTTTGTCCTCATGTGATAAAAATTAACCACTTATACATCCTATTGTATGTCTCATAATTAATTGATTTTAGATTAATCCAAGGATATGAATGAATTTAATTCTATGAGTGACTTAACATTCATTATGGTTTCATAAACATATCATATGAAACTAAACTATTTTATAAATCATCAAGTTAATGCTCTTTAAAGTTTTATTCCTCAAGTAGCAATATTTATGGATCCTATAAGATTAGAAATATCTTAAATATTTTCTAAAAAATGTGTACCTAATTTATTTTATCTTTGATTCCATGAATGGAACCGTAAAACTCAATGATTTAGTAGATGAAAATATCAATATTTTTATTTGGATACATCTTCATATCATACAACTTATTTGGAAACACTTGTAAATTTTTATCCCTCACTTTACTGTCACATTTTTATATGGTTTCCAATTTAGCAAAAAAAATTACAGTATATTTGGAACACAAAACTTATATATATATATATTGTTTAAAAATGATACAAATAAAGAAATTTATACCATTATGATAGAGTTAATTTAATTTCATCCCATTTATATTAGAGAAACTTTTTTGTGATCAAACACTTGTTTTCAATATTGGGTTGTAGAGTAAATGTTGAGTCTAAGAGACTATAGATTTAATCTTATTTTTTACATATTTATATATGGTAATTTTACCCATAAAACAATGGAAATAATTTTTCATTCACATTATCCTCCATAATAAAAACCCCCTCTAAAAAATTCATCATGAATAACATTATGGATCTTATATAAATTAGTGTGGCCATTATCCCAATGACACCCTAAGAGAGGGTGTAACGAACCAAAATTTTATCAATAGAATTTCACTTATTATAATTATGTTATCTAGTATAAAACTTATACATATCATGGATATCCTAATTAAAACATAATTCTCATAAATATAGAATGAATTAGTAATATTTAATGAAATTAAGGTACCTATCCTGATGGAATAGTAACCTGACCCATAGAATAGTAACATGACCATTAGGAATAGAAATTTATAAAATAAAATAGTAACCTCATATATTAAAGTACAAATATAATTTAGGAATATTATAAATTATAATATGATATAATCATATCACAGTATAAGTAAATAAATGTTTTAATAATGATAAATTAAGTGTTGGTATTTTTGTAAAACATATAGGTTTATTTACAGTTTTAAAATTAATAAATTATTTAAAATAAAATTTATTTTCATAAAAAAAATTCATAAATTAATAATTTTTTTATTATGATAATAATATAATTTTATGATTACTTAATTAATTTTTCAAAGTGTTATAAAATCAGTTCTAATTTTAAAATCTGTATTTTCCAAGTACATGACGATTTTAAATAAATATTAAAATTTTCATATTTATAAAATTATTTTCATAAAATTGAGTTCATTTTTTAATTATAAATTTTGAAAAATGGTTAGGGTTAATTTTTTGGATTGTTATAAAATAAATGATTTTTTAGTTAGTAATGAAATACGGCAATTTACGGTATTTAACAAACACATGAATTTTTGGGTCATGTATGATGTAAGGTTGATGTAAGAACCATAATATAGAAAAATTATTCTCCAATAAATGTATCTATTCATTGGAATCAAAACTATACATAGTCTTGAGCCAAAATAATAAACTAATGAATAAAATAATAAAAAAACACCTCTCTCCTCCCCTATAAATACCACCCTCATCGCCACTTCTCACAACATAAAAGACTTTAATCTTTTACAATTTCCACCCAGTAATATTAAAAATCCACTTCCCCATGTTTATGATCCTTTGGTCTCAAAAAAAGAAAATCCAATTTCCCTAAGGAGGTTCTCAAGGCGGAGAAGTTCAAGAGGTAAAAATTCTCTTTCATTTTCTTTTAATTTCTTTCAAGTTATTTTATTTTCATATTATATACTCACCTCCCATCATCCAAGTGGAATGATACGTATAGTATATAATATATACTATAATTTTATTATGTTAATGTAATAATCTATCATCAAACCCCTTCTCATCTCTCTTCTATTCTAAAAATAAAAACATCATCCTTGAGGTTTTGATTTATCACTTTTGAGGATGAAGAGTTTTAATTTTCATTTACCACCATTAATTATGGTCATAAAACCGTTATAATGGTAGAAAAATATTTTAAAATTTATTTTATAACCTTTTTCTATGTTTTGTAACTAACATAAAAACATAATATTATATATCAAAACAAAACGAGTTTATTGTGATTGAAAACCGCCAAAATTAATCTAATCGATTATCATTAACATTTTATCTAACAAACCATCATAATATTTTAAAAAAAATATATAAGAAAATTTAAATTTATATAAGTTCAATAATAACATATAATTTTAATTTTGGACAATTATCCCCATTTTACATGATCTCCCATACATGTATACAAGTGAATCGATCATGAAAACCAAGAAAATGAACACTTCTGAATGATGAAATTAAACACTATAACTCTTAAAAATGATAATAAATGAAATTAATAAAATATAATGAATAAAATACATCTATAATAGGTCATGGATTTATTAATTAATGAATCTAATTTTATTATCCATAATATTAAAGTGAATAAATCATTAAGACATAATGTAAAGGGATTCTCGAACCCAATTTCCTTTCTTTGGGTTATTTTTATTTCATGCCAAATTTCAGTATGGATGTTCTTTTAATATTCATAAAATATAATTTCATTTTTCTCACCTTTTCATCTATGGGATATAAATTATTCCAATCTGATTTTTTAAAAAATTCAATGATTTTTCCAAAAGAACTCTTCTTTCTAAAAACACATGTTTTATTTCTCTTGAGATTGTTTCTCATTCACTCAAGATTGATGATTCTTATCCCAATTATGTTGTTCCCCTTTTCTTTTGGGAACCACAAGGTTTATTCATGAATGTATTATTTTATAAAATTAACATGAAACCCACATACTTTTCATGGTTTTTTTATTTCTAATATTGATACACATTCTATGTGGAATGCATGACTATGTAAATGTTATAATGTGATGGATGAACCTAGAATTATACAACACTCCAATGCATTGGGTTATGTGATGTATCTCATGATATAATGTGAAATATTCATGAACATGATCCTAGATTTGTTTATAATGATGATGTTATGATTATGCATATATGTTATGTGTGGACATGACGCTTTCTTTGTTAAAAACAATGTGTGGTATTTGATCACAATGACATGATGTTCATTTTTATAAATTGAATCATTACACGAATTTATATAATTATTCATATAATGATTATTATAATGATCCTATGCTAATTTTATGATTTTTATAATCATTCTTACCCCATGTTACATTGATTCATGTTTTTATCTAACATCTTACTGGGATTTTATCTCACCCCATTTTTAATGTATATCCTCAGGTGATTACTTGTACTAAGGAGAAAAATATGGATAATAAGAATCCAAAGAAGTAAAAGTTAAATTATGTTTTATGTTTTATTATGTAAAAATTATGTACAGTCTAAATTTTACCAAGATACTAAACTTTTGGATCCTGGTTCGGTAACACTTTAATGTTTTTTACCTTTAAAATGATATAATAATCTTGTAAGAAAAGTAGGGTTTCAATAGTTGGTATTAGATAATGGTGTAGTTAATTTTGGAATTAGGATTATATAACATTAGTTAAAACACTTAATGATGAGGATAATTATATGTAATCACCTAATAATATTTATTTTATAAAAATTCTAAACATTGATATCCCACAAGATTTTCCATTCGAGTTAATTTCACAGTGGAATAAATTACTTATTCATGACTTATTGACTTATATTTAGTTAAAAACATTTTTATATTAGAAAATTTTAGGACTAATGATAATCTACTCCAACAACCCATGCACATGACAATGCAGTGACTTCCCAAATGAAATCCCCAATGCCTTGGGTGGTGGAGTTAAAAATTTCATAGTGATACTTACCCAGCTGTCTGAGGATATGAACAATAAACTAAATAATGTGGAATTTCCAAATTCACTTAAGAGAGGACAAATAGATATTGAGTCTTTTATTTGGAAAAAACCACCAAATTTTAGTTGAAATTATGATCCACTAGTTGTAGGACAGTGGGCCAACTCAACGGTGAAGATATTTTCTATGCTTCACTATTTTTGTGATGGAGAAAGTGACTCTGGCCATTTATTATTTAAGTGGAGAGGAAAAACAATGGTGGATGTTGATTAAGAATATAAAGATGAAGTATTTAATTAAAGATATGGAGTGGTAAGAATTTAAGAAAATATTTCGTAATAAGTATTTCCCTTAAACTCTTCATATAAAGATGGGGAGATAATTCATAGAGTTGAAGAAAGAGAAATCTGAATTTATCATTAATTACAAAGAAAATTTCATAAGTCTTTCAAAACATGACTCAGTTTTTATATAAAAAATTATAGAAACATAGATATATTCATTAGTGGTTTAAAACCACACCTTTGAAAGGATCTAGAAATTAAATACTTTGGGAGTTATGAAGAAGTTGTTTAATGTGATATCAAAGTGGAGATGGAGTTTAGTGAATCATAACATGGCGATGGAGATAATAAAAAAATATGGAGTTTCAATATGGAGGATCTAATGAAAAAGGTTGAAAGAAAACGCAACTACTCACATGTCAAAAATGTGGGTAGAAGCATCACGATAATTACCTCAAAGGGATGGGGAAATGCATCAAGTGTGGGAGAGAAGGCCACCAATATCATGAATGTCAAATATATATTAGTAAGTAGGAAAATTTTGTCAAATAAAAAATATCACCACCCATGGATCAATGTTTCAACTATAGGGAGTAAGGGAACTATGAAAGCCAATGTACTAAACCTTGACTCCTTGAGGCTAATCAGCATCAGTAGCCACAACATCCAAAAGAGAAAGGGAAAGCTTATTCCATCACTAATATCGAGGTGGAGCCCAAAAATGATGTGGTGACTGATATAATGGTTATTCATTCAAGAATAGTGAATGTAATATTTGATTTTGGTTCTACACATTCTTTCATATCTTTCAAGTTTAGAAGAACTATTCAAACACAACCACTAAATATGGAGGTCGAGTTATCCATGAGAATAGAAAATGGATAAATTATTGAATACAAAGTATATAAATCCTCCATAATTAATTTTTGTGGATATAACCTCCCATAAAATCTTTCCTTACTTCCTTTGGTAGAGTTTTATGCTATATTAGTAATGGATTGACTATCTATATACAAATCCAACATAAACTACTGGGAATGGGAGGTCACTCTTCACATCCCGAGGCATCCTCCAATTCTGTACAAGTGTAAGGAGGATAATGTATATACTTTAGATTTAGCATCTCAATTGTGGATATTAATTCCTTATTAGAAATCATATCTAGCTCAAATGATTGAGACAAAGGATAGAATAATTCTCAAAGACATGCCTATTGTGAGGGACTATAGTGATGTGTTCCCTAAAGAATTTATTAGTATTACTCATGACTGAGAGGTTGTGTTTTCAATTAAACATATTCATGTTCTCGTACTATATCAAAGAATCCTTATAGAATGTCCAATATTGATTTGGGGGAACTGGAGAAGCAGTTACAAGAGAATTTGGACAAGGGTTTTATACCCCTGAGTACTTAACCATGGGATGCACCAATCCTCTTAGTCAGGAAGAAGGATGGATCGATGCACCAATGAATTTATTATTGTGATTTCAATAAAATCATGATAAAGAATAAATATCTCCTTCCATGGATAGATTACTTTTTTTGATCAACTATGTGGCGTCAAGTATTTCTCTAAGGTAGGCCTTTTGTTAGGATATCACTAATTAATGGTGAACAAAAAAGATATTCCCAAGACTACCTATTAAATGAGTCATTAAAACTATTATTTAATAGTTATTACCTTAAAACTCACTAATTCTCCAACAATATTCATGGAATTAACAAATAGTCTCTTTAGATATTACCTTGAATTTTTTTTGGTAATCCTTATAGTTGATATTCTAATATACTTCAAGAGAAATGGGGGACATGAGGGGAATATTAATTTTGTGCAAGAGACTTTTTTAAGGGGATAAAAATTATGAAAATTACATTCAATTTGAGTTCTAGATAGAGGAAGTATCATTCTTAGGGTGTGTTATCACCATAAAAGTAACATATGTGGACCCTTTCACGATGAAGGCAATTGAAGAGTGGGCCAAGACAATATCTATAATAGAGATATGTAGTCTCCTTGGTCTAGCTGGGTATTACTGGTGATTTGTGTATAACTTATAATGACTATAAAACCCACTAACTCACCTGACTTAGAAGGGATAATAGTTTTTCTAGACCAATTAATGTAAATACTACTTCGAAGATTTAAAAAAGTGGCTTATCACCATATTAGTACTCACACTTCAAATAAGCGAGGAACTTTTTGTGGTATAAAACGACACTTTAAAGAAGGATTTAGGCTGTGTACTGATGAAAAATAATAAAGTGATACTACATGCCTCAAGGAAGTTGAAAATTCATTAGAAAAACCATCCCAAACATGATCTAGAGTTAGTAGATGTGATCTTCATGTTGAGAAGTTGGTGGAATTATCTCAATGGGAAAAAGTGTGAAATATATACCAATCATAAGAGTATCAAATATATATTCACATAGAAGGATCTTAATATGTTCCATAAAAAATGGTTAGAGATCATAAAGGATTATGACTACTTAATCCACTACCATTTTGGAAAAGTATAAAGTGGTGGATGCTCTAATTAGAAAGTATCCTACAACATTATCATTGATGGGAATTGAGAAAGAACCAATCTTCTTAGATTTGAAAAGGATGGACATCAGAATCATTAAAGAAGGAACATCATCAATCCTTTATAAAATGATTTTTCAAATATACCTCATGGAGAAAATAAATAATGACCAAATAAATGATGTGGAAATTCAGAATAAGGTGGAATACATGAGAAATAATAAATACTTAGAGTTCAAAATTGACGAGGAAGTATGTAATACCCTGAAATTCAAGAGTTAGAATATTGTATTCGATAGCGTATATGACAAAAAACAACAAGAGCATAAGGGAATATAATATCTTGATAATTTATAATATATTTAATATTTGAATAAATTATATATATTTTATAGCTTTCAATATATGAAATAATGATATAGCATATGTTTCACTCAACAGTGAGTTTCTCTATCGGATTGCGTAACAGGCAAGACCCAATTTTACCGAATAATAATATATTATAAAAATATTATTATTTAATATAAGATATAAACTATTTTTATGAATAATATTAACTAAATTAGGAAAATTTATGGTTTATGTAAATATAAAATTAATTCATGGGTTACCAATTAATGAGAAATGAAAATAAGAACTAATTGGATATAAAAAGAAATATATTTATTTTTATGCTTCCAAAAGAGTTTTATCTTAATAAAAATAGTTAATTACAATTATTTAATGATATTAATGGAATATATATATTAAATATTTAATAATATATTTTCTATATTCATGTATTAGGTTTTATAATCATATGATAAGAGAAAACTAAATATTTCACTTAAAAACATATATTTTTACAATGGAAATTTTACCATATTTTAATGGAGAACCCATCTTAAATATGAATTTTTATACTTTAGTTAATTTAATATTTAAAAATAAACTTTATATTTGAAATTTAAACATAAAAATTTGGTTATGGTGAATTTTTTATATTTTTCAAAAACATATATTTTTTTATTGAATAATTAAAAATACTGAATTTCAGTTCAAAACTATCTTTTTATAAAATTTATTTATAATGATAAATTATATTTTTAATAGGTTTTAAATTTATTATTTAATATTTTTATCTATTAATAAAATTTATGTCATTATAATCAATTTTACTTTTAAATTTATTATAAAATCTCATCAAAAGTTTAGATGTTTTTTCCTTAAAAACCTATATTGACGTCTTGTATGTGGGATCAAATTTAAACTAATTTCTTCCAATAATATGATTAGAATTTTGAAAAATGGATTCAATATTTTTTATCATAATAATTTATAATTTCTAATAATAATTTTTTTTACCAAAAATATTAGTTAAAATAATTATAATTAATTACAAATACTGAGAAAAAATTAAGCTTAATAAAGGACTAAACCTTTAACTTAAGGTCCCAAATGACATATAATCATGTAAAACACCAATATTATGGAAATAATTATACCATTAAACTTCATTTATTTAGTTTTTTGGTCTTTTAATACATTTTTAGGTAAAAATGTGGGTACGCATAACTTCTTTTATAAAATACCAAGTGACCCCTTTTCCTCCATTATAAAAGCCCACCACCTCTCCCCATTCCTCACACCTCTAAAAACACTTAGGTTTGGACATGATATGTTCATATAGATTCCCAATATACCTAACCTAGTCCTTTAATCCTCCATTTGGGTATAAATTCTTCCAAATAATCCTTTCAATACAAACTAAAATAAGTTACCCGATTAAGAGGTAATATTTTCTCTCAAGATCATTAGTTTCATTTCCATTCTATACCCTCTAGAATATATTTATTACATGATTACATAAAAAAATAATCCTAAATATACTAGGATTCGTTATGTAAAGTTCAAAACCTATAATTTCACACACCTCCATCTAATGGGTAACGAACTTACTATTTCTATATACCCTGAACTACTACCTAATGAAACGATGATTGTTCATTTTTCCATTTCCACCTCTCATGGAAGGAATTATGATGGAAAATATGTTTATATACGTTATATATGATATTTATAATTTATTTATTTTTCTATAATTTTTATTTATAACATACCTCTATGCTTTCCATATTGGGTAAATACGATAATTTCATTTGAGGAAGTGTGGACTACCGCCCCCTCAAAGCGATATGAATAATTCATGCCATACATGAAACATATAAATAATGGTTTTAATAATCCTATGTAACATATATAACATATATATTATAATATACAAATTTATAATTTATTTTTCATTATTTTAATACCAAAATGAAATGAAAGTAGCGTTCATGAGTATGTACGGTCTACCGTCTCCATGAATGGTGCAATTAATTTATAATCACAAAATATAATAGACTAATTTAAATACATATATAATGAATATATATGATAATTAAGTCATGGGTTAAATTATGGATATGATTAAATAATTATCTAATTAATAGGAACAACAATTGATAAGTCAAAAACATACTTGAGAAAACAAGGCAATTAACACCTGAAATAGTTAAAATAATGAATGCGTGGTAACAAAAGGGTACTAAAATATTATAAGAAGTAAATATATAATATTATAAACATGAGAATGGTCATTATATTAGTTATTAACATATTTTAAGCCATTAAAAAATAAGATAAATACTACACAACAAAATAATGGTTAAGGTAAGGGATTTCGTCTCAATTTTCTTTCCAGTGAGGCTTATTTTTGTTATAAACCAATTCACTTTTATTTTGTGTATATAATTCCCTTTGACATGTCATATCAAGAATATAATTATTTTCATGATATTATAGGTTTTATTTAATTCATGGGGAATTGTGATTTAAATTTTTTAATGTAGTATGTGACACATTGGAATATTTAAATATTATTTTTCCTCAAGAATGATTTAATGTCAACAAACCTTGTTGTTACTTATCCTCCTTTTAGGTATTATTGATAAATAAATATTATTTATTCAATATATATATTTTATATAGAACATTGTTTATTCAATATATGAGGATTTATTTTTACATGCAATACATGTGTTGATGACCATTTAAGAAAATCCCTACAGGTTGGGGATCAGTTAATGCAAGCCCCTCGATGCATTGATAGTCTCATTGGAAAAATTAGTTGGCCAAAATAGAAAAGTTTAAACAACATTTTAATAATAAAGGTATCATGTTTCTGGGAAACATGACATCCAATAATTAAGAATTTCCATTATTAAGAATTTATTATTATTATTATTATTTATCCATGAGATTTTGCATTGATATATCTGTGAATGCATTTCATTTTAAGTTCATTGATTAAATGAAATGTGTTTTAAAATTCCTAGCTTGACATGTTGATAATGAATTATATTGTTATTTCAATGGCATGCGTTATCAATAATTTACCTTTCCATGATAATTTATTCTTATTAATTAATTATTTCTTCCACTTTATTTACACTTAATAAGAATTTAAGCTCACCATTATTATCTTTTTCCCCAGGTTATGAAGAATAATTATTTGAATAATAATTCAAGGATACTATTTATTTAGTTTTATTATGTATAATTTTTTTACTTGATATTTACAAATGGATTATGGGTATTATGTATGTAATTTAGATTTCTAAGATTTCTAAATTGATCATTCCTTCGGGATTTGATTCCTTATAATCATGAAAATGTAATTTGATAATGCACTAACTCTATGATTCTGGGGTCAGGGTGTTGCAGTCAGTATCAAAAAAGGTTTAGAAACAACCTTGGAAATTAGATTAAGAAAACTTATATTAGGGAACATAACCCTAAGATAGAATTCGAGTATGATTATAGAAGAACATACTAGAATTTTGGTAAGGTAAATAGTATGTGGGTATTCCAAGAAATACATCCCTATCTTGATATGTCAAGTGGAAGTGGTTCTGGAATAGATGTACCTAGAAGTAATAACTCCTACAAGGTGTTCTGTTTCAGACTCAGGGTAACCTGGTACATGATAAAGGGACTTATTGCGCACTTGGTTTGACACTCCAAGGCTATATAATTAGGATAGTTCATATTTTATTTACCTACCATTATGAATGATTTGAATGTAAAGATTTCACCAAAGTAGCAAACTTTTACGATTCTAGGATTTAAAATGCATAAATTTATATGATATACCATATCTAAAATTATAAATTATGTTATGATTTAATCAAGTATATTCTATTTTTTAGAAACATTTTCTAGTATAAGGAACATGAAACTCACTAATTAACATGATCCAAAGAGTAATAAGGATCAAATCTTTCATGGTCTTAAGACAATATTTCAAAGGGAAATATTCTTCCAAAAATTCTCATCATATGAGGACCTAGTATCATGTGACAATGATATGGGTAAATAATTATCCAAGTACTTTGTCTTCAAAGGAATCCAAGACAAGAAGACTCCATTTGAGTACCACAAAAAAGGAAATGAGTAGAAGAAGATGAAGGGAAATAAAGAATTTACGAAACGTGATAATTGTGTCAAGAAACACCCCAATACTTTATTTAATGTAATGAGAGTTTTTTATAAGTGTGGAGAAAAAGGATACCAAGTTTGTTATTTCAAGGGTAATAAAAAGGTTTCCAATGTACAATGATTCAACTTCAAGGTGACGGGACACTATTAGAATCAATGTCCCAAGCATAAAAGGAATATACCCCAAATTATGCTATTATATAAAGATCATGTTATGCTACTGCAGGATATTAATAAGAATGATTAATATTCAAATTCAAGAACTATTCCATTTGAATATTTTATCAGTTATGTACTAGTTATAAGAATTATGAAATATATGAGTGTTGTACAACAATACTTTTTTGTTAAGGATTATAGATCATATGTTGAATGGAAACAAGAAAAGTTATTTAGTAGAAATATAAAATTTTTGTAAAAAAAATAATTGAGAGGAATACAACCCTTAATATGTTATTGATGTTGATATAAGGATGAAGAAGTGATTGATTTGGAAAAGTGTTGACTACCCTAGAACTGATTAATGACTTGTTAATAAGGGGTCTATGCTTTTTTTAATGGATTTTACAACACTTTTGTATTTAAGTAATATATCCAATAACATGTGTATTACATAATAAATAAGGAAGAATTCGTGTTTCCAATAATTTTTTATGGTGATTCAAGTTATTACCATATTTTAATAGGATACATGATGAAGTTATTCACATGTTTGGAATGTGAAAATTTATAGATGCTTCATGTTAATTAAAGGATAATGATTATTTCATCTTGTTAATTTAGGGAATTTATTTATAAGGTGTCCGATCATAATCTTTTGGAAAATTTATCCATTTATAAAATGTTTTATGTTGATAATTGGATGATATTTTTGAAGGAAATGTATTATTTCACTATACGATGCATCTTGTCCTATGATATGAAGTAGAAATATTTCATGGTGTAATCAAACAAAAATATTTTTTTTATAGAAACATATATTTACTTATATTCTTAAAGAGTGAAATAAATCCTCAACTACAGGAAAAATGATCTTGAAACCAAAAAAGTTTTCCTAGTATATTTTTTCCTGATGAATCCAATTACCCTTAGATCTTCACAGATTTAAGGTTTTCTGATTATTAGATTTATCCTAACCATATTCTACAGCAGTCTCCATTAGAACTTGATTGTTATTTTTTTCTTCCATATCCATGTTTTAATTTCCCACCTATGTTCTCCTATAAGGGAACCTAGTTATGCAACATTATACTATCCTTTCTCCCTTATTAAGAAGATATGTTATTAACCCTATTCATGATGTGGGTTTTTCAACAATAGTTTATTTTAAAATATAAATTAATTTATTATTGATATCATGTTGAAATTGTTAGGGCACAATTTAATTATGGTGGGGAGAATGTAATACCACAAAATTCAAGAGTAAGATTGTTGTATTTGATAGTGTGTATGACACAAAACACCAAGTACATAAGGGAATATAATATAATGATAATTTATAATATATTTAATATTTGAATAAATTAACTATATTTTATATATTTCAATATAAACAAAAATGATTTAGCATATATTACACTCAACAACATGTTTCTTCAACAGCTTGTGTTACACACAAGATTGAGTTTTATCGA
Organism: Viscum album; assembly: GCA_963277665.1. Lineage (NCBI taxonomy): Eukaryota > Viridiplantae > Streptophyta > Magnoliopsida > Santalales > Viscaceae > Viscum > Viscum album. Next base: position 1,412,401,655 of record OY728125.1, on the reverse strand, counting down.
ATAATAATATATTATTAAAATATTATTATTTAATATAAGATATATACAAAAAATTATCAATAATAGTAATTAAATTATGAAAATTTTTGGTCTATTTAAATATAAAATTAATGCATGGGTTTCCAATTAATGAGAAACGGAAATAAAAACCAATTGGATATAAAAAGAAATATATTTATTTTTAGGTTTCCAAAGGAGTTTTATGTTAATAAACATAATTAATTATAATTATTTAATGATTTTAATGAAATATATATGTTATATATTCAATAAAATATTTTTTATATTGATCTATTTGGTTTTATAAACATAAGATAAGAACAAACCAAATATTATACATAAAAACCTATATTTTTAGAAAGGCAATTTTACCACCTTTTAATGGAAAACCCATTTTGAATCGTAATTTTGATACTTCAATTTATTTAATGTGTAAAAATAAACATCATATTTGAAATAAAAACCGAAAAATTATGTTATAGTTAATTTTTGATATTTTTCAAAAACATATCATTTTTTAATGAATAGTCAAAATATCGAATTTTAGTTCAAAACTATTTTTTCATATAATTTATTTATAATGTTAAATTATATTTTTAATTGTTTTTAAAGTTTAATTAGTTAATTTCTTATCAGTTAATACAATTTATTTCCTTGGAACCAATTTCATTTTGAAATTGTTTATAAAAACTTATCAAACATTCAGATGATTTTTCCTTAAAAACTACATTGACTTCTCATCTGTGGGAATAAATTTAAATTAATTTATATCACGTATATGATTGGAATTTGGAAAAATGGATTCCATATTTGGAATCATAATAATTTATAATTTTTAATAATACCAACCTTTTTTGACCAAAAATATTAGTGAATGTAATTAAAATTAATTACAATTATTAAGGTAAAATTAAGCTTAATAAAGGACTGAACCTTTAAATTAAGGGCCAAAATGATCTATAAACTTGTAAAAACCCATTTTATGGACACAATTAGACCATTAAATTTTCATTATTTAGTTGTTTTTGTTTTTTAATACCTTTTTTAGGTTAAAGCGTGGGTCCTCCAAACTTCCTTTAAAAAATACAAAGTGGGTCCTTTTTATCTCTTATAATAGGCCACAACCTACTTACATTACTCAAACATCTCAAACAACTTAGGTTCAAATCATATATGCCCATATAGATTCCAAACATAACTCTACACTACTTTTAAGCCTTACTTTTACAAAATCAATCCAAGGAATCCTTTTTGTAGAAACCAAAAGAAGTTATCTGATTAAGAGGTAATGTCTTTTCCCAAGCTCTTTAGATTCATTTCAATTCTAAACCCCCTAAAATATATTTATTACATGATTATATAACAAAAAAATATACTAAATATACTATTATGTTTTTATCCAAAGGTTTTAACCTATAATTACACTCACCTTCAACTAATTGGTAATGAACATACTATTTCTGTGTATGGAGAACTACTGCCTCAGGAAACGATGATTGTTCATTTTCCCCTTAGAACCTACCATGGTGGAATTTATGATAAAAAATATGTTTATATATGATATATATGATATTTATAATTTCTTTATGATTATTTAATTTTTATTTAGAACATAACATTTTTCTTTCCATATTGTGCAAATATAATAATTTCATTTGAGGAAGTGTGGACTACCGCCCCCTCAAAGCGATATGACTCATTTATTCTATAAATGGAACATATAAAGGATGGTTTTAATAAACTTGTGTAACATATATAACATAAATATTATACTTTAATTATAATATACATATTTATAATTTATTTTTCATTGTTTTAATACAATACAGAAATGAAAGTAGCATTCATGAGTACGTACGACCTACCATCTTCAGGAATGGTGCACTTAATTTCTAATATCCAAATATAATAGACTAATATAAATACATATATACTGAATATATGTGATAATTAAGTCATGTTTTAAATTCTTTATATGATTAAATCATGATCTAGTTAATATGAACAACAATTGAAAAGTCAAAAACATACTTGAGAAAACTAGGAAATTAACACTCAAAATAGTTACAATAATGAAAGAGTGTTAACAAACATTTAATAAATTATTATAATAAGTAAATATATAATATTATAAAAATTATTATGGTTATTATATTAGTTATTAACATATTTTAAACCATGATATAGGAGGATAAATACCACACAATAAAAGGAAGGTTAAGGTAAGATATTTTCTCTCAATTTACTTTCCAATGAGACTTATTTTTTTTATGCGCCAATTCACTTTTATTTAGTGTATATAATGCCCTTAGAAATGTTATATCATGAATATAATTATTATAATTATATTATATGTTTAATTTAATTCACTTGGAATTATTATTCAAATGTTTCAATGTGGTATGAGATACACTGGAATGATTAAATATTATTTCTCCTCAAGAACGTTTTAATGTCAACAATCCTTATTGTCACTTATCCTACTTTGATGTATTATTGATAAATCCATATTATTTATTGAATATGGATATTTTATAATATTAATTTTTTATTAAATATATGATTAATGATTTGTACATTAAATACATGTGCTGGGGACCGATTAAGGCAAGCCCTACGGGTTGGGGACCGATTAATACAAGCCCCTTGATGCATCAGTAGTCTCATGGGATGAATTAGTTGAACAAATAGATAATTTTAAACTATATATTAACTTTAAAGGTATCATTATCCTAGTAAACATCATGTATGATAATTAAGAATTTCATTTATTAAAATTTTTATTATTAATATTTATCCATGATATTTTGTATCAACATATCTATGGATGCATTTTATTTTTAGTTAGTTGATTAAATGACATGTTTTTTTATATTCTTACCTTTCTATATTGATATTTCCTTATCTAATTTTTTTAATGGAATTTTCTATCAGTTATTTATATTTCCAGGTTAATTTATTCCTATTGATTCATTACTTCTTCTGTTTTATTTACCCTTATTGAGAATTTGAGCTCACAATTATAATGTTTCTTCCCTCAGGTTATGAAGAAGAAATATTTTAATAAGCATTAAATGATATATTTTATTTATTTTTATTATGTGTAATGTTTGTATTTACTATTTCCCAATGTAATAAGATATTGCACCGGATTTGGGATTCTGGGTTCAGGGAGTTACAAAGGAGTTGTAAGGTTCAGGTCATGACTATGTGTACCATATAATCCAAAGACAAAGAAAGAGCTTCCGAGTGAAACACATAGCACAAACTTCTATATTCTCTTAGGGAGCACAAATACACATCAATATCTCTGAGAGAGCTATTGGTGGGGAAATATAAAAGAGATTATTGAATTAACATAAATGTGCTTGGTATGTCAGAAAGTGAAGGATAAAATTAAAAATTCTAAGGGGATTATGAAACCATTACCCATACCAACATGGAAATGAAAAAAATATTACCAAGGAATTTTTCACTGGACTTCTAAAGATATCCATAGGAAACAATGCTATATGGGTTTTTGTGGATCTTCTAACAAAGACAAATCACTTTATTGCATTTCTAGGGGACTTATCACAGGATAAACTTGAAAAAATGTATTTTAGATAACTGGTAAAGTTGTATGGAGTACCTCTATTAATTATATCCGATCAAGATATCATATTCAACTCCAAGTTTTGGAAAAGTATCCAACATGATCTAATCCCAGAGTTGAACTTCAGTACAACATATCATCCTCAAACTGATGGAAAATCTGAGAAGACTATTTAGACACTGGAAGACATGTTGAGAGAATGTTCTATGAAATTCAAAGGAGGGTGGGACCAACATCTAACTTTTCCAGAGTTCTCATATAACAACAGTTGCCAATCAAGCATCCAAATGGATCTATATGAATCCTTTTATGGGAAAAGATGTAGAACACCAACATTTTGGGATGACGCTAGTGAACACAAGCTATTATGACCTGAAATTGTTGAAGAAAAGGCAAAAAAGGTGAAAACCATTATGTATAACATCAAAGAAATGCAAAGTCAATAAAATATCTATATATAAAATCATCGATGGGACCTAGAGTTGGAGGTTGAAGACATGGTATTCCTCCACATATCTCCATAGAGGATAATCATGAGATTCAAGAAGAAAGGAATGAAAAGTACAAGGTACATAAACCCCTTAAATATTATTGATCATATTAGAGCTTTATAATATTGACTAGATCTTCAACCTACCATGTCTCAAGTAAATGATGTATTCCATTTATCTCTCTTAAAGAAGTATATACTAGATCTCTCACATATACTGAATCTAGAGGTGGTACAGTTGAAAAATGATCTCTCTTACAAGGAGAATCTAGTGAAGATATTAGACCATAGAGATAAATTTAAACACATCAATACTACTCAAATAGTCAAAGTACTATGGCAGGGACATCAGTACAAAGAGGTAACATGGGAACTAGAGGAAGTGATGAAGGAGAAATACCCTCACTTGTTTATGTTAAATGAAATTTCAAGGCTGAAATTTCAAAAGGGGGAAGAATGTAACGAACGAAACTTTTATAAATTGATCTTACCTTCTTATAATTATGTTATATATTATGAAAAACATACATATAATGAAGATACCAATAAAATCATCATTCTTATAAATGAAGAAATAAATAAGTAATATTTAAAGAAATTAATCAACATATCCTGATGGAATAACAACCTGAACCTTGGAATAACAACATGACCATTTGGAATAATAATTAGGCCAATATAATAGTAACATCCTCTATGAAAGTTTAAATAAAATTTAGTCCTCTTATAAATGATAATATGATATTAGTGTATCATAGTGAAAGTAAATAAATGTTTTAAAAATGATAAATTAATTTTTTTTTATAAAACATAAATTTTTATTTACAAATTTAAAATTAATATAATTATTTAAAAGAAAATTTATTTTTATAAAATATATTCATAAATTAATATTTTGTATTATTATTATTATAAGATAATTTTATGAGACCTTAATTAATTTTTCAAAGTGTTATAAAATCCGTTATAATTTTAAAATCATTATTTTCCATGTAAATGATGATTTTAATTAAATATTAAATTCATCATATTTAGAAAATTATTTTCATAAAATAAAGTTCATTTTTTAATTCTACATATTGAAAAATGGTTAGGGTTAATTTTTGGTATTTTTCTAAAATAGTTGAATTTTTGGTGAATAATAAAATACCATAATTTATGGTATTTAACAAATACATGAATTTTTGAGTCATGTATAATGTATGGTTATTTAAAGAACCATATTATAGAAAAATAATTATCCATTCACTTTATTTATTCATGGGAATCAAAACTATTCATAGACTTGAGCCAAGATAATAAACTAATGAATAAAAAAACACCCCTCTCCTCCCCTATAAATACCATCCCTCACCACCTCTTCTACTCATACCTTCCAAGCCTTGAATCTTGTAAAATATATGTCCAAAACTATTACTAGTACCATACCACAAATACAATATCCTTTGGTCTCATCAAAATACTAAATCCAATTTCCTTAAGGAGGTTCTCATAGAGAAGAAGTTCAAGAGGTAAAATCATATTCTGTTTTATTTTAATCTCATTAATGTTATTTTATCTTCTTATTCTATCCTAAACACACATAATAAAAGTGGAATGATTACTATGGTATCTTATATTGACTTTAATTCCATTTTATTAATGGAATAATCCATTATCAAACCTCTTCTTCTCTTCCTTTTATTCTAAAAATGAAAACATTGTTCGTGAGGTGTTGAGTTATCGCCATCAAGGATGATAAATTTTCCTTTTACTTTACAACCTTCATCTCTAGTCATAAAACCAATATAATGTTTGATTTTTTTTAAAATTATGTTTTATCCTTTTTTAGGTTTTGAACTAATATATATACATAATATTATATAATAAAAGAAAATGAGTTCGTTGTGCTTAAAAACTGCCAAAATTAATCTAAATTATTTTCATTAACATTTTATCTAATGAATCATCATAGTATCTTGAAAAAATCATACAAAAGAAAAATTAAACTTATGTGAGTTCATTAATAATATATATTTTCAATTCTGGATAATTATCTCCATTTCATAGGATCATCCATACATGTATACAAGTGATTTGATCAGGAAAACCAAGAAAACAAACACTTCCGAACAATGAAATTTAACACTATAACTCATAAAAATGGCCATAAATGAACTTAATAAAATTAAAATGAATAAAATACATGTATAATAGGTTCTTAATTTATTAATTAATTAATATAATTTGATTATCCATGATATTAAAGTTAATAAAGCATTTAGACATTTGGTATGGGGAATCTCTATCCCAATTTCATTTTTTGGGTTTTTCCTCTTTTGTACCAAATTTCAGTACATAGGTTATTTTAATATTCCAAAAATATAATTTCATTTTACATACCTTTTAATTTCAAGGATATACACACTTGCAATATTATTTTATGATAAATACAAATATTTTTCCAAAATAACTCTTCTTTCTAAAAACACATGTTTTACATTTATTGAGATTGTTTCTTCTTCACTAAAGATTTATGATTATTCTACCAAGTATGTTATTCCATTTTTATTTTTTGAACCACAAGGTTTATTCATGAATGTATTTTTTTTCGAAATTAAAATTAAATCCATTTACATTCCATGGGTTATTTTATGTTTAAGATTGATATACATTCTATGTGGCACGCATTATTATGTAAATGTTTTGATGTGACGGGTGTGCCCAAAATTATATAGCTCTTCAATTCATTGGGTAATGTGATGTATCTCATGAGATAATGTAAAATATTTTTTAACATGATACTATATTTTTTCTTAATAATTATGTTATGATTATGCACATATGTAATGTGTGGACATGATGCTACATTTTTTCACAAATATGTGTTGTATTTAACCACTAAGACATGGTGTTTCATTTTTATGAATTCCCAGATTCCATGACTTTATATAATTCGTACTCTAATGATTATGATGATGATACTATTTTTATTTTACGATGATGAAAATTATGCTCACCCCATGTAATATTGATTCATCTAATTATTTATCCTTTTACTGGAGTTTTAGAGCACCCCTTTCTTTTATGTATATCCTCATGTGATTTTTTTGTACTAAAGAGAAAACGAGGGCTACTAAGAAGCTAAATAATAAGGGATTAAATTAATTTTTATGCTTTATTAAATAAAATTCATGTATGGTACTAATTTTACCAATATACTAAATATTTTTTATCCTGTTGTGTAACACTTTTATGTTGTGTACCATTAAATTTAAGTAATAATCATGTAAGAAAAGTTGGGTCGCAAGGGGGGGGTGTAAATAAGTGTGTTACTTTTTCTACAAACATAAATAGTTCTTCATTTTACAATGGAACAAAATTTTTGAACCAATAAATATCAATTACATGACTATAACATCAAAATATAAAAAAAATGCATGAACATAATGATTTTACTTGTTTAACTGAAAAGGTATAATCTATGGTTCATACACTGAAAATGTTTTTAAGTATCAAGGAAATCACCATGAACTATATATGATCACAATTTTTAATTTATTTATCCATCCAAACCATAGTTTAATTCCCCTATCATTCTATCTAATCACTACTTTCAAGAAGAGTATGGAAGAATAAATTAAAAACATCCCAATATCAATGGATATCAATAAAATAATTAAACACAAATAATAAAGAGTGTTATTAATTATATGCTAGATTCCTTTGATAATGTTTAGTTCATTAATAATGTACAAAAAATTAAGAACTATTCATTGTGTTTTTAATATTTATACCAATGTTATCTATCCCCATCAAATTCATACTCTCATAAATACTATTAAATATTCCTCCAAAAAAATATTTAATTTTTATTTTCATATTTATCTTTAATCTAATGTCACATATAAGACCATGATTGGATCTTAAATTCATCCATTATAAAAAAATCACCAATTAAATACGTATATTATCCATTATTCTAATCACGAAAAATATTTAAAATTTCAAAATCTTCATTCACAATGGAATACTCACACACCACCATGGAATGGACTGAACCAAAATTATACCCTTATCCTAAAAATAAAATATTTAAATTAAAAATTACTATATTATAAAACCATTTCCTCCATAAATATTTATATATCTTAAACACACCATGACATGGTGTTTATCTAAATAAATCTTGGTATTTTCATCCTCAACTCTAGAATATATTTTTCTAAAAAACTTGCTCGATATCCACCAAAATGGATTATTACTCATATTCTAAAAATTAACAATTAAAATGCCCATTTCAAACCATTAATATAGTTTTAAGAACAAATTTATAACATACATTATCTTGATACATTTACCATGTCAACATGGACAAAACTTGCCTCTTATTTTTTAGTATACACTAAAAATTACGAAAACCATGGTATGTAAAAAAATTCAGTTGAACTTGAAAACCCAATTTTATATTACACCATAATCAAAACCATTTTTATTTTTGAGATCCCAACGGAATTGAAGTATTTACCTAAATTAATTCCCAATCAATGATCACCAAAATTCCTCAAATAGTTATTTTTTACACCTTGATGTAGTCTAACCTTATTACAACATGCTCTACTATCCTTTAAACAAAAAATTCTTCCAACCATCCTAAGTCTTATACATTCTTCTCTAAAAATTATTATAATTAAAATATTACTTCTTAAACTCAACTACCAACCATGGATTGATAATGATCAAAAAATATGATGAACATGAAATAATAAACAACTCATAAGACCAATATTATTCTATGTAATATTATATGTCCAACATAATTAACCTTAGTTCCAATATACCCAATAATAATTACCTTATTTTGAAGTGATGGTAAATTCACATCATATATAGTTCACATATATCCATCTAAGTATACTTCTCCTTGAGGAAATCAAACCCTTTTTTTATTTTTTCTAACTAAATAACCTTGGATATTATTGATAACACATGCAACCCATATAAGGACATCGTATCCCTATTCAAGAGAATATTCATTGAAAGATACTAAATTAATATAATTAATTCATTTTAATCAATTATTTGTAACAATGATTTAAAAAATCTATAAATATTTTATTTTCATGTGGATTAAATTACATTTGATGTAATTAATACTATATTTTTGTAATCCATACAGAGAAAATTTACATTTTTTTAAAATAAAAAAAATATTTTTCTGAGATTATGCTAAATGGATGATCTATCATTACTCCCACAATCTATAGATATTTCCTGTACATGGGAAATAAATGAGTACGTATAGTTATATAAATTGACATAAATTGTTTTAAATAAATATTTTTTCATTAATTAACCATGAAGGAGGGAACACATAAAAATTGGATCCTCTCTAGGATAGATTAACATGAAATAATGTTACAAATTAATGGTTGAGTAATTATACATTTTAGTTGGTATAATTTTTTAATTAAACCAATAATTTACATGAGACATTTGAAGATAGTTGACGATTCAAATTCTCAATTGTCCCTACTTCAACTAATATAAATTTTTTTTTACCCACTATGGGGTACACTCAATGATCATTTTGGATGTTCTTAATCCTGTATTCCACCACTATGTTCCATGCCCTAGAAATTGGAAATTGAAATTCATGTAGATTTATTTTTTCTACTTGATGGTCCAATTGGACTTGGAGTAATGATTCATATTTTTTTAGTTGTTTGGTGACTTTATTCAAGAATCTCTTTTGATTTTTTATAATTTATCACACATGGGGATCTAGTTTTAGGTCTTCTAAATGCTTCTAGATAATAAATGTTTCCTAGATAACTATTTATAATGATGGATAGTCAAAACCACCCACCCATAAACCAATTAACATATAATGGAGATGGATTTATTTTTTACTTCTATCGTCCAATGGTGTCTCAAGGATCATTATATTTATATATATATATATATTATTTCATACACCTTCCTTAAAAAAATTTTAGTTATGGGTCTATGAATTTTTTTTCTTCATTTTCTAGTATTGATATATATAACGGAATGAGGATACTACAAGATAAAACCTCCAAAGACATAGATGTTGATGCAGTTAGAACCATATATAGTGTACTTACATTAGGTAAAGAAGACTCTAAGGGGCCATTCTCAATCTAGTTTGATAATTATTATAAAGAATAATATTTTATAGTGATGTTTTAGGGACTTCAACTTGTCAGGGGGATCTAAACTTCAAGCCTTATACATGAATAAGATAATATAATTCAATTCCTTACTCTAATTACCATTTTTATCTTTCAACATAAATATTTAAATCCTTTTATTGAATAGTATATGAGTTTGTTTCAGTTAGATAATCATCCTAACTTATTTTTTCCACCATTCAATGTGAATAAATCTCACCCCAGTATTAATGTTTACTAAAAAATTATCATCTTTGAACATTTAGTTAACCATATATCTTCCCCTGGATTCTTGTGTGAAATTTAGACTATTTATTTAATTAACCATTCTTTTAAATATATTATTGGGGTAATAATAACACCATATTTAGGATCACTCCATCAAAAAACAAATTCTATTAGCAATATATTGAAGTGTAATTTGGGAATTAGTATCTTAGTGTGTCAATATTTTCTAAAATTGTCACACAAAAATTTTATGTTTCCTATGAAATATTACTTAGTAAGTTAATGGATTTATTCATTAAATACACTTGAATTGATACTAAAATTTATATAGTTTATATGGTTCACAAATATTAATCCCATCAACTCAAGCTATATGTATCCCACCATGAAATGAGATTATAAAAGAACGTTATTTATTTATGATAATAGTATTATTTACTATCTCCCTAGTGGGCGTTTCATATAGAACAAATAAAAATAAATAATATCATCCCATGAAGTTGGATAATTTGTTGATATCCATGTACACTAGTCACACCATCTCAATATACAAAAAAACTGGCCTAAATATATATGAAGGGATTTATGTAGGGTTATAAAATTCATAACTACTCAGATGTTTTATATTTTAATGATAGTATAAAGTGCTTAATTAATTATGTACAGGGATAACCAAATTTAAAAACTTATAAAACTTTAAAAATTTCTACTAAATTATTAAAATATAGTACATAGCAAGTTTTAGGTCAATCCCAAGAGATGGTGAAAATAGTTTATAATAAATTAAAAACGATTTATTGAGTTGTTTTGAATAAGAGAGAATGAGTTGGTTTTGGATGTAATTTGGAATGAAAAGTGAGAAAGTATAATCGAGCTTTGGAAAATGAAGTTGGAAGGAATGTCAGTTTTTTTAGATTTAGGGTTTGGATAAAATTGGATTTAAAAATTAATTTGATTATTTATTATTAGTTTCAGAGTCGTGATAAGGAAGATCCGATGAGTAGGGTATCCCCTCCTTAATATGAAAATACCCAATTTTCCTTTATTTTATATTTTAGAGTTTTAATGCACTAAGTTTATCATGATACCATATATAAACATAATTGCCCTATAATATTCAATGATCAGGAATTTTTTTAGGTTTATTAGTTTTCCAATTAAAATAGTTATTTTTTGATTCATCAATAAATGGTAATTATTAAAAAAAATAGATTTAAAATTTTATTCAATATTTCGACAAACCTAACACATGAACATAATAAGGAAATACAGTCCTAAAACACCTCCCTTATTTGGATACATTAACCTATAACAAGGATATAATTACTCCCTCATTCTAGTAATGAGTTAGTAAGAGGGAAGGAATAAAAAAATGATAAAAAATAGAGAGAAAGACTGGTGATGACATTACACATCAAAACCACATGAACCAATCTTTGGTATATGGATCAATCACTGGTAGTTTTTCAAAAAAATATTTATTTATAGATCTTTAGGTTGCTATAGTTTGATAAAACTCACTATTAGTGCATCCATAAATGGGTTATAAAGGTATCTTGATTCTTTATTTCCCATCGCAGGTCATAAATGTGAGTCTCACATCGAAATCCCCATCAAAAGGATCAATATAAGAAGGCATCTACAATTTTATGACATGAATAGTGTTTTTATGAAAAAATACTTTGTGTCCTAGATCCCTGTAAGTGAGTTTTTGGTGTCAAAATAAGTCTTGAAAACTTTGGTGTTCTCCATGGCGTGATGCATATATGTCACACTATGACTGTAACATCACGTTATGTTTTTAGGTACATTTAATGTTTTTTAAGTACCTTTATTTTGGATTAGTGACGAATGAGATAGTTGGGATAACTTTAAATGATGTTTTGAGGAAAAGGGGAGGTCGCACGGGCGGCGCACGAGTTGTCTAAACCGTGCAGCCAAACCGTGTGTAGTTGGTCTTGGAGGCAGTAGATTTCACATGGGCGGTGCACGATTTGTCTAACCGTGCAACCAAACTGTGCATGGAGTGTCTGCCGAGGCAGTGGCTAATGCACGGTTAGCGCACGGTTTGTCTAACCGTGTGGGAAAACCGTGCGACCACTTAAATGAGATCTTATAAAAGTGAATCTCACTCATTTTTGCCTCTAAGTGCCTCGTTTCTCCTCCTATGTGGCCCTAACTCGGAACTTTGCTTCTCCTAAGGTCATAGAAGGTTATCCCATCATTTCAAAGGCAATCTAGAGGCTTATCTTGGTGAATCGATGCCGTATTCTTGAGGTATGTGATCATTGTTCATTGTTCTTGATCGGTTTCTTAGATCTACTTAGACCTACTTCTAATCTTTTCTCGGTTTCTTAGATCTACACCTGTTATGTGTAGATATAAGTGTGTGGATGCCAAATATGATGATATTTGGTCTTGATCTTTCTAGGAGAAGATATCTAAGGAAGGTTCTTAAAGAAGCAACCCGGTTTTCTTAAGCGTTCTTCGACCGTTTTGGTTTTCATCAAAACCATTGAGGTAGGTTGTTCCGTTCCGACTTGAGAAATTGATTATCATTTTGTTTGCTTGGTTTATTTCAATTTTTGATTTAAATACAATTTCTAAAATTTTCTTTCAATTAAATTGATAAAAACTTTATTTTAATGAATCAATATATTTGAAATGGTTTTGGCATAGTAATTTGGAAAAACCCAATTTCATTGAATTGGGTTTGTTTATGGAAATTGGCCAATTTAAATTGTTTAATTTAAATTATGGATTTGATGTAAATTATTTCAATTAAAATTTTGAATTTAATTGTGGTAATATATTGTGTAATGATGGAATTGGTTTTTAATGGATTTTAAACTAGTTATAATGGCTTAAAATTATTTGATAGAAACCCAGTGGTTTTTTCTTGTGAAAAATGCATGTTTTTGAATAAAACCTATTTGGTTTTAAATAAAAAGAAATTTGCACTTTTGAAATGGAATATTGGGATTGATCGTATTTTTAAGCATTCTTAAAATAGTTCTCCCATCATTTAAGAGCTGATGCAAGCCTTAGGTAGTTAATGAGTTATTTGGATACACTCTACGCTACGACAACGTTCAAAAACATACTTGCGGTGGGTCACATCCCCCAATGGGTTGGTGAAGAGTCTCCTTTGGCCAGTGTCATAGGGTCGTTTGTATACACATTTTTCTAAGTTCAAATAGAGAGTGAGGAATCCTATAACTGGTTAATACTATCGTACCTTTTGGCAGATGACCATGTTGCTTGCTTGTTTATTTATATTTGATATATAAATGTATGCCAATTAATTTGAACTGATTTACATGCCTGCTGAATTTATATAAACTATTTTATATAAATGTTTTATTTAATGAATTATTTTAGAAATATTCCTTCATTTGTAAAATCATTAATTAAAATATTTATTTCCATCATTTGAAAATGTATAGCATGTTTTGTTAAAATATGATTTTGAATTGCCAAACCAGTTTATTTAAAAATTGAAAGCATTTATTTGGATAATCTATGTTTGGAATATGTTGAAGAATCTTTGGTGTATCCTACTAGGCTTAGGCTCACACCCTACTTTTTCCTTTGGGTGTTTATAGACTTTCTTCTTCCTGGTTCGAGCAAATGGAAGGGATCTCTTAGAGGTGGATCCAGCTGTTTAACTTTGGTCTTAGGGAGTTGTGTGCTTAGGGACCATGGGGCTGTTTTCCCAATTTTTGTACTTGGGTTATAGTACTTTGGTCTTTTTATGCCTCTTTGTATTCTGGTACATTACTCCTAGTGGAGTTTCTTTTCTTTATGCATACTATCTTTCTTCTTTTCTTTCTCTGTGTCGGTGGAAAAATCATTCCCACTTTCATGTTATGTGATGCGAGGTGTTAGTTTCCAACCCATGGGGATCAGGAATTCCCTTCGGGCTATGTCAGGGCCGGCTCAGTTATTGGGTTACCAGGTTACCCGGGCTGGTTCGTGATAAAATGGTATCAGAGGAAGTTTCGGCATCTTTCCTTGATGACAATATGCATTTGAGTATTCTTGTTGGGACTTAGGAGGTAGTTGTGATTGAGAGCCTGAACAGCTCTCACCACAATGAACCTTAAGTCACTAGGGTTGGTTAGGGAAATAAGACATGTGGATTAGTTCTGGAATTTTCCCTATTTTTATTTGGATAGAGTGGAATCCAAATCATGTTATCCATGCTATTAAGAATAGTTTTCCTTGCTACTCTATTTGAGTTCTAATCTAATGTATTTTTTATGTTGTGTAGCATCATGCCTCCAAGAAGACGTGAGAATCAGATCCAAAAAGAGGCTGCTGCTGAATCTCAGCAAGTGAGTCCTATTGTGGTTCTTAGTCTGGTTGAGGTGATTGTTCGCACTGTCCAAGATCTAGGACATGCACCACCTCCAGTTCCTGTTCAGGCTCCAGCTATAGATCCTCATAGTGATATTCTCCGAAATCATTATCAAGAGTTCCTACGCCAGAAACCACCAGTTTTAAAAGGATCCACTGACCCTCAACATGATGAGGAATGGTTGACTAAGATTGAACATTTATTTGGGTTCTTTGAGACATCTGATTTGATCAAGGTGAAGTGTTATAGCTTCGTGCTGGAGGGACCAAGTAGGAGATGGTGGGACATGATGGTGACGGCTGGGAAACATGAGGGTTTGGAGTGGAAAGACATTAGGGTTATTTTCACTAACCAGTTTAATACAGAATCAATGGTGTTGTCCAAGGATGTGGAGCTTTTCAAGCATGAGAAGGCCAAAAAAATCCGTGTCTGAGTACTCAAATCGATTTCCTAAGTTGGTATAGTTTTCTCCTGAGATTGTATCTAATGAGAAGAAGAAGGCTCAACGATTCATGTAGGGAATTCGATTAGATATCTATTCTCAGGGTTTCTTACAAAAGCTACCCACTTATGCTGATGTGCTAGATAGGGTGATGATGGTTGAGATGGACCAGGTAGGAAAGTCAGGGTTGAAGGAAGTTCCTTTTCCTCATAGTGGCAGTGTTGGTTCCTTTAAAGGAAAATGGAAGCGCGATGTTTCTCTTGGTATTTACTAACAACAAAGTCATTTCAGACCTCCGGTTGCACCAGGAGGGGCTTCATGGAGTTGATATCAGTGTCGAAAGATAGGACAGTCTAAGAGGGTTTTCACGAAGACACCCAAGAACTGTAGCTACTACAGACGTTTAAGGAACTTACAGAGATTCTTACATCACTTCTCTACTCCACGCAGTGGAACATGATCATTAGTACCTCCAGAAACTATGAGGTAATCAAATGCTTCACATATAAAAGGGTTCCAGCCACAGGAATCTGGAACTAAGCTTCTTCACGTAGTAGAAGAGTCGCTAAAGGTAGTTGATACAGACCCTACAACTGTGAGAGGCACCATTACTATAGATTCATCTTTAGTGACTTCTCTTTTTGGTACTGGTGCATCTCACTCATTTATTTCAACCATATTTTTAATCTCCTTAATCTACCTACTGATATTTTATCTTCTGCGATGGATATTACTACACCCCTTGGTACAATGAGAGAGAAGGGTCTCTGTAGTCCTTCTTGTGCCCTCTCTCTATCAGATGTTGATCTTTCTTGTAGTTTTTTGGTTTCAACATGAAATATTTTGACATCATATTTAGGATGGATCAGCTCATTTCCAATAAATCCTGAATCGATTGTTATCTTCGATGGTTCTACCCTACTACACCTAGTGGTGTGCCTCTTGTTTTTCAAGGAGAATAGGACCCAAGGTCAAGCAGAGCCGGACCCTCTTATCCAGAGTTGGGGAAAGTTATATCAGTGTTTTCTTTTGATCTAGAGAGAGATTCAATGTGTGGTGATCTTCCTTCAGCCATCGTTGAGTTTCCCGATGTGTTTCCTTCTGACTTCTCTAGTTTTCCACCAGTAAGGGAGGTTGATTTTTTCTATTGACTTAATGCCTGGTACTCAACTGGTTTTTATTACCTCTTACCGAATGGCTCCAGTATAACTAAAATAACTGAAGTCTCAATTAGACAATCTTCATGAGAAAGGTTTTATACGCCAGAGTGTGTCACCTTGGGCAACACCAGTTCTCTTAGCCAAGAAGACTAATGGTTATCTTCGCTTATGTGTTGATTATCGAAAGATCAATCGAGTTATGATAAAGAAAAAATATCAATTACCATGAATTGATGGCTTGTTTGATCAATTGAAAGGGGAAAAGTGGTTTTCAAAAATTTATCTTCGATCTGGTTACCATCTGTTGCAGATAAAAGAATCTGACATTCATAAGACCGCTTTTCGGAGTAGGTATGGACATTATGATTACCTTGTTATGCCATTTGACCTAACAAATGATCATGCAGTTTTCATGGATTTGATAAAAAAGGTTTTCCATGAGTATCTAGATACTTTTGTGGAAGTTTTTCTGGATGACATTGTTGTCTACTCCATGTCTGAGGAGGATCATGTGAATCATCTGAGAACAGTTCTGAGTCTTCTAAAGAATCACCAACTTTATTCCAAGTGTTCAAAGTGCAATTTTTGGATTCGAGAAGTGAAATTATTGGAACATGTAATGTGAGAATAAGGAATATCAGTTGATCCTGAGAAGGTGAAGGATGTTTGACTTGAGAATAACCACGAAATGTTTTCGAGATTTGGAGCTTCTTGGGATTAGCAGGATATTATCGCCGATTTGTTAAAGACTTCTCAAAGATAGATTCTCCAATGACCGGTCTGACTCAAACGAGAGTGAAGTTTTCATGGAATGATAAATGTTAAAGTTCTTTTGTTGAGATAAAGAGTCTTTTGACTACTATGCCAATGTTAACTCTTCCTGAGACTGGGATAGGTTACATGGTCATCTATGCTGAATTGGGTTTAGGTTTGGGATGTGTCCTTATTCAAGGTAATCATGTTGTTGCTTATGGATCTCATCTGCTTAAGCCTCATGAAAAGAACTATCCTACCCATGACCTTGAACATGCAGCTGTAATGCACATACATAAGTGTTGGAGACATTACCATTATAGATAAAGGTTTACTGTGTATTCTTACCATAAGAGCTTGAGTTATATCTTCTCTCAAAAAGATTTGAATCTCCGCCAAAGGCGTTGGGGGAGTACCTGCAATCTTTCGACTTTGAAATTGCCTATACCACAAGGAAAGAGAATGTAGTTGCAGATTCATTAAGTAGGAAACTTCCATCACAGGCTGTGGAGGAATCTTCAGAAGAGTGGAGTTTGATGGCTCTTTTTGCTCAGTTGTGTATTGCAGTTCAGTGGAAGGGGAATGAAGTTTCTTTAGCCAGTGTCCATTTGACATCTGATCTTCTCTAGTTAATTATTCCGGAACAAAAAATGGATGATGGATTCCATAGTATTAGGGACTCTCTTTATGGTGGGGAGACCAACACCCAGTGGTCGTTCTCTAAAGAGGTTGTTCTGTGTTATCGAAACCATTACATTGTGCCGTTATTGGAAAGGAAGGATGTGATTGGGGATTTCCATAACTCTCAGTGGGATGTACACCCAGGAACCACGAAGATGTTCTATGACATGCAGTGATAGTTCTGGTGGCAATGTATGAAATGAGACATTGTTGAGTTTGTATCTCGTTTCTATACGTGCCAGCAGGTGAAAGCCGAGCACCATAAACCTTCGAGTTTGCTTCAACCACTTACAGTACCTACGTGGAAGTGGGATGAAATCTCTTTGGACTTTGTGGTTGGGTTACCTTAAACCGAGAGGAAGAAGAACGTGATATGGGTTGTGATCGACAGGCTGACCAAGCCAGCCCACTTTATATCTATTCTAGATACAACCAAAGTTGTGGAGTTGGGAAATATATATTTGAATGAAATTGTTCATTTTCACATAGTTATGTCTGCTATATTCTCTGATAGGGATCCTTGGTTTACTTATCGCTTTTGGAGAGGCCTACAAGAGGCACTGGGATCTCAGGTCTATTTGAGCACGACCGACCATCCACAGTGAAATGGCCAGACAGATAGAGCTATTTAGATCCTTGAGGATATGCTCCGCGCATGTGTTCTCGACTTTGGTGGGTTTTGGGATGATTATCTAGGACTAGTTGAGTTTTCTTATAACAATAGTTATCACCCTATGATCAAAATGGCTCCTTTTGAGTCATTGTATGGCCAACCTTGTAATCCTCCTTTATATGGGTCAGAGATTAGTGAAAGTTCCTTGGTATGACCGACTTTGGTCCAAGAGACGACAGCTAAGATCCAGTTGATTCGTCAGAGAATGTTGATAGCACAGAGTCAATAAAAGTCTTATGTGATAATCACTATAGACCTTTAGAGTTATCAGTTGGTGAATAGGTTTTCTTAAAAGTTTCACCCCGATTAAGTCATCGACGGCATGGGAGGTAAGGGAAGATTGCCCCTCGTTTTGTGGGACCTTTTGAGGTTATTGGTCATATAGGGAAAGTTACTTACTATCTAGATCTACCACCACAACTGACATCGATACCTAACGTGTCCCATGTATTGCAGTTGTGAAAGTATCTCTCTGATCTATCTCATGTTTTGAGCTGGAGTTATATTGTGATTGATCCAGATTTATCTGTGACTGAACGACCGGTTAGGGTTGTCGATTTTGAGACCAAGGTAATTTGTGGGAGAACGATACCTCTGGTCTGTGTACTATGGAATCATTATTCTGATTCTCATGAGACGTTGTATAGAGAGGAACTAATAAGAGAGTAGTGGACTCATTTTTTTGACATGGAGGTTTCTTTATAGGCTTTCTTGGGACATAAAGATCTTATGGTGGGGAGGTTGTAACATGACGTTATGTTTTCAGTCACTTTTGATATTTTTAAGTACCTCTGTTTGGAGAAGTGACTAATGGGATAGTTGAGAGAACTTTAAATGATGTTTTGAGGCAAAGGGGAGGTCGTACGGGTTTTCTAAACTATACGTCCAAACCGTGCGTAATTGGTCTTAGAGGTAGTAGCTTCCGTACGGGCGGCGCACGATTTGTCTAACCGTGCGGCCAAACTGTGGATGGAGTGTCTGCCGAGGTAGTGGCAAATTCATAGTTAGCGCACAGTTTGTTTAACCGTACATGCAAACCGTGTGTCCACTTAAATGAGATCATATACAAGTGGATCTCACTCGTTTTTGCCTCTAAGTGCCTCGTTTTTTCTCCTAAGCGGCCCTAACTCTGGAGTTTGCTTCTCCCAAGGTCAGAGAAGGTTCTACCCTCATTCTAGAGGTGATCCAAAGGCTTCTCTTAGTGAATTGAAGCCCGATTCTTGAGGTATGGGATCATTCTTCATCGTTCTTGATCGGTTTCTTAGATCTACTTAGATCTACTTCTCCGTTTTCTAAGTTTCATAGATCTACACCCATTATGGGTATATCTAAGTGGGTGGATTCCAAATATGATGAGATTTGGTCTTGATATTGCTAGGAGAAGATATATAAGGCGGGTTCTTGAAGAATCAACCCAGTTTTGTTGAGCATTCTTTGACCGTGGTGGTTTTCGTCAAAACCTTTCAGGTAGGTGGTTCCGTCTCGACTTGACAAATTGATTATCATTGTGTTTTCTTGATTTATTTCAATTGTTGATTTAAATTCAATTTCTCAAATTTTATTTCAATGAAATTGATAAAAACTCTATTCTAGTGAATCAAGATATTTTAAATAGTTTTCGCATAGAAATTTGGAAAACTCCAATTTCATTGAATTGGGTGTGTTTATGGAAATTGGTAGATTTAAATTGTTTAATTTAAATTTTGATTTTTATGGAAATGATTTCAATTAAATTTTTGAATTTAATTGTGGTAATAAATTGTGCAATGATGGAATTGGTTTTGAATGGATTTCAAACTGGTGAAAATGGCTTAAAATTATTTGATAGAAACCCAGTGGTTTTCTCTTTTGAAAAAGGCATGTTTTTGAATAAAAACTATTTGGTTTTAAATGGAAAGAAATTGGAACTTTTGAAATTAAAGAATGGGATTGATCATATTTTTAAGCATTCTTAAAATATTTCACCCATCATGTAAGAGCACATGCATGCCTTAGGTAGTTATTGAGTTATTTGGATACACTCTACACTACGACAATGTTCTAAAACATACTTGAGGCGGGTCACATTCCTGACAGGTTGGTGACGAGTCTCCTTTGGCCAGTGCTATAGGGATGAGTGTATACACATTTTACTGAGTTCACATAGAGAGTGCGGAATCCTATAACTAGTTAATACTATCGTACCTTTAGGAAGATGACCATGTTTCCCGCTTGTTTATTTATATTTGAGATATAAATGTATTCCAATTCTTTTGAACTGCTTTACATGCCTTCTGAATTTATATAAACTATTTTATATAAATGTTTTATTTAAGCCATTTTTTTAGAAATACTCCATCATTTGTAAAATCTTTACTTAAAATATCTATTTCCATCACTTGAAAATGTATAGCATGTTTTATTTAAATATGATTTTGAATTTCCAAAACTTTTTATTTGAAAATTGAAATATTTTCTTTGGATAATCTATGTTTGGAATCTATTGCAGAATATTTGGTGGTATCCTACTAGGCTTAGGCTCACACCCTAATTTTTCCTTTGGGTGTTTGTAGACTTTCTTCTTCTAGGTTCGAGCAAAGGGAAGGGATCTCTTGGAGGTGGATCCAAGTTTTGATCTTTGGTCTTGGGGAGTCGTGTCCTTAGAAACCTTGGGATTGTTTTCCCATTTTTAGTACTTGGGTAATAGTACTTTGGGATTTTTATGCCTCTTTGTATTCTGGTACATTACTTCCGGTGGAGTATCTTTTTGTTATACATACTGTCTTGTTTCTTTTCTTCTGCTTTGTTGGATGCAATATCATTCCCACTTGCGTGTTATGTGATTCCAGGTGCTAGTCACCGAACTGTGGGGATCAAGAACACCGTTCCGGATTTTTTAGGGCCTTCTCGTTTATCGGTTTACCAGGGTACCCGGGCTGGTTCGGGACAATGACACATCCTATTATTCTCCTGACTTTTTTTCTCTTCCTTACTTGGTTTTACTCCTTTCCCCTGACATTATTACATCATAAATAGTACATTTATGATGTAAATGGTTCTTTTCAATCCCAAGGACATCTATTTGACCTTGAATCTTCAGTTTTGACCCCTTGGAAGCTCTTATAATCATCCTTTGTCATGGAAATCCTTCCTTTGATGAAAATTATTAATATTTTGGATAATTTTTATAGTTTTCCACAAAATTTTTCATCCGTAAAAATATGAATAATTACATTAAATATAAGATAAATAATTTATAATTTAAATCATAAAAGTAATTAATTTTAATACTAGATAGTATACATGAAATTTTCATATTAAATCTGTCACACAATAATTCAAACTTATCCCCAATTATAGAATATCAACATACTGAAAAGGATGCTCACCCTACCATGATTTAAATTTAATTTCAATAAAATCAATTTATAAAATGGGGAATTAAAATTTTTGAGCATTACACAAGAAAATTCATCAATACCTCATTTTTCAAAGAAATAAGTCAATAAAGTATTCTACTTTTCTTCTTTTAAAATATTCAATCCCTTTAATTAATCCATTTTCTTATTTCAATTCATTATTAATATGAATTCCATTTTTAATTTACCTAAATTTAATTTTTATGTTCATCATTAAGGTAGATTTGTGAATAGAGTTATGTAGAGACGTAAAAAACATGTCACTTACCAAAGGGTTGTATAGAATCAAACATATATAATGCATAATTACATAGATTATAATTAATCATGATGACTTCCAGTAAGTTTCAAATGTCTCTGAGGCTTAAGGTTATATTGGAAATGATGTAAAAAAAAAGCTAAAAAATGCGGTTTGGCTCCAAAGAATAATGCAGGATATAAAAAGATATGCTCAATGAGAATCTCCCATTACATATTCTATCCCTGTCTTTCCCCAAAAAAGATCAATATTGGATCACCATAAAATAAATAATAATGAATGAATCATCCTATCTTGGCATTTTTTTGAAATTTTTTCTAAATAGAAATACCAAATCCACCACCTTACCACATACGATCAAAAGATCATCAATTTAGAAATAATTATTTTTGATCCCCATAAGACACAACCTATTTATTTATTTATTTATATTAATTTTTGAGAAAGTGTGGTGAATAATAAAACAAAATGAATAATACATGTCCTCTCCACAAATCATATGAAACCCCCAAAAAAGTATCATCACTATAATATATCTAGATCTACCATGGAAAATATTTCCCCCACCCTTATTATTTTTCATTTCATGCAATATACCATGAATAGGGTAGGAATGGATATTATAGGATTATAATGAATATCCTTTCATAAAAAAGATATTCATGGCTTCTATGAGCATAAAAGGTATTAATATTAGGTGGGTACTAGGATAAAGGGTTAATAAAAAATATACCCCAATCATATTAAATGTGGCTTTGTTCGTTCATATATTTGATAAGATTGTAAGAATGTTCTAGAGTAGAACATGCCTGAGTATCATAATAAATATACTATAAAAATAATGGGAAATATTGGTTCATAAAATGTATCAAGAATGAGATGAATGATTGGGAAAACTACTCATGGAATTGTATACCAATAATTAAATAAATTAATATATATATATAAAATTAATGGAAGGAGAAATATCAGAAAAACTTCATTTTGAAGAATCAATTGGTATCCCTAAATCATATTTTTTAAAATCATAAACCACATGTTTATCCCTAATAATTCTTACCCCCATATTTCCCATTCATATTAGTTGAAAATTAAATTAAAAAACATGAAAATAAAATGATCCTAAGTAGCTTAAGTATTCTAGTTAAATTAATTAAATAAATAATTAAAGAAAATAATGCAATCAAAAGTTCAAACTCAAAAATAATTAAATTTGGGAATATAATTAAAAAATATAGAATTGAAATGCTTACTACCCTTTTAATGATGCTTTAACATTGGCTGCATAGGTTCTACATGCACTATATTCACAATATGTATCATACCTAATACTATTTATCATGTTGCCTTCCAGTATCTTGATGGTATTGAAAAATAAAAACAAATAATTGAAAGTACATTCCATTGTTAATAAAATTTGAAAAATTTGGGGAAGAGTTAATGTTCCTAAAACTAAATAAATAAAAATACTAAAAAAATAAGGCTTTTTATTGAATGATTTTTTATTTAATATCATTTAGTTGTCCTTAACTATTTCTGGTTTAGATTTGGTGATAAATGATTCAAAGGATTTTACATGGTTAGGGTCTATAAATGGACTCAGATGTGACCTGCCCATATTGGTTGGCCTATTTAATTCTTTTGAAAACAACGTAACTCTTCCTACCAACAACACTTGATCAATTTCCATTTAACTCATCTAGTAGTTATTTTTAATCCATAAGAACTGAATAGGAGGTTGTGTACCATCCATATCTATTGAACATTTTGAAACATGGCGGAATTAGTTTCTTCTCAAATGTTAGTTATAAAATCATTCAAATTACCTTTTATATTTTTAGTATATTTACTTTTAATATCCTCTTTTACAACATCATATTACTCATGTAATTCTTTAACATCAATAATATCATAAATATCAGGTATTTTTTTCTCTACCATATCATCGTTATGTTGGGACCACTTTGTATATGAAGATTGTATTTGTTGTCAACAGTTGTCAATGCTGGTCAAAATGAAGAAGGATATGAAGAAGAACTCCAAAGTTAATGGAGATCGGTTGAAGTGAAGTTGCCTGGAGAATTGTTATGGAATCATAGCATTGGATTTCATAATTGAGAAATTCTCTTAGACGATAAATTCATACGATTGTTGAGCTAATCCTAAGTTCAAAGAACATGTGTCAATGGTGACACAATGTTTACAACAATGAAGAATGGAGAAGTATCATCCATTTGAGGATGATTGGAGCAGAATGGTGAATTATCATCTATCTAAGGATGGTTGATGAAGAATGAGGATTTGAAGAAGACAATGCAATGATTTATGATTGCATGTGAACCATGCAAGAGCTTTCTTGAAGAATAGAATCATATGATTTGCAGAATGATGGTTATGAAGAAGAGAAAATGTGGAAGGGCTTGACATTCTGAGGTAGACAGGCATTTCACATTGTATCTAAATCAGACGATGCTTTTCTGGTATGTATTTCACACAAATCATGAGTTAGGAAAACTTGTGATACAAGACTTATGAAGGAAAGGGGGAGAAATGATGATGCCAGTCAGATAATGTTTTGATTGGAAGGAATGATGCTGCTGGAAGATAGGAAATACTCAGTTCCCATTGCAACTCTGACGATGCTTAAGCTGATCTATCAAAGGATAAGTATCACGATAGTGGGATTCGTGATAAGAGCAGAAGAATGGTTATGGGAAGCAGTAAAGAGACAACATGACAAAGCAATAAACAATCTGGGGATGGCAGAAAAGCACAGTTTAAGGAATGGAGTGCGCGGAAATTTAGGCATGTTTCGCGCAAAAATAAAGTGGTGCGCGAAATATCTGCGGGATGTGCGAAATAGTTGCGGGTTGCGCGAAAAATCTGCGGGATGCGCGAAATATTGGCATGGTGCGCGAAATTGAGGAATGAAGTTTTCGCGCAAATGATGGTTAGAGATCAGAAGATCAAAAATTGGCAAAGGCATAAAATGCGTGAAATATTGGAGTAGTGCGCGAAATCTGATGTTGCAGGAAAGATTGGGTTTGCGCGCAATATGGAACGCGGTGCGGAATTTTGCGCGCAATTGGTGATTCATGCTTAGAAGGATAAAAAATGGAAAAGGCACGAGGTGCGCGAAATATTGAAGCATGGCGCGAAATATGAAGTTGCATAAAAGAGTTTTTACGCGCATGGAGGAGGTTTTACGCGTGGATTAGTGTTTTTCGCGCGGGTTCAAAAATGCCTATAAATATGAGGCTAACCCTTGTTAGTTGTTAATGCTCGACACATAGACAAATCCTGAGCTCTGACACGCGGAAAAATTGAAGTATAGAGTATTGCGCGAAAAGAAGAAGTGCTGCGCGAAAAAGGAACTGCTGCGCGAAATAGGAAGTTCTGCGCGAAAAGGAAGAGTTGCGCGAAAAAGGTTTTTCGCGCCAAAAGGTGTTTTTCCGCGCAAGGCTTGAATTTTATGCGCAAGTCGCCTAGAAGGGTGCACGAAAAATTTGAGGGTCCGCAGGCCTTCGATAGGTGCATTGCACTCTCGAAGCAGCTTTGTGAAGAAGAAAGAACTGTGAACCATTCGGTTTCACAAAGAGAAGTTGAACCGCACTCACACGACTGGTGTTTAACACTCTCGTTGTGCTTTGCGAAGTGAAGAAGAACTTGACGTGCAATTGAACTCATATCTGCACACAGGAAGAATTCAGTATACCAATACACTCAGGTGTTGGTATTGAGAAGAGAAGGAAGAGAAGAAGAAGAACAGAGTATGCCAAATTGAAGGCTGACAATTATTCAGGGCAGTTTAATTCAGATGATGATTTGTGAGTAGATCTTCAGTGTTTGAATAATCACATTGGTGTATGTGATTCTAGCTAAAGAAAGAAGGTGACTAGTGCAGTCAGTTGTTGCACTAAGAGGAAGAAGGAAGAAGAACTAGTGCAGTTTGTTTTTGCACTAGAGAAGAAGAGAAAGAAAGAAGAGAATTGCTTGCCTACTGCTTTGCAAGTAATCAAGTGAAGAGCACTACAATAGATCAAGAGCAGAACCAATCTTTTGAAGAAAGAAGAAGACTGTCTCGATAGGCAGTATAAAGAACCAGCTAGAGGCTGCAAGTTGGACTTGGCTTTCACCAGTCCAGGGAAGAGGATTGTTTCCCACCCCCCTCCAAAGTGTAGGGACTCACACTGGCTAGAGGATTGTTTTCCTAGCCACTCCATTGTAACATCATAAAACTTTATAGTGGAGAATCCATGCAGTGGTCATACCCATGCATGGCAAGGACGTAGCTACTCTTATTGAGTGGTGAACCTTGTAAAAATATCGTGTGCACATTTTTTACTGCTTTCTATTATTGCATGCGACAGGGAAAAGAGAATAAGAGAATCCAGATCCTAACAGGTCTAGAGGTACAGGGATAAAAAGTTGGAATTGGTTTAAAAAGTCCCCAACACTGATTCACCCCCCCTCTCAGTGTTTGGTATATCCCAAACTGGTCCTTTCACGTTATTTTTCAAGTCATAATTTTTAATCACCCGATGAATTTTGAAACTTGTTCATTAACTACTCTCATATAGTGTTCTAAGATTTTTACATCAATCAAGGATCTTCCAATATCAAAAAAAATCTTCCCAAAATGAGAGGTGTCTAATCCAATTTTATTTCCAACAACAAGAAATATACTAGGATGTATAATTTGTTGATTTTTATAAAAATATCTTCAATCATTCATTGTAGTAATTTAATTGTTGAGACTTATAATTGATGTGAATGTATCATGGGATTAAATCCCTCTAATACATGGCTTTTAAATGTGGTTTAAGACATGATATTAATGATTTTACCCAAATAAACTAAATATTTTCCAAATTTATTAACCCCAATAAATATAATGATAGAAAAAATACTTATATCTTCCTGCTTCTTTGGTAGGTTCTTTGATATAATAGATTGACACTCCCATGTGAGTGGTATGGTTCCAATTTCATATAGCTTATTTTATTAGTCACCAAATATTTCATATTTTTTTGTATGCCATCATGTTTGTAAGAGCCTATGAAAAACGAATATTAGTATTTATTTTTTTAAAATGTTCCAGAAATTTACCTTTTTGCATGTTGATCATCCCTAAGGATAGTCATTCTAGAGAAGGTACCCTTTGTTTTTACAATGGTGGTTCCACTTTTTTATCCTCAATAACTACTTGTTCCTTAATATTTTATAGTGCTATAACTCCATTTTCAACTAGTTGTTCTTTTTTTCTCTCGATTTATTCAGGTTAATCCTTGGTGAGTTTTCCACTTTATAGGGCAATGAATTTAAATCATCCCATGGGTTCTCTTCAAGGAATCCCATCAGCACTCCTTTAATTCTCTCTCTAAGTTACTTTGAAATTTTTTCTAATTAGAATTCAAGGATTTAAAGTTCCACCTTATGATCATTTGAGTGTTCCTTTATATCATTTACCAACACACATTGTTCTTTTGAGTATTCCATAAGTTATTTTATGGAAAATATATTGGTAGTTAATAAAGTATCCAAATATTTCTCTAGCATGTAAACTTGTATTTTTATCTATGGTCTTTTCTATGCTTGAAAACATAGTGATATATATTGATACTCTTAAACTTTTTGTTTCTGCAGCTTCCTAAACAAAACATTATTTTTATGGTTATAGTTATCATAATTAACTTCTTCTAAACATATACTCGGGGTTTTTTTTTCTGGCCCATCATCATGTCCATTTATTTATTTATAGATTCCATTTTTACCACCATATAACTGTTGTTGTTGATCACATTAATGAATTTTCATGGTGTAACTTCAGTTTTCCATTGGAATCTATTTATATCCATTTCATCTAGTATACTATAGCTTTCCTCTAATGATTTTTTCAAGAATGATCCTCTATATTCCACATCCAGAATTGATCTGTTTCCCTATAATAAATCTTTATGAAATGTTATTATTAGAAGTTAGTTATCTATACTATGATGTGGTAATTTCCTAATTAAATCTTGAAGCACTCCCATGCAATATAAAAATACTTATCCTTAAATTTTTTAAAGTTGAAATGTTTAACAAAATATTCATTGACTTAGAGGGTGGAACGAAGTGGGTGATAAAGTGTCTTTCCAGCTCATCCCATGTAGTAATCGAATGCACTAGAAATATCTGGATCCATATTTTTTTGTCTATATTACAAATAAATTTAGAATAGTGGAACCCTTATTGCATCATTTCGTACATTAGTGAATTGTCCGGTGTCTCAAAGCCCATTGAAACTCCCTATGTGTATGTTTATATATTTATGAGGGTGAAAAAAATGTACCTTTTTTGAAATATTCTTAATGATCACTGGTTTAATCTCTATGTTTATAGATGTGACTGGTTTTACGAGTATTATTGGATACATGAAAATGTTTAAAGGTCTTCTATAGTACATCAGTGATCGTAATCCATGATCTCTTTCTTGTATCCCAATAACTAAATGTTTCTCCACATCTACTATGGTCATGAGTATATTATTTATTAAAGACTTATTTATCTTAGGCCCAAACTCATGTGTTCCTTTACCTTTTAACTGGGGATGGCGATCATGCATTAATGATTTGTAATATTAAATTTCAATATAAATAATCGATATAACAAGTGAAATTAAATAAAGTAAATAAAATAAAATAAAATAAAATAATAAATTAAAAACCAAAAAACGAAATTTCATCTACCCTTGAAAATTATGCCAAAATTTGATATCCCAAAGGGAATTTTTAATTACTTATAGAGCTAACCAAACTTAAAAGATTATAAAACTCAAAAAATTACTAATAATAAATTAAAATATAGTACATAGTAAGTTCAAGGATTAACCTATGATATGGTGAACATAATTTTTAGTAAATTAAAAATTATTTATTGGTTTCTTTTTAAGAATAGATAGATGAAATAGGCTTTGAATGTAGTTTGGAAAGAAAAAGAGAGAAAATAACTTTGATCTTTTGGAAATTCAGTTGGAAGGTGTCCAAGGGTTTTGTAGATTTAGGGTTCAGTTGTAATTGGTTTTAGAAATTAATTTCATTGTTTATTTCTGGTGTCAAATTTAGGAGTAGGATGACTTTATGGTCATGGTATCCACTCCTTAGAATAAAAAACCATATTCCCCTTGGTATATTATTTTATAGTTTTAATTAATATGTTTATTTTGATACCATATTTCAACCTAATTTCCCTAGGCTATTCAACGATCATGAAATAATTTTGGGAAGTTAGTTACACAATTAAAATATTTATTTACAGATTCATCAATCAATGGTCATGATTAAAAAAATAAAGATATTGTAAATTTTAATCAACATTGTCGCAACCCTAATACACGAATATAATAAGAAAAATATAATCCAAAACAAATTTCCCCTTCTTCTACATTACCCCAGTACAAGGTGTGAATTTTATACTCATTATATTAGTTATGGAGTAAGTGGAAAAGATAAATAAAAAATAACGAATAAAATAAAACGTAGAGAAAGACTACTGAGGACCCTACACAACACAACTACTTACCCAAATCGTTGGACTCCGTATTTATAAATGTAAGAGGATAAAAAAATATATATTTATAGATTTTCTAGGTGCCTATGTTTTATTAAATTCTCCATTATTATATCCATAAATGAATTATAAAGGTCTCCATGGTCTTTATTGGCCATCTTGAGTCATAAATGTGAGTCACACAATGAAATTACTATCAAAATACTGGATCAGGGGAAGTCTGGGAACTTTAAAGGCATGAACAATGTTTTTACCCCAAAAGATTTCATATCCCAACTCTCTGCAAATGAGTTTTTTGTGTAAAAATACATCTTGAAAATTTTAGGGTGCATCACAACATGACACATATGTGTCATGCGATGAGACATCCTTTTCTTCTCTTGGGTGTGTTTTCTATTCCTGACATGGTTTTACACCTTGTACCATGACATTCTTACATTGTAAATAGTACATTTACAATGTAAATGATGCTTTTACTACACCAAAACCTTTGTTTCTCCCTGAATATTTAGTTATGACACCCTAGAAGCTCACATGATCATCTTTTATCATAAAAATTCACATTTTTATGGAAATAATTTTTGTTTTGGATCCTTTTTTTCAATTTCTATAAAATTTTGTATCCAACCAAATATAAAATATTATATTAAATATTCAAATTATAATTAATAATATAAATCGTAAAATAAATTCATTTTAATATGAAAATTTATGAATAAAATGTCCATATCACCTACTATACAAGATTTCTATTGGACTAAAGGTCTAATGTGGAGTTTCTCCCCATTGACTATGTCTTAATATTGGATAAGTTCCACTTAAAACAGCCATATAATTGTTTATTTTCTTCCAAAGTTTCAAGAATGTGACCATGATAAAATTACATTTTCTAACACATTTATAAACATTTATAGATTGTAGAAGCCTCCTGATTAGGTATATTGCAAATAAAATCCTAAATTGAAGTCACTATGCCATTTTAAACTTAACTTGGTATCCCCATTTCATATATTATCCATCTAAAATTCACTAATACCTGATTTTATATCTATAATAATCTTTGGACAGATAGGTATTTGATCTCTTTACCTCTATACTTAGACCATGGAACCATAAATTGATATTAAAACATTTTATAATTGTAAGGAATGCATGGGATTATAGATTCCTCCCTAGAAAATTCTCATTTTCCTATAATGGTTCTTTCTCCATGAATAGTGTTTACTTACTATCATCTCCTGTGCTACATGAGGAAAAAATCCATCATATATCCCAATAAGGATATAAATTACACCAATTTTGTATATTTCATAGAGATTAATTCTATTTTATCCATGAAATAAATGATATAGGTTTTTTCATAGAACACCATTGGATAATTAATCCTAGAATGAAGTCAGTGTGCTTGTAGAATAGAATTTGAGAATTTTAGGATAGATCATACAACCCAATAACTTTTATCTCTAATTCAAAAAGTATACAACATTAATAAACTAGATTAGTCCATGACCATTCCTCAATTAAATTTCCTTTGGAATAAAGACCTAATTATAGACTCCATCCCTTCATTTGATCCTTTTCCAAATAATGTAATATTATTGAATATTCAAAGCTGACTAGCTCATGTATTTGAATTTGGTTATTAATTTGATAAGGGAAATATTATCCAAGATAAAACTATATAAAAATTGTTCCACATAATTGGAATTTTTTTATCTATATGTGTAATTTTATTGACATCATATATACTAAGTCCCTATAAATGGAGTCTATTATATGGATGGTAGTTTGGGAGACATATCCCTAGAATGATTAAAATCAATTAATAAAATAGTGAAAAAATGTTCACTTAGTGGGACACTTTGTTTTAATATATTTATGTCCTTATATTTACACTATTATTAAGACCATAATATGAAGAAAATTAATCTATTTCATATAAAAATAAAATAAAACCAAAATTTATACCTTAAACATTTTAAAATAATGAATAAAGTTTTTCATGCAAGTGTAAAAATGTTAACTCCCACAAAATGAACATTGGGAGAATTGGAGGTAGAAATGCCCAAACCAAAAGTATCATTTTGTTAAAAAGAAAAAGGAAGTATCATAACTATAAGGGGATCATGTTCCTAGGTTATAAAGTCATATATCCCTCATAAAGAATCATGATCATGTATCCCCTGAGACATCATGTGATTCCATGATTACAAGTAGAGAGGTTTTTAAATGCCTTGGGTTACACACCAACTCCGATCCATGGGTGATCATGTGATCCCCCCTTGGAGTTATGTGATCAATGCCATGAAAATCAGGAAATGTGAAGGTTTTTACAGTTCGTGTGATCAATATATTGATCACATGACACCCTAGTGGACAATCAGGGGAAAAATTCCATTGGATTCATGTGAAAAATTCTAAAAATGTTATTATATTTATGCAATTAAGATTATAGAATTATTATAATTAAGGTATTATGTGCTTATTTGGATCAATTTATTGATCATGTTAAAGCCCCTTGACATGGAATATTGATCACATGAAATTCCTTGGACATGTTTGCCCGATCATGAGAAATCACTTGGAAATGTTGTAATGATAAAAAAAATCACTCATACATGTCAACATGATCAAGTTAAATCCATTGGAAAAGTTAACCTTGAACATCATTAAATGCCTACATGTGGCCTTGGAAATACATCTTGATCCCTTAGCCTTGCAACATTTGTCATGCGAATGACCCTGAACAAACAAAGGGTTTAAGAAATATGATAATAAAAAACCAATCATGCAGTCACTATTCTTCACATAATGTCCCTTGAAGTAAAAATACAAGAGTAGTGGATGTCCATAAAAATTCATGCACACTGTCGCATGATCCTCAACCAATCATGTGACACCCCTTAGAGTCATGTGATTAAAAACATGACAATCAGGTCATAAAAAAGGATCATGCGGTCAAGTAAGCTAGTAATGACGAATCGATCAAGCAATCACTCTTTATCACATGATTAGGGGAGGACATAACTGATGATACAAGACCTGATCCTGTAAATTATATGAGACATTTTTGAATTTTGGGTATGGTCCTTATAGTCCATGTTTCATAGCTTGATCTTAGTATAAAACTACTTAGATACAGGGGTGGAAATGTCTATAAAATCCCCCTAGAAAAGGACATACACATAAATAGATACACATGGGAGAGAACATTATAGAGCATAAATACCAAATTATCAAAAGAGTCTTCTGCATAACAAAATTTAGTAAGTGATTTAGGAGAATGAGTTTCACGAGCATGGATCATGAGATAACCTCTCAATCATGTGATGGAAAAGTAATCATGAGGTGACCTATGGATTATTAGATAGACATATGATCATCTAATCCCACATTAATCACATGATTTTATGACCCTCACATCCCTCCCCATTCATGTGACTCCCAAGGGATCATGAAATGTGTGTGACCACCCTTCCTTTATGTGAAGTGCATGACTATCCCACCTTTACGCGGGTTCATACCCCATTTCTTGGTGAATCTGCATGGATTCAATGTCTTCACATGAGGCACATTCCCTAACATCCATTCCCATTCACATGACTCTAGAAGGACCACACAGAGCATGTGACCACCCTTCCTTCATGTAGAGCATGTGACCACCCTTCCTTTATTCCGAGATCATAACCCCACAACATTTACATAACCACAATGAACCAATTGAACCTCATGGACCCTAGGGGTCTTACTCATTCTCTCATAAGTCCTTCTACTCTTATAAATGATATATTCCTTTAAATATTTTCCAACACTCCCTAAATCACAGGGTAAAGATATCAATAATCCCGACCATGACTCTTTGGTAATCAGTAGGAAGAGGAAATATAGACTACAAGGACTATAATTACTATACAAATAGGATATGTGGGATCATTTATAAGGACTGAGCTACATATAAAACAGATACCTCATTCAATAAGTCCTACAACCATATGAAATTCATATGATCTTTAGTGATATCTTGTTTCTCACATTGATCACAACTCACATGATCTTAGAGACTTGCTATGATAATATCATTTTCAAAATAAAAATCTTCCAATATGGAAAACATCATGGAAACCTTAGTGTATAAACCCTTCTCATATATTAGGGCGACCTCAGTGTGTAATCTCTATACCATGATATCTCTAAAATGGACATCCTTCTTAGGTGTAAGAACTAATAATATTCCAATACTATTCAAAGGGATATGTTCCCCATAAACCATTTCAAAGAGACCTCACTGTGGAATCCCTATACAATTCAATCTTATAGTCTCATGCGATGTGTCTAATATTCTTCTACCTCTCATTTCTCACATTGAGCATGGATCACATGGGATTAGAAAATAGGGATGATTATTCCATTGTCATGATATAAATTTCCCAATATGGGACTCCTTTCAGATGTATGTCAGATTATATCTTCTCTTCCTTTAGAGGTTCATATCCCTAATGAAGTGCCTTAGGGTAGCTCCCATATAACCGAACTATGATAACTCTGATTCCTGTTATAAAAAGGGTACACATGACTCCTTCATAAGGCATGAGATCCATATAAAACATTCAAATTCCATTAATATTTCCTTTCCACATTATTCTAAATTTCATGATATGATACTAACTACATAGTCTTTGTTTTCGGTTCTCACAGGGTATGTAGGATACCCATTTCAGGTTCAATCCCAATTAAAAAACACCCATAGCCTCCTTAGATAGTAGTAAAATCCAAAAATTTCTAGTATCATGGATTTGAATCATAGAAATCACCCAAACCCTTATCACCAAGTAAACCTCTTATACATTCAAATGTTGCCATTGATAGGATACCCTCTTGCATATACTAATATTCATATTGAAAAAACTCAAAACTCGATCATTTTTTATGGTAACCAATACTGTATCAATATTCATGAAATATTCATGAACATATCTTAAATTTATAAGAGAGTTTAAGAGAAGGAAATAATTCCCACCAAAAGGGTGTGATGAGAATGAACTCCCTTCCTCTTAACTAATGTGATTTCCAAAGAATCATTGCTATGAAACATCAATGAACACCTTCCTTTGGAAAGGAGGACCATAAATAATTATGTATGTGATATCTATATGAAATTTCACTGGATAAATCATATAAAACTAATGATTATAAAACTATAATAATTCCTCCACAATCAGTCTTTTAGACAAAAAAATTAAGTCAAAATAAAAATAGTGAGCTTGATATAAATATTTTAGTAATAAAATATAGTTTTGTTTTCTATACATCAGATCATTTTATTGTACATATTCTATGCAATCAAAATGGATGAACCAAAAATGAAAATAAAAAAATGGAATCACCATGCATATGATTAAGAATGTTTCTAAATTGTATTTTTATATTGATCAGTGACCTTGTTGATTATTTCCCTTCTTTTTATTGATATGATACTAAAATAATCCACCTTTAGGAAAAGCCATTAAATCATCAATAAAAAGTTCTGGAACCTCAACTATAGTAATATCCTATATGGGTTGAGAAAAACATCACCTACTCAATTATTTAAGAATTGGGTAGAAAATGAAATGGTCAGAGAATACCACTGAAATGGTACGATATTGACCCATGAGGCCACACATAGGGGCCTTTAGGAACTAAATGCTATAATCCCACCTCACATGGGGATGGTTTTAATGAAACAAATGATTCTTATCACAACTTTTAATAGATTTAGAAGCATGTCCATCGATCATTCCAATAAAAACATTATTCATCTCAAGAAGGTGGATCAATGAGTTGACCAAAACTCTATCCCTAGTTAGGAGCCTCTGAGGAGGGATCATATCAATCACCACCACCAATTTCATCTTACCAATTCCCCTCAGTCATGTGCTGAGGGAACTAACCAATAGGTCTCCACCGTGGATTCTTATATATGGGGACTAAGGAGATCTTATTGGGTGTAAAAAAGATGAAAAAAAGGAAGATGAATCTTATCCTTGCCTTCTCTAATGAATATTGTTGGTATATTTTAGTGAAATATAGTGAGAAGTTTTATATACCTTATCACCCAGACCAAGTATTCGTACACATCTCAACAATAAGCATTGGGGGGTGTGCATATCTACACCCCCCATGAATGAATTGCATCATCATATTTTGATGGAAAAAGGAGGTAAGGAGTGAGAATATATCCCCACTTTAATAAAATATGTTTTCCAGTATGTCATGAAGACCAATAAAATGTAGGACTATGTACCTAAATACACCATTTTGAAATGAAAATATATTTTTGAAGTAATGGAGGAACTTTTTCAACATATTCTGGTAATGATATAGAGATAAGAAAATATTACTATCTTAATGGCTAAAGTAGTGTATCACCATGTTCAGTATGAAAAGGTGGATAATTTGAAGAAAATGAATATTATTACTTGGGGAGAAGGAGGGTTATCAACATATTCTGATAAGGGATAAGGCACATGACCATACCCTTATCCCCATTCTAATTGGGGTTCCACAATCCAGTTCTACAAACACCTTAGGAAAGAAGTCTCTTCCCATCAAATAAATCTATTGGAATACTCCAAAGTCAAATGATTAGGACCAAATTTCTATTCGAACTTGGTTTTAATAACCCAGTTTGGAAAATTACCTCAATACAGGCCCATATCCCTTCTAATAAAGATACAAGCCATATTCTAGTAGCTTAAAAGATTTATGTGAAAATTCATTCTACCGCTAATGAAAGATTGCACTTGAATCCTTAAGAGGATATAAATAAGGATCCCATATTCTTTCTCCATTTATGAAGGTCAATTGAAATGTTCTAATGAGAAGATAATATTTGAATTGATCATACCCCCGCTTCAACTAGGGTTGAACAACATATTCTGATAGCCTCCCAAAGGTAGGATCATATTCTCACTAACAATACCAAAGATAACAAACATACTCTAGAAGATTATTGATAGTGGGGTCATATTTCTGAATAAATAGATAGTCATTGGTATAATCTAGTGACCACCACATAGAATGCCCGTATTCCTGCTCAACCCAAAAAGTTAAGTCAACATATTTTTTCCATAATGAAGGATGATGCTCATATTCCCACCCTAATCAATTCCAATATCCTTGAGCTATACACCACATAATATTAGAACCTAATGGGCTTGCCAACTCTTTATCCAAATAATAAAGTAAAAACTACCATGATATTACTCCTTGTTATAGTATAAATATGGATTATAAGGATATTAACCCTAGAATTCAGTGTGGAAAACCTATCTATAGTGATATATCACCCCAAAAAGGAAGTCCTACCCTTTTCAAGATACTGTTATATATAGAGGTTCTCAAAACACTAGGTTTAACCATATATGGTTCCCCATCAACAACCACTAACACCTCGCCTTAATCAGTAGGTGACCAAGATAAGTGACCTTTATAGTCTGACTATTTAGAGTAATATACCTTTAATGAGGAAGTGTCTAATCTAAATATATGGAAGGACCTACAAAAATAACCTTCCAACTATATTCTGTCCCATTTCTACTTCCTATTATGAATTCCTAGATGAGCTAAAGGAGGATTTCATGCCATACTTATACTAGAACATGTGGGAAACCTCTCAATGGTTAAAGTCTGAATACCAACCTTATCAAGAATATGAAGTTCATATCCAATCCATAAACATACTTTGCTATTAGATATACCTAGCATATTTATCTATGGCCTGAGACCTATGAATGAAAAGGAACAGTAAAATTTTATAATATGATTCTTCCTCAACCTAACGAATCTCAAAATAATAATAAATGGAGTCCCATAAGATGTATGTATTCATGTATGGGGTGAGTATAGATCATTTAACTTCAGTCTATCCCTAAGACATTAGTGTCCACCAAATAAGATGTCCTATAATGTCATAGTAGTCGGAGAGATCACGGTACCAAATAATGCATGAGCCGTTAGTCATACAATGATGATCCCCATTTTTTAAAATGAAAAACCATCAAGAGTGGATGGAGAGGTATTTTAATAGGTTATTAATCTAGGCCTCTTAAAAAAATGGAGCACACCTAAAATAAGGAAGATGGTGTCTCAGAAAACTCGATAGTTCCCTATAACATGTGATTCCCATTATAAGTAGGTACTATTCTAGACTCATGTGTAAGTAAAACTATGAAAAATAAGTAATATAGAAATGGATTCCACTATGGAATCCAATAATATGTAGACATAAGTTATATGGTTGGGGTAATTTTTATCTCTATCCTACCCTAAGATCATAAAATCCCATGAGGGTACCAAAGAAAGCAAAAATGGCTCTAAATCAACCCAAACCCACAGAACTGGGAGAATTTTTACCTCAACCACCATCCCATGAATCATAAAAAACTCAATAATAGTAATAGAGAGTACTAATGTAGATCCTAAATAAACTATATCATCAAAGGATGGAGGGATTTTTTTCATCTTTCATAAGGAGATCAGTCTTCTCAAGGAAAGGAAATGACCACCAATGACCACCACCCCAACCATTCCTCTTGCCACAAGATATACCCCTGACGATTAGGGCTCACTCAACAAGTATATTTGGGGACTCCATCAAGGTAAATATTTATGGTCCATAACTAGGTGATCACATAAAAATGAAAATCAAACCTATACAGACCCTAATTTTTTTACATGATTATTACATAATTTTAATGGTAAACAACATAAAAGCATTACCCAACTAGGTTACAAAGGTTTAGTGTATTGAGAGTAGTAGGACCATACATAATCTTTACATAATAAAACATAGAAAATCATTCAACTCCATATTCTCAAGATTCTTAGTGGCCCTCATTTTTTCCTTAGTACAAGTAATCACATAAGGATATACGTTAAAGAAATGCTTGCGGTAAATCCCAATAAGAGGATATATAAAAACATGGATCAATATAACATGGGGTGAGCATAATTATCATCATCATAATGTAAGAATAATATATTCATCATAATCATGAGAGGAATAATTAGATAAATTAATGGAATGTGGAAATTCATAAAAATTAAACATGATGTCTTAGTAGTCAAATACCACACATAGTTGTGAACAAAGGTAACATAAAGTCCACACATAAGATTTTCACATAATCATAACATCATAATTGTAAAAACGGATAGCATCATGTTCATGAATATTTTAAATTATCTCATGAGATACATCACATTACCAAATTAATTGGAGGGATATATATTTTTAGCAACATCCATTACATTATAACATTTACATATTCATGAACACCACATGGAATGTATATCAATATTAGACATAAAATAATGCATGGAAAGGAAATAGCTTTCATGTGAATTTCATAAAATCATATATTCATGAATAAACCTTATGGTTCCAAAAATAAAAAGGGAATAACATATTTGTTATAAGAATCATCAATATTGAGTGAACAATAAACAATCTAAAGAGAACTGAAACATGTGTTTTTATTAATAACTTTTCTTTTAGATTTTTTTCATTTGTCATAAAATTAGACTAGAAGAATGTATATCATAAAAATGAAAAGTAAAGGACAATGTAATTATATTTTATGAATATTAACATAATATTCATACTTATATTTTGCACGAAAGTGGAATAACTCAAAGAAAGGAAATTGGGTTCAAGAATCCCCATACCTTATGTATGAATGATTTATTCACTTTAATATGTTGGGTTATAAAATTAGATTAATGAATTAATAAATTAAAAACTAATTATACATGAATTTGATTCATTATAATTTTATAAAGCTTGTTGATGGAAATTTTGATGAGTTTTAGTGTTTAATTTCATCATTTTGGAGTGTTCATTTTCTTGGTTTTCATGATAGGTTCACTTATATACATGTAAGGAAGATCATTTAAAATGGGGATAATTATTCAAAATTGAAATTATATCTTATAAATGATCTTAAAGAATTTTAATTGGTCTTATATATTGTTTTCTAAATATGATGGTGATTCATTAGATAAAATGATAATGATAACCATTTAGATCAATTTTGAAGGTTTTCAATCACAACAAACTCGTTTTGTTTTATTGTATAATATCATGTATATATGTTAGTTCAAAAACATAAAATTTTTTATAACATACATTTTAAAATCTGTTTCATCCATTATAATGATTTTATGACTAAAATTGAAGGTGGTAAAGTAAAATGAAAACTTGTCCATCCTGAAGATGATAAATAAACACCTCACAAACATTATTTTAATTTTTAGAATACAAGGGAGAGGAGAAGATGATTGATGATAGATTATTCCATTATAATAATAAAATTACAATATATATAATATATTTGAGTTATCATTAATATCAGATTATGTGATTTGAGGAGAGAATAAGGAAATAGAAGAACTTGAAATGAAATTAAAAGAAAACAGAAGAGGATTTTTCCTCTTGAACTTATTCTCCTTGAGAACCTCCTTAGGGAAATTAGATTTTATCTTATGTTGAGACCAAAGGATCATGGAAATAGATAAGGGTATTGGGAAGAGGATTGGGTATAAATTTTACAAGCATCATGTCTTGGAAGGTGTGAGGATAAGAGGGTGTGAGGGGTAGTATTTATAAGTGAGGAGAGGGGTGTTTTTTAATATATTATTCATTAGTTTTTTTTATTTTGGATCAATACTATGAATAGTTTTTATTTACATGACTAAATAAAGAAAATGGTGAATTAGTTTTTTGAGATTATGGTGCTTCAAAAATCGATACATCATAAATTACTCACAAATTCATGTATTTGTTAAATACATTATATTATCGTATTTAACTATTCACCAG
The DNA here is from genome assembly GCA_963277665.1 of Viscum album. NCBI lineage: Eukaryota > Viridiplantae > Streptophyta > Magnoliopsida > Santalales > Viscaceae > Viscum > Viscum album. The sequence continues at coordinate 1,412,361,031 of OY728125.1, read as the reverse complement.
AAATTCAACTATTTTATAAAAATTAAACAAATTCACCCTAACTATATTTAAACATGTAGAATTAAAATATGAACTCTATTTTATGAAAATAATTTTCTAAATATGAAAAATTTAATTTTTAATTAAAATCATTATTTACTTGGAAAATACCGAATTTAAAATTATAACTCATTTTATAAAACTTTAAAAAATTAATTAAGGTCTAAAAAAATTATCTTATAAACATAATAAACAAATATATTAATTTATAAATCTATTTTATGAAAATAAATTTTATTTTAAATCATTATATTAATTTTAAAATTATAAATAAACACTTATGTTTTACAAAAACACCAACACTTAATTTTTTATTTTTAAAACATTTATTTACTTGTACTATGATATAATTATATAATATTATAATTTATAAGATGAATAAAATTTATTTATACTTTCATAGATGAGTTTATTATTCTATTTTCCAAATTTATATTCCTAATGATTATGTTATTATTCTAAGGGTCAGGTTACTATTCCATCGAGATACATTCTTTAATTTCTTTAAATATTAATTATTTAATTATTCATTTATGAAAATGATGTTTCTACTAGGATATCCCTGATATGTATGTGTTTTATAAAATATAACATAATTATAAGAATGTAAATTCTATTGATAAAAGTTTGGGTTGTTACATTCTCCCCCCTTTTGAAATTTATCCCTCAAAATTTTGTTTTACATAAATAGGTGAGGGTAATTATCCTTTATTTCTTCCTCCAGTTCCCATGTTTCTACTTCATAATTGTGGTTCTACATTTGTACTTTGACCAGGTGAGAAATATTTACGCATATAATGTAATCATTATTGTCCCAGATCTTCACTGACTTCTCCTCATAAGAGAGATCGTTTTGCAAATATATCACTTCAAGATTCAATACATGTGAGGGATATAGTATGTACTTCCTAAATATGGATGAATAGAATACATTTTGTACTTGAGACATGGTTGGTAGAAGTTCTAGTCGATAGGCCACAACCCTAACATGATCAAGAATATCAAATGGGCTGATGTACCTCGGATTTAGCTTTCCCTTCTTCACAATCATCATGATCCTCTTCCATAGAGATATGTAGATGAATACCATGTCTACAACCTCAAACTTCAGGTCCTTTTGATGATTTATTACATAGATATTATATCAAATTTGGGCTCCCTTGTTGTTATGCTGAATGATTTTCACCGTTTACACCATTTATTTGATTATTTTAGGTTCTAACAGCTTACGTTCACCAATCTCATCCTAGAATGCTAGTGTTCTACATCTTTTCCCATAAAATGATTCATATAGAGCCATTTGGATGATTGAGTGGAAATTTTTGTTTTAAGAGAACTCCACCAAAGGTAAATGTTGGTACCACCCTCATTTGAAGTCTATATAACATTCTATCAACACTTCTTCTAATTTCTAAATAGTCCACTCATATTGGACACCATCTTGAGAATGATAAAACATACTAATGTTCAACTCAATTTTTATAACATGTTGGATAATTTTCCATAACATAGAGGTGAATCTAAGATCTTAATCAGATACAGTCTATAGTGGTAATCAATGTAGCCTTAGCACTTCTATGATTTATATTTGTGTAATTTTATCCAGTGATTAGTTCTCTCTAATTGTGATAAAGTGATATGTCTTTATAATACAAACCAAAACAACCCATATAGTATCATTTCCTCTTGATGTCTTTGGATGTCTGGTGACAAATTACATGGTGATGTTTTCACATTTTTATGTTTTTATGTGTAATAGTTGAATTATTCCATTATAATTTTTCCTTTTAGACTTCACTTGATGACATACCAGGTACTTGAATGTATATTCAATGATATCCTTCTTTATATTGTCTCACCAATAGTTATCTCAGAGTTCTCGATACATCTTTGTTCTCCCTTAGTGAATAGAGAAGGTTAATCTATGTTCATCAATTAGAATCAATTTATTTATATCTATATTGGATGGTACACATAGTCTGGAAACAAATATTAAAACTCATTCCTCATAAATTTTGAACTCTGATGATTTCCCCTTTCTCATGGCTTCCACCTTCTTCTAAATTTCTATATCATTCCCTTCCTAATTCATTATTTTCTCTATGAGGGATGGTTGAGAAATCATTTGAGAAAGGATTTATGATGTTACTTCATTAATTATTACCATTTACATCCTTTTAAAATCTAATAATATTAGATAATTCTAAATTATCATCATTGATAATGTTACAAAATGTTTTTTACTTAGATAATTCGCTACTTTATTCACTTTTACAAGAATGTGGTGGATTAATCAGTCATAATACTTATTGAGCTCTAACTATATTCACTAGATCATATTAATATCCTTCTGTGTGAATATATATTTGATCCTATTATGATTAGTATATATTACAAACTTCTCTGTATAGAGATAATTCCACCATATTTTCAACATGAAGATTACAGATTCCAACTCTAGATCATGTGTGGTATTATTTTTATCATGAATTTTAAACTGTCATAAGGAACAGGCTATCAATTTATCATGTTTAATCAGTACAAAGCCTAATCCCTTCATTGAATCATCGTTGTATACTACAAAGAGTTCCCAACTCATCGAAAGTGTGAGTACTGACATAGAGATAAGCCTCTTTTTTAACTCTTTGAATAAGTACTCACGTTCACGGGTCTAGAAAAACTTTTCTCCCTTTCGAGTCATCTTGGATAGTGGGTTTGATAATTTTGAGAAGTTCTTCCCAAATTTTCGATAATACCAAGCTAGACCAAGGAGACTATGGAACTCTATTACAGATATTGTACTGGGAAACTCCTCAATTTACTTTGTCTTGGAAGGGTCCACAGATAATCCTTTATTGGTGATAACATTACCTAAGAATTATAATTTCTCCATCTAGAACTCACATTTAATGTACTTTTCATAAATGTTATCCCTTCGCAATGTCTTTAGAATAGTATTAAAATGCTATACATACCCCCTTTCTCTTCGAGTATATTGGAATATCATCAATAATGATTACCACAATTTTGTCGAGGTAATCTCCAATGACTCTATTCATTAATTCCATGAATATATATGGTGTATTAGTGAGTTTGAAGGGAATCACTATGAACTCATAGAGTCCACACCACATTCGAAAGGCAGTATTAGGAGTATCTTCTTTCTTCAACTTTAATTTGTGATATCCTGACTGAATGTACACCTTAGAGAAATACATGTAACAATGTAGTTGATCAAACAAGTCATTTATATGTGGAAGGGGATAATTTTTCTTTTTCATGATTTTTTTGAGCTCATGATAATCAATGCAAATGTTTATTGATCCATCCTTCTTCTTGAAGAAGAGGACTGGTTCACCCCCTAGTGAAGCACTTGGGCATATAAAACCCTATCTAGATTATATTATAATTGCTTCTTCAGTTCCTTAAACTCAATGGTGGAAATTTTATAAGGCTTATTAGATATATGAAGATATACAAGAATAAGTTTAATTGAGAACTCAACCTCTAAGTCAGGAGGAAGACTAGGAAATTATTTAGGGAACACATCACTATTGTCCCTCACAATGGGCATGTCTTTGATCATGTTTCTCTTATTTATCACAATCATTTTAGTAAGATATGATTTATTATATGGAAATAATATCCATAATTTAGATGAAAAATCTAAAGGATATTCATCCGCCTCCTCACACTTGTAAAAAATTAGAGGACACCTTCATATGTGAAGAGTGATATCCCTTTCCCTTTCGCTTTCCCTTTCCCTTTACCTTTCTCTTTCTCTACATTTGATTTTGTCTTTGTATAAAGGTAGTTAATACATGCCCAATATAGCATCAAACTCCACCAAAGGAAGTTAGACAAGATTTTCTAGGTGGTCTAGTCCACACAAATTAAACAGGGAGGAGTTATATACTTTGGATGGAATAATTGCACCATTTTCTGTTCTCGTAGACAAGTCAAGCGCTATATTTTGATGTGGTGTTTGAATAGTTATACTAAACTTTTTGGATATGTAAGAATGTGTATAACCAGATTCAAATAGTATGTTCTCTATTCTTGAATGAATAACCAGCATACCTATTACCACATCGCCTTCAGGATCCACCTCAGAAGTAGTGATGGAATAATATTTCTCTTTCTGTTTTGGATTTTGTGGTGGCTGACACTGATTACCCTCAAGGAGTTGAGGTTTAGAGTATTAGATTTTATAGTTCCTTTTCTCCATACAATTGAAATATTGAACCATTATAGGTTCTCTCCTTTCTTCCACCACATTTTCTAGCTTCCTCATGTCTTTTGGACATTCATGATCCTGGTGGCCTTCTCTCCCACACTTGATTCATTTCCCCAAACCTTTGTGATAATTCCCATGATGCTTATTCCCAAATTTTTGATATGTGAGTGGTTGAGTTTTCTTTCCACCTTTGTCATTAGATCCTTCTAATTGAAAATCCATATTTTTTTTCTTATCTCCATATCCGTGAGACCATTCTCCAAACTCCATCTCAACATTGAGAGCACATCAAACAGTTTCTTCATAACTTCCAAAGTCTCTAATTTCTATAGCCTTTCAAAGGTGTGGTATTAAACCACTAAAGAATCTATCAATTTTTATACCATTATTGATAACAAAAACTAAGGCCTGCCTTGAAATCCTTGTGAAACTTTATTTTTAATCCATGATAGATTTACATTACTTTTTCTTTAGCTCTATTAATTAACTCTCCATCTTTTTCTGAAGAGTTCTAGGGGAATACTTATTAAAAAATATTTTCTTAAAGTCTTCCCACTCCATATAATAAATTTCATCCATCAGTTTGGTGTTCCTAATCAATAAAAACCACTAGTCAGTCTCTCCACCTAAATGATAAAGGGACAGAGTCACCTTCTTCATCTCAGAACAGTGAAGCAAAGAGAAGATCTTATCCTTTGATTTGACCCACTATTCTACGACCAGTGGATCAGAAGATCCACTAAAAATCAGTGGCTGTTATCGAACAAAATACTCAATATCCATTTTCTCCCTCTAAGGGGAAGGTGGACATTTGACATTATTCAAGATATTGTTCATAGCTCGAGACATATGGGTAATAATCACTATGAAATTTTCATATCCACCTCCCAAGTAATTGGGAATTTCAGTCAGGCAATTGTTGTATTATCCCTCACATGGGTTTTTGACCTAATTTCTCTATGTTACCACCATCTTTTAAAATAAAATAGGTTTTAATCATGAATAAATAATTTATTCCCTTGTGAAATTAACTCCAAAATAATATCTTGGGGGATCCCCATGTTTATCATTTTTTTGAAACAAATATTCTTGGGTGCTTACATATACTTAGCCTAAAACTTAAGTGTTTTTAATTATATTCTCTAAAAATAATTCCCAAATTAAATAAACCATGGTCTGATACCAACTATAGTGGCCCATTATTTTCTTACATGATTATTACATCATTTTAATGTTAAAAAACATAAAAGTGTTACACAACCATGATCAAAGGTTTAGTGTATTGGGAAAATTAGGACCATACATAACTTTTACATAATAAAACACAAACATTAATTTAAATCTTAATTCTATAGATTCTTAGTGGACCAAATTTTTTCCTTATTACATATAATCTCCCAAGGATATACATAAAAGAATGGGGTCATCTAAAAGTCCATTAAGATGATATATAAAATCATAAATCAATATAAAATGGGGTGAGCATAATCATAATCATCATAACATAATCATAGTATCATCATCATAATCATGAGAGTAATAATTTTATAAATAAATGAAATGTGGAAACGCATAAAAATGAAACATCATTTTTTAGTGGTCAAATACCACACATATTTGTGAACAAAGCTAGCATCATGTCCACACATGACCTATGTCTATAATCATAACTTCATAATTGTGAAAAAATATTGCACCAAATTCATGAATATTAAAAATTATCTGATGAGATAAATCACATTAACCAATGTATTTGAGTTCTATATAATTCTGGGTTCACCCATCACATCATTACATTTACATAATCATGCATGCCACATAGAATGTATATAAATATTATATATAAAATAACCCATAGAAAGAAAATGGGTTTCATGTGAATTTAATAAAAGAATAAATTCATGAATAAAACTTGTGGTTCCCAAAAGAAAAAAGGAATAACACAATTGGTATAAGAATCATCAATATTGAGTGAATAAGAGACAATATCAAAATAAGTAAAACATATTTTTTTATAAAGAAGAGATATTTTGGAAAAATATTTTTATTTGTCATAAAATTAGATTGGAAGAATGTATATCCAAGAAATGAAAAGGAAGGAAATTGAAAATAAATTTTACTAAAACTAAAATAAAATCCAAAATAAAATTTGGCATGATAGAGGAATAACCCAAAAAATTAAATTGGGTTCAAGAATCCCCTTACTTTATGTTTGAATGATTTCTTCACTTTAATATCCCATATAATCAAAATAGATTCATTAATTAATAAATAAAAAACTTATTCTACATGTATTTTATTCATTATAATTTTTATGTTAATTTATGCCAATTTGTATGAGTTATAGTGTTCAATTTCATCATTTGGTAGTGTTCATTTTCTTGGTTTTCATGATCGGATCACTTGTATACATGTATGAAAGATCATATAAAATGGGGATAATTATTCACAATTGAAATTATATGTTATTAATGATCTTAAATAAGTTTATTTGGTCTTATATATATCCTTTTTTCCATATATTATGATGATTCATTAGATAAAATGTTAATGACAACCATTTAGAATAATTTTGGTGATTTTTAGTCACAATTAACTCATTTTTTACAATATAACATTATATATATATTTTTTAATTATATAATAGGAAAAATTTCATAACATAAATTTTATAATCTTTTTAAACCATTATAATGGTTTTATGACAATACTTTAAGGTGTTAAATTAAAGTTAAAACCGGTTGTCCTCGAAGTCGACAAATAAACACCTCAGAAACTACGTTTTCATTTTTAGAATAAATGGGAGAGGAGAAGAGGTTTCATAATGGACTATTCACTTAACATAATAAAATTATAGTATATATAATATAATTAAGTTTTAATTCCACTTTAATGAGGTTATGTTAGGATAGAATAATAAAATAAATGAATTTGAAAAGAAATTAAAAGAAAATAGAAGAGGATTTTACCTCTTGAACTTCTTCACCTTGAGAACCTCCTTAGGAAAATTGGGATTGGTATTTTGTTGCTAAAAAATGATCTTGATGGTGGGATAGGGTCTTGGGTATATTATTGGGTAGATATTGGATAGTCTTAAATTATTGGAAGGTGTGAGGAGAAGAGGTAGCGTGGGGTGGTATTTATTGGGGATGAGAGGAGTGTTTTTTGATTATTTTATTCATTAGTTTATTATTTTGGATCAAGAATATGAATAGTTTTGATTACCATGACTAAAAATAATAATGTGATAAGTATTTTTCAATATTATGGTGCTTACATTAGCCATACATCATACTTGACTATGAAATTCAGGTATTTGTTAAATACCGTAAATTACCGTATTTCACTATTCACAAAAATTCCACTATTTTAGAAAAATCCTATTAATTAACCACTACCATTTTTCAATGTGTGAAATTTAATAATGAACTATAACTTATAAAAATTATTTTCTAAATATGAAAAATTTAATTTTTAATTAAAATCATCATTTACTTGGAAGATAATGATTTTAAAATTATAACCAATTTTATAGCACTTTGATAAATTAATTAAGGTATCATAAAATTACATTATAATCATAAAAAAATATTAATTTATGAATCCATTTTATGAAAAAAAAAATTATTTTAAATCATTATATTAATTTTAAAAATGTAAATAAACATTTATGTTTTATAAAAATACAAAAACTTAATTTATCATTTTAGAAATATTTATTTACTTATATTATGATATAATTATATCATATTATCACTTTTAAGATTCCAAAATTTTATTTGTAATTTCATATATGAGTTTACTATTCTATATTTTGAATTTCTATTCCTAATGGTCATGTCACTATTCCAAGGGTCAGGTTACTATTCCATGAGGATAAGTTCCTGAATTTCTTTAAATATTACTTATTTAATAATTAATTTATGATAATGGTGTTTTTATTGGGATATACATGCTATGTATGTTTTTTTATAATATATATCATAATTATAATAAGGTAAATTTTATTGATAAAATTTTGGGTCATTACAAAACCCCACAAGGGTCACAGGTCAAGAAGGACCAACAAGACAAGAGGCCAGATGGAAGACCCTAATACAACCCTGAGAGGAAGAGTGAATGATAAAAACCATCCTTATTACCTAGAGAGTGATGTGGAGTACACTATCACCTAGTATGCTTCAGTGAATTTCATTACTATCAACCCAACAGGCGATACAAGATGAAACATGGATGCTGAGAAGTGCAATGTAGAAATGGTACCTTGAGAGGTAGGTGATATTTATAAACAATATTTGGTTGCATATACATAGAATTAGAGGATGAATCAGAACTTGGAACCTATAAATAATTTGTTACCACCTCCTTGATGATATTTCATCAAGGATAAAGATAAATGCATGGATACATCCCACTCACCACATAGAGATACTAGAGTCCCCTCCATAGAAGAATGACTAGAATGATATAAGAGTGAGATAGAAAACCACAGGTGGATCAGTGAAGAATTACTCATGGTAAATATTTCCATCTGATATCACCTTCAAGATGAAAATATATCAATTATATCACCCATAATAAGGGGACTAATCTACCTAGAAAAATTGAATTAGTGCATCCATATGGCTCATGATCCAGAAATCCAGATTATATAATCACGAGAATTGAGGAATACCATGAGTTTACTCTATTATAATGACAAAATCCTCCTTATTAGGCTGATCATCTAGACCTAGTACAAATAAAAAATTAAAAGGATATGAAATTAAAGAAACTGTGTTATGAATTTCCCACTCCCCATGATAAAGGGATGGTCTAGAAGGTGATGGATCTTGAACTCCTCAATACCATTGAGGCATTTGATCCTTGGATAGAGGTACGATGAACCCCTTTACAGTCTGAGAGAAAGTTGTACCCTAATTGGTTGACGAAAATTTACCCTCTAAAAATTTTGAAAACCCTATATTTTCAACCTTTAATTGAATAAGGAATTTTGAATATCAAATCAAGAATTTTTTGTACTGATTTAGTCTTATGATGGGACCTTGAGACCATATAGAGGTAAAAAAACTTATATGGTTCATACTGGAACTGGTGGAACCAACTTTAGTTTGGTATAATAGCCTCCCATTAGGGTCCATATTAGTCTAGGAAGAACTTTTTCATCAATTCATCTTCCAATTTAGCTCCACCCTAAGAGAAAAAATGATCATTAATCTCAAAAACTACAAATAAAGTGAAAATGAGAGATTCTATGACTTTATCATGAGATGGAATGGTTTAACACCATCACTCAGAATCTTACTCTCATAGGAATAGTTTTTGGAGTTTTTTGCTAAGAACCTCTGCTTTGAGCTACAAAACCTTTGATCCTTATGAAATACCTGAGTATATTATTTGAGTTTGTAGAAAAATAATAATGTTTAGGAGGTTCCATTTAGTTAACTAGTGCTAAATCTTGACCCAAAACCATGGCACAAGGGTAAATTTCTGGAAAAGTAGAATTTTCCACTATAATGCTCAAACCAGAATTGATTCACACCTGAACGCTCAGGTGAACCTTAAATCACCTAAAAAATCCTTCCAAGTTATAATAGTAGTAGAATATTCTTCAACTGGAGATAAATAGAGATTAAGGACATCTGTTATTTGAGGAATGATAGAATAAAGTATATTATTTCAGAAATGAATAAGTTTAAGGTTATTTCCTCATGACCATAGAAAAAAATATCTTCAAGATGAAAAAACCTAGGAAACCCAATGAGGTTGACCTTAGTTACCAAATTGACAACATCCCTTTTAATAGGACTCTAGTTCACACTAGATAGAAATACATCATATTTAAGGATATCCTCCTGGGTATAGTTGATTCTAGATAAGTGACACTGGGAAATGCCTCGTTGCGAGTGACCTGTATGACCACCACCAAAAAAGGAGAGGGAAGTGACTGATAAGAAGATCTTTCTAGGCATGAAAAACAAGTTTGATAACTAGATGACCTGAAATAAAGTTTATTGGGCTCATACCACCCTCAAAGATTAGATTTGTATATTGCTTATGGTTTAAGAACCTAAGGGACAACCATGGAGTCACCAACCAGTGGTGAACATAATCCTCCAAAGTAGAAAGTTTGTATGAATAAGATTATCACCTAGCCATGTTACCGACTTAGAATCTCATGTATTTCTTTCCCTTATCATCTAGAGAATGGGAACTATCCAACAAAATGGAATCCTTATTAGAGTAAGAGTTCATTTTTTGAGCAGTTAATGTTATCCACTTAATATAACCTTTCTCAAATGATGAATGTACCCTTTAATATGATTTCCATGTATTTAAATGGGGAACTAGAGGACACGTTCATAGAATCCAAGGGATATAGTGATGATGTGGTCATGAAAGAAACCAATATCCTAACCACATCCCAATCGAATCCATATATAAAGTTGAGACACATCTGTGAGCACTTTTTTTATCCCAACAAGAGTATGAAGATGCCTAAAAGTTTTTTAATAGTCATACAAACCCAATTATTTTGGAATATTATCTAGTGGACACGAAACTATTTAATTATCCAAAACAAAGGGGTAGATCAGCACACCCCACAACATTATAAACAGATATACCCACAACATATTACCAAGATCCAGGACTATCTACCTCAGCCACTTCAGTTCTGAGGCCACATACAAAGGTGAAACACCACCATGGAAAAAATAGAGCTCTGGTGCAGAAATATGACATTTTGAAATAGTTGGTGGCCATCCAAAACAATATATCAATCATTGATTCTCTTCATATTTTAAAATATCTTAGGGAAGATTTTATTGAATCCCTCTAGAGTCCAATTGAGTAAGAGATAAAATTCACCTTGAATGTGGTTTACTGGGTGGAGACTGATCTAGTGTAATACCATGATAGTATATAATTCACAGATAAAGATTAGGAGGAATCTATCCAGAGACTTATACTACCCATGTATGTTTTAGGAAAGATTTAAAATTTTGAAAAATAAAAGGCTCTAGTTGAAAATTGTTTCAGAATCAATCTCATTTGGATTCATACCCTCTGATGTTTGGGATATAACAAGGATTACTTGTCTCCAAAAAGATAACCATTCAAGTGTATGAGAAGATAGAAAATATGCCTTCAAAAAGATCCGGCTCAAGGACCAATTTAGGGACCTCATGTATAATGTTTAGTAACTAGTTATCCATGTAACAACCCAACGTTTTGTAAATTAAAATCCTTTTCTGAATGAATAAATGCAATATTAATTTATGTAGTTATATACAACACATGCATTACTTTGGTTATTATGGACCATTATAATTTATACCTTTTTAGATTTAAAATAACATTAAGAATCATAATCCCTGATATTATATATTTTTTATAGTTACCATCAATATTTATATATATATAGGGTTTTGATAAATCCATTTGACATAGATAAAGGATGTGATAACCTTGAGAAGTAGTTTTATACCCTATGAATCCCATTTATTGGGTCTTTTAAAGGAGATATCCTTACTCGAATTTCCACTTGATTAATACCAAGATAAGATTCAACAAGAAAAGAACAAGTGAAACCATTTGTGATAGAATTTCAAGATAATAAAGATCATGTCCCAAACGATGTTCTACAAACCACCCCATAAAAATATCACCATCTATAACACCTTTAAATTTAAAATATGAATATAATATTTTATGGCATGTATGACATATAATTCCAAACATACAAAGGAATATAACATCCAAATAATTTTTGATATATTTTCTATTTTAAATTATATCAAAACATTATATAGCATGAAATTTCTGAAACACTAATTTTTTCTTGAATTACATACCATAATGATTTTCTTCAATAGCTTGCATTACATGCAAGACTGAATTTTACTGAACAACAATATATTATTATTATAATTATTATTTAATATAATGGTTATTTCCCAACTGTTGGAATGGAGCGTATTAATATGATTAATTTAATTATTAACAATATAAGAAAATTTAAATGAAAATATAAAATTAGTTTTTGAAATTAGGATACCCAAATTATATTAGGGTGAATTTTCTATATTTTTTTGAGAACTTTCATATTTTGATTAACATTGAAAAATACTGAATTATATTTGAAATTTGAATTTTTATCTAAATAATTTATAATGTTAAATTATATTTTGAATTGATTTTAAATTAATATTACTTTAATTATACATCTATTAATCTATTTTTTTCATTTTTTCATTTTTATATTTAATTTTTATATAAAAACGATGTAAACGTTTGTATATTTTCACTTTAAAAAACCACTTTATAGTCACGTATATGAGATTGCTTTTATATTAATTTCTACCAATTACGTGAGTTGAATTTTGGAAATTGGATTCAATATTTGGAATCATAATAATTTATAATATATAATAATGTCAACTTAATTTTTAATGTAATTATTTATGAAAAAAGTTAAAATTAATGACAATGATTAAGGTAAAAATGAGTTTACTTAGTGGTTAAACTTAGAATAAAAGGCTTAAGAATGACCCAAAATTTTACAAAAAAAATTTAATGGACATATTTAGGCTACATGACTTATATCATTGATAAATAACCATTATTTTGTCTTGGTTACATGAAGAAAAACAAGGTTGGAATACACTCTTTAAAAAAATTAGAAGTGTGCCAGTCACCCCACTTATTAAAGGCCTCCCATTCACATCTCCAATTTAAACCGTAAAAAAACTTTTTTTGGAAATTAAATATCAAAATAAATTCCAAAATTTCATCCAATCATCATAGAAGACTTATCTTTGGAATAAATCTAAATTAGTAATACTTTATTGCAAACCTAATGTGGATACCTGAAGAAGAGGTAATGTTTTTTAACGAGCATCTTTATTTTACTTATTTATCCCTCACCTTTAATTTTTATTAAAACATGATGATATAATTAACATAGTATATTAAATATACTGGGATTTTTTATATATTAATTTAGTTACCTAAAACCATCCTCACTTCTATCAAATAGTTACAAAATCATCATTTGTGTGTATGAAGGACTATCACCTCGAGAACCTATATAGTTAATTTTTCCATTACAACCTCTCAAAGATGAGTATGATGATGGATATAAATTATATATATGATATTTATAAAATAATTATACATATTTAGTCACTATATCATATATATATTTTCACCTTCCATTTCATAGAATACACAATAACATCACTCGTTTGTACGGAGGAATATCGCCTCACGAAGTGATGTGATTCATATTTCACTAACGCTTCACATTAAATGTGATAAAGATAAAATTTTTGATTTTATTTTGTGTACATGAAATAATTATTATATTAATTTTATATTTATCATTATTTAAATATAATATATATATATCATTTTCTTTATTTCCTTTTCACTTATGTAAAGGTGATAACAATGTTCAAGTACTTGTGGACTACCATCTTCCTAAAGTGACAAGAATTTACTTTCAACATCACATCAAATATGAGTAAGAATAGTAAAATTCATAACAAAACATGAATGAGAAAACAAGGCAATTAACACCTGAAACAATGAAAATAATGAAATATTTTTAACAATGTGTGATAATATGTTATAAAAGGATAATATATGATATTATAATTATTAATATGACTCTATAATAAGTTAATAACATGTTTAAAACCAACATATATGAGCTTATATCACATTGAACCAAAATTAAGCTTAAGGTAATGGATTTCATCTCAATTTTAAGTCTCTAAAGAATATTGTATTATTATGCACCTAATTTGTTTTATACAATGTATATAATTCTATTTTAACATATAATATTATGACTATGTAATTATTCATGGTATTTAAAGTTTTAAATTGAATTATTTCAACTATGTGGATTTGAATTAAGAGTTTCCAAGTGGTAAAGATTTCATAACTCATCTTCTATTAAATGGGTTATATTACATCATCATTTTTATTAATATTATAAAATTATGTGTGTAATTAATTTTGAATATCTATTATTGTATTTAAAATTTTTTTATGTTGATTTATAGTTAATAATGATAATTGGTTTATTGATTAATTCTCACTTCAATGTTATGATCATTATAAGGGTTTATTTCACAATCTTATTCTAATTGAGATTATTTATTATTGAATTTTAGTTAATGGTAATTATTTAATAATTGTATATTAATGCCTTTTTATTTTCTTATCATATGGTTATTCATGATATTTTTAAGAAATAATACTATTTTATCACTCTTTGGTACTTAAAATGTTTTAGAAATTGTTTTTAAAAAAATATGACTCTATTTTAATCTTCAATCAGAAATATATTTTCTTCAAAAAGACAATTTTATAAAATTGTTTTCAAAAAATATTTATAACCTTTTGAAAATTATTTATCAAAAATATTTTCACTGATTTTCAATTTTTTTAATTTTTTTAATTAATCTTTTTTCATTTTCAAAACAATGCATGTTTGGATTTTATTTGAATTTTGAAAGGAATGTTCTTATAATTTTTTGAACAAGGAAATTTCCTATCCTTTTTGAAATTTAAAAGTAGTGTTCTTTTTTACTTTTTTGGAATATATAAAATTACCCACCATCATGATAATCATTTATTTGAAGCTTTATTTTCATGTTTAAGAGGATATTTTTAAATAAAATGTTATTAAAAGTGATTTTCAAAGAAAATGATTTTCACAATGATTTTCAAAATGAATATTATTTTCCTCAAGAAGGTTTTTGAAGAAATGTTTATAGAATTTCTATTCCTAGATGAAAAACCCCCTTTATTATTACTCAAATTTGTATATTTTTATACCATCCTTGTTCTTCATCTAGATGGTTTATGTTTATTTTGACCATGGATAGTATTGAAATTCAATTATTTATTTTATTTTGTAGTCATTAACTTCCCCTTGAATTATTAACTTTCCTATGATCATTGGTCATTTTTCTTTTATGAAGGGAATTTACCTGTTTGGCCTTTTCGAACCCTCTACACAAGGAACCCCCCCCCCCACGAAGGGGTCACTCCGGAGAGAACCCCAGTCGGGAAGGAGCCTTTGCCAGCCCAGATGGCACAACGTCCTGGAGGGTGACGACCCAACAGTGATGGTCCATCATGCGATCCATCAGCGATTGGGTCGCGCCTCATTTTGCCTGGAAAGATGAGACAGGGCCACCCAACAAGGTGGGTGGATCCCGGGGGAGAGGCTCGCCCCGAAAGGTGACTCCCAGGATTCAAACCCTGAACCTCCAAAAGAACAGTGTCGATGTGCCACTCACCTTCACCACCACACCACCATCGAAGTGACATCATTGGTCATTAAATTTACACTAAATACCCATTTTTTATCATGTATATGATTATTTCCTAAAACATAAACCATTTTCTTCATAATAAGTTTACTTTGATAATTATTTAATTAATTGATGAAATATTGATAAATATGTATCCTTTAATAAATATTGATATTTAATGATATGGAACATTATTCATGAATTAAACCAATTATTTGAAATATGAGAAATGTTTTGGAAATGAAATAAATGGGCTGGGGTCTATTTAATTCAAATCCCTCAATTCGTTGATAATTTACAGAGAGAAAATCAGTTGGCCACAAAACCTTCACATCTATAACCATGTTTTTTAAACCATCTAGAGGATAGATCTTGATAGTAAGTGTCTTATGAAAGGTGTTGAAAAAAATTAAATGGGTTTTTACCCAACATATTTTAAACCATATTTAGGATATATCTTGATGGTAAATGTATTATGTGTCTGGGAAACATGATATCCAATAATTAAACATCACCTTTATTAAGAATTTTTATTATCCATATGATTCTCACTATGGAATTATCTATGGATGCATTTAATTTTTAGTTTACTAATTACATTGCCTGTATTTTCAATGTTTTACCTTTTCATTATGATTATGGATTATCCAATAATGATATTCATGTTATTTCTTAAATGGAATGTGTTTTTAGTAATTTACCTTTCTATATTGATTATTTTCTATGATATTTTTTCATTGATACTCTCTCTAGATACACTTCTAACTCAGTCTATTGACTACATATCATGTGTGTTTAGTAATTACATTTTCATTTTGATTATTCTTATTGATTCATGAATTCTATCACTGTACTTAACCCTTATTTAAAATTGGATCTCCCCAACAATTTTTTCCTTTCCCCAAGATTCTATAACATTTACTATGAATGATATACCAGGATATGATAGATGTAATAAAGTTTTTCTTAAAAAAATATGTTGTAAATTTTCTATTCAAATTTAATATGTGAATCATATATGTATATAGTTTACCAAGACAAATAGACTATTCATTCCTTTAGGTTTTGATTCCATTCATCTTATTATAATGTAATAGTAGTAGGAAATGGCTCCAGGATACAAGGGTTGTGGTCGATACAATTGGTATGAGAGGACGTTTAGTAGAAAAATTGAAACCTATATTTAGGAAAAAATGAATTAGACAACATAACCATAATATAGTCATTTAGGATAAGTATAGAAGAAAATTCTGTAGTTTTGGTAAGGTAGAGATTATGTTATCATTCTAGAAATACATCCCTACTTGGATAGTACAAGTGAGAATGGATCTAGCATAGATGTGTATAGGGGTTATAACTCTAAAAAGGTGCATTGAGATTAAATCGAGTGTTACCTGGTACACAACAACAGTTCTTACTGCACACCTACTTTGACACTCTCAGGTGATATGATTAGGATAATTTACATTTTCCTTATAAACTATTATAAAGGATTTGAATAGATAAAAATAATGCATGATGTAGGGTAAACCATAGACCAATAAAGGACCTATGTTGAAATAAAATGTATGAAGTATTGGGATTCAATAATTAAATTGTGGAAGTATTTTTACTATTTTTATTTTGATTATAAGAATCATGAAACATCTACGGATTGTGTAAAATATTAGAAGAACATGTGTCTTAATTAAATTATGAATACCATTATGGGATTATGAAATTTAGTTTGATCATACGTTTGAAGTATTACAGTCCTTTTTTAGGTTTTATGTTATGATATTCTACCAAGATTAAGGACATTATGGAAAATATTATGGAAAGTATATGTTTTAGTGGATATGTTATTTGAGGAATAACGACATTACATTTTATAGACATAATATTAAAGGTATTCTTAACCATTAGGGTTAATATGACCATTAATAACATTATAATAATAGTAAAATAATATTATTAGAATTTTTGAAGAAAAGTTATATTAAAACCCATAGTAAAAAGCTCATTTAATGATTACTTTTATTTCATGTATTTCCATCATATTTTTTTTAAAATATTATAGAAATAATATTAATATAGTTTGGAAAAAGGACAACCGACACATCAAGCGACAACCCACCAAGTTTGGAAAATTTATAGGACTTGAAACCATGCATGAAGGAAGATAAGGTTTTAGTGCCTACCACATTCCTACATGATGTTTTGGTTAATATGTAATTTTTTTAGTTAATCAATTTGATGAATAAATATTATCGATGAACTAGTGTTATTACATCTCGGGTTTAGAGATAAATGTATTAACACTATTAATTTTGGAAAATAGTTATATAGAATGACTTGTTATGATTATCTGGATATTATGATTCGTTAAAAGTGAATTTTAGTTATTTAGGAATAAAAAAATGAATTTTTTGGATATTAATTTTCTGGAGTAAGGGTTGAATTAGAAATTGATCAAAGCGTAAACAGAGGATTAAATTTTGTTTTTGTTGTATAAATATATAATGTAAGTATATTTCCTTATATTATTATCCAGTAAATGAATTACTCAACATTAGAAAAATGAATTTGAAATAAATTTTTTTAACCTAATACCTTCATTTAGGTATAACCAATGGTCCTTAAAATTATAATAGATTAATGGTTTTGATCCCCTTAAATTTCCATCGATCATTCCCATTCTTGTGATAAATGAACATATCACTCTCTATAAATATTTGCACTTTTACTCCATGTCCATGTTTTCAATTTCCACAAATATTACCTCACATAGAAACATAGCTGTAAATCATTTTTTTAAATTTTTAAAAGCTGGTTTATGGATTTCCGGTGCCCAAAAGCCACCTTTTGGAAGGTGGGAACCAGAGTCCAAATTACACATTCAAAATTCAAACCTCAAATTCAAATTCACTGCCAATTATCTTGAGCCACAAACCACCACCACGAATCAGCCTTCACGTGTCGGCCACGAAAAGCTGGTCACTGCGTCGCCTCGGGCCAAGCGCAACAACCAAACAACCGCATCCCCTCATATCTCCGGTGAACAGCACCGACGACCATCGTCGCCATCACCAAAACACATCAAACCAAAACGCCGGCGAGAAACCTCGGCGTGCATCATCACTACCATACCCGCGACCAAGAGCAGAGCACGTAGCTCACCCCTTTCCAAAGATTCAGACCACTCATCTTCTATCTTCACCCAGTCATCGCTAAATATCTCACAGCGACAACTAACCGCAAACATAAACACTTTACAGATTATACCAGAAGATAAAAACCACAGAATCATCAAAAAATAAATCATCCCAAGCCATTCTTCGATGAAGAACCACCGCTGGTGTGAAGCATGACGCGTCATCCCAGATTTCAGCCAAGACAGAAGGCATGATCCACAACAACCAGCAAGAAAAGAAAAAACCAAAACACCAGAAGGAAAATAACCATGAACCCGTGGAATCCCAGTGCCGCCCTCAATGAGCCCCGCAGAAGCCACGTCTAACCTCTGGATGCTCTTATCTAGTATCGAGGATAAGCTCGTAATCCGCATCGGCTGGGAATCGACCATAGTTAAAACACCGTATCCCATTGAAGCCCTATCCATCTGAGGGGAGTTGAGCAAGAGGAACAGATACAGGTGCAGAACTACGAACAAATGATCTGAAACCACAATCCACTGCAACAGAGAAGCCTATGACTCAAACTACCGAGCAAGGAGGAAGGAGCAGTGGAAAATTGGGAGGAGAGGAAGGCGACACGAGAAAACCCTCGCAGTGCTGTGCTCCGCCCCTTACGGGCCCATCCCATAGAAACATAGCTGTTTTCACCCTTATTTTAATGATAAAAAATCATGTTTCTTATGATTATAATGGGTTTTATATTTTATGGTAGGATTTTATAATATAAGGTATATTAGTAAAAATATGGATAAGTTTTTGAAAGACCCATCGTCAAACATGACTCACCATTGAGGATGCCACCAGATTGAAAATTTGGTTAAGTATGGGAAAGACCCACCATTAGGAATGATTCACCATTTGAATAGATTTTTAGCTATGTATGGAATTGACCCGTTGTAATATATAACTCCCCATTGAACAAAGGAATTTTACAATGTGTTGTAAACACCTACTGTCAGAGACAAGTCACTCCCATATGAAATTTTGATTAAGTATGGAAAAGACCTACTGTCAATAATGAGTCACTGTCAGGTTGGAAAATTGGATAAGTGCAAGAAATAATCACCACCAGAGAATGAATCACTATAAGAACTTAGTCACATATAAATTTGAAAAAGTGTTCAGAAAACCTAATGTTGAGAAGGCTCACCACTAAGATGAGTCACCATTGGCATGACACACGACCAGCCTAAGCTACCGCCAGTGTTGCATCACTATTTAGAAGAGTCATTGCCACTATTTCTATTTATTTTGAATTAAATATTTCTAATAGATATATTATAGAATTTAATGTTGAGAGATATTTTTTAATGATTTTTCTTAAAATATTACAGGGATGCATTAATGTTTGTGTCAGTGATCAGATACATGGAGAAAAGGATTCAAATGATTCTTCCTGCATGATATTTTTAAAATAAGTAACCGACTCCCTCATGTATAAAAAAAATCATAGAGAGATACAAACACACAGACATATACACAAACACATGGAGAGATATGAAATATTTAAATAACAATAGATTATTGTGAAGTGTTCCTTATATTAAGCATTCTAACCTGTAACCAACTGCGAAAGATTAAATATCATCAAACATTGAATTCCTTCCCATAGTTAGAACAAAAGAGTTCATGAAATTCTGTTATACTCGCATTTTTAGAAACATAATTGGGGATCCTGTTTAAGAAACATCAAAGGAGTGAAAATCTTTCAAAGCACATAATATTGAGTAACACAATTATTTATACATATTTATACTTTTTATTCTTTTTTACTACAATTATTTTTTGAGAAGTGATTGTTTTACTCTATAAATTAAACATGTACACTATCTTAGGATCTTTAAATGGAAGACACTCGATATATTCTAACTCCCTTGACATATATTTTCCCATGTGTTGTGGAAGAGGTCCCAATTTGGCCTGTATTTGTTTTATTAACACAAGTGTTTTGGAATAGGTCTTGTGTAGCCTGGAAAACTGGTCTTCTATTGTATACCTGATCCAAGTTGTGGATCAAATATTATTTTATATAATATGTTTGTAAATAGGTGATTTCCATATGGAGAGGATTAGGTCTCAACTTGAGACCGAACCTCTTGTATTTATTCCACTATATGTTTTGTTTTGTTTTATTCTAGTTCTATAATTTAAATTGAATGTGGTTTAATATATAAAAAAACAATTAATTTGATATTTAATCTTAATTAGTGTTTATATAATATTTTTATTAAGTAAATTTATTTCAAAAATTAATGTAATATTCATATGTTTTTAACTAATAATTA
The DNA here is from genome assembly GCA_963277665.1 of Viscum album. Classification (NCBI taxonomy): domain Eukaryota; kingdom Viridiplantae; phylum Streptophyta; class Magnoliopsida; order Santalales; family Viscaceae; genus Viscum; species Viscum album. Next base: position 1,412,339,961 of record OY728125.1, on the reverse strand, counting down.
ATCAATCTTTGAGAAATATTTTAGAAGTTTAGAACTTATATTGATCTACTATTTTGATTAACTAGTATGTTTTTATTATTTTGGGGATTTGATTTTAAAATTTTGTTTAATAGAATGTTTTATTGGGTACTCAATTCACCACCCCTCTTGAGATACTCACTCCAAACAACATTTGATATCAAAGGATTTTCAAAATATTTTCAACTGTGATTTTAGTTGTGTGTTAAAGATATTAAATTTTTGTCAATTATAAATTTAGTTATTTTAATATATAATAAACAAAAGGTTTTGTAACAAAAAAAAACTCTTTTATATAATGAAAATAACTATGATCAATGGAAAATAAAGATGAAAATTCATATTGAAATTATGGGGTTTAAAATGTGGTCTACTAAAGAGGATAAATATGAGTTACCTAAGATTTCTAGGAATATTTGAGATGATTATACTAAAATTTCCTATAATAGAAATTATGAACCAACAAATTCCATTTACTATGAATTATGAGATGAATAATTTAATATGATATATATTAGTAAAACTGCTTCTAAAATTTGGGATACATTAGATATTTATCATGAAGGAACTGTTAATGTTAATGAAATAAGATTTAATAATTATATAATTAAATATGATACATTTATGATGAAACCTAATGAGATAATTTATGATATGAATCTCAGGTTCAATGATATATTGAATAAAATGAGTTCCTTGGGGAATCTAGTGTTATACAAAGATCAATTTATGCGACTACTGAGATGTCTTCCAGAGGGGTAGAGAGGGAGATACGTTTCAGTAAGGGAATACTATGACATTAGTAAACTACCTATCAAGGAATTAATTGGGATTTTGATGATGTTTGAGGAATAGATTATAGATAATTGTGAAGATGATGATGAACCTAAGAGAAAATATGTTCCTTGAAGACTACTGCATCAAAAAAAATTAAAAAGTTCAAGATGAAATCTCTAGTGATGGGGAATCACCAACCAATAGTGATATAGAAATGATCCATCTATCCAAAATGTTTAAGAAATTATATAATAATATTTCATTCTTCAAGAAATTGAGCTATAAGGGAAATTATGATAATAGAGTAAATTGGAAAAAGGACTGGAAAAGGGATGATAATTCAAATGATATTACCTATTATGAGTGTAAGTGAAAAGGACATGTTATGACTAACTAGAATAATTTAATGTATAAAAATAAGTATTCAGATAAGGATAGAAAGTATAATAAATCAATGAAATACACATAGAGTTTCACTGATACCAACTCTAGTGACTCATACCCAAATCATGAAGTGAATTCTGACAAAGAAAATATGTGGTTCATAAAAAATACATATGAGGTACCTAATGCATCTCATGTAAATAATTCTAATCATTCTAAAAATGAAAAAATGATGATGATAAGTAAAAATAGAAAATGTTTTACTACTTCAATATTACTGAATATGATTTTATTGAATTCAAATAAAATTAAAAAGTTTTGAAGAAATAATATGTTTTATCTTCTAGTGTTAGAACTAATATCACTGTAGAAAATTATAAAAATTTTAGTTTTTCAAAATAAAATATTGAACTAAAATTGTTAAATGATATATTAAAGAAATAACTAGATAGATTTAAAAATTAAAGATAAAATATCACTAAAATTATAAGAAAACAAATTGCTCTTAAATATATTACTAGTTTAGGTTACCAACCCGGATAGAGAATAATTATTATGAGAAATTTTTTTTCGAAGTCTAATTCTTGAAATTATACTATATGTTTTTATTCAAGTGGACATAATACAGTTTTTATTTCAAAGATTTTATAGTCTGATTATAGGAAACCTGTCAAGAAAATATGGTTTCTTAAGGCTCTATTTACTAATTTATCTGGACCTAAGAAAATATAGGGACCAAAATCATTCTTATTATAAATTGTGTTTTGTAGGAAACATGTTTAAATATATCCTTTATAAATATATGGTCATTTTATAGTGGCTATTCCAGTAATATAATTGGATATTACTCAAGGTTCAAGATCCTCATAAAGGTTTATGGTGGTTATGTTACCTTTGGTGATAATAATAATGTAAAAATCACACTCCTTGGAAAAATTTGTAACACCAACTCATTCTTAAATTTTAAAGTAATTTTTTATTGATGGTTTAAAATATAATATTATTAGAATTTCACAATTATGAGATGATGAGTTTCATGTAAAATTTAAAAACACTTATTTAATGTTTTTAATTATAAATATGATTTAGTATTTATTCCTATTAGAAATGAGAATATGTATACTATTGATCATGATTATTTTATTTCTGAAAATATTTTTTGATTAAGTGCCTTTCATATAGAATCATGGATTTGGATTAAGAGAATAGAAAATTATAGCATTCAGTCAATTAGAATGATTACTAGTAAAGGGTTAGTCAGGGATCTACCCAAACTTGAATTCCCAAATGAAAAATTTGATAAACCTTGTAAAAAAGGGAAACAAGACAATATATCATTTAAATTAAAGAAAGAGATTTCATCTTCTTAGTATATTGAGTTAGTTCATATTGAATTTTTTGGAACATATATAATATCTAGTTTAAATGTGAAGCACTATGTATACGTACTTGTAGATGAATTTTCTAGGTTTACTTGGGTATTCTTTTTTATCTCATAAGAGTTAAGCCTCTTCTTATTTTACCAAGTATGCCCGATCTATATAAAACCTAAGTGGGTTTAGAATTAATAATTTAAGAAGTGTCCACGGACATGAGTTTGAAAATAAATACTTTGAATATTTTTTCTCACAAAATTATTATAGTCATATATTCTCTTCTCATAGGACTTATCAGCAGATTTGAGTTATAGAAAGATGAAATATAACACTTCAAGAGATACCCTGAACTATGCTTAATGAATACAACTTACCTATCTCCTTTTGTGTATAGGATTTGAATAAAAACTTCTATATAATTAATAGATTTTAGATTATATCTATATGGAAGAAAACCCATTATGAACCTTAGAATAATTTTAATCCTAAGGTTAATTACTTGAGAGTTTTTTTTGTAACATATTTCTTCTTAACAATAAGGATAATATTGAAATGTTTGCCTCTAAAAGTGACGAGGGAATTTATTTTTGGTTATTAAACTTCTAGTAAATCCTTGAGTTTTTAATAGAATAACCAATACTGTAGAAGGTTATTTACATTTAAATTTATGATACATATCCAAATGAGCCTAAGAACCCTTTAAAAAACATTGAGGATGATTTATTTAAATTGAACATATATTCCAAACCTTTTGATTTTTCTATAAAACATACAGAAAAATGATCCAGTTCTGGGGAACTTTCTAAACATGAACCTATATAATACATTGAAGTGACTAACCCTTGTTTTTATAAATATATCAGGACTCATAAATACCATTCTTTTGATATAGTTGTTCGATACTTTGATAGAGGTACAAAAATGAGATATTATCTAAAAAATAGGTCGAACATTGAGCATTCTTGTCATTACTTGAACCTAATAACATCAATGATATAATTAATGATTAATTTTGGGTAATGTATATGCAAGAAGAACTCAATCAATTTGGAAGAAATAAATTTTGTAACTTGTTAATAGACCCAAATACACCTTGACTATAGGCACTAAATGGGTGTTTAGAAACAAGGTTGATGAATCTAAAATAATAGTAAGGAATAAGGCTATACATTTTTCATAATGGTATATTCAAGAAGTGGGTATAAACTATTAAGAAACCATTTCACTTGTAGCCAGAATTGAATCCATTATAATATTGTTAGTCTATAAGACTCATATAAATTTCAACATATATCAAATGGATATGAAAAGTGAATTCCTAAATAGGTATATAGTTGATGATGTTTTTTTGAACAACCCCATGGATTTCAAAATGATTATTCTCAAAATCACATTTTTAAGTTAACAAAATCTTAATGTAGTTTAAAATAAGATCCTAGAACATGGTATGATGTGATAATCTCTTTTATTCTTTTCGAATGATTTTTAAGAGGTATAGAAAACCCTAAACTATTTATAAAAAATAATTTAAATTTTTTTAAGTTGTTCAAATTTATGTAAATGATATTGTTTTTGGATCTTCTAAAAATTATTTATGTAATATTTTTTACAAGCTGATGCAAAATGAAATTGAAATGAGCTTAATGAGTGAATTGAAATTATTTATTGGTTTTTATAATTTTCAAATTAAAGAGTGAATTATTTTAAACCAAATTAAATATACTAAATACATTTTAAAATATTTTTTTTTGTATAACACTAAGAGTAGTGAAACTCTTATGAGTACCACCTATAAGTTAGACCTTGATGAAACTGAGGCATCAATAGATGAAACTAGTTATAGAGGTTTGATTGTAAGTCTTGTCTACTTAAAGTTATTATATCCATAATTATATTCATGATTTAGATATCATATATATCATATATATCCTATATTTACATGTATTTATAATATTACATAACGTTTGGAGGTAAGAAATGAAAAGAACCATTCATTGAGACGGTATGCCATACGTACGTTTGAACGCTACTTTTATTTCTATTTCTTATTTCAATGGAATTAAAACATAATGATACATAGGTATATTATAATTCTAGTATAATATCATATATTATATCATTAACTATATCCTTTATACGTCCCACATATGGCATTAACGAGTCATATCGCTTTGAGGGGGCGGTAGTCCTCACTTCCTCAAATGAAATTATCGCATTTACCTATAATGAAAACCACATAGGTATGATATAAATGAAAAATATATAAGCATAAACAAAAAATAAACATAATATATATCATATATAAATACATTTCCATCATAATGGAAACCATGAGAGGCGGTAGGAGATAATTGAACAATCATCGTTTCATGAGGCGTTAGTTTTAATCCAAAGAAACAGTATATTCTTTACACATTAGATGAAGGTGTGTGTAAGTGTACATCAAATAATTATCATAAAAACATCCTAGTATATTTGGGATACTGTTTTTCTTATAAAATAAAATAATAAAAATAGTTTAGGGGGTTGTAGAAGGAAAATAAAAAAAAGAACCTAAGAGAAGATGTTACCTTTAATTCTGGTAACTCCCTTTGGTTTGAACCAAAAAGACTTTTTGAAGTTCCTTCTGGATAAGTTAAGGATTTTAGGTAGAATATAGGGATATTGAGAGCTTATTTGGGTAGGTTTTGGATGATCCAAGGGGTTTTAGAGGTGTGAGTAATGAGTTAGAGGTGAGGGGTTTTTATAAGTTGGAGGATGGGCTCTTTAGGAAAGTGGGGAAATATTATTTTATTATATAATGATTTTCAGTTTATAAAGGTCCAAAACATATTAAAGTAGAATATAAGATGACTCTTGTTTGAAGTAAAATCATCTAATAATAATTGGATTGGTTGTGGATATTATTTTAATCATTATAATATTATTTATTTATATCATTTATTAATGTGGTAAACACTGCATCATTGTTGTGTCCTAAATAATATTATTTATTTGATGTCTTAAAATTATAAACAAATACCATGATTTAGGAAATCTCTATAGAATTCCAATTAATATTTATAGTAAAAAAGATAACTTATATAACCTCTTGTAAAAATTAATTTACTAAAAAATATTTGATTATGTCATTTTTGTCTTTACTTTAAGTTAATTAAAGTAAAGTGTCATTATCACTCTTAAGTGGCCCCATGGGGTCCCAAAATAGATCCAATGATGCCCATGGTCGGCCATGACTCATAAAATAATGTTAGGATAAGTTATAAGGTTATTTTCTATTATTATGATATACTTTTTACCTTGAATTACCCTATTTACCTTTAACCGCAGTAAATAAAAGTCAAAAGTTACTATTCACAAAAATTATATTCATCTTAGTGAACCAAATTTTACTTGATAATAACAAAAATTTATGTCAAGTTTTCAAAATTTAATTTACAGAAGCAGTAAAATTTAATTTAAATGAAAAATTAGTTATTAACTACTACTTAGTGGTTTCACTATTCATAAAAAATTGATGTTTTTTAGAAAACTACCAAAAATTCAGCCTAAGCTATATTTGATATTCTGAATTCAAAAATGATGTCTATTTTACAAAATTCAAAACATATATTTTGGATTAATTAATTTAAAATTAATTTCCGTTGTCAAAACAAAAAGCGTATTTTTATGAAATATTAACTATCAAAAGATTGACCCTAGTTTACGTCCAATTTTAAAGCGAAATTAATTCCAATGACCAAAATTGGATTAAATGGTAAAAATATAATATAATTACAATTTAAATACAATTAAAATGATAATAAAACCATATAAATAAATTATATTAAAATGAAAGTTTGAATAAAAATACATTATTTTTCACAATTAATCAAAAAATGAATTTTAACAGAAAAATACCAAAAATTTACAAAAAGTAAATCTTGATGTCCTAATAATGAAGAAGAATTTTATTTTTTCAAAAATAGAATATAAAAGTTATGAAAATTATATTTAATGATGGTTCTCCATCAAAAGGTGGTAAATCAACCTTTTAAAGATTATTAGCATATTTATGCTTAAAATTCGATTAATTCACATTTTAAGCCTCTAAAATTTATTAGATAAATGTAAAAACATTTAAAAAACATGTATAATCATATTGTAGTTGGTTCTATTCATTCCTGCCAATACAATGACTAGGAATCAACTACATTTAAAATAATATTATTATATTATTAGTGTGCAACGTAAGATTTCAAAGAATCCCCTTATTGCGTATTGGGTAAGCCATCGAACATAGCAACCCCTTTAAAGTAAAATTAATATTTAATTCAAAAATATTAATATATATGAAAATATATTATTCTCTATTTACTTGGGTTGTTATATAATAAATTATTGTGTGAGATCAAGAAACCTCAATGCATACTTAGTAATTGACATATCATCCTGTTACAACTCAATAATATTCTATATTCAAACAGACGGAAAAATGGAAGGAAACTACTCATCATAGAGCATGTTATAAATGTATATCCATCAGAGAATAATCTCATCATGAGTTTGAGTGGATAGACCCCAATAAATTACTACTTATCTATGAAGAAGACCAGTTAATAGCATAACTATTTGATCGTATGGGGTACATACATGCCATAAAACTTAGACCAATGACTAGAGACAATCTTATGATGTTTGAGGGTTTAGATCAGCAGGAAACCTGAAAGGTCTCTCCCATTAAAACTCATAAAACATGATAAACCTATGTTAATCATCCTACTAATCTACTAGAGATATAAGCTACCCAATATACAAATGATCACCCATTTATACTACTAGAGGTGGGTCTACATACCGCTCAATAGGTAGAAGCACTAATTTCTACTCAACTAGATGGTACACCAAAATACAAATTCCCTACACTGAAGCATCATCACTAAAATAGTCATCATTATAATTGTATCTATGAATCCTAGAAGGATATCATATTAAAGGCATATTGAAATCTAATAAGATATACCATGGTTAGAATATCATATATGGGGAGATGAATCAATAATGACATAAAGTTCAATTAATATTTACTATATAAAGCATGTATCATTAGTTTCCTAGAAACCAATTCCGTAGCATGCTGAGTCGACAAACAGGTGATTAGATTCCAAGTCTTTGAAAACATCGATCACCACACAATCATTGGGTTCCCTATCTCGATATCCAAACTCAAGACTCTCTAAAAACATTTCCCTATGTTCAAAAATCCATAATCATGATACATCTATCTGTAAAAAAATCCCTAGTAAAACCTACTCTGACACAAATCTATCATGATCCAACCTTGTAGGGACCCTCTTGTACTGATAGTAAACCAAGAGTGACTCTACAAGATCACCTCTAATAGGAAAGGGGTGGGAGACTAGTGTTGAGTAGCAATATCAATGAAATTGGAGGATTTATCCTAAGGTACCCCACACACACACCCATATACATGCACCAATATAGGGTAATAAAAAACTAAAACCTATAGATTTTAAACCATTCATGAAACAACTTCTAAGAAAAACATTAGAGTGTAACAGATAAATATCTATAAAATATAAATGGAAAAAATATATTACCAACAATGAAGAAAGAAATCCCAACCGAGAAAAAGATAAAAAATTTAAATATTGAGTAAATATTGGACCACAATCACTAATTCTGATCCCTAAACATGGCCAGTGCCTCTATGTACTGCTATTTTACACCGATACAAGATTCATAAATGTAACTAAGAATCTATTTATAATCTTCATAAGAAATAATATGTACATAAAAATCCCATATAGGGGTGAGTATAAACATACCCAGTACAGAACATTGAATAACCAATAGGGAAACAATATAATAAAATATTCAAATCAACACATAATTCCAAAGGAATAAGAAACTCAATAGTAGATGTTCTCATAAATAAACCCTAGTCAAAGATAGAGGTATCTTGGTCTCTATAACTAGCTAATAAAAATGAGTCTACTTATAGCTTCAATGTCCCAATATATAATGAAAACAATCACCTCCGACCTCATAATAATAAAAATCAAGGACCCACACCCATCAAATATATACCATAATTGGGGGAGAAATATATCTAATGAAGGACCCACTCTTCGCCAAATCATGACGACGGGGGTGTACCACTTCGTAGATAGAGGACCCACACCGTCTATAATATAGGGGAGTATTGAATCTTCCAATACATAAGATATGGGGGACTCATTACATATAAACATGACCTTAATGGGAGCAATGAACCCATAAAAAATTTGATTTTCACACCCGAAACTTTTTGAAGACTAAGTGTCACTGGAAGAAGCTCCCTTCTCACACTACCACACATCATATCACTGATGTTGAAACAAAGGCGACCACTACATCCTATATGAAAAAAATACATAGAATGGACTACTCATAGGCCCAAATTTAATTCCCAAATAAGAAGATATGAAATATTATACATTGTAAAATAAGTACATTATACGTTTATATGGCCACAAGATGTGTGGTACTACCTGAGGTCCTTGGCATGTTATCCCATAAACATGTATTGACTAGGTTTATTCCTCCACAAGATGTGTTCCTATGAGTATATGATGTGTATGATCACTTGGTGTCCTTGACACGTTATACCTATACCTATCTAAGAAACCCATGTTGAATCATACAACATGTGTGTTCGGCTACATGGAGTGCAATATTTAACTAGGCAACCAAAACGTTTCCTCTACATGAAAATTGACTACATAGCATATGCTCTTTCGAAACACATGGTGTGTAGTTTGGTTTTTCACATACAGTAAATTATGGTCTCACAGTCTTCACATATTACCTAGATATTTTTAGTGTGTGCATGTGTTCTCATTTTCAAGAAAAACCAAGAGTTAGGCTTACTATAAAAATTATTTTCAAATCCTTCAATTATACAACAAATTTAGGATTGTTCTACCCTTGAGGAAAAGAATATGACCTAATTAGTTATCTATATGTTGATTTTGAGGGTTTCAAGTTAGAAATAAAAGGAACCTTTGAAATACGTAATATTTGTGTAAGTATCTAGTTTATTGGTGTAGTAAGAAACAAAATTTTATTGTTCTATCTACTGGTGAAGCTGAATACATAGATACAAGTAGATTCTCTATAAATATTTTGTGAATGAAGAACACTTTACTAGACTATGGATATCAATTACAACATGTACATATAAATTATGATAACACAAGTGCTATAAATATTTCTAATAACCCTGTATCTCATAGTAGAACAAACAAAGTTGATTTAAGACATCAATTTTTGAGAGTCCATTTTCAAAAGGGTGATAAAACTCTTAAATACGCTGGTAAAAAAATATTATATTCCTGGTATTTTCATTAAGAGTTTTAATTTTAAGAGAATGAACTACATTAAAAATTTATTATGAATGATTAATTTTGGTTAAGTTTATTTTTATGGAACCCACCATTTAGTTTTACCCACCGTCAAGTTTTAACCACCATCGAGTTTTACCCACCATCGATATTTACCGACTGTTGGGTTTTACCTACTATGGGAAAAAATATTCCTTTATCAATTTATTTTCATTAATTTTTAATTCTTCATTTCTAATTTATGTTTATGGGTTACATATTTATTTAATTTTTAATTTGGTTAATATGTTATTCCAATTTTCAATTTAAAAATTTCAAAATCTCTAAATGATATAAATTAGACACTTGTCTAATTTCAACTATCTAACTCCCTCAGATATTGCTCTCAAACCTCATCACTACTCCATTTCTCTTTAAACCATTGTCCTTCTATTACCTTTATCCATGATTTTCAAGCTAATCGCCATGGTTATATTTAAGAGAGCTGCTGAATCTTCTCAAGAGGAGTCACATCCTTCAAATAAGTAGAAAGGGGAATTTAGTCATTTTGATACTATTATAAAAGTGAATACAATGCTTGTAAAGAGATTTTTCAAGCCTAAAAAAGAAGTTTATGCTAAATGGTGAAAGTAAATAAATTATTTGGTGCTCATAGTTCTATAAGATGAGGTACAGATGGAATGATTTTCTCTTAACGAGATACCATTCTATCCTAGGTTAGTTCAATAGTTCTATTAGTATATCGAGTTTCATTTTGAGGAATATGAATACTTGGTAATAAGAATAACAAATGGATGAAAAGTTTTATTCTATTCAATTCAATGGGATAGATGTTTGAGAGTACCACATGAATGCGTCTCAAATGATTATCAAGGAAATGTTCCTTATGGCAGTGATAACTTTGTGTATAAGGATGTCTTGGAAGACTTAACTGAAGATGGGATAGTGATAAGACCAATTTATATTCAGTTTGATGGATAATGTCGCATACCTTTAATGTTTAAACAACATATGTTGTGCCCAAGGAAATGTGATTTATTGAGAATGAGGTATCAAGATTCTTATTTTTATGTATTATAAAAATATGAGAAAAGATGAATATGTGTTGATAACTGATGACTCATAAGTTCTAAATGTAAAATCCATATTCAATATAAAACTCCCATATTTATCTAAATTTTGTTTCATCCATTATAGTGGCCAAATGATTAGTTGATTATAGAGAAGAAACATTAGTAAAATTTGGATGATTTTTTATTACAAGGTTCATTTTCAAAAGGATGAAGATTAGTTAAAACCCCTCAAAGAAAAAATGTGCTGATGATAGTTAAAGACTTTATAAATAAATAACTCTATTTGATCATATAACTAGCTCGAGAAATATTATAGATCTTGTCTTATAGATAGATTAAGTGGTTGAATATTCAGTAATAGAAGGAAGATATAACCGAAAAGGAATAATGATTTTTACTGGATGAAGGTAGTGATCTAGACCAGCCCAAATGTTCTCATGCTTTTACTTATGGTGCACCTAGTCCTCTTAGGTCTCCCCCCATGTGAGAGACTCTCTAAAAAGAATAAATTAAGGAAGAAGAAACCTAAGTTTTTGAAGAAAATGGTGATAATGGTGATGATGAAGATGAAGAAGAAGAATAAGGATGAGAATACGAGGAATATGGTAATGATGATGTTAATGAAGGTAGAAATGGAGATGGAGATAGAGATGATAATGATGGTCATTCTGACCATGAGGGTCCTAATATCCACATTAGATATGTGGATATTGAGGTTTCTCATACACTTATCTCTTCTTTAGGTTTCTCATTTTTCACTAGATCTGAAGAAAGATGGATCCTAGTTGAAGATGTTTATAGAACAACTAGAAATGTGAAGGAAGTATTAGTTGAGGGGCAGAGATCCCTCAGTTGGGAAAGTCATACTATTGATACTGTATTTGGTGTTTATAGTGAGCCTAAAGATGATCTATAAATGTTTTTGGGAGAGTACTATTTTTGAAAAGGCAGTTTCTGAGAAAATGGAGGTTGATCATGATATTTTTGAGTAGACAACTGATGTGGAACGATCTGCTGATTAGTTGGATGTTCTTCCTGTTGTTTTTCCTATAGCCAGTGAGCCTAAAATTGTTAATACTTATACTAAGTCTTCTGTCATTTTAGGATAACTAGATCTTGAGGTGTGAGATAAGTTCCTAGGGCATGTCAGACATGGTCTAGACTACTCATATTCAAATGATGAGAGACATGCTATTGAAGATGAGGTGGATACTAGAGGATCATTAGTTGCTCAAATTGATGATGCTGAAGGGTTGTAGAGGTTTTCTTATAATGATGTTTATAGATTGAAGCCGGAAGTGGAACTTAATGTTAAGAGAGTTTCTTCACCAACTGTTTCCTATAAAACCTTTATTACACCTACTATTTCCTCTATTCTAGTTGATACTATTACCATATCTAATTTAGAATCCTTTAGAGACAAGATTCTATCAGATTTTGGTTTGATTTTGAGAAATCAGGCACCTTAAGTCACTATGTTAAGTGATAGAGATTAAAGGTATTTGTTTAAGTTTGTGATACATTATATTCATCCCAAAATGATGAATCACATTCAAGATGTTGAAATAGAGAACAAGAGGTTAGCCAATAATTTATAGACTGTGATACCTATAGTGGATGAGATGAGATCTTCCTTTGAGATTTATATGGATACATTGCTAGAGAGGGTGGAGAATATTTCTTCAATGGATTCTAAGACACATGATCCACCTCAAAATAATGATTTTAGGTTGATTATATAAGTTGTTAGAGAATAGTTTTGTATTAATTTAGGTGAATCACCTAATCTTCCCCAGGAATGTTTAAGAAAAATATGGCATAATAGTGATCATGTTCGTATGATTGTTAGAGAGTTTATGAAGGATATGAAAGTTGATAAAGTGAAAATAACAAATACTATAAAGTGTTAGATTTCTTAGATTTATACAAATCATCAGATGAATGATCATTTCAAATTCCTATCTAAAAGTCTAAAAATTCTTCTAGTCTCTTAGACTTTTAAAGAGAAAGTGAATTAGTTGAAGGTGATTATCCTAGTGGTCAAGTTATTTTTGGAATAAAAGAAGTACGTTTTCATTACTATAGAAAGGGGTGGTAATATAATTATTAATTTCATAAATCTAATAAATCTATTTCTTCTTGTTTCTAGAACTACAATGGTAGCTCTTGATTGCATTCCTGTTACTACTCGTCTCTTCCTCCTGCTTATGCACTAGAGTTCTTCAGTCCAGGTGTAAGAAGAGATCCAAATGAACCCTTTACTAATTGTTTCCAACCCTTTAGTTTCACTCCTATAGAAGTATTCCAATATCTCAGGACAATAATTTTTTTGGAGACTCTTTCTATACCTGCTATCCCTATATCCATCCCTTCAGTTACCTCATCCTCAAATGATGAACCTTATACTTCTGATAAGGGGAAGGTAAAAGCATGAATTGATCCTTAAAATCCCCTAAAAAATAATTTATATTAGGATTTTAGTATTTGATAGGGATATTTTTTAGAATTTTTTTAGATTTTATTTGTAATTAAAATGGATTTTTCAATGGAAATTATCTTCTCATTACTATTCTATTTCTTTACATTTACTATTTAATTATCAATTATTGATAATCCTAAAAGGAGGAGAATGGATCTATGGAAATTATTTTCTTTAATTTTATAGTAATATTCCTCTGATACCATTCTTTTTCACTATATTTGATACCATATGTCTTAGTTTTACATATTTCTAGTATTATTCTCTTATTACTATCTTTGATACCATTTCTGTTTTATGCTGCACCTATTTTCACACCATAATTTATTCTTTTAATTCTTTAAAAAATGCGATGATTTGTGACAATAAAAAAGTGGTATATTGTCGGTACCGTTATTTTAATGATCAAAAAATCATTTTTATTATATTAAAACATTTTATGTTTTATGGTAGTATTTTATAATAAAAGGCTTATTATAGAAAATATGGCTAAGTATAGGAAATACCCACTGCCAGACATGAATCACCATTGAGGACACCACTGGAATAAAAATTTGGATAAGTATGGGAAATACCAACCATTGGAAGTGATTCACCGTCATAATGGATTTTTGGATAAGTATAGAAAAGAACCATCATCATATATGACTCACCATTGAACCAAGAAATTTTATGAAGTGTTAGAAACACCTGTGATTTGATATAAGTCAATGCCAATATGAAATTTCATCTAAGTATGGAAAAGAACAACTATAAGTAATGAGTCACTGTCAGGATAAAAAATTGGCCATGTACAAGAAAGAATCACTACCATTGGATGACTCACCATCATGACTTAGTCACCTCCAAATTTGGAAAAGTGTTGAGTTGAATTGCAGCTAAGAAGGCTCACTATTTAGATGAGTCACCGTTGGCATGAATGACTTCCAACCTAAGTCACTACCAGTGTTGTGTCACTATTTATAAGATTCAATTCAACTATTTATATTTATTTTATATTAATTATTTATAATATATATATATATATATTATTAAATATAATGTCAAGAGTTATTTTTTGATGATCATTCTTAAACTATTTCTTGGATGCATTAAAGTTTGTGTCAGTCATCCGGTACAAGGAGAAAAGGTTCTAGAAATTTTTTCTTACATGGTGCTATTAAATGAAGTTGTATACTCCCTCATTCAAATACAATTACATATAGAGATACATACACATAAACATATAAAAAAGTATGTGAAGAGAGATGGAATATTGAAAGAATAAGACAGTATTGTAAAGTGTGCCATAAATGAAGAATTCTTACCTGTAACCAAAAATGGAAGAGTGAAGCTCATCGAACATTAAATTTATTCCCAAAATCAGAAAAAAGGTAATGAAACTCTATTTTACTTTAATTTTTAGAAACATCACTTGAGATCCTGTTCAAGCTACATCCAAGGTGTCAGAAGATTTCAAAGAACATAAAACAGAGAAACACAACCATTTATACATATTTATAGATTCTTTTTCTACTTACTGTATTTAGTTTTTAAGTAATTTATATTTTTATCTGTATATTAAATACACACACTGTCTCTTGAGCTTTAACTAAATGGTACTCGATATCTTCTAACTCCCTTTACATATTTTTTCCCATGTTTTGTGCAAGAGGTACTTGTGCGTGGAATGCATTTTATTTTATTCCCATGGGTGTTGTGGAAGAGGTCCTAAATGTGATGGAAATCTAGTATAATATTGTATACCCAATCCCAATTGAGGATAAAAGATTATTTAATATAATATACTTTTAAGGTGGTGATTTTATAGTGGAGAGGATTAATTCTCAGCTTGACACTAAACCTATTATATTTATTTTGATATGTATTTTGTTTTGTTTTTTATTTATTTAATTTAAACTGAATCTTATTTAATCTATAAAAACCCACTAATTTGATATTAGTATTAATTAGTATTTATATAAGGTTTTTATTAAATAAATTTATTTAAAAAGTTAAAGTAATATTCATATATTTTTTTAATAGAGACTTAATCAATATTTGATAAATATTTTAAAAGATCAGAACTTATATTGATCAATTATTTTGATCAAATGGGATATTTTAATTATTTTTGGGATTTAATTTTGAACATTTTTTTAAAAAAAATTTATTGGATACTCAATTCAACCCCTCTCTTGAGATATTCACTCCGACCAACAATAGTTTTATGTGTTATTCCATTTAACCTTTTTACATCATATTATCTCTTATTACGGGGATATTTTATCAACTGTTTTACAATGTGGGTTTTTCAAAAAATGTATTTAAAAATTTCAAACCCTTGATTAGTGAGATAAAGTTTTAATTTATTGGACACAATTTATTTAAGGTGGGGAGAATGTAACACATTAAAATTTAAAATATGATCATAACAATTGATAGCATGTATGTCACACAATACCAAGCATAGAAAGGAATATAACAATCTGAGACATTAATATATATTTACTATTTTAAATAAATTCAACGAATCATATAGATTTAAATTCATGAAACAATGATTTTATCTTGGGTTACATGCAACAAAAATTTTATTAGATTTCCTGTGTTACATGCAAGATAGAGTTTTACAGAACAACAATATACTTGTTAATATTATAATTTAATATGATAGTCATCACCTAGTAGTTGGAATGAAGTGTATGAATAGAAGTAAATAAATTATTAAAATATTTATTTTACTCAAATTTATTGGTTATCAATTTATTATAAATAATAATAATAATCACTTAAAATAAAAGGAAATGTTTTTAGAAAAGTAGTATTTTCCTAAAAGACGGTTTAGACTCGCTTGATGCACCTAATTTAAAATTAATTTTTAACAATTTTAGAAATTTATATGAAAAAAACTTAATTTTTTAAATCAGGAAACCAAAATGATCTTAGGGTGATTATTTATATTTTTTTAAGAAATTTCATTTTTTGATGAATAGTGAAAAATACTCAATTTGAATTGAAAACTGCATTTTCATCTAAATAATATATAATGTTAAAATATATTTTTATTGGGTTTAAAGTAAAATTAGTTAAATTATAAATATATTAATATATATTTTGGTAATTTAAATCATTCTAATATTGAATTTTTATATAAAAACATTGTAATCTTATGAACATTTTCACCTTAAAAACCTACTTCATCATCACGTCTCTAGGATTAATTTTAAATTAAATTATACCAATTATGTGAGTTGAATTTATAAAAATGGATTAAATATTTTTCATGATAATAATTTATATTATCTAATAAGGTGAACTTAATTTCTGAACATAATGATCAGTGAAAAGAGTTAAAATTATTTATAGTGATTAAGGTAAAAACCATTTTACTTTGTAATTAAAATTAGAATATATGGTGGAAGAATGAACCAAAATTTTTAGAAAACCCATTATATGGACATATTTATAAATTTTCCATTATAGTATCTACAATGGACCATTATTGGGGCATGGGGACATTAAAAATTGTGGTTATAATTCACTCTTTCAAATAATTACATGTGTCCCACTCACCCCACTTATAAAAGGCCTCCCACTCTCTACTCCACTTCACACCATCAAAATAGTTTTTTGGACAATAACTAAAAAATATCTTCAAAAATTCCCTCCCCTTATTATAGTAGCCTTATATTGGGCAGAAATCCAACCTAGTAAGAATTTAGTGAAAACATAAGAAGAATACAGGAAGTAGAGGTAATGTTTTTCAATGAGCATCTTTATTTTACTTGTTTCTAAAACTCCTTATATTTTTATTAAAAAACATTATATAATTTCCAAAGTATATTACATATTCTCGGATATTTTTATAATAATTTAATAACCTAAAACCATATCCACTTCCATAAAATGGGTTACAAAATCATCATTCATGTGTATGACAGACTACCACCTCGCGAACCAATGTCATTCATTTTTCCATTACCACATATCAAGGTTGGGTATGATGATGGATATAAATTATACATATGATATTCATAGCATAATTATACCTTTTCAGTTACTATATAATATATATATATATATATATATATATATATATATATATATTTACACCATCCATTTAGTAGGAGATATGATAATGTCACTCGTGTGTATTGCGGACTACCGACTCATGCAATGATTTGATTAATCTTTCACTAACGCTTCATATATAAGGTTATAAAGATAAATTTAATGATTATATGTGATATAAATGCAATAAATATTATATTAATGACATATTTATAATTATGTAAATATAATACATATAATTTTGATTATTTCCTTTTAAATCACATAAAGGTGATAACATCATTCATGTACATGTGGACTAATGTCTTCATGAAGTGACGTGACTCTATTTTCATCACCACAATAAATATATGATATATAATTATAATTAAAGAATTAATTTTATAATTATCTCATTATTATTATTTTTTATATGATATCAATATATAATATGATCAAGAAATAGAAATTTTATAACAGAATACACATTAGAAAACAAGGCAATTAACACCCAAAAAAAGAAAATAATGAAAGATTATTAACAATGAGTGATAAGATGTTATAAAAGGATCATTTATGATATTATAAATATTAATATGATTGTATAATAAGTTAATAACTTGTTTAAAACCACTATATTGAAGGTTGAATCATGTTTAACCAAAATATAATGTAATTTAATGGATTTCATCTCAATTTCATTTCGTGGAGGATTATTATAATATTATGCAGCTAGTTTTTTTATACAGAGAATATACTACACTTTTGAAATATTATATCATGAACAATTCATTATTCATGTTATTTTAAGTTTTAATTTGAATTATTTCATCTAAGGGGAAATTACTTAAGAGTTACCAAGTTGTATGGAATTTCATAACTCAATTTATTCTCACTGGGTTATATTAATTCTTCATTACCATTAATATTATAAGATTATGTGTGTAATGAATTTTGAATATATATTTTTGGTATTTAAAATAGTTTTATGTAGAGTTATAGTTGATAAAAATAATCTATTCATTTATTAATTCCCACTTAAATTTTATGATCATTATAAGGGTTTATTTCACAATCACATTCTAATTAAGATTGTTTTTTCATGAATTTTGGTTAAAGGAAATTATTTGATAATTGTATAATATAACATTTTAATTTTCTTATTCCATGGTTTGGCATGATATTTTAAATAAATATTACCATTTTCCACTCTTTGGTACTTAATTTATTTATAAAATGTTTTTAATAAAATCCGTCCTTATTTTTCTCTTAGGTTGAAAATCTATTTTGTTCCAAAAGAGCGTTTTTTTAAAAATGTTTTAAAAAATGTTTTTAACCTTTTAAAAACGATTTATAAAAGGTTTTTTTACCCAGTTTCAAAATATTCAATTTTTTTCAAAATAATCTTATGTCATTTTCAAAACAATGTTTTGATTTTTCTAAAAACGTGAAAGGTATATTCTTGTCATTTTCTGAACAAGGAATATTCCTAACCTTTTTATAGTGAAAAAGGAATGATCTTTTTTTACTTTTACATAACATACAGAATTACCTACCTTTATGAAAGTCATTTCATTGAAGATATATTTTCATGTTTATGAGGATATTTTTAAATAAAATGTTAATAAAAGTGATTTTCAAAGAAAACGATTTTCAAAAAAAATTTGAGAATTAAAAAGATATTTAATCAAGAATGTATTTAAAGATATTTTATGGTATTTATCTTCATAAATGAAAACTATAGTTTAATCTTATTTCAATGTGTATATGTTGATACCATCCTTATTCTTCCTCTGAAAGGTTTATGATTATTTTGATCAAGGATAAAATTGGCATCCACTTCCTTGTTTCATTTTGTTGTCATAAACTTATTTATTAATTATTTACTTTCATATGATCATTGGTCATTAAATTTCCCATAAATAACCACATTATTAATCATAGATATGATTATTTTGGAAACCATATACCATTTTTAAATCCGATGTTTACTTTATATTTATTTGATTAATTAGGGAAATATTGATAAATTCACATCCTTTATTCAATATAGATATTTAATAATAAAGAACATTTTTTATGAATAACATTGATTATTCAATATATGAGGAACTATTTAGACATATAATACATGTATTGGGGAATAGTTAATGTAATACCCTTGATACATCAGTAGTAGCATAAGAAAAATTCATTTATCCACAAACCCTTCGCATTTTTAACCAAATAGTTTTAAATTGTTTGGAGGATAGATGTTGACAACAAGTATATTGTTAATGGGAAACAAGACATCCAATAATTAATTATGTCCTTTATTAAGAGTTATTGTTATCCATGATATTTTCACTATAACATTATCTATGGATAAATTTAATTTTCAGTTTATTGATTACATAACATGTGTTTTTAGTTATTTACCATTCCAGATTGATTATTCCTTATCCAATTATGATAGTCATGTTATTTGTTAAATTTCATGTGTTTTTAGTTAGGTACCTTTCCTTATTGATTATTTTCCATGATATTTTTTCATTGATACTATCTCTGGATAAACTTCCTTATATGTTTACTGATTGTATTAAATGTGTGTTGGTTTATTACCTTACCATATTTATCATGACTATTTACTCATTATTTATTATATAATACTTAACCCTTAATGAGAATTTGATCCCACCCTAATTTTTCCCTTTCCCCAGGATTCCTGAAGCCCACTATGACTGATATAAAGGGATATGCTTGATGGAATAATTTTTTTCTAAAAAAATTAGGTAATATTTTTTATTCAAATATGATATGTGAATCTTGTATATATCTATTTTAATAAGACTACTAAACTATTTAGACATCTCATAAGTGATTCCATGCATCTTATTCCAATGAAATGGTATTAGGCGTCGACTATAGGTTACTGGGGTTGGCGTCACTACACCATCACACACATTACCCTTAGGGAATTCAATATTGTAATAAAAATATATGTATCTAGACCCTAGTAGCATGAGTTTTTATATTTTATTTCAATAATATAATGATTATATTTCTCTTTTATTATTAATTTTTGAATGATTAAATAATGATATTGATAAAATTTTATTTGATGTGGTGAAACAAAAATTTTATTTTTTTGGAAATATATAATTTCAATCAAGATGATCTTTTTCATGTATTCAATAATTTTTTAAATAATTAAAATTTTAATAAAATATGTTTACTAAATAATATTTATTAAATATAAATGATAATATAATTTTATGAAGTCAAAAATAATTTTTATATGGGTCAAAACAAAGTTATTGTAAAAAACAAATTTTATAATAAATGTGCCTTTTTGATTTAAAAGTGTAAATTATCATATTTAAAGAATTATATAGATTAAAAATATATATTTTGAAACCAAAACATTGAAATTAAGTAACAGTTATTTTTTATTAATTTTCAAAGACTGTCAATTTTTTAGACAAAATTAAGTGCGATATAAATATATGGTTTGTATTATAACGTCATAAAATCTCTAAAGTGATTCAATAAATAATATAAAGAATATATATGAACATAATTTTGTTTTAACTTATAAATAATGTGTTTTAGGATATTTGGTTTATTTTAAAAAACCTTAATGAATCCTCCAAAACATATATTATATTTTAATTGTTTAAAATAAATTCTTTATAAAGACGACTACCTTCCAAATCACCAAGGGATTTATTTTTACGAGTTTGGTTATTAGATTTATAAAATAATGAAAACCAATCCTCTTTGGTATAAACCATAGGAAAAAACCATGGAAAGGCTTGTGGTTTTTATTACATTATCATATAGATTCTAAAACCAATGTTTTGAAATTAATAAAGAATTCTACTTTATATTACTATTAAAATACACCCAAAATACTATTACTTTTAACAAAAAATACTTGGATCTAAAATTTACTTTGTAATTACCACTCTAGGGCCCTCCCAAGGTTCCCCTAATCTCTTAATAAGTTCCCCAATATTTTTGAAGTGCCCTCTCAAGGTAAGGGATCCTCTCATTATCCTCCTTACTTAAGAACCTTCTTCATATTATAATTTTTTTATTTCCCATTTTTTCATGTTTGGATATGTTCTTACACATAAGAATTATTTCCTTATGATTTCCAAGTGATGATATAATAATTTCACTCTAATTAAACCCTTCCATGAACCATTATTTACCATTATTATGCTGTTGAAATTATCTTGTAATTTTCTATGCCAACCATTTTTATAGTGAATACCCATCCCAATTTTCAGTCATGTTTATTCACCAAGATATACCTATATTTAATTTATTAGTCAGTTCCATGTATATAACTGGACTCACTATGATTTACATTTTTATTTCACCTTTACACCATTGTATTCAACCAATTTTATTGTGTAAATTCCCAATAAAATAAAAATTTTATCTTTATGTTTGATTTAATAATTTATTATTTTTATTATTAAAAGGATATTTCAATTTCTTTAAGTTTTCATTGTATTTTGTGGTGATTTGGAGGGCCTAATATTAAGTTGAAGAAAAATGGACCAAAATGTGTAAGATTCCAAGAACACCAGTAGACTCAAACAGACACTACAACTAATCGATGTATTAACATGTTCTCAAATTTTGTGATATAGTTAAAAATAATTTTTTATAAAATTATTATGAAGTCAATAATTCCAAATTCTCCCATTAAGGGGCCTAAAAGAACTGATCTTTCCTGGGAACTCAATCTATCCAAAGTTAAAATTTGTGTTCTATATTTTGTCCATATATCAAGATTTTGATCTATAAATGATTCCATATTTTTAGTATAGATATTAATGAGGTGGGGTAACAAATTGTTTAGTTTTATATAAAGTGAGATAATACTATCTGGATTTCTAAAATCATGGGGTAATTAGTTTAAGAAATCTGGGTACCCAAAACCACCTTCCACTTTTCTTATAAAATGGAACCTTGGGAACCCCATTTGTAAGTTCGACTAGGTGGAATATATTTGGTATTTTGGAGACTCAACAGATACATCTAATAATCTAAGAATTTATATGGGCCCCTTTCATCATAGGGGGATCAAGGATGAAGGATTAGTTTCACCCGAGCCTCATCCTCCTCATAATGGATAGCTAAATGGTGGATGATCATTTCTAGAGAGATACAAATCTTATTAAGGGAGTTACAACACTTCTTATTCTATTGTTTTGGTATAATTTTTGTGTAAAACATTTTATTCAAGTGTTATCTTAACTTTAACCTCCTTTTAATTTATTTATTTGGTACAATTATGTGTAACACTTTTTATTTAAACACCGATTGGGTTGAGATTTTAGTGGTAATCTTGGGTTATTCTGGTTGGAAAACACCATCATCCTATTTTTATCACACATATATATGATTTTACTATACTTTGGTATATATTGTTCTTTTCTTGAGATCCAAACCTTGGAAACACATTTTTTTGTATTAATGGTTGGTTATTTGGGAATCGTTTTAAAGGGTATGAGGGGAATTGAGATCTTGATTACCCTTAACAAAAGGATTCCATTAAATCCTGTGTTATTTTTAGAACAATAATCTAAAAAAGAATAGGGAATGTCTATAAAATAAATGAAACACTACAATAAACCTTTCTCTTCCATAATTGTTTTGATGTTTGGGGAATTGACTTTATGGGGCCATTTCCCAATTCCTTTAGAAACTTTTATATTCTTCTAGAAGTTGATTACATGTCAAAATGGGTAGTGACATGAGCTATCAGGATTGATGATTCCAAGAACATTGTTTAATTTTTTATAACTGAAATTTAATATATGTTCGGATTACGTAGGTTCATCATTATTGACCAGGGTTCTCATTTCTATAGCTAGCCAATACAATCACTTTTGCATTAGTATGGGTTCGGGCATTGAGTGTCTACAACTTATCATCCAAAAACTAATGGTCAAGATGATGAGTCAAATAGATATTAAAAACAAATTATTGAAAAAACAATTCAACCCAATAGAAAATATTAAAGTATTATATTAGATGATTCATTATGGGATTATCATACTTCCTTTAAAACTAAAATTTTGAATGTCACATTATCGGCTTCTTTTTGAAAATATATATTACCTCCAAATTGAGATAGAGCACTGGGACTACTAGGCCATTAAACAATGAAATTATAATCTTTCTGATGTAGGTGAGCAATGTAATATGAAGATTCAAGATTTAGATGAAATGCATAGAGATATATATAGGAACTCCTAAATTTATAAAGAATAAACCAAAGTTTCCCATGACCATATTATCCTTAATCATCAATTCCATATTAGGAAGAAGGTCATCCTTTATAATGTAAGCCTGAAGTTTTATCCAGCTAAGCATCATCCCTACTAGTTTGGTCCATACACTATTACTAATGATTATAAATTTGGTGTTATTTTGGTTATAAATGAAGAAAAAAAACAAACCTTCACTGTCAATGGGTATCGGTTGGAACACTTAGATTGAAGCCCTTCCAGATTCTCTAATAGAGGAATTTTCATCATCTTTACTCCTTTTCTCCTTTTTTCTTTATAAATAATATTTTTTTAACTTTCCCACACCTTGTTAAGTCATAAGTATTTTCATTGTATTTCTTATTTATTATCTTTTTAGCTTGATGAATAGTATTGTTACTCACCCTCATTCCCCCCTCATTTTTGTACTAGAATTTTCATTTTTCCCACTTAATCATCGAAAGTATTAAAAATTCATGAGGAATTTACCTATTTCATGTTATTTAAAACAAAAAGAATCCATGATAGACTATGTTTTATCATGAATTTAACATTGAGGTTTGTTTTTTCCAATTTAAATGGTTACTTTTCAATGATATAAATGGTTGTATCATTTTGATTAATTTAATAATAATGGTACCCTTTTTACGAATAGTTTATGGGAAAATTAGGTCACTTAATATCTCCACACATATTTTCACCCAACCATGAAGTGTGAATTTTTCCTAATAAATATAATGTGTATATAAGTTAGGTTAATATTTATCATCTTTACAAAAGGAGTTTTCCATACATTTTTTCGTTATCCTATCTTTTTCATTACTGTACTCAATTGTCCTTTGTGTGTGTACCTATTATCTGACTGTTGTATGCACTCAAAACAAAAAATAATCCAAAAAAATTAAAAAATGAAAACAAAACCACAAAATATGGGTTTTCTCTTGGTAATGTCAAACAACACTCTTCCTCGACCTTTGATCTTATTATAACTATTAAAATTAATTTCATGAGTAGATTAAATAAGGGTTGATTTATGAGTGTGATATTTGTTCAAAGGTCAACTTTTGAAAAAAATAATAAATAATGAGGATAGTGATGAAATGTGAAACATATGGGGATATATTAGGTGGGATATAGATGTTTTAATTATGAGAATTCTTAAGTTAGCGGGTCTTGAAATTTTCTTGTAAAGGATATAATTTAGGTTTGGTGGATATAATCATTTAAGAAAAGTTTATTTAAAACAACCATTATTTACCAGATAGAAAGTGGAAAGAATAACATGAGTTGGTTGTCACACACACTCACACACGTGGAGAGTTAGTTACATTGTTGACTTTTGAATTGTTTTTACAAATTTTTATCATTTATCTCTTTTAATTTTGTTCCAACACAATTTATGAGACATATTTTTCCATGATCATTGAGAATAACTCCTTGGTGTGATTTTTTCTTTGATCTCATTCCTATGAAGAATTAAATTTTCATTGAATGTTAAAACTTCATGATGTTGTTAATATCTAATTTTATAATTTTTTTTATAAATTTACTTTTCCTATAAGTGAAAATGTTTAGGAGCAAGGGTGTGATTGAACCACTATTCGCAGTTTTATTCCACCCTTACACCACTATATTAAATTGATTTTTTTAAATTCCAAATATTATAACTAATTTTACTTTATGTTTGACTTAATAATTTAATTTTAAAAATTATTAAAAAGTTTTATTTCACTTGTTTCTATGTTTTCATTGTAGTTGGAAGAGATTTTGAGGGCCTAATATGAAGTTGAAGAAATATGGGCCAAAATGAGAAAGATTAAAAGAACACCAGTGGAATCAAATGAACACTACAGCCTTTCCATATATTCAGTTGAGATCAATTTTTTATCTAATCTAAAAAATTTTATGATACAACTCTTATGAATACATCTTATCTGAATTTATCTATTAAGGTGCCCAATTGAACTGATCTGTCTAGGGAACTGAATATGCCCAAATTCAAAAGTTATGTTATTTATTTCTCCCATATATAAGCATCAGATCACAAAATGATTCCATATTTTCATTGGATATATTAAATAGTTGTTTTAAAAAAAATTAGTTTTATTAAAAGTGATATAATATTGTCTATATGCATAAAACCATGGGACAAGTGGCTTTAAGAAATATGTGTGCCCAAAACCACCTTCCACTTTGCCTATAAAATGGCACGTTGGGAATCCCATTTGTAAGGTCAACTAGGAAGAAAATCTATGGTATTTTGGACACCCAAATGAGCCCTATCCTCAACCAAGAAGTTCTTGAGGCCAGTATCCTCATTGGGTGACCAAAGATGATGGTAGAGTTCCATACGAGCTTCCTCCTCCTCACAATGATGATCTAAACGATGGATGATCTTTTCAAGAGAGTTAAAAAACTTGTTAAGGGAGTTCCAACACTTGTTTTTATGATATTTTTGAGTAATGTTTGTGTGAAAAATTTCATTTAAGTGTTATATTAACTTTATCCTCCTTTTAATGCATTTATTTGGTACACTTATGTGTAACACATTTCATTTCAATACCGACTGGGTTGAGATTTAAGTGGGAATCTTGGGTTGTTCCGATTGGAAAAAACAACCCTTCTATTTATCTCACACATACATAAGATTTCAATATTCTTTGTAAGACCTTGTTATTTTATTGAGATCCAAACCTTGATAACATGATGTTTATGCTAAAGGTGGGTTATTTGTGCATCATTTTAAAGGGAATGAGGGGAATTGAGATCTTGATTTCCCTCAACTAAAGTATTCCATTAAAACATTTGTAATTTTCAAAATAATGAACTAAAAAATATGTGTAGTGAACTTGAAATTACCTCCTTATCTTATTACTCTTAAAAAAACCACCTTTATTTATCAACTATTAAACTCTTTAATTAAGTCCTTTTATTTTTAAAACTATTTTCAAAACAATCCCCTCTTTTAGTAATATTTATTAAAAATGCACACTTTAAACATCCAATGCTCCTTGATAGACGACCAAGGGTATTCCCTATACTACAAATAAAATTTAAAAACATAATCAATTTGATGTTTCATGACATAATGGTCGGTTAAATCTGAAACAGTGTCTCAGATAAAAAATTCGGGACCATGATTGAATTTGTAATGCATGGTTTATGCTAGGTGAAACCTGAAATGAGTCAGCACGTGATGTTCGGATAAATTGACCGTTGGTGGTACACTTAGTGGATTAATTTGGTAATCAATATAATTTATTCATTAAATGAACTAGAACAAAATTTTATATAAATATAATGTTATAGAGGATATTGAGGGTTATTCTCATAACACTAGGACCATTTAGTAGAGATTTATTCTACCCTCTATAGGCAAATCAAGTTCAACGACAACGATTCTCTGTATCTCGAAAAATCAAAGCACAGAGAATTAAATGGAACTTCCTCCATCATCAGTGTGCACGTTATTCATCAACTAATGGCCCAATCATGAGGTAGGTCTCTTAATTTGTTTATTTTGACTCATTATTAAAATACTGATCATGATCAATTAATTTTCTTTGATGTAATTTTATTATAAGCCTTTTCATGAGCCCATGTGTGGGTTTAAAATTATTTATTCAATTTATCCCATATTTATCACTTTGATAATCCTAATATGCAAACTTAGGACTATAATGCTTAGACAATTATTTTTTTCACCTTCGTTTTTTTGATTTTTCCAATACCATTCTTCGTGTTCATTATCATATGTCCATAGGGCCATGGTTCGACATTAGTGAGTGTGATTAAGATCAATCATACACCTATATTCATAGTGGATTCATGTGCGACAAATGTATTGATGAATTAGGTACGGATTTGGGTAGATTAAAGGATGTGGGTGATTCAACCAGGGATTCAGAGATCTAGGTAGGTGAAGGGAGGTGATGTGGATTATAGAAGGGTGTGCGGGTCTCATGCAGCCAGCCAGATTATGTTTTCTAGTTAATTGATTGTAAAAAATGTTGGTCAGATAATATTTCCACTTGTTTTGAGAGAGAAAAAAGAGAGATCAATGAAGTAGGAGCTAAATTTGGAACACTATAATGGATTTTTAATTTTTGTGAAAACAAAAGACTACATGATATGTATTCTATAGAGGACATGACTTGAAGGGCCCAGGATATGACAACTAGGGTGTATGAGTGAGTTAAATATCACATGCCTTGTGGTTTACTCGCACACCATGTGACTTGGTGATAGAAATCCACTGTGTACTCTAGGAGTACATAGCCATGGACATGACCGGAGTGCATTACCAGGTATTCAGACACGACCTATATACATAGACCTGACTAGGTACATGGACATAGACTGGGTACACAGACTTGTCTAGGGGAATGATTTTGACCCTAGGTGGCTGAGGCACATTATGTTGTCCATTTTCATTCCATATAAGGATCCTTGGGTAGTGGTTAATGTAATGATATGGAACATGACTAGGCAGTGGAGTGGAACAACACGTCGTGTGGGTCTCCTTACATGTCATGTCTTCCAACTTCCTTTTTAATAGAACATATACCTCTCATATCTCCTTAATTGGACTATGATTTTGGTATGATATTAGGCTATCCTAAGATTATTTCTATATAGAATGCGATAATAGCCTTTGTATTTTCCTTTGAGATATGAAGAGGGATGCTTAAAGACAGATGCTTATTTAGGAGATGTTCAATGAAGGTAATGATCGGGTAGGATCATTGAAGATATTTAAGTGGAATCCTCCTACTGGTAAGGGCATGGGTCCAATATCTACATTCATAGTGGTACCTTCCCACTAGGTAGGTAATGGGTCCTCTATATTCCATCAGAGTGGAACCCTAATTCTTGAGAGGAAAAGGGTCCTATATCGACTTTTCGAGTGGCACCCTCATGTGGTGTCAGAGTATGGTTCCTCTATCAACTACTACAGTGGTGACCTCCTTCTGGGTAGGGAATGTATCCTTTATAGACTACTATAATGGAACCCTCCTGTTAGGATAAGGCATGGTTTCTATAGCTATCTACTAAGTGGCTTTCTCCTGTGGAGTTAGGGTAAGGGTCCTCCATCTATTGAGTGATACCCTATTATTATACTAGGTAATGGTTTCTATACCTAGAGAATTTTCCCCATAACATTTAAGTATAGTGGATAGGTGTGTCTTTATTTGGTTTTTTATTTGGACATATGCACAAGATACTAGGCATCATTGATGGACCCTTTAGAATTGTTGGGACTATTTCCTAGGCTAGGCTATAAGATAAAGATTCCCTTTCTTTCTCATTTGGGATTATTTTTTTGAGAATATATATATTTTTATACATGTTGTTGGATTTTGATACTCTCTTTCTATGGATTGAGTAATCTATTCTTATCATGTCTCTTACTTCTCCCCCTTCAATATTTGGGGTGTCCTACTAGGTATGTATATACTCACACCTACATAGGATTTGGCCACACATGTCATGTCATATACATATGATGGATAAATCGATGTTTATTTTAGAGGAGTATAGGGATACCTTGTTCATTAGACTGTGTAAGGTGTTTATACCTTGGATATTTAGAATTGGGATCTCTAAGAATCTTTACTTTTTCATTTTTCTTTTGGTTGGGATTTTTTTTTGGTTGGACATATATTTTTTATAATTTCCTTTCTAAAATATGATGCAGTACTCTGGTACTTCCTAAAGGTTTTACATTCATGGTTTATTCTCTAGATGTTACATATTTTTATTATCCCTATACACATCTGTATGGATATGGTTGGGTGCTTTTATGCTTTCACATTAAGAAAATTCATCCCATATTAGTTATGCTCTTCATCACTTATTTCCAACCCCTAGACTATAGAGGTGGGAATGAGGGGTTGTGGCTTGAGCCAAATTGGGTAGGGCCATGATCGATTTTCATCATAGGTGTTCATTCATTGGGATGGTTTTTGGAGTTTTCCCTTTTCATGATTTGGTTGGAACTTAGGTAAATAGTGTTAAATTGTCTCGAGTGTGGATTTCAGGATAGGGAACCCAATGCTTGTATATGAAAGTGACGTATCTATTCATAAGGACTATGACTACCTACTTGTCCACTTGGAATATCACGACATTGGATTCAGGGATTGATGGTACATGAATCATATATGACTAAGCCTTTTACTATACTTCTTGGGTAATCTCCCTATATATATATATACATATGCTCATATAGCTGTGGTATATATTGAATAAATTTGTAGGATTCCTTCACAAAGACATCCATCCAGGTTATCGATTATGAGTTTTGATGAAAATACGATGTGTGATGAGGCCTTAGTTCAAGGAACATTACACAAAATTATTCATCTAGGTGGATAGGTAGTAGTACCGACAAATGATGATAAGAAAATCAAATTTGCAGATTAGGATGAAAATGCATGTAGGATTAGCGAACTCTGTGAGTTGCAACACTAGATCCTGCTAAGGTTCTATGGTGAGCAAGGTCCCCAGGTAGTGGAGGATTGGGTGTAGTCGATTATTTGTGTTTTCAAGCTTGTTTGGAATTTTAATGATTAGGTGGTTTCACTAGAATCCATCCTCTTCTATGGAGTATGTGAACAGTGGTGGGGATTAGTTACATAGATGCATGATGAGTCGACACTCTCATAGACCGACTTCTAGAAACTGTTTCATAAAGAGTAATACCCCTCATGATTGTGCTTAGTTTTGATTCATGAGAATCTAGATATGCAGTAGGGATGGATGATAGTTGTAGAGTATTCGAAGCGGTTCACAAACCATACACTATACTCCCTTGACTTGATTTTGGATGGATACATCAGAGAGCATAAATTTGAGCAGGATATCTATATATAAATCCTTGCCAATGTCATAACCCTATGCATTCCCACTTATGTTGGAGTGTTGGAGAAGATTTTGGTGATCAATAGATTTCGGTCATAGGGACTCAATGAATTATAGCTCGAAGTGTTCCTTTTAGAGATGAGTCATTTGTAGTAACTAGCATGTTCTCGTTGATGAGATCTCAATAGAGGATATATTCTAATGACCAGACTCAAGAACATGGTCAAGAAGCACAGGGAAAACAAATAGGACTAGGAAAGTATACAGATGGTTAGTTCCATGCATGTGATAGGTAAGGTCACATGGAATGTGATTTCCAAGCTAGACATGCTAAGAACGGTAGGCCGATATCATTTGTACCATTATAGAGGTTGCAACACCGTTATCACTGATCTCCCAGTTAAGGTCTTGGTCGATCCTAGCTAGAAGAGGAGTAGGTGGGCTACCAAGAGGAAGAGCTATGAGTTTTGGATGACATTATGAGATCTTTTTACCATCACCACCAGGCAGCCCACATCAAGCTTAGGGAGCTAGTGGTTGGGGCTACGTGAAGCTGAAGGCTATGGATACATTTGATGTAGAAGTATAAAATATGATTATAGGTATGATATGTGTTTATTATACTCTTGATTCAATATTATTAGAATTGTTTTTGATTCATTCCTTCATCTCTTCAGTCCGTGTATGTGAGCGGAGCTCCCAGTTGAGGCTTTAGCCCAACAACTCTGTCTTAAAATTCATGTGGGGAACACTTCTTCTATTTATTTTATCTGCCTATAGTGTGAGCTATCACATGGTGGATGGATTTCATATTATTTCATTATTTTCATCATAATGAATTTTTATTTTTCCATGTTTGGAATGGATTGGGTTTCTATGATCTGGGCCCATATTAACATCCATCAGAGACAATTTAGATGCCTTCACATAAATGGGACAAGATTATCCTTTGTGGGAAATTGAGATATAATGGGGGGATGAGTAGAGTATTCAATAAAGATTTTGTATCCATTTAACCATCTATTGTAATGTGTATACAATGAAATAGAAGGATCTTCAGGCATCTATATTCCTTCTATTATGGTGGATTTTTTGGATGTCTTCCCTAAGGATGTTTTGGGACTAACTACGAGGAAAAAGATGAAGTTTTTCATTGGGTTTTACCCTAAGGATAATCAAATATATTCTACAGCATATTAGATTGATTATACAGACCACAAGGAGATATGGATTTAGTTATAAGACCATTGAGGTAAGGGTTTTATCAGACGTAGTGTATCCCCCTAGACAGCTCTAGTATTGTTTGTTAAAAATTAGGATGCGATTTGGTAGTTTTGTATCGATTATCATCATATGAAATAGAATATAATAAAGAAAAAGGAACCCTTTTCAAGGATTGATAACCTATTTGATCAATTGTGAGGTGGGAGATGGATCTCTAAGATCAATCTTAAGTCTGAATACCACCAGTTGAATGTTCATGAGGCTGATATCCTGAAGATGGAATTAAAATATCACTACGAACACTATGTGTTCCGAGTGATGTATTTTGGTGTGAATAATGACCATATAATGTTTATGGATTTGATGAACTAGATCTTACATCCATACATAGGTCAATTCACTATTGTCTTCATAGAATACATACTCATAAAATCTTTGTTAGAGGAGGAATATGTAGAGCACTTTAGGATGGTCTTAGATATTATTTGGGAGAACTAACATTATGGTGATCTCTTGAAGTGAAAGTTCTAGATCCATAAGGTTAATTTTTGGGGAATTTAATTTCCGATTATGGATTTTTTAGACCCTATGAAGATCGATGTGGTTCTTCTTTGGGAGATACCCAATAGCGTATCAGAGGTGAAAAGTTTTCTTATCTTGGAAGGGTGAAAACAGAGTTTATTAGTGTTATTTTCCAAGATTTAAGCCCTTTTGACCACACATACACAGAAAGGGAAGATTTTACCTAGACTAAGATATGTCGAAGAGCCTTCAAAAAGTTGAGATTGAGGCTGATGAGAGCACTTATTTTGAGACTACCAAAGGAGGGAATGGAGTATGGAGTGTATTGTAATGCCTTATGAGTTGGGATTGACTGCATGTTGATATAAAGAGAGGTATTTATCACATATGGGTTTAGGTAATTGAGATCCCATATGAAGAAATATGTGAACCACAACCTAAAGTTAGAAGTGGTAGTCTATGCTTTAAGGACATGGATGCACTATCTTCTAGGAGAGCGCATTGATGTTTACTCATACAATCAGAGTCTCAGGTACATCTTCATGAAAAGAGACCTAAACCAAAGGTAGAGGTGTGCGATAGAGTTCCTACAAGACTGATGCTTGATATAGTATATACTATAGGGAAGGGAAATGCTTTGGTGGATGTCCTTAATGGGATTTCCTGGATCTTTTGGTGGTAGTGGCATTAGAGAAGTTGTATTCCTTGTAGTTGCACCTGGATGAGGATGGTGCATATTTTCTTTAGTCGATGGTGTTTACTCATCCACTCCTCTAGCATGTGAGATATTCCTAGCTAAGAGACATAAACTATGAGGTATTATGTGACTAGATATCCCTATAAGATTAACCAGATGGATTATATAAAGGAGGTAATCATTTCATTCTTTTAGAGGGAAGGATGGTTGTCCAAATCACGATGTGGGGGGAGGTAATGGGGGAGTTCCAAAATTCTACTTTAGCTACACATCCCAGAATGGGGAAGATAAATAGAGACCATCAATTACAGTTTTAGTGGGATAGTATGGGATAGTTTATTGCTGATTTCATATCTCAATGCCTCTCCTGTCAGTAGGTGAAGGTTAAGAACCATCTTCTGGCTTGTTATTTACGTCCCCTTGACATCCAAGACTATACATGGGACATAATATCTATGGAATTCATGATAAGATTTCCAAGTATAGCAACATCCATGATTCCATTTGGGTAATTTTTGACCAAATCATAAAGTCTGCACACTTCCTTGGTATTAGGGAGAAGATTTTGGTGGAGGGTTTGGGAAAATTGAATGTACGAGAGATTTTCTACCTTCATTAGGTGCCCTAGAATATTTTCTATAACGATGATGTGTGATTTATTTTATGGTTATGGAGATCCTTCACGTGGCATTCAAAACCCTGGGCTTACCGAGCACACTATTCAGGTGCTAGAGGATATTCTGGGGGATTCTATGTTAGAATTTTTCTAGAGTAGGGAGTATCAATTGACATTTATAGAGTTTTCATACAATAATACACACCAATATACAATTGGAATGACACCATTAGAATTCCTTTACGGGAAACCCTACAGGTCACCCTTGTGTAGGGCTGAGATTGGCGAGTCATCTCTTGTTGGGCTAGAGATAGTGTAGGCGATGACAGAGAAGCTCTAGGTCATACATGAGTGGAAGAGGAAATCCCGAAGTAGGAAGAAATCATATGTAGATCAACGTTATAATCCCTTGTATTTCAACCTGGGGGACTACATTTTCTTAATATTTCCCCCATAAAGAGGATGGTGGAGATTCATCTTGGGAGGCAAGCTATCACTGAGTTTCATTGGACAGTTCAAGATCGTGAAGAGTGTTTACAAGGTTTCTTATTTCCTCTCCATACCACCAAAGTTATAGAGGGTGCGCAATTTCTTAATAGTTTCACAACTAAGAAGATGTGTGCTTGATCCCATGAACACTATTGAATGAGGTCAGATAGAAATCTTAGACGGTGATACTTTTTTAGAGCACCTAGTGGAGATCAAGGATCGACAGGATAGGACACTGTGTACATGGACCATCCACTTTTTGTGTGTGTTTTGGAAGCATAATATCACACATGAGAGATCAAAGGATTGGGAGTTCCATAACCGGGATCAGTATCCTAACCTTTTTTCTTAGTCTTTTCATTTTATTATAGTAATATTGAACATATTAATAGTTAATAGACCAAAGTTTTTTCTTATAAGACTTTGAAATATATTTATAAATATTTATAGATCTTGGTGCTGATGAGGAATACGATTATGAGGCCCGGTGTGCCCAAAATTAATTTTATAAAATATTAAATATATCTTATATCATATGTGCAATCTTTTTCATAAATAATCGGAAAAATCTTAAACAGAGTCACACATTGAAACTCTGAGACCATGATTGAATATGAAACTCATGGTTTACCCAACGATCAACCTAAAATGAGTTTGTGTGGGATGTTTGGATAAAGATACCATTGATAGTACATTTAGTGGATAAATTAAATAATTAATTTAATTAATTCATTAAATGATCTAAAAAAATTATCTACAAATATAATATTATGATGGATTTCCAGGGTGTTCCGCATAACCCTAATATCATTGAGAGTATATTTATTCTACCCACTATTAATAAGTCAGTTTCAGATGACAATGAGCCTCCAGATCTAGGAAAATCAAATTGTGGAGAAAGCAATAGATCTTCCTCATTTGTTGGAGAGTATGTTCTCCATCAATGAATGATCCAATATTAAAGTAGGACTCTTCATTTGTGTATTCTCAACCCCAAAATCCCAATCTGTATTGATTGAATAAGAATGATTTTCCAATGATTTTTTCACCTTCATGTTTATGATTTTCTCCTACAATTCTTCTTGTTCTTTTTCAAAGGCCCACATGTGTGAAGTTTGACATTTTTGGGCGGGATCGAGCTCGATCGAACACCCAAATTCATAGAGGATTCATATGTGAAAAATGGATGGATGAATAAAAAAGGATTTGGGTAGATTTCAGGATGCGTGTGATTCCACTATGTATTGAGAGATTCATTGAGACATCTTGAAGCATTGATGATTATAGTATTATGCCCGAGCTTCAAGCAATGATCTGACTTAGGTTTTTCAGACAATTTAAGGATGGAAACCATGGTCAAAGGTTCATTCCACCATTTTCAGGATAGAAATAGGAGAGAGACATAGTAGAGTAGTTGGATATGAAATTACAGAGAATATATATAATTTATATGAAAAACCTAACTACAAGTCAGGTGGTATGAAGAACACAGATCTTTTAGGGCCCTTGCTGCAATGAATTTTTTTTTCTGGGTTAGTTAAATATCACATTTCAGGCAGGGTCCCCACACACCATGTGAATTATTGATATAAATCTAGTTTCCTATCAGGATTACATGGAAATAGGTACAACTAGAGGACATAACCAAAGTACATGGCCATGAACATAGATATGGTCGGGGAACATGAACACAACTAGGTACATCGAAACTACTAGTGTATATAGACATGGCTTGGAGAATGGTTATGACCCAGAGTGGATAAAGAACACCATTTAGTCCCTTTAGACATCGTATAGTGATAAATGGGTTGTGAGCTGTGTACTAATAAGGGATTGGATCCTATATCGATTAATAGTGTGGAATTATACAACTGGGGAGGCCATAGTTTCTCTATATTTCATTAACCCATATCCCTCCTGTAGGATGTGGAATGGGTCAGAGTCTATCAGAGTGGAGACCTCCCACAGGGTAGGGAATGGCTCCTCTATCAACCTTTAGAGTGGAACCATGCTATAGTGTTAGGGAATGGGTCATAGTGTATTAGAGTGGAGCCTCCCACTGGGTAGGGAATGGGTCCTCTATCAACCTTTAGAGTGGAACCCTACTACAGTGTTAGGTAATGGGTCTCCTATAGACCAATAGAGTGGAAACTTCCTCTTGGTCATGGAATATGTCCTCTACAGATTACTAGACCGACCCCCTTATCTTG
Source organism: Viscum album (assembly GCA_963277665.1). Lineage (NCBI taxonomy): Eukaryota > Viridiplantae > Streptophyta > Magnoliopsida > Santalales > Viscaceae > Viscum > Viscum album. Next base: position 1,412,303,546 of record OY728125.1, on the reverse strand, counting down.
GGACAAGGCATGGGTCTTCTAGGTATCTTCTGACTGTGACCCTTCTATGGGGTAAATATATGTTTTATCTATCTATTTAGTGGAACCATCCTATTTTTATAGGTCTTGGGTCCTCTACATAGATATTGTGCCCTTTAACATTGTGACACAATGGTGAGGTGTGGATTTACTTGGATGTTTCTTTGGACAAACATGTGATATGCTGGGCATCATTGACAGACCCTTTGTAACTATTGGTAGTCTTTCTAGGACTTGGATATGAGATAGATTTACCCTTTCTCTCTCATTTGGATTATTTTTTTATAATATATATATATATTACATGGCAGATTTTTTTCTCTCTTGTTATGGGTTGAGCTGTCTATTCCTATCATTTCTCTTATTACTCCCACATCAAATTTTGAGGAATCCTACTGGGTATGTATATTCTAACCCCTAAATGCGATTTTACCACAAATTTCATGTCTCGTATAGATTAAATAAAGGTTGGAAGAAATTAAAGAGGAGAATAGGGATACCTGGTGTATTGGACCATGTACAATGGTTAGAGCTTGAATATTTGGAGCTAGGTTCTCTCATTATATTTACCTTTTCTATTTTTCTTTAGGTTGGGATACCATTTTGGTTGGGAATTTATTTTTCCCATTTTCATTTTCTGATTATGATATCATACTCCTATACTTTATAGAGGTTTTACATTAATGGTTTATTCTCTAGTTGTTTAATATTTTTTATTATTCCTCTACACTTCTACATGGATAGGGTTGGGTGTGTGTGTACAGAAAAATTGCTCAAAATATTCCTATATAAGATATTTCTTTCATCACTTTTCACCATACCTAGCATATGGTAGCATTCTTGGGGAAGTTGTGACTCAAGAATTATTGGGTCGGGTTGTGATAGATACCATGATATTTATTTTATAATTCCACGTGATTACTTATGTTCCTTATCTGTCATGATATTGCGTTATACCTTTGACTGGCATATTAGGCTTTCTTATCATGTTTATTTCCTTAATAGGATTTTTAGATCAACCATTTTGTATATATATTTACCAAGTTATCCCAAGAATTTTCTTGAGTGTGAATGGATTTTGGAGATCATTATAGAGAACACAATAAATAATTTTTCTTTTATCCCCACATAGATTTATTGTGAACCGAGTATTCCAAAGACACAAGGCCTCATGATCTTTGGGTTGTCATTAATATATTTTATCATTGAATAATCAAGTAACAATATGTGTGAAATGAATAAGACACCATAAATCTTCATCCTTCCTTTCTTTTCTTCTATAAAAATTCAAATAGGTTCATTTTTAATCATAATTAAAAATATATTTTTACACATAACCACAAGATTCCTAACTCGATCCCTTATCTCATTTTTTTCATTAGGGAAATAACCACATGAGAAATCACATCCATTGTAATCTTTTTTCCTTATTACTCTAGATATAACATTAATGAAGGTGATTTAAGATGGGAGAAAATTAAAAATTTCATAAATAATTACTATAAACGTAGAATAATTAACAAATAAATGTCATTAACCTAGATTATTAATCAATATGTTTTAATCATGGTTATTCATGGTCATTTTCTATTTGGTTCTCTGACCTAAATATATTCAAATATTTCATTATTTTTCATAAAGATCATGTGAACTAATACTTTAATATTCATTGAGAGTGTCAAACCAGGTGTTTCTTTATGTCTATATCTTTTACACTTAGTGAATATTGAGTTGTTAACCTACTATATGTTTCTAGGTTATTACCACTAGAATCATTTGTGAAAGATCTTTTATCCACATCTTAGAATCCAAATAAGGATTTCATTTCTAAAAAAAACACACACTCTTTAGTTCACCAAAATTTTAAGATGTTTTCCTCTATTTAGATTTATCCATAGGGCTTCTACTAAGGTATTATAGTTATAATTCATAATAATAATTGAGTCCATAACCTTATTACCATATCATAAACCTAAAATATAGGGAAACATACCCTCCTATAATTCTAATTAACCTTTATCCTAAAAAAATATTTATTACATAAGAGTCAATATATACCATAATCAAATATATTGACAAAATGATATTAATATTTTCCCAGAAAAGTAACATTATATTGACATAAAATCACAAACCAATCGAATGGGTTACCTATACCTCGATTATATAATATTTATAACCTTTATTGTTATCAAAACCCTACGTTGATAGACAATTTGAATCCCCAAACATGCACTCATGGAATCTAGGGTGAATAAACACATACATTACATGTCATATTCAAAAGAAAATAATGATTACCATAGATAACTATCTATAAATACAATATCACCAAAAAATATTTATTCACCTACACACCAAAGACCATTTAGGTTTAGAGTTTTTGAGAGTTAGGAAAAAATATAACTAAAAAATTAATATATTTTCTATTTAAATATAATTTTTACCATTATACGGAAAAAATATTATTTAACACTAAGTATTCAACATATCCCACAAATATTCTCTATATATGACACCAATCAAGGAATTTCATACATAATAATCTTCTTCACAATCCTTGTGAAATTGAAACATAATAACGGTGAGATCATATTCTCAGTAAGGAGTAGAATATAGTATATTCTACCAAGGATACAAAAGGGATAATATATAACACCATAAGATTTTAATATAACACTATGTTTGATAGAAAACAAGACACATAACACCAAGATTTAATGACTATAAAATTAATTATTTAAATATTGTCATTATAACCTAGTCATTGAATGTGATGCCATAAATAGGAGGCAATAGATTATAATATATATATATATAAATTTTATATTCATTAATAATTTATTGATTAATTCTTATAAAATAATCTCTCAATTTTTGGTGAATTCATTTAATGTTTTAACAATATTTTTTCTTAAAATAATGGGTTTAATTCATTTATTTGAGGTAATATTATAATAATTTCCATAAATTTTTATAAATTTTATTTTTTTAAAATGGATATAATTTTGGAAATATTCATATAAACATTATCTTAGGATGAAATTTGGTGTCTTTTTAGAAAAGAATAAATTTTTAGTAAATAGTAACCAAATACCGATTTTATCTAAAATGCATAAGTATTCACAAAGTCCCATTTTTTGAAAGGATATAAATATTAAAATAGATAAATTTTATTAAATATAATCAAGATAAATTAATTATAATCTATATTATTATTAATTTTCGTATAAAATAATTTAAATTTTTAAAAATTCATTTTTCTTAAAAAACATTTTTCATCCCCTTTAGTAGAATTATTTTAAAAGTAGGTTTTACACATATTAGAATCTAATTTGATAAAATAAATTCTATATTGTAATAATTATTTCTAAATTCTCAAAAAAATTCAATATTATTTTTCATCATAATGAATAAAAATTATGATAAATGTTTATCACCGTAGTAAAGGGTAAATTGGGTAAATTAGGGTTAAAAATAATGTTAAAGGCTTTTAAATCACCATAACACAATAATTTAATCAATTTTATGATTTTAATTTGACCATTCCTATCCTATATTTTAAAATATGACATTTTGTTGCAATGTTTCCTTGATAAATACCATTATATTATTTTATGGGAAGACTAATTGAAATATGTCACGTTATTTATTTTAATATCTATACTATGTTTTCACAAGGATGTAAACTAGTCATGAAAGTATATAAATGTTTGTCTTTAATATGAATATTTTTTATAATGGTATTTATTTTATTTTTTAATGAGGAAATAACTACCTTATATTCTTACGTAATGTTGACATAGTGCTTGTGCAAGCTGTAAAAAAACCAAGTAAATGATTTTATAAAATTATAATGTAATATTTTTTTGGTGATTTATGATATTACATTAATTTTTTATAATAATATAATGTATTATTGATGTTTTAAAATTTTATATTTTAAAAATATTATTTTTTGGATATTTTTTTATAGTTAATTATTTGAAAAGTGTCGAAAATGACTTTAATTATATTTTATGTCTAATGATATTTTATTAGGTGATTGAAAATTCAAAAAAATATTATCAATGTAAAAATTTCTGGGATATGGTCTATAATACCATCCATTTTTTTCTTATGGGTCACCTATACTTTTATAGTGTCTTTATTGGCACTTAAAAAGTAAGAACCTTTAATATCATGATAATCCTCAAAAATGTTAATGGGTGATTAAAACTAAGAGATAAGGGTAAAAACTTTACCTAGAAATGTTTAAATTTTATTTAATGAGATGATTTAGAATTATCTCTAATATATATTTGAAATAAGATAATTTTTTTCTACTTACACATGAAAATTACATTATATTAATTTCATACTTTATGTAATTCTAGGGTACCCATATACTTTCTTATATAAGGACACCACAAATCCTCTATTAAAGACACTTATTAAAACAATTATCTCAACAAAATTCTATAAAAACACTTCTTAACTTCCTTTTTTGAATTCTAGAGTTATTAATCTTCTTAAAAGATTATCCATAGGGTCATTGAGGAGAGATCCAAAGGCAGTTCTTCAAAGATGAGGTAATCCTATTAACGAAGTGTATTCATTTTAATTTTTCTTAAACATCGTTGAATTTAATACTAACCATTAAAATATGACAACATCACTGTATAACATACACTAAGATTTTATTATTTTAATTTAATAAGATTATTTATCTCTGTTTCCATCCAATAGGTAACGAAAATATCATTTATGTATACATGGAGACTACCACATCCATGAATCAATGTGTTTTGTATTTAATAAACATATTTCAAAGATGAAAGTTATGATTCCTTTATTATATATACATATAATATTAATGCAATAATTATGATTCTAGTTATATAATATTTCATCTATCTTCAAACCATCCCAATCATGAAATCAAAATTGTCACACACTGTACTTATGAACTACCATTTCCGTGTGGCGATGTACTTAATTTTTTCAAAAACCACCTCCCATGGATGGTCATAAGGACGTTTTTTATGATGTTTATTGGTGTTTATAACATGATAATTATAAATTAAATAAAATATTTAATTTTATTTATTAAATTTTCATCAAATGAAAAGTAAAATACTTTTCTCATGTGTATGTGGGGACCACTACCTTGAGAGAATATATATATGTATATATATTTATTCATGAACTATTTTCATGGAAGGATATAAAATTGTATTTTGTGTGTAGAAGTGATAATTATTTCATTATTATTGTTAGGTCAACTAGGCTAGATACCCTGAGAGGGGGGGGGGGTGAATCAGGGTATGACAGATTAAAACAACTTCCCCTTTTGATCATGTTTTTTTGTTAGACAAAACCCTCTTCTCTCTCCTTCCTGATGCAGAGTATGAACAAAACATAAATCATGCATATGACACAATGATTTTAACTTGGTTTACCCTCACTCGGCTACATCCAAGGATCATACACCGATAGTGTGCCGATGTACCAATTCCACTATAAGCGCACTGTTGTTTACAAGTTCGAAGTGGACTCACTATCTCTCCTGGTTTACAACCACTCACAAGTTGATAACTCACTGCTCCCTCAACTGAAGTGAGCTCACTGGTTCTTCAGAAGATCCAATCACAGTTTATAGACCTATAGGTCCTTTCATTACCAGTAATGAATGAATCCTCCACTGTATATAGATTCTCTATTGAAGTTCAATGTTCATCGACTGATGAATACCCCCTTTCCCCAGAACACCAGGAAAATCACTTTGGAAACACCTTCACAAAGCACCCTACTTTGCGAGGATCCCAATTTTGTGAAGTTCAAACTAGCCTTCATGAAGCTCCTGCCTTTTCACAAAGCACTCTCGCAAAGGTCAAGTCGTCGTATAATGACTTCCCTCATGAATCTCACTGAGCCAACGCAGAGCCCGCAACTTTCGCGGAGATAGATTAGCCTCTACGAAGCTCTTCTTTCATGAAGCACCCTACCTTCGTGAACCACCTTCACGAGCCGAGATCAAGAATATTTTCTCTAAAAATTATCTCTACTTATCTCAATAGGGTTGAGACCAATTTATAAGTGATTCCACCGACCCTCGAACCATCTGCACAAAGTTAATGCCAGGTCATCTCAAATCGCGAAGCTCCGAAGTTCCTACTGAAATTCACTCAAAATCGTGAAGCACCACAGCAATTTTCCGATCGCGGAGCTCATCGTAATCATAGAAAATCCTTTCAATTCCTTTTCACCTTCACCGTGAAGATCCACTCACAATTCCCTTCAATGATTTAATTCTCTTAAACTCTTCCATTCGCGAAACTTGATGTAATCGCGAAGAATCACCACCATCATTTTTCTGGTCTTCGTGAAATCCAATCCATGAATCCTATCTTTGTGAAACTCATGCATATTCCATATTTAAATAATATCTTCAAGGATATCCAATTTTCAGAATTCTCACCAAAATCAAAATTTTGGACCCCAAAAAGTTGGCAAACACTGGAAAACTGTGCCAACTAGTACCTCTCTTTTTGTACTGTCTCCAGATCATCCATTCCTTTTTCATGGTTCTTTGTCAACATTTATTGTCAACAAAATCTCTGTAACTCGACAATTCACCAGGGAAACCAGATTTTCAACAAACACAATCATCCCAAAAATTCTGCAATGTTACCTTGAAGGATTTTTTCACAATAATTATTATTATGGAAATGATGTAACAATGACTCATTTGATAACTTTTAACCTACCAATGTAGTTCTTTAATTATGAATTGTTCTTCTTCAAAACACTTGACGTGAACTAAATCGATTAAGTAACTATATATGTAATTCTAAAAAATGAAAAAATATATTTATATATCAATTAATAAACATTTAAAATGTTCTTAAACAATTATATAATAAATATAAGTTTATTATAATGTATTCAAAAGAAATACATAGAAAATATCGACTTGGTGTATGAGGTATCTTAACTTAATATCATATCATTGGGATATAGAACTTCTTAATAGACTTTTTTATTCGTTGATTATGTGAGAATTTATATCTAATTTTTTTTATTATTTACATAATCTTATTTTACATGTATTTTAAAATTTTTACATAATCACTTCATTGATGAATTATTACTTCAAATGTTATGATATTTAAAAGAGTATTTTTTTTGTCTCAATATCCTTTTTTTGAGGCATGTTTCATGTCATTCACAGTGATATATTTATATAGTTTATGTTATACCCCATGAATGAATTTTTACATATTACATCATTAAATTCATGGTATTTATATATCCATGCTATGATATTTCTTCCAATGGATGTTCATTCAAATGTTTCCAAAATAATGATGAATTTATATCACATTTCCTTTTATTCTGGGATTATTTATGTTTAGAGTTTATTTAGAGGAAATTATATGATACTATTTTCATAAAACACATCTCTTTTCTTCAAATAAAATTATTTTTTTGGTTTATATGATTTATTTAATTTTCCAATCTTTGTAATTGAAGAATGTCAAATGATTTTTTAATAAAAAATTAACACATTACTCATTTTATTCAAGTATATTTTATCTTTTATATCCATGTTTCCAGAAAATGTTTTCAAGAATATTTTGAATTTGTTCCAATGATTTCATAAATCTCTTTTCTAACTATATTTGACATTTATTAAAATGGTTTAAAGAGATATATTTTAAACATTTCTTATGTGACATGTTTTGAATTTCTTTATCAAAGTGTGAAAGTAATGTTTTATTAACATATATAGATTGAACATAATTTACCAATATCATAAATACTCTATTATTTGAATAGATTTTTCCAGTTTCACATGGTTATTTTAAAACTAAAATCATTTTCTCAATATTTTGTGAATTTTTATTTTTTAATTCAATTAAAAGAAAGTTTTATTTCCCCTGTCATAAATGAAATGTTTTAAATACTCTTTTAATGATATTTTCATATATATAAAAAATCCTTTAATGATTTATCCTAGACAATGAAACTTTGATACTTTGATACTCATCATCTTCAATTTTTAGATGTCTTACAATGATTATTTTATATTGATTATCATGAAACCCATTTATTTTCCATAGGTAAATCAAGCTACAAAGAAATTCATTTTTTCATGTTTGATGATGAAATTAATGATTTTATGTACTATATTGAGGTATGTTAAATAGAAAAAATTAATGATGATTATTTTGACTAATATAGATTATGATGATGGGTGAACCTGATATAGCTTATACAATGGGTGATCCTGATATAGCTCTCCAATTCATTGAGTAATATTCTTTCTCATTAAGGGAAATAATGAGGGTGTTAACCATGAAAGTTTCTCTTATGGATTTAAATGGACTCTAGTTATATCACAAACGAGTGAAGGAAATCGATTGAGATAATGTTCCAAGATACAAACATTTTTTCTCTAGGATTCCTATGTGTTTTTAATGGTTCCTTTGAAAAATATTTACATCACGTCACTTATAATTGGTTATTGTTAGAAATTTTACCTATATTAAATATTTATTTCTTTTTTTATGTTTAATGATCCACATTTTTATGGTATTAATTCTCTAATATTATTCTCATTCACTCTTATTATGTCATCATGCCATTATTCTCATTTTTTCTCACAGAAAACATTCGATTATTAATACATAGGTTTACCATTACTATATGTTTGAGATCACTCTTCTTATGTTTCCTTTACCCATGTTATAAAGATATATTTTATTTAAGATATGCCTATAATGGTTTAATGTTAGAGACAATTAATACAAAATGTAGAATAATAAAATATATATAGAGTGGTAAAAATGATCACTTACATATGTAATTAATGTTTTGTAAGAGTTTTTCATAATTTAATAAAACTATAAAACTATTTAGTTAATGAGTATGTATTTGAACTAATATTCTTATATGATGTTATAACTATTGGATGAATCAATTTGGGTTCTTATTGTTGGTATAAAATCCAGAAATATAAATATTTTTTTAGTATTGGATCTAAGATTGTGGTATTGGGGATGTAATAGTTAGTATTATAGGAGGTTTAATATAATGTTGGAGATTATGATATCTTCATGTGAGGATAACTTAATAGTTGTGGATATCAACATAGTTTTATTAGTTTAAGTTTTATCAAAATTTCAAAGTTATAGACACCACATTTGATGTTTTACGTGATGCTATTTTAATTTTGATAAGAAAATTTTGGGATATGTTTTATTTGGTTCAGTTATATGTAAAACATATGTATAATGTTAAGGGTTATTTTAAAATAATACTATTCCATTTTAGGGGATTTAAATTTGAAGTTATGATACAATATTTGAGGTAAGGGTGTTATTTAATTTTAAGTCTATTTAGGTTAATTGTGATGTATGGTTATTTATTTTTGGAAAGATTTATGTTCATCCTTTGGTGTTATTGTAGAAATTTGGGAGTTTAATTATTTCTTTTCATATAAAGATTTATTCATTTTGGGTATTATTTTAACTTGTAATAACTATTTTTGATTTACTTAAAACAAGAGGATTATGTTACTATATTTATCTAGACATTATGATTTATTAAAATTTAACGATTTAGGCATTATATAGATTCATTGTAGATACCAATAACATGAAATATGTGACGAGATAAAGATAGAAACATGCTAAAACATGCATCCAGAGCATGAAATTATGTTTATTGATTTAATGAAAACCAAGAAAATATATTTTCTACTGTTATTATCCTGGATAATAAAATAATTCAACACAAATTAAAAAATTTATCTTCTTTACAATAATTTATAATGAATTAATGGAATTATTTTTCTCTTATTAATTCATGATTTTGTGGTCATTATCTTTCTCATGATTGCATTCTTTATCACTCCCACTCATTATCTAGACATTACTCTTCTCCCCCATGTCTATATTTTCATATCATATTAATGTACTTATATTGGTAAATGTATTTATATTTTATTTAAGATTATTATCATAATTAATTTTCCCTCTTTTAAAAAACAAGTTTTATTAACCCTTATTATAATGCGGGGTTTCAAAAAATGTATTTTCAAATGATTAACTTTTGATTACCGAGTTCAAGATAAAATTAAATGAAAAAATTATTATTTTTTAGGGAGTATAATACCTTGAAATTTTAAAATAACTATGAAACACGGAAATAATATTTCTAAATATTAATAAACATGATAGCTTTATTAACATGCAACATCGAGAATTAAGAAAATTGAGTTATACTATAAAAATATTATTCTTGAAATATTATCATTTTTCCTAGACATTAAATTGGAAGGTATGAATATGAGTAAAAATATTATGATATATATGTATAATTTACCTACTCAATAGAAATATATTGATAAATGTTTAGGAACTAAGAATTCAATTTACAGTTAAGTCATTTTAGGCTTCAAAAATGCATTTCCTTGAAAAAATGATTTTATTTCATTTTGTGTGTGAAAGTTATAATTAATTTCTACCAATTATAGAAATATTATTTTAAAAAATGAACATAATATTTGAAATTATAATATTAAAATTATCTTCTGTTGTGATATTTATATCTTAATAAAATGATACATTTGTTAAAGAATAGTGAAAATATAGATTTTTCAAATTCTCTCAATTATTTTAATTAAATAAAATAATTTAAATGTATAATTATATTTTATATTTATTAATATGGTTAAATATTATCCATTTTATTCATAATATTATAATTAATTTTGATTGAATCCTATATACTGATGTTTTTTTATATAAGTGAATTTTAATTCTTAAAAATCATTTTTCTAAAAAAACATATTTTGTTGTGTTTTATGAATTTATATTATAATATATTTATAAAAATTATAGGATTTAAAGTTTATGAATGAAATTAATATTTGTATTCATCAATTCAAATTTATCTTTGGTATATTTTTTTGAGATTGTTTTGAGGAAGTTAAATTTATAGCGAATAAAAAATACAGTTTTTATGACATACAATATCTTTTTAGGATATCACAAAGATATAAATATGATATAAAACTTATTAAAATCATGGAAAAAATTAATCTTTGATAATATAATATAAATTCCACTCAAATATAATTAAAAACATATAAATTATATTTTCATTCATGAAAAATATGAAAATCATTTTTGTTATCAACACAGTGCTTGCATAACTCTAGAAAAAGTCAAATTTGGTGTCCAAAAAATAATATTTTAGAAGTAAGAAGTAATTTATCCACTTTTTATATTAAATATGAAGTATTATTGATTATTTTTATGTATATACACAAATATTTGAGTTATATTACTATTGAATTATTCAAATTTTTGTGGAATTATTACAAAAATATAGAAAAGTAAAAATAATATTATAAATAAATTTTCATGGCATATATGTTAGTAAAAAAATCAATTAAATTATATTAAAAAAACTAAAATTAATATTTTTGGGTATGATTATTATGAACTAACCTGGGTAACCTGGTAACCTGATAACAGAGATAACCCTGACATAGCCTAAATAGAGTTCCCAACCCCCTTTGGCTGATGACTAACACCAAACATCATACAACTGAATGTTGGAACAATTTTTCCACAAGCATTGTCAAAGTAAAAAGAGACAAATCATGAAGAATATAAAAAAACTTCATTGGGATTAATGCAATAGAATTAAAAAATTCATTAAATCCCAAAGTATTACAACCTATGTCTAAAAATAGAGAAGAACAACCCAAGTCCCTAAGGATATAACTCACCATGTTTAAGTTTCAATAGTTGGATCTAAAATAATGGATTAAATAAAGTTACATAAAACAATTTATGTAAATCTTGAAGGAATTAAAATAAGTTTTACAACTTTGGAATACATTTATATCTCAAATATAAATAAAAATCAATTGACATGGTTATCTGCCAAATAGGTATGAATGTTTAAGGCTATAGGACTCTGCACCCTCTATGTGTTCTCCACAATATGCATATACAAATGTCCCCCTAACATTGGCCAAAGGTGAATTTCGCCATCCCATCAGGGATGTGACATGTTAAAAGTATTTTTTAGAACTTTGTAATAGTATAGAGTGTGTCCAAATAACTCACCAACTGCCTAAAGCTTTCATGTTCTCTTACACAATAAATGATGGAAAATTTATTTTTATATTTTTTAAAATTCAATTAAATTATATTATTCCATTTCAATTCGAATTTTCCATTTAAAACCAAAATTTGTTTTAATAAAACAATTCCCCTTTAACAAGATAAAACCATTGTGTTTTTATCAAAACATTTCAAACCATTTCCCCAAGTTTGAAATCCATTAAAACCCAATTCCATAAATTTCACAATACATTTCCATAATTAAATTCAACAATTTAATTGAAATTATTTCCATCAATTTCACAATTATTTTCCAAAATTAAATTCAAATACTTAATTAAAATTATTTATCTCAAAATTCCAATTAAAATTAAACAATTTAAATCATCTGATTTCCATAAACACAGCCCAATTCAATAGAATTGGGGGGTTTTCCAAATTATCCTGATAAAAACATCTCAAATATCCCAATTCACTAGAATTGTATTTTTATCATTGAATCAATTGAAATAAAGGTTGATAAATTTAATTTAAATAAATATTTGACAAAAAACAAAAAAGTTAAAAGTTAATAAATTTAGATAAATGTGATGGAATCACCTACCATTTCCCAAAACTCAACACTGGAAACAATACCCATTAATGAGAGACAAGGTGTAAAAGTCCTTGAAACATAACCTAGATATTCTATCCAACATTACAGAGCATAGATCCATCAATTTTAGGATGATATATTGAAATCTCAAAGGAGGATAAGGAGGGAAAGGTGAGGAACATGGGAGAAATCTTACCAAGGAATCACACTGCAAGGGTAATAATGATCGTATGCCAAATGAGAGGATCCAGAAGGGCTGGAAAGATCCAAGATCCTAGAGGAAGGATTTGGTTCAAGAGAAATAGAAATAAATAGGAGGGGAAAATAGATCTTAACTATTATACCTTTAAAAAAACATAGTTGGGTATTACATGATGTGTAATACCAATACACATCATAATACCATTAATTTCTATAACTATTGAAAAATGAAATGCGTTGAATTAAAAACTGACACCCTGATTTAAAAACTAATATATAAATCATTAAATATGTGTAAATTTTATTCACTTCTTGTACCCTTCACAATGTGAATCATTTCACAACTTTCACCCATAAATTCTTACATGCTGTGTAACCTAATTACATGGCGTGTAACCTAGTTACATCATTCGTAACCCTCTGAAAGCCTACAAAAAATGATGGTTAATGATGAGATTCCAACAACTATTTTAAATAAACATTATAGGCCTCCTCCCAATTCATTATTAACCCTTCCCAGTTAATTAAAAGTAATAGCGATAATAATGTTAAAGCCATACCTATCAGATCGATAACAGGATGTTAAAACCTCCCCACCATAAAAACTTTCTGTCCCCAGAAAGCCTATGAAGAAGCTTCCAAGCCAAAAAAAATATGAGTCCACGACTCTCTCATTAGTTCCTCACATTCCCACATCTCATGATTATTATAACCATGCTTCCATAGCACATGAACCAAAGGTATTATCCTCCCACAAAGCACCTTGGTCTCTGAATGAAATATCTTGACTGGCCGCTCAACCATAGATAAATCATATTCAATCTCAAGATCACTCTAGATAAAAACATGATATGGATAAGATAAATGCATCTCAACTATGATATATAGAATAAATTATGTATCAATATCGGTTGTAGTGGAAGTGCTAAACTATATGCAACCTTCCCCACTAATTCAATAACCTCTAAGGGTCCCACAAAGCATAAAGCAAGATTCTCTTTCCTCCCAATCTGTCGATGACCCAAACTGGGTGAAACCTTCAAGAACACCTAGACACCAACTATGAAATCCAATGTTATATAGTAATAATCAACATATTGGATCTGTGATGTCAACATTATCTGATGAATTAAATAAATATTTGTTGTTGTCTCTTTCTCCAAGCTTGGTCCAACCAAGGAAATTTCACCAATATACAAATGACACAATGGATACATACAAGGATAGATATAAAGGGCCTTAAAAGGTGAAATTATATTCTCATACCAATAACAATTGTTATAAGAAAATTCACCCATCCCCAAATGTTGCTCCCATGCTCCCCCAAAATCAAGAACACATGCACGAAGCCTATATATAACAACCCTTGAATTTGTTACACAATAATACATGTTTTATTACATAAAATTACACTTAATACAACCCAAAATATTGATAGGTCTAGTGTATTTGGGAAATTAGGTACATTATATAACAAATTAAAAATGAAAATTAATATCTTTATTGAACACTTTTTTAAGATGACCAAAACATTCCTTTGTACTTAACACTGCATGGGATAACCTGAAGACATACATAAGAAAGGGATGAGCTATAAATATTAGTAACAGAATAAAAAAGGTATAAAATGAGTAATAAAATACATGTTAGACAATAATAATATCAATGTAGCCTAAAATGAACATGGATAATAAGGAATGATATAACATGATGATCATTACTAGGGAAATGTGGAAACAACTTAAAACATTGCATAATAATTATAGGTCAAGGATAAACCTCGAAGACTTCATGGTGGAAAAAGTAACATAATGGAATCAGGTAAACCACTATCTCAAAGTTAAATATCATGATACTAAACATTACCCAATGCATTGGATCACTGTTAGGGCGCTCCCTTCATAATCATTTCATTCTCGTGTTTAAGTGTGCCACATAGATCATATAACATGGATTCATTAAACATAATACTTTTACCTATGATCAAAAAAATTATGAATAAATACATTTAATTCCCAAATCAATAAGGATATGTGAATAAGGGTAAATAACCTAGATAGAGAAATGTATATGGTATTCACTACAGAATTATTTTGGTGTGGAGAATTAGGATGCAATTTCAACAACATAACAACGTCATTTAGAAATTCATAAAATAGGTTTATGAGAGAAAAATGTTATATAATCATTTATAAATGAAATTTAATGTAATAGAGACATAAAAATACATTACATAACATAAGGAATTGTAAATATAAGGTGTAACAGAATAAAATAATTGAAGATAAAGAAAGAAAGAACACTTACAAAATTTTTGCATGGTAATAGTTGTACATAAAGGTTATTAAGAGGGTTAAATGAGATTTCAAAGGGATATAATCATTTATAAATAAAATTTAAATTATGAGGGATATTTACGAATATATCCCAATATAAGAAAAAATAAAATTAAAATACATAACAGAAAATGAATGCTTGATAAAAGTGAAGGGTGGAAGATCCCTTACGGAATTTCAGCATAGTAATGGATTAGATTAAGGTCAAAATGAGGGAAAATAAATATTATCTAATTAAAATAACATAAATTGGAGAGTAATATAATCATATTAAATGAATTAAAATATAACCAATTGAAATTATTAAAGACTAAGTTCAAGGAATATTCTTGAATTAAAGGAAAGAGAAGAAGGTGAGGATCCCTTAAATGTGTGACTCCAAAGGATTGGGAGGGGATTAATTAAAGATTTTCAGAGACATAGGATTACTATAGGGAGTAGGGGAAATATTTTTCTCTTGCTAAAAAGTGTTTTAGTGAAAGGCATTGAGATCTTGGGTGGGATTATATCAGAAAGAAAGTGAATTTTATTATTATTTTGGTTTTTGACACAACATAATAAAATATTCAAAACAAAAAACCATATGATGGTTTTCCCCAATATTATTCCAAAGGGGTGTGTAATAAATTATTTTATAATTCCAAGGGATAAATATAATAAAATATTTCCCATTCTTATGTGTAGGTGAGTCACACTTTCAATGAAATTATTTTAAAACATTAAAATATTTTATAAGTTTTGGAGAATTCACTAAGGCTTTATAAAATAAATAAAATAAACTTAAAAACTCATAATTTTAATTAAAGGAATATATTTTTTATAGAATAACTTTTATAGTATTTATTACATCACTATTGGTCCTTTATGATGTTATAAAACACACTGTCTATTTATACAGTATTTAATTTTTACCCCAAAATTTGACTATCTTAGAAAATTAAGAAAAATTCACCATTATATAATTTAAACATCCTAATTCAAAAATAATATTAATTTTATCTAAATAATATTCTAAATATATTAATTTTTACTTTTAAAAATAAAATCTGTCATTTATTGAAAATCGATCTGTTTTGGAAATAATTGTGTTCGAACCCTAATAAAAACAACATTTGACTTCATAAAAATCATATGATAATTTATATTAAATACAATTAATTTAATAATAATATTTTACTAAAATATTATTTATTTCCAAAATACATTAATTTATTAAAATAGATATCTTAATTGAATATGAATATTAACTAAAAATACAATTTGAGCTTTAAAAATTATTTACAAATTAAAAATAATAGGATAAAAATATTTTCGTTAAAAAATAATTTATGTATTCTTATTTCTAGGGTCTTGATACATATCCCTTTATTAAACCATCATATTCCCTAAGAGTAAGGTGCACAATGGTAAGGCTTTCAAGGGGCTGTTCGATGAACATGGTTTGGGCCCTGATCTCAATATGCATGAAATTATCCCTAAATGGTTTCACTCATGCTTAAGTTTTTGGATATCCGCTTAGTCTTGGTCTAGGTAAAAGCCCATAAATGCTATCTCCATTATAATCTCTAATAAATGGGCTTTATATGGCATGATCCTACTGATTTAGGACACCACTTACTTTTTCTATGCCAAAAGGATTGGTTAAAACCCTATATTTATACTAGTAATGTGATCACTCTTCAATGGTTGTGTTGTTAATCCTAAATATACTTAATGGTCATTTAAATCCAATTAAAATTAATATAACAAAAAAATTTCATTTTTTTCTATTCAATTATTTCAAAAAGGGTAATTTTATTCATGAAAATTTGGGTCATTGCAATATCCTCTAGAATCTATATAAATCTCTCTATATGGCCATTCGACTATGGATGATAGGCCATTCTCAAACAGAACTGAGATCCGACAGCCTCCTGAAGCCCTCTCCAAACGATATAAGGTAATCGATGATCCCTATCAAGGATTACAATAGATGGAACTTTTTGAAAAACGTATAATCTATTTCATGTAGAGATTTACAAACTTCTCAACTTTGGTTTTATCTCAAATGGGTATGAAGTGAGCCAAATTTTTTATCCTGTCAATCACAACCGATATTTAATTCTTCATTTTCATGGTATAAGGAAACCAAAACACAAAGTCTATAGAGATTTTATCCCACTTCCATGTAGGTACTGGAAGTGGATGAAATAAACTTGAAGGTTTCTAGTGCTTGGTCCTAACATGATTACATGTATAAAAGTGAGAAACAGACTAAAAAATTCTCCACCTTATATCGGGACACCAGAACTGCCATCGGACATCATAAAACATCTTATTGGTTCATTGGTTTACAATCCACTATGAATTACGACAGCCCCCCATTATATTATTCCTTACCAAAAATGTTACAATGAAGAAATCCTGATAGCATAGAATACCATCTTCGGAGAATGACCACGGGGAAATTATATCCCCATCATAAAAAGAGTCTTTAATGCTACAGAATTCACCATAAAGATCTTGATCCAATAGGATCATCTTGAGAAGAGAGGATGTCAACTAAATACTAGCTAAAAAAACTTCATCCCCTTTCTTCTGAACTATAATATACAACTGTGCAAAGAGATCCATCAAATTACAATGTTTCAAAGATTCATTCACTTCTTGGGTTGGGAGTTTCTTGATCTACATATCTACAATGACATTCCCTCTCCCTGGAGTGTATGTGTTGAAAAATAAAAAGTATTTCAAGTACTCTACCCAATGTCTCTGATGAAGATTAAAATCTTTTTGAGAGAAGATTTTACTAAATATTTTGTTGCCTGAATGCACAATAAACCTTTCTCTAAAAAGGCAGTGTCACCAAAACTTAAGTTCACACATCACAAACACACGTTAAAAGTAATGGGTAGGATAATTTTTCTCATATGGACTAAGATGAAGAGATCCATAATCCACTACATTATTTACCTATATAAGAATGTAGCCCAATATTAAACCCGATGCTTCACAAAAGAAAACATAGCGCTGCCCGACCTCTAGAAGAGTCAAAAAAGACGCAATAGTCAAAATATATTTCAACTCAACAAAATAATTTTGATATTTATCATTCCAAGGAAAATTCACCCCCTTTTGAGTTATATTATTTATCGAAGAATCTAACTTTGAGAAGTAATTCATGAACTAGTGATAATATCTGGCTAAGCCTAAGAAGCTTCAAATCTCAATGTCTTTTCATGTTTATTCCTAAATCATAAAATCTTTTACCTTCTCAAGATAAACAGATATACCCTATTCAAACACCTTGTGACCCAATATTTTCACTTCTTGAATACAAAAAGCACACTTTAAAAGCTTGGTGTAAAGTTGTCTATTTATCAGTAGACTCAGATATTCCCTCAGACAACTCACATGATCCCCTTATATTTATAGTAAATGAAGATGTCATCCAAAAAATACTACCACAGAGGAATCCAAATACTCATAAAAATACAATTCATTAAATCCATTAAAACTAAAAGATCATTTGTTAAACCAAAGTGAATAGAAAGGTATTCCTAATGACCACACCTACTCTAAAAGTAGTTTTCAGAATGTTAGATTCATTTACCCTTAACTGATGATAACTAGATCAAAGGCTGATCTTTAAAAACCACTTATCCAATTTCAACTAATAAAATAGATAAAAAATCTATGTAAATGGATAATTTTTCATTACTGTAACTCAATTGATCTTTCGATAATCAACACATAAGTTAAGGGAACCATTAAAATTATTAGCAAAGAGAATTGGTGCTTCCCAAGGTGACAGGGTCCTGCGTATAAATAATTTCTCAAGAAGATCATCCAATAAGGGATTCAACTCTTTCATTTTAGCTGGTGCCATGTAGTAAAAAATAATTAAAACTGGTTGAGTTCCCAACATTAAGTCAATGGAAAAATTGACCTCTCTTACTAGTGAAAAAACCAGATAAGTCAGAAGGAAACAAATTGGGAAACTCAATGAAAACTAGAGGGAGATCAATGCTCGATGATTTCCTCTCTAGATCAAAGGAAACAAATGATATTACTTTCCCCAAATCTAGATAATAAGTTCCATATATGCTTGAACTTGGGTCCCATTCTCCTTGAAAGATAAGAGACACACCACAAGGTGTAGTAAGGTAGAACCTCGAAAGTTAACAATCAATCCAAGCTTTATTGGAAATGATTCAATCTATCCTGAATATTACATCAAGATATTTTGCATGGAAAACTAGAAAACTATAAGTAAACTCAACATCTGATAGAGATATGACACTAGAGGGACTATGGAGACCCTACTCTCTCTTCATACCAAGGGGTGTTGTAATATCCATTGTATAATACAAAATATCCATATAAAGATTAAGAATATTAACAATACAGGTTGAAATAAATAAGTGATATGTACGAGTATAAAACAAAGTAGTCATTAATTCTGAAGCTAGAGTAATGGTACCTCTCACAGTGGATGGACCTATGTTTGTTTCCTCTGGAGACACTCCTATTACATGAAGTATCTTTTCTCCAGATGCCTATTACTGGACCCCTTTTATACATGAAGTATCAAATCTACCCTTAGTTTTAGAATTATTTGATGATCTTGTTCCACTATGTAGAGTAGAAAAGTTATAGAAGAATCTCTGTAAGTGTCTTGAACATCTATAAGAGATACAGTTCTTAGGAACCTGAGTGAAAACCCTCCATAATGTCCTAGATTTCCACATGAATATCAAATAAAAGGAAATACTTCTAGCACTGTATAATGTCTGGAATGAACCTGATGTTAGAAAATACTATGATAATCATCATGATTTTTCATTCCATTGAAGGAACTAACACCACAACTTAGAGAAAAAGAAATTCCTATCAACCTTGACATTCCAGCCAGGTCCATCTCAATCATCATATTCTTATCCAATACATCATTATAAGTTGGAGGATTTAGCAAGAAAACATGAGAAAAAATATCTAATATAAGTCCTAACTCAAACCATCATGCCTTTATCCTCTAATTAAATACAATCTCTGGTGCAAACTATATGATCTTAGTAAGGAGATTTGAATACTCATTCATGGTTTTGTCATCCTTCTCAATCTTTAAAAACTCAACAGCCTTGGAAAACACCATAGACTCTGGATATAACTATCCAATGAAAATAACCATTAAGTTTATCCACTATAATCCCTCATGTTTCTTCACCATCACGATCATGTCCCACCATCTCCTATGTGGTCCTTCTATTATAAAGGTGGTACATTTTACCTTGATCTAATCCAGTGTCTCCAAGAATTCAAACAAACATTCTATCTTACCCAACCATTCCTCATCATGTTGAGGATCAGTGGAACCTTTGAAAATTATAAGCTTCTCGTGAAGGGAATCTTGAGAATTACTTCACATAAAATCCCCATGAGGATTCATATCTAGATCCTGAATGAGAACTGGAGGTGGTTCTTATCTCAGATCTTGAACAATGAATACAATCACATCGACTGGATTTGGGTCCACTAGAGGATTCGATCACTTTGATTTAGCAGCAACTTCCTCCTATATCTGATTTGCATGTCTTCTTAGAGTCATGATACTAAAAAACATCAACAGACAACAAGGAAGACATCAGACTAATACTCAAACTAAGTAACAAGGGGAAATAATTTCTAACAGATGGAACAATGATATTTTGATTTCACTCCATCCAAATCAAAAGAAGAAAAAACTAGAACTAATCTTCAAGACATCCTTCCCTAACCACATATGGAGACTTATGGTTCATTCTAGTGAGAACTATCTGGGAAATTAATTTCAAACACCTCATAAGTCCTGATAACATTTAAAAAATGCACACTGAATTCAAGGAAAAATCTCAACAACCTCCTCTGATACAATTTTGTCATGAACTAGCTTGGATACCCTAGTAACCCAATAATATAGAAATCCTTAACATAGCCTGAACCATGTTTTAGATCCCCATGGGTTGATGACTTGCACCTGACATCATACAAATGATATTTGGAATTGTTTTCCACAAGAATTATGAAAGTAAAAAGAGAAAAATTGAGATGCATATAAAAGAAAATCCATTGGAAGTAATGTAACAGAAGTCAAAAAGGCATTAAAGCCTAAAGTACTATAGCACAAGTCCCAAAACAGGGGAAAACAAACCAATTTCCTAAGGAAATGACTCACCATGTCCAAGTTCAATATTTGGATCCACCCCCAAAACATTCTTTCCCCCTACTCGAACCTAGAAGGAGATAATCTACAAACACCAGAAGGAACAAGTAGGCTGTGAGATAAAAATCCCAGTAGGGTCTCACCAAAGATTCCATAACATATTACAAATTATATTACCAAATAAATGATTTCAATTTTTAAAATAAAAAGTTTTGGATTTTTCAAATCATATTTAAATAAATCATGATATACAGTTAAAATGATAGAAAATAATTTCAAAATTTTTTTTATAAGTGATGGAATATTTCTAAACCAATTTCTTAGATAAAATAGTCTGATAAAATAGTTTATGTAAATTCAGAAGGCATACAAATTAGTTTTGCAACATTGAGATACATTTACATCTCAAATATAAATAACAAAAGAGAAAAATGGTCATTTTTTAAAAAGTTATGAATGTTTCAGGCTATAGGAATCTATACCCTCTAAGTGATCTCAGTAATATGAATATATACACACCCCCCCTAAAATTGAAAATGGTGACTTATCACTATCCCATTAGGTATGTGACCCATTGTAGGTATATTTTAGAATGTTGTAACAGAGTAGAGTGTGTCGAAATAACTCACCAAGAACCTAAGGCGTGCATGTTCTCTTACACAATAAATGATTGGAAATTTTTTTAAGATTTATTAATATAAAATTAAATCACATTCTTCTATTTAAATTGCACTTTTTTCATTTAAAACTAAAACTGGGTTTAATAAAAAACATGCCTCTTTAAAAACATAAAACCTCTATTTTTCTATGAAAACATTTTAATCCATTTCCAAAAGTTTTAAATCCATTCAAACCCAATTTCATCAATTTCATAATTAATTTAAACAATTAAATTCAAAAATTTAATTGAAATTGTTTCCATCAAAAATTCAATTTAAATTTAACAATTTAAATCAATCCATTTCCACGAATACACCCCAATTCAATAGAATTGTGGGTTTTCCAAATTCTCATTCCTAAATAATTTCAAATCTCTCAATTCACTAGAATTGGATTTTCATCATTAAATAAATTTAAATAAATCTTGAGCAACTGAATTTAAATCAATAGTTGACATAAATCAAGAAAATTCAAAGTTAATCAATTTGGCTAAATAAGAGGGAATCAACTACCTTTTCTTAAAACTCAATAATCACAACAACATCTGTCAATAAGAATGAAGGTGTAGAATACATCATAACAAAACCTAGATATGAGATCTAATATCGTAGATCATAGATCCATAAATTTCAGTATGATTTATTGAAATCTGAATGGATGAGAAAGAGGGAAAGATGAGGAATGAGGGGTAAATATTTACTATAAATCATACCATAAGTATAATGATGACCGAACACAAAAAGAGAAGATATGGATGGGTTAGAAAGCTCCAAGATCACATGGGAAAGGCTTTGGGTCAAGGTAAATGAAACTAGGGAGGAGAGGAAAAGAGATCTCATCTGTTCATCCTATTTAAAAAACACAGTCGAGGTATTACACTACGTGTAATACCAATACACATCTTGAAACCATTAATTTCCATAACCTTTAAAAAACACGTCACCTCAAATTAAAAACTAAAACTCCGATTTAAAAACTGATCTATAAATCATTCACGACGTGAAAAGGATCTTCAAAACTTGTACCCTTCATAGGGTGAATCCTTTCACGAATTCCATCTATAAACTTTTACATGTCATGTAACCTAGTTACATGGTGTGTAACCCTATGTTAATCTATAGAAAAGGATGGTTAAATATAAGAGATCAATAATCCTTGACTTCACTATTATTTTTATCCTCTTAATTTATTGTCAACCCTACCGAGTCAACAGAATAGAAAATCTACAACAAGGTTAAAGGCATACTTATCAAATCAGTAATGGGATGTTAGAGAGTTAAATTATCTCGTGAATTTATAAGATAAATATAATATATTATATATGTTTGAAATGTGTAAATTATAATTACATTTCTTTATTATTGTTCTCAATTTAAAATATATAAATAGTTTTAAAAATGTCATTAATATTATTTTATGTCATATATATTTTATTAAATTGATTAGAAATATATAAAAACAATAAATAAGAAACTTAGGATACTGAATGTTCTAAAAGTTTATACCTATCTTGTTTATTTTCTACTTTTTACCTTATAATTATGATTATAAACCTTTAATATTAATAAAATCAATACCACAGTTATGGTAACAATTGGTTAACCAAGGGGTTCAAACAAAAAATAAGGATTAAATGATTTATAAACCTCTCAAAATTTTATTTTATTAATAATTGAAGAATATATATTCTATATCTTTAATTATATAACATTTCTGAACCTTTTTAAAATAGTTAAACACATATCATATCATAATATTTCTTGTATTTCCAAAAATGACATTAATGATATTTTACAATAAATAATATTTCATTTAATGATATAAATTAATAAAAAACATATATTCATAAAAATTAATGGTATAAGGTTTATAATATCAACCATAGTCCATTTATGGATCAATTTTATTTTTATAGTATATTTCATTACCTCTAAAGGGTAAAAAACTATGATATTGTGGTAATCATGAAACGGGTTAACACGAGTTAAAACTAATGGAAATGTAAGAAAAATAAAAAAAATTTGTATAAGTATTATTTTATTAGATAATTCACAAAAATATTCATCAAATATTCAAAATATATTAATTTTATGAAACATGATAATGAAAATTAATTTATATTGATTTAATAATTTACGTAATTCCATGGGTGGCCCTCCTATCACTAATACAATGGAACCTATTATCCTTCATTATTAAAAATGTTTAATAATTATAGATTATCTAGAACCTACAATAATATCATATTGTCTTCCTTAACTATATCATAATGCTTCTATTCTACCCAAATGACCATGCTTTCAAGGATTAAGGTGTAATATAAATGAGGTTTCTCAACAAAGAGATATAACTCTTAACTGGGAATTTTTAATTTTATTTCTTTTTATATGTCATAGAAATGATTATTATTCATTTTAAAATATTTCATTAATTATATTAAATATTATGAATTTTTATTATTAAAATTCAACACACATTATACTCATCCTTTCAATCATATGGGAAAAGAAAACAATACTCATGTGTTTGTGTGGATAACCACCACCATGAAGAGATGCATTTATTTTTTCATCACCACATAACATTTATGGTTGTGATGGTGGAAATAATAAATAAAAATGATATTTATGATATTATTATGGTTATATAAGGTTTAATTAATATACAATTTTATTTTGTTCCATCCTTCAAAAAGTGAAAACAATATTCATGTGTATGTACGGTCCACTGTGTCTATGAGTAGTGTAATTCATTTTTCAATATTTATATTTTATATATTTTCCTAAATATATAAATGTTTAATTTATATTATATTTATATCATGAATATAATAATGGATATGATATAACCATGATAAATATGCGAAGATCAAAACCACCGAACAAAAAAGTACATGAAAAATGAGAGAGTTAACACTCCGAAATAAGGATTTTAATAAATAATTATTAATAAAAGGGTATTGAAATGCTATAAGTGGATCATATATGATAATATATTTATTTATGTGGTTATTTAATTGAATTATAATAAATATTAATTTGTCATACAGGTGGTTAAATCACATTTAACTATGTGAAAGCATGAGGTAAGGGCTTTCATAACTCAATTTATTTTAATTGGGTTTTGTTACTTATTAATTATCTATGTTATTCAAAGATTCTAGTTGTAATAAACTATATTTATTTTATTTTTATTAACACTTTTTATATATAATCACTTCATTTAAGAATTTTTTTACTTCATCATTTTGATCATTGTAATGGATTTCATTTCAATTTCCACTCCATTGATACATATTTTTTATTATGAACCTATTTAATTTTATGTTGGTTATAAACATCCCATTTTATAAATTTAATATTTATTTATATTAATTCATGATTATTAAATTATTAATTGATTTTTTTTATTTCAATGAGTTACAATTTAAATGTTACCAAATAGTTTGAAATTTGTTTTACAATCATATTTTTTTGGGGATTGAACACATTTTAATTGAAGGAATATTGTAATATATCCTTCAAAAACATTATATATATATATATATATATTTCACTATATATATTCAATGGTATTTCATGTTTTGATCCATGTATTCCTCTATAATGAACCATCTTAGGTCAATTAGACAAGTCACCCAAGGTGGTCCAACATGTAGTGAGATATAGAAAAGAACTACATGTCTCACATCAAACTGAATAAAAATCTTGTTGAGTCAGAAGTTTTTCTTCTAAATTTATATTCCTTTTTTTTATAAATCACAAACACTTTTATTTGTATTTACTTTACTAACTTTCTTTTTCCAAATTGTTTTAATTTTTTGTATAAAACAAATATTTTATCATACTTAGAATAAGTTATAAAGTATTAGTATTTATAAACATATGTCTCAAATATATGATAATCCTAATTGGAATGAATATGATATATTTAGGATCACATTTTTATTAGTATAAATGAAAGAATATATTCTGTCTTTTGAACTAACAAAGTCTTCATCATCATATTGACACTCCTACCAAATAAATTATACTAAACCTAATTATGATAATCACAATGAAAATTTTAAAGAGGTCTATCATAATCTTCTTTTTTTTATAATATGAATTTGGAAAACTGATTTCTAACATAAAGAGTACCTTTTACATTGTATATAGTGTATATCAATATAATGTCAAAATTTCTGTTGTACTAGATTGACTTTTTCTAGGTGTCTATGTCATTGCGGTAAACATGGAGTAATATGATCGTTGATAAGGAAATATGATCCTTGGGGATTCATCCATAAATACTTGTTCACTCAAAGAGTTTGTTTCTGATTGATTTAATTTGAAAATTTCCCTTTCACGAGAGCTCTAAAGATTGAAAGCATTAAAATCTTTTTCTTAGTTGTTGTAATCATTTAAAGTATTTTGTTTTATAATAATTGTATCTGATTATGTGAATACGATTGAGGGATTATGAGGTTAAGAATATAGATATTCCAATAATTATATTGATTAATAGAACATGGGGATAGTGAGAAATAATCCGATCACCATATTGTTTGAGGTCTTGTAGGAATAGAAAGACATAATCAATTTTCATATCGAGGGCACATAGAGATAGTGTGACAAATCTGATAATTTTATATAGGGATCTCCTTTCCAATGAAATATATAATTTCTTGTATGTATAAAAAAGGAAACTTTATCCATGTCTATTAGATACCCTTCCCTATGGGACAAAATAACTTTATTCAAAATGTTTTACTTTTATCATTCAAGTTGTAAATTCCACTGTTCATTTTTGTAACTATTTTATCATAACATTCTTTGAATATGATAAACACATTATTGTAATTAAATTTGATGTAATTAAAATTATATACCCCATTGAATCATGGTTACTCTTATTATGATATTCATGTAATTATGATATCTTTGTGATTATGATATTTTTTATTATTTGCACGATACATTGTGAATACTAAAACTATTATTAAATTTCTATGCTATCAAAATAGAATTGAATATAATTACATTTTATTTGCATACTATGATAATATCATAATCAACCTGATTATGATAACCCAATATATGGACCCTGATCCAAGTATGATTAATTACTTATGAGGATTTTTTAATTTTGTTTTGCTAATTTTTTAATATTATTTCTTTCGTATAAAAGGAAATATTTCTAAAATAAAATTCAACCCTTTATTGTATTAAATCAATCTATAAGAGATCATTCAATCCAATAATTAGTATCTGAGCAGGTAATACTACATCTAGTAGTAATACTCTCTGATTTCTTTAAATTCTCTGTATAGTATTCTTTTATCTTTCCTTACTATAATAAGTTTTATTCATGTTTAGTAATAAAATTTTTATTTATAGACTTCTGTGTTACTCACTTGTTTTTTGGGAAAAGAATATTTGTATTTTTTTTAAATATGTAAGTATTAAATGTTGGTTTAATCGATAACCTCAATATGAGTAGAACCCCTATTTTTGATGTGGCTGATTATGAGTATTGGATAGATATAATGAAGATATTCATTATAAATAATGGATTTGACAATTTTTTCATGTTAAATATAGTTTACAAGATCCTTGATGAGGAGGTTACTGCCCTTATTAATCTGGAAAACAAGAGTATCAATTGAACTATAGAGTTACAAATAGTTTATTATGTTCCATGACAGTAGGCATTTATAGTTATATTTCTTCATGTTAAGTAAATAATAGTATCTAATTTTATTATAGATTACACATTCTGGAACCTCAAAGGTTGTTGAAACAAGAAGAGTAATGCTTAGAGTTGACTATAAATACTTTGAATTTTCTTTTGGTGAATCTTTTGCAAAATTACAAAAAAGGGTTTATAAAACTTTTCAATAGTTTACAATATATGGGATAGAAAAATGTAGAAGATGAAATTATTATATAAAAGAAAATTTATATCATGCCCAATTAATGAGAATATGAGAGAAAACCCATTTATGAATCAAGGATGATAAAAAATATTGCTCTTGATTATTTATTTGGAACTGTATTACAATATGAGGTTAGGTTAAATAGAGATACTGAGAAAGAAAAGGAAAAGAATGGTGGAGTTTCTTTTACAATGACTTCAAATCCAATAAAATCCTAAACTCATGAAAAATATTTTAAGTCAACATTGAAAAGGAAAGTTGTTATTGAGATAGATTCTTGTGATTATGAACATTATGAATTTAAACATGGAAATATTTCTTTAAGAATGAAAAAATATTGTTGGTAAAAAGGGATTTTCAAAATAATTAAATGAAAATTAACAAATATAGGAATGAAAAAAATATTCCAAGTTACTTATTATGAGTGAAAAAAGAGCTGGAAATATTCAACTTGACTATCCCAAGTTAAAATGAAAAGAAATAAAGGATAAAAAATTTGATAGGAATCAGAAGAAGTTTTATAAGTCAATTTTTTATTAAAGCTACTAACACATGGAGTGAAAGTGGACGTGGATGTTCAAAAAATACCATAGATAATGAAAGTCCAAATTAGAGAAATATTATTCTTCTTGCTATAGTACCTATAGAAAAAAATATTTTATAGAAAAGGTACACACAACCAATTCCTTAACTAATATGTATTTAAATACCAATTATCATGATGAGAATGATTCAATATCGTCACATGAAGAAAATTACTCAAAATAATATAATTCTTTACCCTCTTATGATGAAGTATTTATATTTGCGAAAACTCTTGAAAATGAAAATGGTAACGTGAGTAAAAAATTGAAAAAGAAAATTCTAGGATAAATATTTTATCAAAATAAATATCATATCTTATAAAAGATATTGGTAATAAATATTTTGAAATTGAATCTATTTCCATAAATCTTGAAAAACTATTTATGAAAAATATAATATTTTTAAAAATTTTAAACAATTAATTTTTGAGAATATTTTTTAGAAAAAAACCTTCTTCTGAAACAAATACATGTGATGATATAGATTAATTTTTTTTAAAATAATATGAAATTTATTCCATAATATTTTTTTCAAACATTACTTTTTTTAATGAAGGTTTTGATAAAATATATAAAAAAATTCATCCTCATGAAACTAGTTTCGGAATGAGTTATACCAATAAAAAACAATTTTTATTGACAATTTCTTTATTATGAAGAATTCCACATTTTTTATATAGTGTCAAGGAGGTGGAAATTGGAAAAAAGAATTATTCTCTTAATAAAGTTAAATATATAGGTTTACATAAATCCTATTTTTCAAAATAAATGTGGATTCTAAAAATTTTGTTTATTGAAATTTTCATACCCAAGAAATTTTGCGTGCTGAAAGCCTAATTGTTTTATTTTCAAGACAATAAAGGAATTATTAGAAACCAAAATATTTGGTACATGGATAGTGGGTGTTCTACGAATATGAATTGACACAAATATTTCTTTGAAAAGATTATTATGTTGAAAAGTGTAAAGGTTACTTTTCGAGATAATTCTAAAAGAGAGATTATCAATATAGATAATATTGTTCTTCTTAATAATGCTTTAATTTGCAATGTTTTTTTGTTAAGTTACTTAATAAAAATATTATAATCACAACTAAACTATGTGATGAATGTTACCTTGTGAATTTTAGAAATGATAAATGTGTATTACATAATTCTAAGGATGAATACATTCTTTCTTCCAATCGTTATGATATTGATTACACACTTAACATAGAAGACCTTAGGAGCCTAGAATTACATTACCTTAGTGTAATGGAAGATCAATCATTGTTATGGAATTGAAGGTTATGAAACTATAACCTTATAAAGTTATGTAAGTTAACTAAAAAAATACTTGTTAAGGGTTTACCAGTGTGTAGATTTGATTCTTCAAAAGTTTGTGACCGTTATCAATATGGTGGTAAATATAAGTCTAGTTTTAGTTATATTAGTGATGTATCAACTTATGATGATTTAATATTAGTTCACATCGATCTATTTGGTCTTAAACAAAGTAGTTTTATTTGTGGAATGTATTATGTATTTTTTAGTTGATAATTACACTAGATATAATGGGTCAATTCTCTAGAAAATAAATCTGAATCATTTTTTTATTTTAAAAAGTTTTTAGCTCATGTTAAAAATGAAAAAAACCTTCCCTTGATAACTATTAATATTGATCATGGTGGAGAATTTTTAAATTATTATTTTGAAGCTTTTTATAATAAAAAATTAATTACACATAATTTCTCACCCATAGAACTCCTCAGAAAAATGTTATTGTTGAAAGAAGAAATCATATTCTTCATGGAATAACAAGAACCATTTTTATTGAATCCCCAATTTATAATTTTTTTTGGGATAAAATAGTTATTAATTCTTTTTATACTACAAATTGAGTTTTAATAAGACATTTTCATAATAAAACACTATATGAATAGACTAATTGAAAACCAAAAGTTTTTTATTTAGAGTATTTGGATGCAAAGTATTAATTATGAATATGAAATATAATGTAGATAAACTCACACCCAAATATGATGAAAGAATATTTTTAGATTATTCCACTAATTATAAGGAATATATATCTTTTAAAATTTTTTTTTACTATTTAGGAAGCAATATATGTTAATTTTGATGAAACTTATCCTTTTGTCTTTTAAAAAACCAAATAAATATCCTTAGATGTCTTTTCAAAAACTAATTATCAAACTTTGTTAGAAAATTATCCTCTTAAGTAAAATACTCAAGAAATTGTTTCTGGGGTATTTACTCAAAAATAATTTATAACTTATGTTACTAAATATTTTTTACAAATCCCAAAAAAATTAGTTGTTTCTTAGGAATCATCCTAGTGAAAGTATCATTGGAGATTCTGATCAAACTATTAGGACGAGAATATTCTTAGGAAATTAAGTAGAACACGTATCTTTTCTTTCCCAACATGAACATAAAAATCCTAATAAGTCATTAGGTGATTATTATTGGATAAAGGTCATGAAAGATTAACTAAATGAATTCAAGAGAAATAAATTCTAGACCATGTTTGAATGACCAAAATAAAATTCAATAATTCGAGTAAAATGGGTTTTTTAGAATAAGTGTGATTGGAATGGAATAATTATTAGAATTAAATAAATAATTATTGATAAAGGGTATAACCAACTAGAGGGAATAGATTATGAAGAAACATATCCTCCGATATCTAGACTTGAATAATTTCATATACTATCATACTTTGCAGCATTATTCAATTTTAATCTTTTTTAAACAGATGTGAAGTTTGTTTTCCTGAATGGTTATGTACAAGAGGAAGTTTTTGTTTAACAACCTCATGGTTTTGATGATAAAAAATTTCCTGAATATTTTTTTAAACTTACCAAAAAATTATATAAACTTAAACAAGACCCTAGAGCCTGGTATGATTGATTAACATGATTTTTGTTACAGAATAATTATATTAAGGGATCCCTTGATCCAAATATTTTTATAAATAATGTTTGAAAAAACATTATGATTGTACAAATATATATTGTTAAAATTTTATTTGGATGATCTAAAAAATATTTAACAAATTTCTTTAAGGATATTATATAATCTATGTTTAAGATGAGTCTGATGGGTGAGTTAACATAATTTCTATGATTTCAAATTTCTCAAAAATTAGAAGGAACTTTTATATCTCAACCTAAGTTTATAAAATATCTTCTTAAAAATTTTAGATATGATAACAGTAAATGTTGTAATACTATCAATGGTACCTCAAATACACTTGATCTTGATGAGGTTGGGAAACATGTTAATTGAAAAAAAATTAGAGGTATGATAGAAAGTTTGATACAATTGATAGTTAGTTGAATGGACTTAATGTTTTCTATATTATTATGTACAAGATATCAAGAAAATAAAAAGGAATCCCAACTTAAGGATGTAAAAATTTTTTTGTTATATTAAGGGAACTATGGATTTAGAACATTTCTACTCATCTATAAATGTTTTTGAACTACATTTTTTAGATGCTTACATTGGTTGTTGTAGAATGGATAGAAAATGTACCTTAGGAAGTTGCCTTCTCTTAGGAGATTAATTATTTTCTTGGTCCTATAAGAAACAACACTTGATAGAACTTTCCACTAATGAAGCTAAATATTTGGAAATTGGAAGTTGTTGTGGTCAAGTGTCATGGATTAAAGACACACTCACTAATTGTGGCATGAGTTTTATGAAAACTCAAATACTACATGATAACACTAGTTTCATTAATTTAAGTAAGAACCCCTAAAATCACTCTCATCCTAAACACATAGATATTAGGCATCAATTTCTTAGGGATTACACACTAAAAAGAAATAATATTCTATAATTTATCATAATTCAACAAAAATATAATGATATTTTTATAGAACCTTTACCTTTTGACAGATTTGAATGCATAAATAGAAGATAAGAATGATCAATGTAAAATGATCATTCACACCTACTTCTTATTTAACCATATCCTTACATTAAGGCATTCATTTTCATAAGAGTAGTGCATAATTTTTTTCACTTTCAAAACTATTAGTTTTTCAAAATTTGAGTTTTCTCAAAACCATTTTCGTAATTTCAATTTCAGACTCATTTTTAATTTTTTTCAAAGTCAGTTTTCTTAAAAATAAAATTAGAATTAGAAAACATCACAAATTTTCTAGATCCAAATTTTTATAAATTTTTTCCATATTCAGAAATTTTTCATAATGACCATATATAGTATTTCTATTAGTTCATGTTTTATTTTTAAATCTTATGTAGTCAGTTTTTATTTTAAAACTATCATATTCAATATTTTGAGAACTATTATTTTGTAATTAATTTTAAAACTCTCAATAATAACACATTATTCATACCAAATATATTTATAATTTGAAATGTATTCTTCTTATCCTTTAA
Source organism: Viscum album (assembly GCA_963277665.1). Lineage (NCBI taxonomy): Eukaryota > Viridiplantae > Streptophyta > Magnoliopsida > Santalales > Viscaceae > Viscum > Viscum album. The sequence continues at coordinate 1,412,270,520 of OY728125.1, read as the reverse complement.
TTTTTCTTATACTATTCCCTTATGATTAAATAAGATATTTTTTTATTTCTTTTTGTTTTTTTTATATTTTTTATATTAATTACCAATTAAATAAAATTTCTTTAAAAACTCAAGAGTGAAAAATAATTTATATATTTCATTAATATATTTTCTACCATCAGATAAAAGGACCTATTATATTAATATTTTTATTTTTTTTGAATTCAAAACATCATCTGGATCACCTATAAATATGAGGGACCCCATATACAACATCATTTTCTCGAGATATTTTTCATCAAACTACTTCTTCCTACAAATCACCATGTTTGAAAAAGTTTATTTTTGTCCAATAGTATGTATTCAGTACAGATCTTATGGTCAAGAGACATGATTTCAATAAATTTTGTTCTTCAAATAAAGGTTTGTCCAAAGGGACTTCATTGATAAATTTGATTCTTATTTAAAAAGGCTATTTCAATTCATGGATGGGAATATGTTTTTAGAAAAACAATATCTTGATATTGAAAAGTATTATCCATAACTTGTTCATGAGTTTTATTATTCTTTGATTTTTTAAATAAGATGATAATTATTCCTTAAATATCTATGAAAAAACACATCTTTTCTCAGCCAGAAAGTTATCATAACTGGTTGGAGTACCATCCATAAAATATTCTCATTACCCATCTCATAAAATTCCGCTTTACCATGGATCTTTTGATAGAATTAAAGGTTAATAATTTTTTATTTCTAATGAAAAAGATAATAGGAAAGTTTCTCATCTTACCATAGATACTCGTTTTATAAATTTTTGGATGCAAGTATTTTTAATTCCCGGGAAAGGAGACATAGACACTCTACAATTCATAGGAATTTTCGTATTGAATTATTTGGTTAACTTATGGAAGACTACTCTTATAAAATTTGTTCTTTTAATTAATCATAATGTTAAGAAAAATTCCATCAAATCAAAAATTATTATGTTTCCAGATATCTTATGAAACATGATCCTAGAATTTTTGAAGTTAATCAATGTTGAAATCAAGTATCATTCCATGAGGGATAATGTTTGTTTTATAAGTGAAGATATTTTAAAAATACGGAATTTTATGTTTTATGAGAAAACAAGTCTGTTAAAAAATCCAGCATTTCTACATCAGAGGAAAAACTGTCAAAGAAGACAGAAAATAAGGTAGAAAGGAAAATAAAATCTAAATCCCCGACTTCAAAGGAATAGAATAATTAAAAAAGAAAAATAAGGTACATTATGATGTGTGGAAGGAATGGATGAGACTCAAAGATGATAAAAATCACTCTCTTCCTAAAATTGGATTATACCCTTCTTAGGAAAAGGCCATCGGAATTCATGGTGATATGGAACTTGATAAAGAATAAAATAATATGAAAAAAATAAAGAGACTTCAATAAGTGTCAGAGGAAATGATAAATTAAATAGTCAATAATTAGTTCTAAAAGTGTCAGAGGAAATGATAAATTAACTAGTCAATAATTAGTTCTATTTGTTCCATCGAAAAAAATCAATACCATATACTTTAAAAAAAATATCGGTATCACCTTCTTAAGAGAAAAAATTGGAACAAATTTCTCAAGGAAAAAAATTGTTATAGCAACGTGAAAACTTGAGGAAGAACTCAATTAAGAAGTTAGTGTTCTAGTGGAAGGACACCAAAAATAAGTGTTAGGAAAGAATGATTAGAATCAGTTGATTGGAAGAGATGTTGTAGAGATAGATGACAATGAACGATGTGATGTAAAAGAAGGTGAAAATATCGAAGAAGATGGTCAAGATGAACCTAGTGAAATGGTTAATAAAATAGGTCACAATAAAAAATAAAAAGGCATTGATGAGAAAGAAACTCATTATAAAAAATAATTGGTTTCATAATCATCAACACCATCCTCAAAGTCAGATGATAAAGAATCAGAATGTTTGAAATAAGAATCCTCATCAGGAGATGAAAGAGTGTCTTCATCAAAGAAGGATGAGGATGACAAGGTTTCAAAAAAACACCTAATAAAAACCCTCATACTGATGATCTAGATAATATGAAAATGATAAATAATAAATTTACTCCTAACAAGGTTTAAGAATTTAAAAATAAATTATCAAAGTTTGATAAGAGAAAAATGAAATTTGATGTTGTTGGAACAACCTGAACAAATCTTCCTTAGCTTGCTCTTGAATTATCAGATTCTACCAGAACTATTTCTCTAAAGGTTTTCAATTTTATTATTCACTCCTTGAAAATATTACAGTGAATCGTTCTATATTTTCCAAGAATAGAATAAATTTACAAAATTCTTCAAGAGAGTCTTTCTCAGAAAACAGACTCTATTAAAATGATAAAAAATTCATTTATATGTATTATATCTAATTTAAAAACTTTATAATAAATTTTTACTACCCACAAAAAATATTATAATTCAATAATGAAATGGTATCATGATATTGATTATTATATTCTGTATCATGATGAAATATTCAAGATATAAATAATCTGATGATCTAATTAGATGAATCATTTAGTCAATTAGAAAAATACAAAGTTGAAAGGATGAAATTTGTAAAGAGTTCAAAGATTATAATGATGTCTGTTCTGAATAAGTGTATTCACTTAAAATAAAAGGTAAAGGCTTAAAGAATTAAATAGAGAGAATATGATTATGTAAACATGATATTTCTATCCTCAATGATCAAAATAAGAAACTTTTTGAAGAAATAAATAATCTCAAAGCTGAGAACTAGACCCAGCTATATCAGATGAAGAAGTTGAAGAATGATCACAATGAATTCAAGAAGATAAAATCAATTTTGAAAGATCTCATGAAGAATGGATAATTTTTTCTTCAACTCTTTTTATATTTCATACTTAGAAAAACGTTTAAAATCCTTATTCATGAATGAATTACTCTTTCATTCAATACATTTAGTTGAATATTCTTATAATTTTTATAGATGATGAGTTAATTCAGTGTATTATATTATATTGTATAATTATTTTTAAATTCTCTGAAATTTTAGAAAATTAAATAACAATTCCATAATTATTTTTTAAAATCAAAAAGGGGGATATATTTCTAGAAAGGGATAATTCTTATAGAAAGGGGAAGTTATTCTAAAAAGTGGATGAATTTATTTCTTAAAGAGAAATGACACTTCAAAGGGATTATATTATATTCATTACTTTGCCAAAATTATCCAGAATACTTATAAAATCTGGGAGAGTTAAAAATCCTATTTTATTTATGAATATGATGTTTTTTAAAGTTAAAGACAATAAATTTTTTTATGTTTTTTTCATTTATGATTTTGGGCTTGTGATTTCCAAAAAGGGGGAGATTATTGAGTGAGATATTTTACTTCTAACTTTTCTATTCCTTTTTATTTTGGAAATCCAAAACACTTTATTTATATTTAACTCACTAAATTTCTTTTTCCAATCTATTTTAATTGTTTTTATTGAAAACAATTTTTTTTACTAAGAGTAAGTTCTAATGTATTAAGATTTATAAACTCATGTTTCCTACATACGATAATCATAATGGGAAGGAATCTGATATATTCAGACTGCCATTTTTATTAGTATAAATGTAATACTTCATTGTTTATTTTGAACTAACAAAGTCTTCATCACAAGGATGACACTGATACTAAAAAATCATAATGACCCTAATTATGATAATCATATTGACAGTTTTATGGAGGTCCATAGGACTCACCTTTTGTTTATAATATGAATGAAGAAAAACAATTTCTAATGTAAGGAATACCTTATATACTACAAATTGTGTATAAAAATATGACATCAGACATTCTGTTATACCATATTTAATTTTTCCATGTGTCTAAGTCATTGAAAAAAACTTGGATAAATATGAAAATTGAGAAGGAAATATGACTATTGGGGGTTTTTTTGTAAATATCCAGCCATTCATAGTGTTTGATGTTAATCAATTTCATTTGAAAATTTTTATTCTGTGAGATATTGGAAGATTGAAAGCGTGCACATATTATTCTTTGTTTTTGAGAATTTTTAGAGTATTTTATTTTTTAATCATTGTATCAAATTATGTGAATATGATAGAGGGATTATGAGGATAGGAAGATGGATATACTGATCATCATATTGATCAAGGGAATACTGAGATAGTGTGACTGAATCCAATCACTATTTTGATCAAGTGTTTGTGGGGATAAAAAGATAGAGACGATGATCATATCAATGGAATATGGAGATAGTGTGACAGAACCAATAATCGTATCAATGGATTTACTTTCCTAGGAATGAAATACTTACTTGTAAGTATAAACCAAGTCACCTTTATCCAAGGTTATTGGATACCCTTCTCATTAGTATAAAATAACTCTATTTTTTTTGTTTTTATCTTTCATGTTATAAATTCTGGTGTTCATTTTTGTAACTTTTTAATCATAAAATTATTTGAATATGATAATCACATTACTGTAATTCAATTTGATGTAATTTGAATTATATACACTTTTTAATCATAATTACTCTAATTATGATATTCATGTATTTATAATATTTTTGTGATTACGATATTCTGTATTTTTTACATGATATATTGTAAATACTATAACTATAATTAAATTTCTATGATATTTAAATATAAATGATTCTGATTATGTTTTATTTGAATACTCTGATAATATCATAATAAACCTGATTATGATAACTCAATATCCAAACCCCGGGCTAAGTCTGATTAATTACTTAAGTGGTTTTTCAAATTTGTTTTCTTAATTATTTTAACCTTATTTCCATCATATAAAAGGAAATATTTTTAAAATACAATTAACCCCTATTATATTAAATAAATCTATAAGAGATCATTCAATCCAAAAAATAAAAGTACAATATGAAAGAAAAAATAATTATCTGTTTGATATACAATTTCAAGCCACACCAACCAAACCAGAAAGATAGAAAGGGCTAAACTAAAAAATTCTACATGTGTCCATCTATCACTATTAATCTATACCAGCATAAAGAAAACATATAATAAGATAACTTGGCATGATACATGTTGCCCTGCCCTTTCACTGAGTCCTAAAAATGTTTTACAACCACCCAAAGGATAAAAGATGGTTATGAGATCAGTTCCCCGTAGGATATCTCCAAAGAATCAATACACGTTATAATTTTGAGAATGAAAAATTTACATCTTTATAACAAAATATAGTTTATAAAGTGTCTTCACTAATTAAACCGCATATAAAAATTCATTTTTTCCATAAATGAATACAATTTTCACAAAATCCTATAATATATCAAGTATGAAAGAAAAATAGATGAACTAAACATGTGAGTAAATATCCATGAAATAACCCATCATGAGAGAAACTAGGTATAAAATACAAAATATAAATTTTTAGATCTAACTGATATGAATATGTACTTGACATAAAATAATAGTAGACCAGGAATATGTTGGTTCCAATCAATATCATGTGCTACCATAGTCTATTGATATCATTAAATTAACACTTAGTGGTTCCAAACACGCTAAGATTACCTATGTTCATTTCCCGATGCACCCAAGGTACCTAATGTGCTAAGTTTGTCCAAAAATGTTTCCAAAATCATGCTCAAATTTAATTAAACCCCCTTTTTACATAAAAAAATCCATTTTAATGATTAAACCAAAGGGATAAAAATGAACATATAGAAATACAAAAATTAACAACACCTTTATAGATACAACTATTTCAAGAGAGACAGAAACCTATCCACAATCAAAATGGGAGATTAAAAAACATTGGATGAGACATTAAAATATAATAAAAGAAAATAAATAGGGATACATGAAATAACCTCTACATAAGTCAAACACTAATTAGATCAATCTAGAAGGAGGAAGATGACAAAAAATTCCCCAAAATCACCATAGTGTTAGAGAGGAAAAACTGTGAAGTGAAATCAAAATGATATTGGTGTGAAGTGTGTTTAAAACCATTAGACCCTATGAATTCATATCATGATTCTATTTCATGATATAAAATACTTTGAATTATAAATACCCTGAAAAGAAATCCTCTTGGATTAAATTATGTTCTGATCAACATCTTCACATTATGTAATGGTTTCATAGCTAGAAAACTTTTTACACTCTTCACGAGACTCATAGAATATTCTCTAAAATATATTCACATCGTATAACCATATCACAATGTGAATAAGTCCAATAAAAAATTTAATATTGTTTCTTCATAAATCCTTCGAACTAAAACTAAAGTATCTATAGTCCGAATAAGGACCCTATAAATCCATTTACACATGTATACATGAAATCCATTAGTCTAAACAAAACACACATCCTTGTAATTTAGATCATTTTCCCTATCAAGGGCTCTTCAATCCTGAGAATCCCAAAATCCACTCAAAAAATTGGAAATCAAAACAAGTGTGAAGGAAAACCTAAAGAAAGTTAACTAGGTGTTACCCCTAATATAAACACGTTCAGTCCCAATAAATTCTTCAAGATCCTGGACTCGTAAAAAGTGAAGTCCACTGATACCTCATCAATAATTTAAGCTCCCAAGTCTCATAGCTCTCTCATCCACACTGTCATAGTACACAATCCAACTGATTCATTTACCATGTACCACCTTCTCTCAGTGATCTATAATCAGAAATAGTTTATCAATTATAGTGATGTTAGGCTCAAAATTGAAATCCTTCCATTCAATTATAAGGTAAGGATCTAGTCGATAAATTATTTTAAGGTAAACATTGAACATGTAATAGATGGAAGTAAAATTTAATGGCATGTCAAACTAGTAGGACACATTTCCCAGTCATATAATGATCTAAAAGGGGCCCATAAACCACAGAGCCATCTTAACCTACTTACCCAAAAAATGATATCCCAAGTAATGTGAAACCTTAAAAAAGACATGATCACTAATCTCGAACTCCATAAACTAGATATTAAGGTCCACATAGGATTTTTGAGGACTTTGTGTCACGATAAATCTCTTCTAGATTAACTACACCATATCTTTCATCTCTTAAACAATACTCGGCCCAACCAAGGAATGTTATCCCAACTCTACCCTTCACAAGGGAGATCTAGATGAACTCCCAGAAAAATTCTAAAAGGGTTCCATTTTGATCAATTCCTAAAAACTATCATTATAGAAAATCATGAATAAAATAAAATTCATTTCTTAAGAACCACCAAAATCAAGCAGACAAGCTTGGATCATACCCTCAAAAACCTAGGATGATTTTTTATCTATCCATCCATCTATGGATGACATGAAATTATCATTTTGAACTAGAAATCCACATCCTCCTACAATGATCTCTAAAATTTAGATGTGAACCTCAGGTCCCCATTAGAAAAAATGTAAAGGGAACCCCATAAAGTCTTAGAATATGTCAAACATAAAAGTCCCCATGATATTCCACCTTCATCATCATATTAATAGTGAGGAAATGTGATTATTTATTATTTTCATAAATGATAAAAAAAATTCAGTTCCTTCACTTTTTGTGTTAGAAATTTATTTCTTAGAACATCAAAAAACACCTTTCATTTTCAACGAGTATTGATAATATAAATAAATATTTGGAGATACTCCCCCTAGAATAATTTTATCATGTTTATATCCCTCTGAGTGAAAATATACCATAGGTTTTTATAATCATAATATACAATAAACTGTTTTACAAAGAGAAAGTGACACAAAATTTTGAGTGTATAAAAACCGCTTCTAACTCAAGATCATGGGTAGGATAGTTCCTATCATGATGGTGTAACTAGAAATTGTTGTACACTACCACCTATCTCTCCTACATCAGGTCACACCCCAAACCTATGTTAGAAGAATCATAGAAAACATTATAACCTGAACCTAGTTCATGACGGATATAAATTAGATCTGAACTCAAACATACATTCAATTCATCTAAATATATCTAAAACTTGTCATTAAACTCAATATTTACACCCTTATAGGTTAAATCTTTCATCATATATTCAATCTTGGAGATTTACCAAACAATCCATCTTTAATAACCATAAAATGTGAAGAATATTCCAATATTAAACACATTTATTGGTTAATACCAAAATATAACAACTTATACCTTTTTAAGATCCATTGAGATAATCCTATTAGATATAGGATTCCCCTAAAACATTACTTCTTAAATCCAAAACTCACATTTGAAAATCTTACTATATGGATGATGTTCCCTCAATATTCGATGAATGATATCCAAATGGTCCATATACTCACCCTATGAATTGTATTAAACCAAAATATCATCCATTAACACCATAAAAAAGATTCCAAGAACCAATGGAATATATCGTTCATCAATTACATAAATACCATAGGTTTTTTCATTATTCTAAATGGCATAACTAGAAAACTGAAATTCCCTTACTAGATCCTAAATGCTATCTAAGTCATATCCTATATTCAAACTCTCAAATAGAGGTACCCTAATCATAGGTCAATATTTGAAAACCAATGAGATCCTCTATACGTATTAAATAGAATTTAAATCATGGGAAATGGATATTTGTTCCTGAAGGTCACCTGATTTAATTTCTCATAGTCAATAAATAGATTGAGGATATCCCCTCTATTCTTAGAAAAAAAAGATAGCTGAATACCATGCTGACACACTAGGATAAATAAATCCCCATGCCTCAACATCTTCAAAGTGGAACTTATGTTCTTACAACTTTGCAAGGACCATATATTAAGATGACATGAAAATGTGTATAATACCAGGTAATAGGTGAATGGTAAATATGGCCTCTCTCTAGGGTGATAAACCATAAAAATCATCTCAAAATACGATGGGGTTCACACACACCACCGTAGGTAGCTATCTTCTCAAATAAGGGTTAATAGTATCAAGAAAAATATCTACTAACTGAGATAAGATTAACCTATAATAAGAAAGAATAGGAACCCCTCACGATCAATAGTCCCACTTACACTAAAAAACATGATTGACCCCATCATCATACAAGAACTTTAATTGATGTTGATAAAATTCTATCTGGGCCTTAACATTGATCATCCGATCTATACCGATAATCATGTCAAATAAGTCAGGATCATGCACTATGAAGTCTCACTCCACCTCATGGTTCCCTATCACCAGTCAAAATGTCGGGCACATGAACCCTCGTTAAGAAAACTATTCAAATGTTCTATAAAGATCCAAAAATAATGAAATAAACTCAAAATTCCAGCCTAACATGTCAACTATCTTTCAAGATATCAAATAATGAGTAGAAGTTGTATCAAAAAACTCTGACACCATAAAAGATGAAATAAACACCATGCCTCTAATAGTGACTAGCCCTACTTTAGAATCCTTTGGTCCATACTTCAGTGAATAAATAAATCTATCATCATCTACTCCCTAAGATTTCATAGCCACATGAACATCCCCTTAGCTAATGGATAAGATACACCACCCTTAGAATAATCAGTATGAACCAATTAGACAGTGGGGTAAATTGATCCAGTCTTAATGCCTTCTGAATTCCTGTCACAAAAATTATTCATATGGATGGATTTTCCAAAATGTTTACAAGTCTTTGAATCCTCTAGAAAATTAGTCTTGGTATGACTAGGCTTCTCAAAATGATAGCAAAAAACTCAGTGCTATATAGGATAAGCTCCCAAAATGGGGCCTGAAGAAAACTAGATACGTTTTTGAATCCTTTTTTGGCTATAAGATTCACCCTCTCTAATGAAATAAGAAAATAAAGCTCATCTGAAACCTTTTTTGCAATTATTTCATCCACTTCCAAACTTCCCAATAGACTATGTAGTGCCAAGACCCCAGATATCCTGGAGATGGTGTCTACTATCAATTACGTTGGTATGATTACAAGGAATAAAATCTTGAAGGACAAAGAGTATAATAGTCTTATTAAACCAGATACATACATGAGAAAAGAATACAATAATTACAACATATTTTTTTCTTCTAAATAACAAAGAGGATAAATTTATTCCATCTAGTAAATCCCTGCATATCTTTTATAAAATGATTCATGGATTCCTGGGGAAAGAAACATAATAATGGTGAGATCAAATGCTTAATAAGAGAAACATATAGCAGAATAAATAATGAATCAATGAGTATAGTCAATATGGAAAGATAAATAACTATACACATACCATGTAATCAATAAACTGAATGGAAGTGCATAAACAATGTGGAAAGTTAATAACTATATTCATATTCCATTTGAATGACTAGATAAGGAAAAATAAATATGCTAAGGTAAGAAACTAAAACACATGACATTTAATCAACGAACTAAAAATGAAATGTATCCATAGATATTTCAATGCAAGATCTCAAGGAAAAATAATAACTAAATCTAAATGAGGTAAATTCTTAATTATTGGTCACCATATTTCATAGGTATAGGAACCATTACCATTAAGAGACAATTTACCTATTAGAATTTGTGCAACTAATTCATCATATAAGACTATAGGTGCATCGAGTGGACTTCATTAATGAGTAACCAACCCATATGGATTTCTTTAAATGATACCCAACCTCTGTATTGCAAGTCCAAAACATTCCTCATATCAAATAAAAATTATGCCCTATCAAATATTCATATTTAATAAATTATATCTATTTATAAATATTCCCCCAAATAATCAAATAAATTTCAAAGTAGAAACCATATGAAAAGTGGTATATGATTTAGGAAATAATCATATCAATAAAAAATATATGGATATATAGGGGAAATTCAAGCTTAAATGATCATAGGAAATTGAATATTTTAAGAAGAATAAAAGGAATAAAGGAAGTGAATGTGAATAATGCACTTGTACAAATCATTCATAGTCCCTTGATATGAATATTAAGAATAGGATCAATACAACATAACAGAAGTGGATTAAAATAATGTTTTGTTGTCACTGATGAATGGAAACATTATAAAAATATCTTTTAAAAACATTGTTGAGGAAAATTTCATTTTGTTTTGAAAAACCTTTTGAAAATACTTTTTATTGAAAATAACTGTTCAAAATATTTTCTTTAAAATTTAACCTTTTAAACATGAAAATTATGATTCAAAGAAATAATGAGGGGGAAATCTATACAAGAAAAATTTGGAAAAAATAATTTTCCTTATTCACAGTTAAAGGTTAGAAAAATGCATTGTTCAGAAAGTGATAAGAAGATTCCTTTAAAAAAATTTATAAAAGATAAAAATGGTAAAAATATATTTACCAAATCATTTTAAAAATATTTTCGAATTTTTTTTAATAAAACATGGTTTCTAGAAGAATATAGGTTCTCTGATTAAAGAGAAATACAAAGTTGGGTTTAAAAAACATTTTCTAGAACATTTTGAGTACCAAAGAGTAAAACAATAGTGCTAATACTTAAAAATAATCTTGAATAACTAGGAGAAAGACATTTAAGGATTTTATTTAACAATGGTAATATAATTTAAGCTAATTTAAATGCCATATAAATATAATTAAAGTTATTATTCAGGAAAATAATCTTTAAACATTCCAAAGTATCCCATACAACTTTGATACATTTTAAACAATAAACCTCATAAAGTAATAATATGAAGTGAAATTTTTAAATACTATTAAGATAAATTAATTCATGATATAATATAAACATGGGACTTTTATACACCACACAAAATAAGTAATTAGTGGACATGACATTTATCTCACAGAAGTAAAAAGTGAGATGAAAATCACTTACAATGAGTTTCCTTTCTGGTGGACGTCTTTTAACCTCATGTATAATAAAATTATGTTAATTTTATACTTTATTGAGAAAATTTTTCATGTTTATGATTAATTTTATTTCACTTATTACTATTTTTTATAAAACTAATTAAACAATTAAGTTTATATTGGGTGTTTTGACCAAATCTGGTTTATATTTGAAAATAACTTTGGTAGGTTAACTATGGTCAAAGTGGTTATTACATAACATATCCAAAATAATAATCATGAAATAATTATCATATTTATATGAAAATTATATTTTTAAATTCAATCATTAAATATGTTTATGAAAAATGAATCAACTTTACGATCATGGAGATGGCATGTCGTACGTACGCATGAGTAACGTTCCCATTTTTCAATGATAATTATTGAAATAAGGGAAGCAACACTATATCTTTCCAGAATGATCATTATATCATAAATAAAATGTTATTTAATCATATATATATATAATTCTTGTGATGTAAAAGTAATCGCATCATGTTGAGGACGCGGTAGTCCACACATCCACGAAGGACGTTATCACTTTTTTAGTGTGTGAAAGGATAATACATAAAGATATATATATATATAGTATATTTAAGGAAAGTTAATTATGTAATAAATGTAATATATTTGGTTTTTATGTCACATATGTTTAATTTAAATCATCATTTATATATTCCATGTATAGTGTGAATGAATCATATCGCTCTAAGGGGGCGGTAGTCCACACTTCCTCAAATGATGTTATCGTATTAACGTAAAATGCAAAGTTTTAAAGGTAAGTGAAATAAAAGGACTATATAAGTATAAAAAAATAATAAATATCATATATAAAATATATAAATAGAGTGTCTAGAAAAATTTACACCATGAGAGCTAGTAAAGGAAAAATTAACAATCATCGTTTTGTGAGGCAGTAGTTCACCATACACAGAAACAATATGTTCATTATCCCTTAGGTGGAAGTGTGTATTAGTGTGGGTAAAATAATTAATAAAAAAAATATTATATTTATTATAATGGTTTTGTTATATTTTCATTTAATAATAATATTTTAGGGGCTGGATAATGGAAATTAAACTGGAGAGCTTGAGAGAAGATGTTACCTCTTAATTAGGTAACTTCTTTTGGTTTGTACCAAAAGGAATCTTTGGAATGATTTATGCAAAAATAAAGGTTTCAAGGTAGAGTTTAGTGATGTTAGGAATATATATGGGTATATATTTGATGAATCTAAGTGGTTTGATAGGTTTTAGGAATAAGGAGAGGTGGTGGCCTTTATAGGGCGGAAAATGACTCACTTGGTATTTTTAAAAAGAATCTAGGTGTACTTTCGTTTTTAACTATTTTTTTTAAAAAACCAATAAAACTAAATTATTGAAGGTTCATGGCCTAATTATGTCCATAAAATGGGTTTTGGATAAGTGTATAGGTTATTTGTCTTGCAAAGTTAAAGGATTACTCCTTTATTAAGGTTAATTTAGCCTTAATAATTGAAATTAATTTTAATTACTTTCACTAATATTTTTGGTCAAAAAATATGATCTTATTATAAATTTTAAATTATACTGATTCAGAATTTGGAATCTATATTTCGAAATTCCAATAATATAAGTGTTATAAATTCATTTAAATTTAATCCCACAGGCAGGATGACAATGAGGTTTTTTTAAGAAAAAACATCTGAAAGTTTGCTATGTTTTTAAAATTAATTTAAAGTGAAATTAATTCCAATAAAATAAATAATATTAATTATGAAAATATTATCTAATTAAAATTTTAAACCAATTACAAATATAATTTATCCTTTTAAATAAATTAGATGAAGAAGAAGTTTTAAACTAAATTTCAGTATTTTTATCTATTCATTAACAACTAAAATGTTTCAGAAAAATATAAACAATTCACCCTAAACTAATTATTATGTTTCTATTTAAAATATGAAGTTTATTTTTACATATTAAATAAATAAAATTTCCAACATTAATTTTTAAAATTCCTTCACCATTAAATGGAAATAAAATTGCCTTTATAAAAGTACATTGTTTTATGTGTAAAGTAGGGTTTATTCTTATTTTATTCATATTGAATATAAAAGATGAATATAAAAAATATTTTATTGAATATATAACATATATATTTCATTAAAATAATTTAATTATTGTTATATTTATTTTTAATAAGATAAAACTCTTTTAAAATAATATAAATAATAATATTTTTTATATCCAATTGGTTCTTATTTTTGTTTGTTATTAGTTGGTTACATATGAATTAATTTTATATTTATATAAACCATAAATTTTAAGAAGTTATTTAATATTATTCATAACCGTTAACATAACATCTAGGTTATTTCATATTATATTAAATACTAATATGTTAATAATACACTATTATTTGGTGAAACTCAGTCTTGTGTGTAACACAAGCTATCAAGGAAGGTCTCTCTTGTGTGTAACACAAGATAACTTAGTGTTGTGTTATTTACAAGATATGTCATATATTTAATATATTCAAAATTGTAAATATATAGTACAATCATGGGATATTATATTCCCTTATGCGCTTGGTGATACATGTCATGCATGCTATCAAATAAAATGTTTTGAATTAGAATTTCAGGGTGTTACATCATCCCCACCTTAATTAAATTTCATACTTTCAATTTAAACATGATCTTGATGATAGATAATTTGATGTTTCCTATATCTAAGTACCACTTATTGAGAAGGGTTTGTAAAACATCCTCTAAAAAAGAAAGAATGTGAAGTTCAAAGGTCACATGGACTACCATGTAACTAGGTCTCTAAGTTGGATAACATTAGTGGAAAGTGGAGATACATACTTAGAGGAAAATTATAAATATTTATAGGGAGTGATTGAGGTCATCAATCTAAAAAAATGAATGATCAATAGAAATTTTATGGCCTTAATACCATAAATATGTGATGATTTAGAAGGCCATCTATTCAATCGAGATTAAGGTAGTAAGAAAACATTTTATTTCTATGACATTTTCCAAATTTTGAGTAATTTATTTAATGACACAGAATATAAAAAAATATTTTGACTTCATAGGTTTCAATTTCATATGAACAGTCATAAAATTTGGTTTTTCTTTGATCAAATTCTAATTCATCACTTTAATCCCAGAAATTAATTAACAAGAATGATTTTTTATGCCTGAGGCACTAAAATATACTTTTAAAAGACTGTAAGGCTTATAAAAGAGTGAAAATTAAAAATATTTTTATTTAACTATCATTCAAATCTAATATGTTTAATATATTAATCTCTAATCCTAAAAAGTGATACTACTGGTTCATCATTAACATTTATTCATAAATTTGTTTAACTAAAAACAACTAAACATTAACCAGGACATTGCGTATGTCAGTGGTTGGTGTGAAATACTTATCATCCTTCGGTCATGGTTCAAGAACCATGGGATTACTGGATACGATTGGTTTTCACCAAGATTATAGGTTTACTTTTTCTAAAACCATATTAATATAATTTATAAAATAAATCTAAAGGACATCCTTGAAATAATGTTAATTACTAAATATAATTTTAACTAAAATTTTCAATACAACCCTAATATATAAATAATTCATCCATTTATTTCCACACATATCCTTATTTAGTCTAAGGTTTGTCCATAATATCATTTGTAGGATTTATAAATAATTATACAATATCATAAATCTAAAACACCTTAGGTTTAACCTAGGATATTCATTTTAATTATCTATTCAAATACTTTATAATAGGTTTTAAATAAAATGTGAATTATCATAAGATTATCCCCTGAGATTATCAAACCAAGTGCGCAGTAAGGCCCATTGTCATGTACCAAGTTACCCTAAGTGAGGCTCAAAACACCTTATTAGAGTAATTAGACCTTGGTATATCTATGGCAGAACCACTTCCACTTATAGTATCCATAAAATGTTGTATTTCGATGAATACCCACATGATATCTACCTTAATAATATTATAGGATATTATTATATAATTATATTCTAATTATACCTTAGGGTTATGTTATCTAACCCTTGTTTTCTTAAATATAGTTCCAAATGTTTTTATTATACTTCATCAGATACCAACTATAGAACCCCAACCCCAGATAGCTTGTAGCTAGTATATCATATCAATTACATTGGAATGATTACGAGGAATAAAATATCAAAGGACTTAGAGTTTAGTAGTCCTGGTAAACCAGATACATACATGATAAATTAATACAATAATTAAAAAATAATTGTTTTTGTTCTAAATAACTTTTAGAATAACTTTATTAATTCTAGTAAATCCCTACATATCTTTCATAGTACACTTATTGGATTCTTAGGGAATGAAACATGGGTGATCTCAAATTCTTAATAAGGAAATAATATAGGGAAATAAATAATGAATCAATTAAAATGTTTGAATATTAGAAGGTAAATAACTGAAACACACATTCCATGTAATCAATAAACTAAATAGAAGTTCATACACAATATTAAAAGGTATTAAATGGAAATATCTTCCAATAAAATAACTTGATAAGGAAAAATAAATACATAAAGGTTAGAAACTAAAAAACATTCAATTTAATTCATAAACTAAAAATGAAATGTATCCATAGATATTTTGATGCAAGATATCATTAAAGAATAATAACTAAAACTTAATGAAGGAATTGCTTAATTATTGGATGCCATGATTCCTAGGTGTGTGGAAACATTTCCATCAAGAGACAGATTACCTATTACAATTTTTGAAACTAATTCATCCCATGAGACTACTGATGCATCGAGGGGATTTCATTAACTGGTCCCCAACCCATATGGATTTCTTTAAATAGGCCCCAACCCATGTATTTCATGTCCAAAAAGTCATCATATCAAGTAAAAAATATTCCTTATCAAATATTTATACTAAATAAAGTATATATATTTATTAATATTTCCCTAAATAATAAAATAGTATTCAAACTAAAAACCATATGAAAGATAGTAGATAGTTTATGAAATAATCATATCAATGAAAAATGATAGGGATATATAGGTAAAATTCAATGTCAAATGATCACAGAAAATTGAATATTTCAAGGGGAGTAAAAGGAATCAAGGAAGTTAATGTGAATAATATACTTGATAAAATCAATAATAATCCATCCATAAGAAGATTAAGGATGGTTTCAAAAAAACTTAACCCAAGTATAGTAAAATAAAGGGTCTTCTTTGATGAATAGAAACATTATAAAAAGATGTTTTAAAACATCCTTGAGGAAAATATCCATTTGTTTTGAAAAACCTTATGAAAAACATTTTCATTAAAAATACCTTTTGAAAATATTTTCCTTAATAAGTAAAATTTTATACAAGCAAATGAAGATTTAACAAAATGAAGATAGGTAAATCCGTACAATTCATATGAGGTAAAAAAACATTAATTTTGCATGATTAAATGTTAAAAAATGTCTTGTTTGAAAAGTGAAAAGAAGATTACTTTGAAAACATTGGTAAAATAAAAAAGGATAAAAATTTATTTACTATATGATATCAAAAACATATTTGAAAACATTTTAAAAAAGAAATTATTTTTAGAAAAAAACTGATTATCTGACTAAAGAGAGATACCAAGTTAGGTTTTTTGAAAAACAAATCTAGAATATTTTGAGTACCAATGAATGAAAAAATGGTAATAATAGTTGAAAATGGTCCGAAATAACCAGATGATAGAAAATAAAAGTCTTTATTAAACAATTTTCAAATAAATTCTTTGAATATAAATACCATTGATAGATCATTAAAGATATTATTAAGGGAAATAATCATAAACATTCCAAAGTGTTCCATACCACTTTAAAACATTTTAAATCATAAATATCATGGAGGAATAATATTAAATATATGTTTTTAATACTATGAAGATAAAGAAACTGATGATATAATATAAAAATGGAAAGTATATACAACACACAAAAGAATTATGTAGTGAACATGACATTTATCTCATAGAAGTAAAAAAGTGAGATGAAAATCCCTTGCCCTGAGTTTCCTTTTAGGTGAACATCCTTTAAACTAATGTATATTAAAATTATGTTAATTTCATAGTATCGTGATAAAAATTTTCAGGTTTATAAATAATTTTATTTTACTTATTTCGATGTTGCATACGACTACTTAAACAATTAAGTTGACATCAAGTGTTTTGAATAAATTCGGTTTATGTGTTAAAAAAACATTGGTAGGTCAACTATGGTCAAATGGGTCATTATATAACATCCAAAGAATAATAATCATGAAATAATTATCGTATTTTTTACAAATTATACTTTTAAAATCAATAATTAAGTATGGTTATGAAAAATGAATCAACATTAAGATCATTGAGGCGATCGGCCGTACATACACATGATTAACGTTACCATTTTTCAATGATCATTATAGAAGGAAGTTAAGTAACAATATATATTTCCATAATAATAATTATATCATAAATACCATTTTATTTAATCATATAAACTTATATATATATATACAATTCTTATGATATTGGGGGAATCTCATCTTGTTGAGGAAGTGGTAGTCCACACGTCCACAAACGATGTCATCACTTTTTAAGTGTGTGAAAGGTTAATAATGAAAATGATATATAAAGTATATTTACAAAAGGTAATTATTTCATGAATATCATATTTTTTATTTCATGTATTTTTAACTGAAACCATCCGTTATAAGTTCCATGTATAGAGTGAATTAATCATATCACTTTAAGGGGGCAGTAGTCTACACTTCCTCAAACGAAGTTATCATATTAATGTAAAATAGCAAGTATTAAAGTTATGTGTAATAAAATTAATATATAATTATAAATAAAAAATAAATATAATATATAAAAATATTTTCTATCATAATGGCCACTCTGAGAGGTTGTAAAAGAAAAATGAACAATCATCGTTTCATGAGGCAATAGTTCACCATACATAGAAACAATATGTTTGTTACAGATTAGATGGAAGTTTGTGTTAGTGTAGGTTGAAAAAAAAATTATATGGATTATTTTTATTTTTTCATATAATCATTAATAATTATATTTGAGGTAGTGGAAAATTGAAATTAAACTAGAGAGCTTGAGAGAATATGTTACCTCTAAATCGGGAAACTTCTTTTGGTTTGTACCAAAATACTTCTTTTCAATGGATTTATGGCCAAAGTAAGCATAAAGGTTTAGTTTAGGGATGCTAGTAAGATATATGGATAGATATTGGCTGAACCTAAATGGTCTAAATGGTGTGATGAATGAGGATTAGTAGTGACCTTTTATAAGGGAGGAAAAGGTCTCACTTGGTATTTTTAACAAGAAGTTAGATGTACCCACGTTTTTACCTAAAAAAAGTTTTATAAAACCAAAAAAACTCAATAATGGAAGGTTATTGGACTAATTATTTCTATACAATGGTTTTATAAAATTGGATAGGTCATTTAGGCCCCCAAGATAAAGGTTTAGTCATCTATTATTCTTAATTTTTCCGTAATAATTGTAATTAATTTTAATTACTCTCACTAATCTGTTTGTTCATAAAAAAATTGGTCTTATTAAAAATTAAAAATTATTATTATAAAAAATATGGAATAAAATTTTACAAATTCAAATCATAGAAGTGGTAGAAATTGATTTAAATTTAATCCTATAGAAGTAACGAAAATGCAGGTTTTTAAAGAAAAACATGTCCAAAAGTTTGTTATGTTTTTACCAGAAATTTCATAGTTAAAATGATTAAAATTACATAAATTTTATTAATTGATAAAAATATTATCTAATTAAACTTTAAAACCAATTAAAAATATAATTTTACCTTTTAAATAAGTTAGTTGAAGAAGAAGTTTTAACTAAAATTATGTATTTTTAACTATTCATTAAAATATGAAATGTTTCATAAATATATAAATAATTCACCCTAACATAATTATTATGTTTATATTTAAAATATGACGTTTATTTTGACATAATAAATCAATTAAAGTTTCCAAATTCATATTTAAAATGGGTTCTCCATTAAAAGGTTGTAAAATTTCCTTTATAAAAGTATAAGTTTTGATATGTAAAGAAGGGTTTATTATTATCTTATGCATATCAAAAATAATATATGAATATAAAAAATATTTTATTGAATATATAAAATATATATTTAATTTTAATAATTCACAAATTTCACCAAACTATATTTATTAATGAAAAGCTCCTTTAGAAGCATAAAAATAATAATATTTCTATTTTACATCCAATTGGTTATTATTTTCATTTCTCATTAGTTAGTAACCAAATAATTAAATTTATATTTATATAAACCATAAATTTTCAAAATTTAGTTAATACTATTCATAAAAACTAACATAACATATAGGTTATATCATATTATATTTAATAACAATATTTTAACAATACATTGTTTTTAGGCGAAACTTAGTTCTACGTGTAATGCAAGCTATCAAGGAAGGTCTCTCTTACATGTAATGCAAGATAACCCAATGTTATGTTCATTATAAGCTATATTATGTATTGAATATATTTAAAATTATAAATATATATTAGAGTATTGGGATATTATATTCAATTATGCGCTTGGTGATTCATGTCATGCACTCTATCAAATACAATGTTGTGCATTAGAATTTCATGGTATTATAGAATAACTCTAAAAATCTTGTAAGGAACATGAGAATAATCATCAACCAAATATAGGTACTCAATCCCAACTCAATACTCTAAGACTTTTGGTAATATTTAGCGACTAGATACACTTCCATGTGCATGAACTCAACCAAACAGGTGGAATACTATAGAATGGTACACTCTCCCTTATATAAGGTAAAAAAACTCCTGGGTATTTTCTCCTCATAATATCATAGGATAAAACTAATGGATTAATATTTTCATGAAAAAAAATCTAAGAAAGGTCCTCATGCAACTTATAACACATAATAACGCCTCACCAACTCCTTCTTAGTCCTTCAAGAATATACATGAAAAAAGCCAACTTATATTCCTTAGGAGTCTTCATAACATTTAAGATCCTCTCAATCTATTAAAGACATTATTAAAATTTATTGGGTACTTTATTACCATGGAAGAAAAGTGTATGATTATCTATAATATTTTAAGCTATTATCCAGGGTTCATATCATGTTACAAACACATTCTTGACCCAATGTTTTAATTGTGTAGATTACAACATCATCCAAAGAAGGATCCACCAATGTATTTTTATATGGTACCTTTCTCACAACTTTTTTACTTATATTAGGATGATCTCTTATATGAGGAATTTCCTAACAATCATAAGTCAAAATAAAGTTGTCATAAAGATATTCCAAAATAATTGGAAAAAGATTAGGTATCAATATCAAGGCTTTAAAACAACTATAATTTAAGGCCATTATGAATTATTTGAACAAGGGAGATGCCTTAAGAAAATAATAGGTCAATTTAAATAAACCCCATATTTGGTTTTTCCAAATAACCTCAAAAATCAAATCTCAAGTTGAAAAAAGTCCCATACCACACATGGTAACTCATAATCACACACAGAATCAAACTGGCTAGGCCCCTTCTCAACACTTACTACATGAATTCAGACAGTCCTAACTCTGGTCTACCAAACCAAAAAACCACACCTAGTGGTTGCGCCCAAATTTACCGTACTGATAAAAGCGGTCGTTGAAGTACAAGTAGGGATCGAATCCAGAGGGACCGAAGAAGAAACCTTGAGACACAATGATTTGTTGATGCATTGGATAAGAAGTGGCAAACTTTGAGGTATATTTTAATTTTAAACTAAAGATATAATTTAAATATCATATAATAAGATTGATGTGAACCAAACAATTATTTATGGTGGGTTGATCTTAGGGTTTTTCTTGGGGTGGATTGGATGAATTTCTTTTCTTATAAAATTTCATGTCATTAATTCAAGACATATCCAAACAATGATATAATTCTCCCAAATCATTCACCAATTTAATCCCTACATAATTCCAAGGCCAATCACCAATTCACTTTCAGGATCACTTTAATAAGCCCTCAAAGGAAATAGATCATACTAGAAATCAAAATGTGTCAGCATTAAAGTTGGAAAAGATGAAAAATAATGTAACTCATCAAATAGAAATCCTAAAATAACGAATAGATTTAAATATTAAGTATATGAAATAACATCCAATCCCTGACCATGATACTCCCTTAGATCAACCCTTAAGAGGTTATACCTCCATTTATGCTATTATACCAATAGAAGTGGGATGTAGACTTATGGGGGCGGAATTGAAAAATAAGAAAATTATTAAAAGAACGAACACTCCACCGTTGTGTGATTGAATTCGCAAGTGTTGGTGTGAATAAATTCATACCTTGATTCAACGGTATCAACATGTGGATAAAAATGAAAGAATAAGTAAAGAATAAGAATAAATTTTATTAAAATACTAAATTTTAAAGAAAAACTTACATTAAAGAAATTGATGATGCCATAACAAAATGAAAGCGGGAAATTACAATTGAAAGAAATACAATGGACGAAAGAAAAAACTTGGATTCAAAGAAAAATTTTAGATGATTATTCCCTTCACCACCAGCTCCTTATATAGGAATATTAGGAGCCTTAGGTACACCCCTAACAATAAATTCACCCCCTAAAAATTAATAGAGTCAAAAGGAGGGTGAATAATCAAAAGGAAATTAACGTTACAAAGTTGACCACAAAACCAGCCAGATTTATCCTCCATTTTGACGTGTGTTTTTTACAATTCATACAGCAGAACCTGAAGGTGTCAGAAATAGTAAATATCTTTTTCAATGTGGCTTCTAGAAGCTCTCAAAATTTCAGGTGATGTGGTTTATCCATTTTCGAGTTATGTTCAAAATGGTGGGCTGTTTTTATGAGCATTCTGCTATGGCCCACCATTTTAATTCTAAACATCAGCCCCTTGTATCTCATTGAAATATTCTGAATTAGCTCGGATCACATTTTAATGAAATGATCCTTATATTTTTATCTTTCTACTGTAAAAAATTGAGCTTCATTGGGATTGGTTTGTGGGACCCACATTTTTTTGATGGGCCATAGGCACATTATTCTTTCTCCAGCAACTTTTTGCATTCAGGCGCAAAAATATCCATCTTCCCTTGGGATTAATCCATCAGACCTAAAAGATAAAATTTTCTAAAAAAAGTGATAAATCATATCCCAAAGAATTAAATTTATAAAATGAATATAATTTTGTCCACAAACAGATGAATGATTGGGCCCAAATTTTCATTTTAAACATGAATTGTATTTAGGATTAGAAATGAAGTTCTATTTATATAATTCACTAAAAACAATGTTTATGGACTTTGGGAAAATGAATATAAAGATATTAAAAATGAACATTATCCACTTTTAGTGAATAATCACACCCCCCAACTTGAGTTTTGCTAGTCCTGAGAAAAATAAATTACAAATATGAAATTCAAATCCCCTTTTCCAAAAACATTTTAATACACATTGCTCACCCAAATATCTCATACCAAAAAAATATGAAACCCATCAAAATAATTTAAAACAAACTAGGTCCATAAGAAAATCCCAAGCCCAAGCCCATTCCTTTGTTTAAATTTATCGCCACATTTTATCCAATTTAAATTAAGCATGATAAAGTGTTGTGCATCACAAAATATATGGGGCCCATTTTATTGTTTGAGGGGAAAAAATGGAAGCGCTAGGTGGGAATCACATTAAACCTTAAGATGAGTATCCAATTTTTTTATTTTTTTTTATTTTTTTACCACAATAGATATGAAAAGACGAACTCTGGGCAAGAAAACTATGGAGTCATGATCCCCAAGTGCCAGACGCCACACATTTTGTCAATTCCATTCTCTACAATAGAGATATAGAGCCTAACTCTAGGCAAGACAACTATGGAGTCACGATCCCCAAGTGCCGAACTCCACACATTTGGACAAAACATTTCTATATGTGGTCATTATTTTTCAATTTATTTTTCTGTTTTTTTATACTCAAAATATACTAAAAGTGACCCCAGAAGCCTATGCTATAATGAATGGGACCCAAGAACTAAAATTTACACCCACAATCCAGTAGACGTGCATTGTGGCATTTTTATTAAGAGGATGAAAATGTGAACTTTGAAAAATCACATCAGACAACCACACATTCCAAAAACTATGCACATGAACTTAAACTTGCATTAAAATCAGAATCAAGGCATGCATAATTATTTGATATCCAATTTTAGAGTTTGCAATGTGTGTTATCATGTTCAAGATTGATGTAATTTTTCTTTTCATGTTTTTGATGTTTATTTTAATTGGAAAACTAAAAATATATTTTAAATAACATACAATAAAAATGATGTGAACTAAAAAATTATTGATGGTGGGTTGATCTTAGTGTTTTTCTAGGGGTGGTTTGGATGAATTTATTTTCTTAGAAAATTTCATGTCATTAATTCAAGACATATCCAAACAATGAGATAATTCTCCCAAATCATTCACCAATTTAATCCCTATACAATTCCAAGGACAATCACCAATTCACATTGAGGATCAATTTAATCAGAATGAAAAGTAAATAGATCATACTAGAACTTAAAACGTGTCATTGTTAAAGTTGTAAAAGATGAGAAAGAATGTAACTCATCAAATGGAAATCCTAAAATAACGAATAGATTTAAATATTAAGTATATGAAATAACATCCAATCCCTAACCTTGCTACTCATTTGGATCAACCCTTAAGAGGTTACCCCTCCATTTATTCTCTTATACCAATGGAAGTGGGATGTATACTTATGGGGGTGAAATTGAATAAGAATAAAATTATTAAAGGAACAAACACTCCACCGTTGTGTGATTGAATTCACAAGTGCTGGTGTGAATAAATTCACACCTTGATTAAACGGTATCAACGTGTGAAGAAAAATAAAAGAATAAGTAAATAAGAATAATAAATTTTATTAAAATACTAAATGTGAAAGAAATACTTACATTAGGGAAATTGACGATGCTATTACAAAACGAAAGCGGGAAATTACAATTGAAATAAATACAATGGACAAAAGAAAAAAAATGGATTCAAATAAAAATGTTAGATGATTATTCAATTCACCACCAGCTTTTTATATAGGCATATTAGGAGCCTTAGGTCCACCCCAAGAATAAATTCACCCCCCAACAATTAATAGTGTCAAAAGGATGGTGGATAATCAAAAGGAAACTAACGTTACAAAGTTGACCACAAAACCATCCAGATTCATCCTCCATTTTGACGTGTGAGTTTGACACTTCATAAGGCAGAACCTAAAGGTGTCATAAATAGTAAATATCTTCTCCAATGTGTCTTCTAGATTCTCTCAAAAGTTCAGGTGATTTGGTTTAACCGTTTTGGAGTTATGTTCAAAATGGTGGGCTGTTTTTATGAGCATTCTTCTATGGCCCACCATTTTAATTCTAAACTTCAGCCCCTTGTATATCATTGAAATATTCTAAATTAGCTCTGACCACAGTTTAATAAAATTATCCTTATATTTTTCTCTTTCTACTGTAAAAATTTGAGTTTCATTGGGCTTGGTTTGTGGGCCCCACATTTTTTTGATGGGCCTTAGGCCCATTATGCTTTCTCAAGCGACTTTCTGCATTCAGGTACAAAACTCTCCATCTTCCATTGGGATTAATCCATCGGACCTAAAAGATAAAATGTTATAAACAAAGTGATAATTCATATCCCAAAAAATAAAATTCAGAAAATGAATATAATGTTGTCCACAAAGAGATGAATGATTGGGCCCAAATTTGAATTTTAAACATGAATTGTATTTACGATTAGAAATGAAGTTATATTTATATAATTCACTAAAAACAATGTTTATGGACTTTGGGAAAATGAATATAGAGATATTAAAAATGAATATTACTTTTAGTGACTAATCACACCCCCCAACTTGAGTTTTACTAGTCCCGAGAAAAATAAATTACAAATATGAAATTCAAATCCCATTTTCCAAAAACATTTTAATACAAATTTCTCACCCAAATATCTCATACCAAAAAAAATATGAAACCCATAAAAATCATTTAAAACAAACTAGGTCCATAAGAAAATCCCAAGCCCAAGCCAATTCCTTTGTTCAAATTTATCGCAACATTTTATCCAATTTCAATTAAGCGTGATAAAGTGTTGTGCATCACAACAGATATGAGGACCATTTTATTGTTCAATGGAAAAAATAGAAGCGCTATGTGGGAATCACATTAAACCCTAAGGTGGGTATCCATTTTTTTTATTTTTTTTTATTTTTTTTAATTTTTTAACCACAATAGATATGAAAAGACTAACTCTGGGCAAGACAACTACGGAGTCGTGATCCCAAAGTGCCAGACACCACACATATTGTCAATTCCATTCTCTTGAATAGAGATATAAAGCCTAACTCTGGGAAAGACAACTATGGAGTCACGATCCCCAAGTTCCATAATCCACACATTTAGACAAAACATTGCTCTATGTGGTAATTATTTTTCAATTTTTTTTTGATACTCAAAATAAACTAAAAGAGACCCCAGAACCCTATGCTATAATTAATGGGACCCAAGAACTAAAATTTACACCCACAATCCAGTAGAGGTGCATTGTGGCATTTTTATTAAGAGGATGAGAATGTAAAGTTTGAAAAATCACATCGGACAACCGCACTTTCCAAAAACTATTCTCATGAACTTAAACTTGCATTAAAATCAGAATCAAGGCATGCATAATTATTCGATATCCAATTTCAGAGTTTTCAATGTGTGTTATCATGTTCAAGGTTAATGGAATTTTTCTTTTCATGCATGTTTTTATTCACAAAAAAAAATGATTTTTTATCTCCCCCCAACTTAAAATAACACTATCCCTAGTTTTTAAAGAAAATAAAAGTTATAAGGGTGGGGTAAAAGAGGAGTTAAAATAGGAAATTGAAAATGATAATCATGGAATGAAGTCACCTAGTCTTTGATGATGAAATCGCATGCCAATGTCTCCCTTCAATCCTGGGTTCGAGTCTCAGTGGCTTGGATGGTGATGAATGGATATTCCTTATGACTTACGACATGTCCTTTTCTTTTTTTAACCTATAAAAACATAAAAATAAACAAAACAAAATAAACTGATGACACATTGTCTTTTTTTTAGATTTCTGGGTAAGGTATTACTTAGAGATCACACCACATGACATAGATGAATATGGCGCTCCCCTTTCATACCCATACTTACTCCTAAAATAATAACAGGTTAACAGTGTATGGTAATTTATTATATGAAAAAGAAAGTGATTCAAAATTATTAGAAACATGAAAACCATGGGTTGCCTCCCATGCAGTGCTTTTGTTTAACGTCTTTAGCTCGACTTGAACCCCCCTAATTATCCAATTCCAACTTTCAAAATTTTAATGAACCCATATTTCTCCACCTCAACAAGATTTAGATTAAGTCTTTTTTTAGAATTTTTTCCATGTGAAATCCCATGCTTAACAATGAGTGTGAATGTCCAAGGAATTTCGGTAATTGTTGATTGAGTTTCATTTGGTGTATTTCCTAAGATTTCAAGGTTCATTAATACTTTGTGAGATTATTGATGAAAATGGATAATAATTGAATGGTCTAGGTTTTCATAAATAGAGGTACTCTTGAGTGGGGAAGGAAGGATTATAATGCTGACTTCAGTTTCATTAAAGTTTTCCAAAGATGAATGGAAATTTGAATCAAAATTTGTTTCTTCTACAAAACATTTTGAAAGAATTTGTTACTTTTGAAAATATGAATCATCCCTAAAATTTTCCATTTGAATTTCATCAGTGGGTATGGACTCACTATTTGTTATATCTCCCAATGGTTCAATGTTCGGTGATTCTAAAAAAATGCAATAGGAGCAACATTCTTAACACTCAATCCATGAAGACAAATTTTCCCCTTGTGAATCCAAAAAATTAATTTCCTCCTCATTTAAATACCCTTCAACATTTCCTTGATCTTTTTTAGTTATCCCATATCCAAAGGTTAGTTCTTTTTTCAATTCATGGTAGGTTTTTGGGATAAAATATTCATTTATCATTGATGTGGAAATGACATCTTGAGTGGGAATGGGTTACTCAAAAGTCTTAATGCTTTGTACTTATAATCTCAAATTTTAAACTTCTGAATTCATTATAACCATTTTTTCACACAAATATTCAAGAATATTTTCAGAATTAAGATTTATAGATATTGGGACATCATGAACTTTATTAAATTTTATATCTTCAATCATCCTTGAGAGGTATAGAATTTGATCTTTTAAACAATAAGCATCCCATTGATTTTTCATTTTATCTGGTGTGGGGTAATCATTCAAGTGTTGGTCAAAGTAATTTTCTATGTGAGGGGATTCCCATTGATTATTTTCTATTTGATTCCAGCCCAAGTTTATGAAATGAAATTTTTGATGATACTCTATTGGAGTTGAATGAAATTTGGATTTGGATTTTTTTTGGACACACGAAAACAGAAAGGGGAAAAGAAAAGAGAAATATAGGTGAGAAAAGAGAAGTTAGGTGAGAATAGAATGTGGGTGTCTAAGAAAACTTACTTGGGTCCCCGGAAACGGCGCCAAATTTTGGTTTCACCCAAATTTACCCTACTGGTGAAAGCAGTCATTGAAGTACAAGTAGGGATCGAATCCAGAGGGACCAAAGAAGAAACCTTGAGACACTTCGATTTGTTGATGGATTGGCTATGAAGTGGCCAACTTTGAGGTATATTTTAATTAGAAAAATAAAGATATAATTTAAATAACATATAATAAAAATGATGTGAACTAAAACAATTTTGATGGTGGGTTGATCTTAGGGTTTTTATTGGGGTGGATTGGATTAATTTCTATTCTTAGAAAATTTCATGTCATTAATTCAAGAAATATCCAAACAATGAGACAATTATCCCAAATCATTCACCAATTTAATCCCTATATAATTTCATGGCCAATCACCAATTCACTTTGAGGATAACTTTAATTAGAACTTAAAGGAAATAGAACAAACTAGCACTCAAAATGTGTCATCATTAAAGTTGGAAAAGATGAGAAAGAATGTAACTCATCAAATGGAAATCCTAAAATAATGAATAGATTTAAATATTAAGTATATGAAATAACATCCAATCGCTGAACATGCTACTCCCTTGGATCAAATCTTAAGAATTTATCCCTAAATTGATGTTATTCTACCAATGGAAGTGGGATGTAGACTTATGGGGCCGAAATTGAAGAAGAATAAAATTATTAAAATAATGAACACTCCTCCGTTGTGTGAATGAATTCACAAGTGCTGGTGTGAATAAATTCAAACCTTGATTCAACGGTATCAACATGTAAAGAAAAATAAAAGAATAAGTAAATAGGAAGAATACATTTTATTAAAATACTAAATGTGAAATAAAAACATACATTAGGGAAATTGACGATGTCATTACAAAACGAAAGCGGAAAATTACAATTGAAAGAAATACAATGGACGAAAGAAAAAACATGGATTCAAAGAAAAACGTTAGATGATTATTCCATTCACCACCAGATCCCTATATAGGCATATTAGGAGCCTTAGGTCCACCCCCAACAATAAATTCACCCCCAACAATTAATAGAGTCAAAAGGACCGTGAATAATCAAAAGGAAATTAACATTACAAAGTTGACCACAAAACCAGACAGATTCATCCTCCATTTTGACATGTGAGTTTGACACCTTATACATTAGAAACTGATCATGTCATACATAGTAAATATCATCTATCATGTGTCTTATATAAGATATAAAAATTTCAGGTTATTTGGTTTAGCCGTTTTGGAGTTATGTTCAAAATAGTGGGCTGTTTTTATGAGCATTCTGCTATGGCCCATCATTTTAATTCTAAAATATAGCCCCTTGTATCTCATTGAAATATTCTGAATTAGCTCTTACCACAGTTGAATAAAATTATCATTATATTTGTCTATTTCTACTGTAAAAATTTGAGCTTCATTGGGCTTGGTTTGTGGGCCCCACATTTTTTATGGGCCTTAGGCCCATTATGCTTTCTCCAACAACTTTCTGCATTCAGGTGAAAAACTCTCCATCTTCCCTTGAGATTCATCCATCGGACCTAAAAGATAAAATTTTCTAAACAAAGTGATAAATCATATCCCAAAAAATCGAATTCAGAAAATGAATATAATGATGTCCAAAAATAGATGAATGATTGGGCCCAAATTTTCATTTTAAACATGAATTGTATTTAAGATTAGAAATGAAGTTCTATTTATATAATACACTAAAAACAATGTTTATGTACTTTGGGACAATTAATATAAAGATATTAACAATGGATATTAGCCAATGCTAGTGACTAATCACCTAGGAAGTGTCAACAAAAATTCAGGCTGGGTATTCACAATGATACTAATTTGCAATGAACCATCCCAACTCTACGAGACAAGTCACCCAAGGTGGTCCACCACATGGTGAGATATAGAAAAGACTACAAGTATCATGTTAAATGAATAAAAATAGAATCAAATCATGGAAGAAACCGATACATATCAATAAGTCATACAAATTGAAGAAACGTTAGACAAAAATGAATGATTGGACATTCCAAACCAAACAAGTCTCAATGCGACCACCCTTTACCACAAATCTGTCCCACTATGAAGGAAAAAGATGACAAGAGAACCTAGAATTATACGTGATTCCATTCCTTTACATGAGTCCTCTAAAGCATGGTCTATAACCACCCAAATCCAAATATAAGGTTTGATAAAAAATACTAATAGTATTCCACCAAATAATCTATAAATTTTTTAATATCAATAATGCACAATTTCTATCAATATGAAAAAAAATCCAGTTTATAATGTGTTTTCACAAATATACCATATTTATATATTTCAATGTTTTTAAAATTTTTATACCATATTCAAAAAATCCTGTAACATAGTAGTTATAAAATAAAAATAGGTAAATTAAACATGTGAGATAATATACATGAAATAAACCATAATGTAATAAACTAGGTATAAAAGACAAAGCACACCTTCTAGGGTCTATCCAATGGGAGTACGTACTAGACATAAAATAAACTAAACTAGTAATTTGTTGGTTCCAGTTTATATCTAGTCTTGACATAGTATTTAGAAATCACAAAAGTAACCCCTAGTATTGCTACACACTATAAGATTAACTATGACCATTTTTAGAGACACTCAAGGTTCCCAATGTCCTAATTTTTTTGAAAACCATGCCCAAATTTTATTTAAACACTTTTTAATTTTAAAGAAAGTTGGTTTCAATAAAAAACCCTAAGGGATCAATAATAACATATATAAATTCATGAATAAGTAACACATGCCTATATACACCTACCTCAAGATTGATGAAAACCTATCCAACATCAATAATAGAGATTGAAAAAACATTAATCGCCCATAGAAAGATAAGAAATGATATGAAACTCGAATATGTAATACAACTTGAATAGGATTAGAACACCGAACGGAGTAATCCATAAAGAGGAAGATAACCCAAAATGTACCAAAATTTTCATTGGGTTCGATTGGAAATCCTAGACACTAAATTCCAAAAGAGCCTTGTGCGCAACGTGTCTAAAACTTCTAGACACAGGGAATTCACATAAATATTCCCTTTAACATCTTTAAATCCAATGAATTATAAAAATCATGAAAAAGGAATACCTCAGATAAGATTAAATATTGATCAATGTTTTAACATCTTGTAATGTCTTCACATCCTATAAAAATTTCACGACTTGTATTAAAATCCTTACATATACCTTATAACATATTCATGTTGTCACTACCCATCCCCCGGGGCCCGTTCCGTAACTACCCCAAGCCCGGATTCTATAGGCCAGGGGCTGGTGACTAGCACCGAAGGTGTAAATCCCTAAAACTGGGAAGGAATTTCCTTTATAATTTGAAAACACACACAACAGAGTACAAGATGGAAGAAAAACACGAACTAAAACAATATAAAAAAGTGTACTGAAAGTAAAAAGGGGGCCGAAAATACAATCCCAACTGTAAAGTAAAAGGAAACGAAAAGTACAACTGAATAAAAGAAAAGCTACCGCTGGGTTGTCCTATGAGGTTCCTACCTGAAGGGTAGGTACATATCGCCTTCTCGACACCCCTGGTCCGTCCGTCTACTTCGTGTATCGTCACACCGTATGGTCCACATCTAGTTACTGTCTGGTCCTGGTGCTCCCATCCTCAGTCAGTGATGTCCGTCGTCTGCATCCAACACAACAAGGTCCGGGCATAGCCTATGCAAGTGTGAGTATAAAGATACTCAGTAGGGACCCTAAGACCCTCAAGGTCTCACAAAATCCAACAAGGATAAATCACAATGTAACACCCCGGGTAAATAAAGAGTGTGACATTTTTATATTTATCCATATTTTTGAATAAAATATTATTATTACTTTAAAGGGGAAGCTATGCTCGATGGCGTACCCAATACGCAACAATGAGTTCCTTGGAAATCTTATGTTGCACGCTAATATTAAAATAATATTATTTTAAATGGTATTTAATGCCTAGCCATTATAATGGCGGGAAAGAACGGAACTAACTAAAAAATTATTATGTATGTTTGTCAAATATTTTTACTTTTTACAATAAATGTTGGAGGATTAAAAATGCGAATGAATCCAATTTTAAGCGTAAACATTCTAATATTCTTTAAAAGGTCGATTAACCGCCTTTCGACGGTGAACACCTTTTAAATCCACTTTGTGACAATTTTACGTGTTATATTTGACAAAATAAAATTCTTATTTAGAATTGGGACATCAAAATTAACTTTGTGTAAATTTTTTGGTATTTTTCCGAGAAAGTTCATTTTTTTGAATAGTGAAAAATGTTGTATTTTATTTCAAAACCTCTTTTTAATATAATTTATTTATATGATTAGATTATCTTTTGAATTGGTTTTAAAGTTGAATTAGAATATATTTTTTCCATTTAATACAATAGTGGTCGTTGGAATTAATTTCACTTTGAAATTGGACTTAAACTAGTGTCAATCTTTTAATAGATATTGTTTCTTAAAAACACGCTATTTGCTTTGACAGTGGAAATTAATTATTAAATTAATTAATGCAACTTATATGTTATGAATTTTGTAAAATAGAAACCATTTTTGAGTTCGGAATATCAAATATAGCTTAGGGTGAATTTTTGGTATTTTTCTGAAAAACTTCAATTTTTGATGAATAGTGAAACCACTAAGTGGTACTTATAAAAACTGATTTTCCGTTTAAATGAAATTTTACCACTTCTATGTTTTGAATTTCAAAAATCCTACATACATGGTTGTCATTAAGATGTAAAATGTGGTTCAATGGGATTAAAATAATTTTTTGGTGAATAGTAACTTTTAAGTTTTTAATCGTGATTAGAGGTAATTAGTGTAGTTTAAGGTAAAAATAATGTTTTAATAATATGAAATGAACTTGACACATGTTCTACCCTTATTGGATGTGTCATGGACGACCAAGACAATCCACGGGTCAACTTGGGGACCCCATGGAGCCACTTTTGTTAGGAAAATGACATTAATATCTTTTTATTTAAAGTTAAAATAAAAATGTCACAAACATGAGTTGTTTAACTAATTTTTTTTTTAAATAGGGTTATACAAGTAATAGTTTTGACTATAAATATTCATTATAAAGCTAAAAAGATTTTATACATCATGATATTTTTTTATAATTTTTAGACATTAAATAAATTAAATTATTTATGACACCATGATGATGCAGCGATTACCTCATTATTTAACGATTTAAATAAAATGAAAAGATAATATAAAATCTAAGACCTACACTTGTCAAAAACCTATTTTATGGATATATTTAGAACCCTTATCACCTTATTCTCGAATTATATCAATGTGGGACAATTTAAATCTGAAAATCATTTTAACATAAAGTAACATTTCTTTACTTTCCAAGAGTGCCCCTCCTCTCCTCTTATAAAAGGCCCCCACCTCTACCACCTTACACACACCTCTCAAGCCTTTGGCTCGGCCAAACCCTGCCCATTTCATCTCAACACATCCCTCTATTCATAATTGAAGCCTCCCTATGCTCAGAATACATTCCAAGGAAGCCTTTGATCTCAAATCAAAGAGAGTTACACGATTTAAAGGTAGTGTCCTCTCTTGTGTTGTTATGTTTTATTTTGCTTCTCCAACACTCTAAACTCTTTTTATTCATTTCTTTTGTAAAAAAACCAGTATCTTCAATATACAGGGATTTTTTTATGTGAAATATTTGAGCTACCCTAACACACACTTTCGTCTAATGGTTAAAGAACATACTATTTCTCTGGATGGTGAATTTCTACCTCATGAAACGACGATTGTTCAATCTTCTCTTAACACCTTTCATGGTGGCCATTATGATGTCACTATATTTTATATATGATATATATGGTATTTATGTTTTCTATATGCTTCTGAATTTTATATTTGAAACATTCCTTTATGCTTTTCATGTTGTGCAAATGCGATAATTTAATACGAGGAAGTGTGGACTACCGCCCCCTCAAGCGATGTGACTCATTCATGCAATACTTGGAATGTATAAAGAATGAAATTAATGAACATATGTGACCTATATAAAATATATATTATAATGGAATTATAATATATATCTCTCTCAATTATTTTTAATTACATTAATATGACAAAGAAATGAAAGTAACATTCATGCGTACGTACGGCCTACCGTCCCCATGAACGGTGAATTTCATTTCATTTTATCTCCATATGTTATAGAGTAGTATAAAATGAATATGTACTAGATATATATTATATTTAAATCATTAATACTATTATGGATATTATTTACTTATAACTACATGGAAAATCATTTTCAACCAAGTTCATTTTTGACTCATGTACCAAACATCGACAAAAAATGTCTGATATGAACTCACATTATTAACCAATTAATATAACATTATAACATGTGATATGAACTAAATAATAATATTTAATAGTGTTCCTTAAGCAATTATAAATCTACCAAAGTTTATTATTCAAGAATATAATGAAACGAACAAGACAAGTCGGACTTGAGGTAAGGGAACCTACCCCTCTCTTTCATTTTAAGTACACTCTTTTATGTCATTCCTTTTACGCTCATATTTATTATGATTGGGATGTTATTTTATATTACTAATATTTTAATTTTTATGTTCACATGATTAGAGACCCTATTTTCTCTCACCAATCCATTTTGGAAGTTTTGAGTGGCGCCGTTAGGCTGGCGAATTTTCGTAAGGGATCCTACCCCTCTCTTTCTTTTTAAGTACACTCTTTTATGTCATTTATTTTAATCTCATCTTTATTATGTTTGGGGATGTTATTTTATATTCCTCATACTGTACTTTTTATGTTCATATTATTAATGACCCTATTTGATCTCATAAATCCATTTTTGGATGTTTTAAGTGGCGTCGTTAGGTTGCCGAGTTTCCGTAAGGGATTTTTCATCTCACTTTTATTCCCGTGAAATTTATGATACGTTTTCCAATATTTCCTTTGATTGGTGTATGTACTTCCCATTATTATACACTTTGTTTATTATAATTTCATTTATGGGTATTTACATCTTCATTGTATGACCCTTCTTCCATGGGGGGTACGTTTTGAATGTTACCCAACTCGGTAAGGGGATCCTTCACCCTCCTATTTTTAAAATACTTCTTTTGTTATGTCTTTTAATTCACATAATATTATGTTGGGATATGTTCTTCTATATCATTATTTATGTAAATTTTATGTCCAAGTGATGAGATACCATTTTCTCTCTCATCAACACATTTTCTGAATTTTAAAGTGACGTCGTTAGGCTGTCAGATTTCTGTAAGGGAACTTCTTAACCCACTTTCAATTCTTTGGGTCAAACCTATACTTCTTGATTTTATTATTACAATATTATATGTGGAATCTCTATGTTGTAATTTCCACAAACCCTTTTTTGGATATAGTATTTCTATACATAATCATATCATTGATAAATTCTTACGAACTTGTATGGGAAATCATAACTCAATCTCATTTCATTGAGTTAAATATATATGTCATTGGTTTTGTTTTTCCAAGATTATTTGTGAATGACCTCTGATTGTTTCACACTTAATATCCAATTATATTCGGTGTATTTATATTTTCCACACATAATTATGTGACATATTTATCCTTAATTTAAAGATACCATCTTTATAATGGATTTCATCTCAATTTACTTTTCCATTGAGACTTCATTGTTGTTATGCACCAATTTACTCTTATATGGTGTGTATACTATCCTTTGACATATTATATCATGAATCCCTTTATTCTCATGATATTATAATGCTCGGATTACATGTTATTCCACAATTATTTGTATTCAAGAGTCTCTCATTTTGTTAAAAACTCTTTAACAAAAATATCATTTTAATTGTTTTAAAGATTCATTATTCTACATCATTATCTTTAATGTCCATGTTTTCAAAATGGTTTTCAGTATTTATTTATATGGACATTAAAGTTTTAAACTTATAATACCATTAAAATCTTCAAAGTGGTATGGGACACTTTGATTCAAAAATCTCTTTTAAATGGTATTTGAAAATGGATTGCTTAATTCAATATCTTGGAATTACTTATTGTGACTGCAAATGAAATGTTGTTATTGAAATGTTTATATTTTCAATATTTTATATGTAATGATGGTACTTGGAAATTTTATGGGTGGTTACGTGATAAACCATATGACGGGTGGTGCCATGAATACCAAGATGGGTGGTTACGTTATAACCTCCAATGCATTGGGTATGGAAGTCGGCCGTATGGCTATTCCATTAAGTATGTGTTTAAGTCGAACGTATGGTTATTCCATTTCAGAATGTTTATGTCCCAAGTTACCTTTTTATGTTATGTGTTCATTATATGGGTTTTATGGTAATCGATTGGTTACAAAAGGGTAAGTAATGATCTTTTATTCATTGAAGAGTTTTTACTACTTCATAATGGTGAAAATTATTACTTTGATAAAGTATACATGGTTTACTTGTTGTTTTGAAAAACTAACAGTTTTCATACTTTGTGTATCCATTACTAAGCTTTTTATGCTCACCCCACGTTTTTTGAAATGTTTTTCACAGGACTGAATTTGAAATAGGGTCAAGGATGGGATCAAGGGAAAGTCATGCTATCTAAAACATGGAACTAAACATGTTTCTTTTTAAGAGTTTTTATTTTATGGAAACTTAGTAGAAGTGTCTACTTTGTAATCTTTTGAGATGTAATAGTTATGTCATAATTATCTAAAACTATAAACCATGAAAATATCCTCAATGTGAATTATTCATTTAATTCAATATTAAGTATGTTTTAAGGCTGGGGCCTTATAGTTGGTATCAGAGGTCAGTTTAGACAGCTTTAGAGATTATGAGTTTTTGTTAGACACATGGTTAGTCCCTATATCTATTATTTAAGTTAAGTCCTTATTTTATAACTTTTTCAGGTCAAGTAATTTCAGTTACGAATTGAATGAGAAGGATCTTAAATGAAATTCCTATCTCTTCCTGATGACATGCTTGCAATAATTATTGCAAAGTCATGTTCGGATGATTGTGAAACTTTTTCTAGCATAAAACTCACTTGCAAGCAGTTGTTTGAGATATCAAACACCTCCACTATACCTTGTTATCATCGTGGATCATGGGTTGTATTTAGACAAATACTATTTTCACAATATTCTCATATTTTCAAGAAAGGTAAATATTATCAATGTATTTTCAAATATTTTACCTTATCACAAGAATTTGAACCATATTATGATTTTAAAAATGGTGCTGAGGAAGGAGACCCTTCTGCAACCTATTAATATTTTCTTTTAAAATATAGTCTCTTAGCACATACTTATGGTATTTTAAAAGGACCTATAATAGAAAGGTTCAACTCAAATTCTGTCCGACTATTTTATAGAAATCATGTTTTATCAGATGTTTTGGAATTATATGTCATACATGAATATTTTCCAAAACTGTTTTTCTGTGAACACCCATATGACCCATGTTGTACAAGGTGTATTTGGATGGAGGAAGCAAATGATTTTGAAGGATCTCTAAATCATTTTTGTAATTCATTGGACTTCTAGCTATGTGATCAAGATGACAATGAAACTGAGTGGACACCATCATCAAGGTATGATGTTATTCATTTTGGGAATCATTTTATTTTATCTTTTAGTGGTGAAATAAGACTTCAAGAATTAAGATGTTGAGATTGTAATGAATTTGGATGAAATGAGAGGTACAAGGAAACTATTGAGATTAAAACATGTTAGGGTTATTTTTGGAGTTTTATGAAAAGGACAACACGCAGACCGTGTGACAACCTGTCGCGTCGGACAAAGCTGCGGGAATCGAACCCACAACCAAAGTGCAACTGGTATTTATCGCCTACCACTTGACTACGTGAAGTCCCTGGTTAGTTTGACTAATTCTTTTTAGTTAAATGATTTCATGAATTAAGAGTAAGTTTATTTTGGGTTATCTATGGAAATTATTACCCTATCATGGAGGATATGTGATTAGATTAATTACTTTTCAATATGCGACTTTAAGAGCAACTGATGTTATTTGGAGATAAGTGTTATTTGGTACCTTGGAGGACTATGTGATTGAATCATTCAAATATTTGGGTTTCAATCTTAGTATGGTTTACTTTGAATAATTTTATGGACAAATTGTTTATCTAATGGTCCTCGTTGAACTTTGGATTTTGTTGGACAATTTTTGGAGATTAAGAATAGATTTTATTTTTATAAAGGGTTATCCTTTTCTAGATTATCTGATCTTATACTAACCTTTTTAGTTTTGGTTTTGGTTAAAGTCTAAAGACATGGGAATTATATAGTTCTCTTTTGTAGATTAGATGATTATCCAAAAGTTGATTATAGTACTCTTAATGTGAACAAGTCTTCCTAAATACTCGTCTTTTGGAGAAAATACGAGTTTGTGTAAGAAATCTAATAAAAGTTGAAAGTCAACATGATAAGTGATTATGTTTCCTTATGAATAAATTACTCAATAAAAATAAACTTAAAACAAAAATTTTGTCTATTAACTTTTCCTACGGGGGAATCGAATACCGTTTAACCCATCACAAGTTTGTGATTTTCTTGTGGTTAACTTTCTCCTAAACACGTTTTCTATCACTCTCCATCAGAACATGACCCTATGGTTTCTCCTCCATGTCCATGTTTTCCTACAAGGAATCCTAGTATGGGTTAACACGGGTGACCTCTGTACTTCTATTTCTTTATTTTAAAGTGATTGTTTTACCGACTCTTGTTTTGATGTGGGACTTTCAAGGATGTTTCCAAGCCCAATTTTAAAATTGTGAGGACGCGATTCCCAAAATGGGGGAAGGATGTAACACCCTAAGTAAATAAAGAATATGAAATTTTTATATTTATCCATATTTGTGAATAAAATATTAATATTACTTTAAAGGGGACGCTATGCTTGATGGCGTACCCAATACGCAACAATGAGTTCCTTTGAAATCTTACGTTGCACTCTAATAATAAAATAATATTATTTTAAATGGTAGTTAATGCCTAGCCATTGTAATGGAAGGAAATAATGAAACTAACTAAAAAATAATTATGTATGTTTGTAAAATATTTTTATTTTTTACAATAAATGTTAGAGGATTAAAAATGTGAATGAATCCAATTTTAAGCGTAAACATTCTAATATTCTTTAAAAGGTCGATTAACCGCCTTTTGATTGCGAACCCCTTTTAAATCCAATTTTTGAAAATTTTATGTGTTATATTTGACAAAATAAAATTCTTATTTAGAATCGGGACATCAAAATTTACTTTGGGTAAATTTTTGGTATTTTTCCGATAAAGGTCATTTTTTTGAATAGTGAAAAATGTTGTATTTTATTTCAAAACATCTTTTTAATATAAATTATTTATATGATTAGATTATATTTTTAATTTTTTTTAAAGTTGATTTAGAATATATTTTTACCACTTAATCCAATATTGGTCGTTGGATTTAATTTCACTTTGAAATTGGACTTAAACTAGTGTCAATCTTTTAATAGATATTATTTCTTAAAAACACGCTATTTTCTTTGACAGCAAGAAATAATTATTAAATTAATTAATGCAACTTATATGTTATGAATTTTATAAAATAGACACCATTTTTGAGTTTAGAATATCAAATATATCTTAGGGTGAATTTTTGGTATTTTTCTGAAAAACGTCAATTTTTGATGAATAGTGAAACCACAAAGTGGTACTTATAAAAACTGATTTTCCGTTTAAATGAAATTTTACAAATTCTGTGTTTTGAATTTAAAAAATCAGACATACATGGTTGTCATTGAGAAGTAAAATGTGGTTCAATGGGATTAAAATAATTTTTTGGTGAATAGTAACTTTTAAGTTTTTAATCGTGATTAGAGGTAATTAGTGTAGTTTAAGGTAAAAATAATGTTTTAATAATATGAAATGAACATGAAACATGTCCTACCCTTATTGGATGTGTCATGGCCGACCACTAAAACCCATGGGTCAACTTGGGGACCCCATGGAGACACTTTGGTAGGAAAATGACATTTATATCTTGGTATTTAAAGTTAAAATAAAAATGTCACAAACATGAATTGTTTTACTAAAACAATTTTTAAATGGGGTTTTACAAGTAATAATTTTGATTATAAATATTCATTATAAATATAATAATATTTCCTACATCATGATAGTTTTTTTATAATTTTTGGACATTAAATAAATTAAATTATTTATGACACCATGATGATGCAACGATTACCTCATTATTTAACGATTTAAATAAAATGAAACGATAATGTAAAATCTAAGACCTATACTTTTCAAAAACCTATTGGATGGGTATATTTCAAACCCTTATCACCTTAACCTATAATTATATCAATGTGGGACCTTTTAAATCCGAAACGAATTTTAAAATAATGTAACATTTTTTTACTTTCCAAGAGTGCCCCTCCTCTCCTCTTATAAAAGGACCCCACCTCTACCACCTTACACACACCTATCAAGCCTTTTGCTCAGCCAAACCCTGCCCATTTCATCTCTCCACATCCCTCTCTTCATCATTGAATCCTCCCTTTGGGCAGAATCTTTTCCAAGGAATCCTTTGAGCTCAAATCAAAGAGAGTTACCCGATTTAAAGGTAGTGTCCTCTCTTGTGTTCTTATGTTTTATTTTGCTTCTCCAACCCTCTAAACACTTTTTATTCATTTATTTGGTAACAACACCAGTATCTTAAATATAATAGGATTTTGTTATGTGAGGGATTCGAGCTACACTAACACACACCTTCTTCTAATGTTTAAAGAACATACTATTTCTGTGGATGGCAAATTTCTGCCTCACGAAACGAGGATTGTTCAATCTTCTCTTAACACCTTTCATGGTGGAAATTATGATGTCACTATATTTTATATATGATATATATGGTATTTATTTTTTCTATATTCTTCTAAATTTTATATTTAAAACATGCCTTTATTCTTTTCATGTTGTGCAAATGCGATAATTTCATACGAGGAAGTGTGGACTACCGCCCCCTCAAGTGATGTGACTCATTCATGAAATACATGGAATGTATAAAGAATGAAATTAATGAACAAATGAGACCTATATAACATATATATTATACTGTAATTATAATATATATATCTCTCAATTATTTTTAATTACATTAATATGACAAAGAAATGAAAGTAGCATTCATGCGTACGTACGGCCTACCGTCTCCATGAATGGTACATTTCATTTATTTTTATCTCCAAATGTTATGGAGTAGTATAAAATGAATATGTACTGGATATATATGATATTTAAATCATTAATACTATTCTGGAGATT
The DNA here is from genome assembly GCA_963277665.1 of Viscum album. Taxonomy (NCBI): domain Eukaryota; kingdom Viridiplantae; phylum Streptophyta; class Magnoliopsida; order Santalales; family Viscaceae; genus Viscum; species Viscum album. Next base: position 1,412,228,677 of record OY728125.1, on the reverse strand, counting down.
ATTTACTTATAAATACATGGACAATCATTTTCAAACAAGTTCATTTTTGACTCATGTACCAAACATCGACAAAAAACATCTGATATGAACTCGCATTATTAACCAATTATTATAACATTATAACATGTGATATGAACTGAATAATAATCTTTAAAAGAGTTCCTTAAGAAATTATAAATTTCCCAAAGTTTATTATTCAGGAATATAAAGAAACGAACAGGACAAGTCAGACTTGAGGTAAGGGAACTTACCCCTCTCTTTCTTTTTAAGTACACACTTTTCTGTCATTCCTTTTAATCTCATATTTCTTATGATTGGGATGTTATTTAATATTACTCATACTTTACGTTTTATGTTCATATGATGAGGGACCCTATTTTCTCTCACCAATCTATTTTGAAAGTTTTGTGTGGCGCCGTTAGGCTGCCGAATTTTCGTAAGGGATCATACCCCTCTCTTTCTTTTTATGTACACTCTTTTATGTCATTTATTTTAAGCTCATATTTATTATGTTTGGGGATGTTATTTTATATTCCTCATACTTTACTTTTTATGTTCATATTATGAGAGACCCTATTTGATCTCATAAATCCAGTTTTGGACTTTTTAAGTGGCGTCGTTAGGCTGCCGAGTTTCCGTAAGGGATTTTTCATCTCACTTTTATTCCCGTAACATTTATGCTACGTTTTCCACTATTTCCTTTGAGTGGTGTATGAACTTCCCATTATTATAAACTTTGTGTAGTATAATTTCATTTATGGGTATTTACATATTCAATGTATGGCCCTTCTTCCATGGGGTGTACGTTTCGAAAGTTAACCAACTCAGTAAGGGGATATTTCACCCTCCTCTTTTTAAAAGACTTCTTTTGTTATGTCTTTTAATTCACATACTATTATTTTGGGATATGTTCTTATATATCCTTATTTATGTAAATTTTATGTCCAAGTGATGAGATACCATTTTATCTTTCATTAACTCATTTTCTGAATTTTAAAGTGACGCCGTTAGGCTGTCAGATTTCTGTAAGGGAACTTCTTAACCCACATTCAATTGTTTGGGTTAAACCTCTACTTATTGATTTTATTATGCCAAGATTATGTGTGGAATATATATGTTTCAATTTCTACAAACCGTTTTGTGGATATATTATTTCTACACATAATAATCTCATTGATAAATTCTTACGAACTTGTATGGGAAATCAAAACTCAATCTCATTTCATTGAGTTAAATATCTATATCATTAATTTTGTTTTTCAAAGATTATGTGTGAATGACCTCTGATTGTTTCACACTTAATATCCACATATATTTGGTGTATTTATATTTCTCACACATAATTATGTGATAGATTTATCCTTAATTTAAGGATACCATCTTTATAATAGATTTCATCTCAATTTACTTTTCCATTGAGACTTCATTGTTGTTATGCACCAAATCAATCTTATATGGTGTGTATACTATCCTTTGACATATTATATCATGAATCCCTTTATTCTCATGATATTATAATGCTCGGATTACATGTTATTCCAAAATTATTTGTATTTAAGAGTCTCTCATTTTTTTTAATAACTCTTTAACAAAAATATCGTTTTAAATGTTTTAAAGATTCATTATTCTACATCTTTATATTTAATGTCCAAGTTTTCAAAATGGTTTTCTGTATTTATTTATATGAACATTAAAGTTTTAAAATTATAATACCATTAAAAGCTTCAAAGTGGTATGGGACACTTTGATTCAAAAATCTCTTTTAAATGGTTTTTGAAAATGGATTGCTTAATTCAATATCTTGGAATTACTTATTGTGATTGAAAATGAAATGTTGTTATTGAAATGTTTATATTTTCAATATTTTATGTTTAATGGTGGAACTTGGACATTGTATGGATGGTTACGTTATAAACCATATGACAGGTGGTGTCATGAATTCCAGGATGGGTGGTTATGTTATAACCTCCAATGCATTGGTATGGAAGTCAGTATGGCTATTCCATTAAGTATGTGTGGAAGTCGACCATATGGTTATTCCATTTAAGTATGCTTATGTCCCAAGTTACCTTTTTATGTTATGTGTTATTTATATGGGTTTTATGGTAATCTTTTGGTTACAAAAGGGTATGTAATGATCTTTTATTCATTGAAGAGATTTTACTACTTCATAAAGTTGAAAATTATTACTTTGATAAAGTATACATGGTTTACTTGTTGTTTTGAAAAACTAACAGTTTTCATTCTTTGTGTATCCCTTACTGAGATTTTTATGCTCACCCCAAGTTTTTTGAAATGTTTTTCACATGACTTAATTTGGAATAGGGTCAAGGATGAGATCAAGGGAAAGTCATGCTATCTAAAACATGGATCTAAACATGTTTCTTTTTAAGAGTTTTTATTTTATGGAAACGTAGTAGAAGTGTCTACTTTGTAATCATTTGAGATGTAATAGTTATTTCCTAATTCGATAAAACTCTAAACCATGAAAAGATCCTCAATGTGAATTATTCATTTAATTCAATATTAAGTAAGGTTTAAGGCTGGGGCCTTATATACAATGTATGAAATCAACAGATAACCCAACTTAGGTATATTCCAATACATATACATAAGTTATCAAGTAATCCATCTCAATCATGACGAAAATAGAAATGTTTCTGACTCAGCTCACACTGGTATACAACTTTTGTTGACAGTTAGATATGATTAGATGTAGCCACTAAATCATCTATTCTGTCGAACCCATGTAGGATCCTGGTACAAAAATAAGAACTATCGAACTCACATAGGATCTAGGAACAGTATTCAGAGCTATCGAACCCGCACAAGATCCAGGAACCGTAGTCAGAGCTGTCGAACCCACACAGGATCCAGGAACAGTAGTCTGAGATTTCCAACCCACACAGGATCCAGGAACAGTAGTCAGAGCTGTCAAACCCACACAGGATCCAGGAAAAGTAGTCAGAGCTGTTGAACCCACACAGGATCCACGAATAGTAGTTAGAGCTATCGAACCCACACAGGATCCAGGAACAGTAGTCAGAACCGTTGAACCCAAACAGGATCCAGGAATAGTAGTCAAAGCTGTCGTACCCACATAGGATCCAGGAACAATAGTCAGAGGTGTCGAAAACACACAGGATCCAGGAACAGTAGTTAGAATGCAGCCAACCACATGATTTCCACACAAGCACGCTTGATTCCAGGAGGGTCCACTACTCAAAACAAGTGTCGATAGATCAACTTCTATGAAGTCCCATGAAGAAATATCCCGAAGGTCCGGCTCATCAAAGGGGTTCCAATGAAACAGACGACGCGTCAATCGGACGCCCGGTCTGAGAGTTATTAGCCTTTTAATCATGAGGGCACGGTTAGATTCGTGCATGATCCAACCTTAATGTATCTCAAATATATCCCAAACTCCAGTAGGGTATAATCTAAGGGACCATCACACTCCAAGATTTCTAGCGCCACTGACCGTTTGTCAAATGGACATCTGGTGCCAAAGATATGGCCGAAGGAGCGTAAATGGGTCGAAGTAGGTCTGGGTCCGGTCTGAGCTGGCCCGACCCTGTCTGGGCCAACCCGATCTGAGTTAAACCAGCCTGACCTGTTGGGTCTGGCCCGGCCGGCTAGGCCTGGCCCAGCAGGCCACGAAGGCCGCGAGTAACGCGAGGGCACAGACCAATCGCGAGGGCGTGGACCAGGCTTGCGTCGGTGTAAGGGCTGTTCGGCCCGGAGGTGCCGCAGGGGCCGCAAAAGGCTGGCTCGGCCAAGCGCGCAGCTCGGCGGCGTGGCCCGGATGGCCATGGCCAGTTCAGACAACACTACGTGGGGTGCGTCTCGGGGACCACCCACGTGCCCGCATGAGTCATTTGACTAATGAATATTCCCACAATCCAACACATGTCCTTTCCAATGTGATTTGTCCTAACTCACACACAACCTGGGAAACTTCCCCAAAAGTCACCCATCCTGATCCCTACTTTAGGACAAGCATGCTTAACTGTGGAGTTCTAATCAAACAGACCCCAAAAAGGAAGCTGCACCTTGTTTACATGAGTCATATCATTTATTCATTTAACCCTTTATCATTATGGGGTGTTACAATCACCCCCCTTTAGAGCACATGAGTCATATCATTTAGCCTTTTAACACTTTATCATTTTGGGGTGTTACAATCACCCCCTTTAGAGAACAACATCCTCGTTGTGGGCCTACATCTCAAACCAGGTAGTGCATCACACTTAAGGTTGGGTACCACTTCTGATACCAAATGTAACAACTTGGTCTCGGTCACAGCACAAACACACTTCCATAAAATGGATGTCGGGTCCTCGCCTGCCACCGGTTCGATAAACGCTGCATGGGGCGCGGCTCAGGGCTCACCCACGTGCCTGCACAAGTCATCTGATTAATGAATATCCCCACAGGTCAACACATGTCCTTTCCATTGTGATTTGTCCTTACTCACAAACAACCTAGGAAACAACCCAGAAGGTCACCCATCCTAATCACTACTCTAGGCCAAGCACGCTTAATTGTGGTGTTCTAATCGGACAGGCTACCGAAAAGGAAGGGGCACCTTGTTGACATGATTCATATCATTTAGTAATTTAACCGTTTATCATTTTGGAGTGTTACAATCACCCGCTTTAGAGTACAACATCCTCATTGTGGTCCCTACATCTCATCCCAGGCAGTGCATCACACTTATGGTGGGTACCACCTTTGATACCCAATGTAACAATTGGGTCTCGGTGACAGCACATACACCCCTCCATAACATGGTCGTCGGGTTCGGCCTGCCAAGAACCAGTAGTTGCCCCGTAGACACATGGTCACTGCCCTGGGTCCCACCCACATTCCTGCACGGGTTATCTAAGTAATGATTATCCTCGCAGGACAACACATGTCCTTTCGAGTGTGATTTGTCCTCACTCACACACATCCTGTAAAACTTCCCAGAAGGTCACCCATCCTGATCACTACTCTAGGCCAAACACACTTAACTTTGGAGTTCTAATCAGACATGCTCCCAAAAAGGAAGGTGCACCTTGTTGACATGATTCATATCATTTATCCATTTAACCCTTTATTATTTTGGGGTGTTACATATATCATGTTACCCATTCATGAAATGAATGTGTCTAGTATTATAACAACCCTGCTCTTTATTTCACACTTAAACATGATTTATTACATAAACTTACACTAAATACAACTCTAAGGATCAATATTTCTAGTGTCTTTGGGGCATAAGAACATTACATAACAACTTAAAATGTGAAATACACAACTTTATTGAAAACTTCTTTTACATGACCACACACATTCTTTCGCACTTAGCATTGCCTGGGATAACTTGAGGAGATGAATAAGAAAAAGGGTGAGATATAAATCCTAGTAAGGAAGTAAAAAAACATAAAATGAAGAATATAGTGCATGTTAGGTAATAGTCATATCAATGGAGCATAAGATAAACATGAACATAAAGGCTTGATATAACATGATTATCATAACAATGAAAAGTAAAAACAACATTTAACATGATATTAGAATGAGCCAAGGATCATTGCTCATTTAGCATGAGTAAACACTCATTGAAATTGAATTATCATGAGTAAACCCTCATTTAACTTGAGGTATCATGATATTAATCTGTAACCAATGCATTGGAATGCTATCAGGGCGCAACCTTCCTAATCATTTAATTCCATGGATAAGTTTTCCACATGGATCATATAACATAGTTTCATTAAACATCATCATTTATTCCATGATAAATTTTTTTGAATTCATACATCAAACTCTATAATCAATAATCAATTGTTTTTAAATGTGAATAACCTTGATAAAGAAATGGGTATGGTATTTACAACACAATGACTTTGGCTTGGAAAATCGCGGTGCAATTTCGGCAGCATAACAGCATGACATAAGAATTCATAAAAATGTTTGATGAGAGAGAAAATATTTTATCATCATATGCACATGAAATGGATAGTAAGGGGGTAATATAAATACAATTACCAACATATGTAATGGAATTTATATTCATAATATGATATAATAGATTGAATGTAAATAAGAAGAGAGAAATTCCTTACAGAATTTCGGCATGGTAATAGTCATACATGGGAGGCATTACTGATAGAGAAATGGGTATCTCATCATTCAAACTTAAGGAGGGAATTATGAGGGAGGTTATCAATCATACCCCAACATTTTTAATTGAATACAAATGGGTATTAAAATATAATGAAATTTGGAAAAAATGGGAAAGGAAGAAATCCCTTACTTGGAAGTGTGATCCAAAGGATTAAGAGAGGCTTGAGAGGGGCTTCTTGGGAGCTCGGGGTTCCATGGGAGTATACTAGAGAGAGGAGGGTAGAGTTTGTTCCAGATCCAAATGCCTTTAGTGAAGATTAAGTGAGAGTTTGGGTGGGTTCATATAGGAAAAGAGAGAGAATTCATTATTATTTAGGTTTTGGACAGCACACATTAAACTAATCAAAACCACAATCCAATCCATGGGTTTTACCAATTAATTTTTCAAAGGGGACTGTAAAAAATTATTTTATAATTCCAATGACCTAACTTGTTAAAATATTAGGCTTGATTATGTGGAGGTGAGTCACACTCTCAAGTAAATCATTTTAAAATGATAAAATGTTTTATAAGTCATGGAGGGTCCACTACGGAATTTTAAAATAAATAAAATAAACCTAAAATAAAATGATTTTAATGTTAATACATATATTTTCCAAATATCCCATTTATATTATTTTATTACATCACTATTGGGTCATTATGATTTCATAAAACACATTATATAATTAAATGATATTTATTTTTTACCCAAAAATTTGACTATCTGAGAAAATTATGAAAAATTATATGTTGGATAATTTTTATGTCCTGATTCCAAAAATAATATTTATTTTATCTAAATAATTTTCTAAATATGTGAATTTTTTACTTTTAAAATAAAAACTGACATTTATCGAGAATTCATGGGTTTTGACAAAAAAAACATTCAAACCTTAATAAAAATCACAATTGTATTCCTAAAAATTATAGAAATTTTATATTTAATAAAAATTAATTTAGTAATAATATTTTATTATAATATTATTTAATTCATAAATACATTAATTTATCAAACTATATTTCTTTATTGAAGATTAACTAAAATTATTATTTGTTCTTCACAAACTATTTAAAATGTAACAATAATAAAATGAATGCATATTATTTATTCTATAAAAAAATTCACATAATCATAGTGTTGGGGTCTTGTTACATAACCCCATATAACACCCACATATGACCTAAGGGTAAGCCGTGCAATGGTGACAAACTATTGGGGTGACTCAGATAACATCACACGGGTGGTAATCTCTTTCAAATTTCACTTCTCCCATAGGCGTTTCCATTTGAGTTTAACATGTTAAAGAGCATCTTGGGCTTGGTCAAGAGTGAAGCCCAATGATGCAACTTCCATTTAAAACTCTGATAAGTGGGCTTAGATGAGGCCATTTCTTCCTTTTTCTGAGTGAATTGGGTTTGTTAAAGCTCTATATTAATACTAATCATGTGATCAATATTAAAAAACTATATTAGAAATGATAATAATTCTTAACAGTATTTTGAAATATAAAAATCCTAAAACTAGAGAAGTGCATATGTTTTTTAACTATATTAAATAATAATGCATTTAATTAGATCAAGATAAATTTTTATTAAAAAAATTTTATATCGTTACAATATTCTCCCTGTAAGAAATTTTTCCCTTGAAATTTTCTTTTCCCACAGTAAAATAGATGAGGGTAACTCAGATTCCTCACTTTTTCTGGTTCTGATGTTGCATCTTCAAACTTGTGGTTTCTCCACCACACCATGATGAGTGGTATTGTCTTATTTCGTATTACTTTTTCCTTATGATCTAAGATCTTCATCGGCTTCTCTTCATAGGAGTGGTCATCCTCCAATGGTTCCACCACTAGATTGAGTACATGAAATGGGTTAGGTATGTAATTTATCAAGAGTGATACATGGAATACTTCTTGTACATTAAATAGGTTCGGTGGGAGTGCTAGTTGATAGGCCACTACTCTAATCCAATCAAGGATATCAAAAGGGATAATGTACCTTCGAATAAGATTTCCATTCTTCCCAAATATCAAAACTCTATTCCATGGTGATATACAGTGGAATACCATTTCTCTGACATCAAACTCTAGGTCTCATTGATGATTAACATCATAGATATTTTGTTGACTCTGAGTATATTTAATGTGATTCTGGATGTTCTTAACCTTCTCCACCATTTCCTTGAACATTTACGGACCTATGAGTTTTCGCTCCCCAACTTCATCCAATCATTCCAGTGTTCTGCACATATTCCCATACAAGGCTTCATAAGGATCCATTTGGATGCATGAGTTGAAACTATTATTGTAAGAGAACTAAACCAGAGGAAGATGTTGATCTCATCCTCCTTTGAAGTCCATTGAGCATGCTCTCAACATGTATTCAAGTGTTTGGATAGTCCGCTAAGATTGGCTATTAGTTTGGGGATGATAAGTCGTACTGAATTTCAGCTCAATATTCATATCATGTTAAAGACTATTCCAATATTAGAGGTAAATATAGGATTTCTATCGGATACAATAGATAGTGGAAATCTATGCAGCCTTACCACATATTTGATATATTCGTTCCAATTGATCCAATGAGAAATCCTATCGAATTATAATGAAGTGTTCAGTCTTTATAAGAAGATTCACAACAACCGAGATAGAATGTTTTCCATTGGATGCCTTCAGAAGTTGAGTGAAAAGGTTCATGGTGATGTTCTACCATTTACATGTTGGTGTGGGTAATGGTTGCATCATCACCTTATACTTACACCTATCAGCCTTCACTAGTTGACATAGAAGACACTTTGATGTATACTCATCCATCTCATTCTTCATTTTATCCCACCATTAATGCTCTCGGAGATCTCAATACACCATTTTGTTTTCTGGGTGAATGCAGAAATTCAAACTATGTGCATCATCAAAAAGTTCATTCTTAAACTCCAGAATTTATGGAACACATAATCATTCCCTAAATCTCACAATTCCTTATTCATTAACATTGAACACTGAGGATTTCCATTTTCTGATAGTTTCCACTTTCTTTTGAACTCCCACATCATCCTTTTGATCATCCATTATGCTTTCCAAAATAGACTATTGAGCAATAATTTGTGGAAGGATTGATGATGTTCCATTCTTAATGATTACCTTGTCCATATTCATCAAATATAAGAATATTAGATCATTTTCAATTATCATCAATGATATAATCTCAGGGTCCTTTATACTTAGAGCATCGTCCAACTTTTTTGGTTTCCCAGGGTTGTAATGGATTGAGCAGTCATAGTCTTTGATTAGCTCGAAACATTTTCTTTGGTGCATATTCAACTCTTTCTGTGTGAATTTATAGTATAGGCTTTCGTGGTCTATGTATATTTTACTCTTCTCCACAAAGAGGTAATGCCACCAAAATTTTAAAGTGAACACCACTACAGCCAACTCTTGATCATGTTTTGGATAGTGTTTCTCATGAACTTTCAATTTCCTTGAAGCATAGACAATTATTTTGTTATTTTTCATCAAAACATATCCCATTCCCTTCTTTGAAGCATCACAAAATACCACAAAAAGTTATGCACTTATAGGTAGTGTGAGAACATGCATAGTGATAAGCCTCTTTTTCAACTCTTTGAAGATCTCTTCACATTCATCACTCATATCAAACTTTAATTGCTTCCGAGTTAGCTTGGTAAGAGGGTTTTAAAATCATGAGAAACTTTTCACAAATCGACGATAATATCCAGCTAACTCCAAGAAGCTACAGATATCCATTACCAATGTTGGCCTTAGCCATCCCTCTATTGTAGCGGTCTTGGAGGGATCCAAAGAAATCCCATTTCTTGTGAGGATATGGCTCAAGAATGATACTTCCTTCAACCAGAACTCACACTCGATGTACTTTGCATAGAGATTACCCTATCACAAGGTCTCCAGTACAGTGCTTAGATGATCCTCATTCCACTTCTTGGTTTTGGACTACATTAGAATACCATCTATAAATAATACCACAACGTTTTTGTGGTAATCTCTAAATAATCTATTCATCAATTCCATGAAGACTGATGGATCATTAATGAGTCCTAAATGCATTAATATGAATTCATAGGGCCCATATATTGTATGAAAAATAGTCATGGGGGTATCCTCCTTCTTCAACCTTACATGGTAATATCCCAACTAAAAATACACCTTGGATAAGTATTGTGATCCACATAGATGATTGAATAAGTAATCAATTTGGGGCACATGATACTTGTTATTTATCGTGATTTTGTTGAGAACACAATAATCAATGCAAAGGCGCATTGAACCATTATTTTTATTAACAAAGAGGACTGGTAAACCCCATGGTAAAGCACTTGGGTGTATAAACCCTTTATCCAGATTCTCTTTTAGTTGTTTCTTCAGCTCCTCAATCTCTATGATAACCATTCTATACATAATCTTGGATATTGGAAATGACCTAGGTATAATATCAATTGAGAATTCAACCTCTCTTCTAAGAGGAAGACCAGACAATTACTCAGGAAACACTTCAGCGAATTCCCTCACAATAAGAATATATATTAGGATGGTTGATTCCTTAGAATCAATCATCTGAGCAAGATACACATGTTCATAGGGTATTAATGTCCACGCTTAAGATAATGGTGCTAAAGAAGATTCATTCTCTTCCTTCAACATGTATAGAATCAGGGGTTGATTCTCTATATAGAGAGTAATTTCATTCTCATGGAAATTTTTGTTGGTTTTATATAAGGAAAGCCAATCCATGCCAATAATTACATAGAATTCCACTAAAATGAGTATAACAAGGTTCACCAAGAAGTTCAATTCACAAATTATGATAGAGGAGGAGTTATGTTCATCGGTTTCAATAACTTCCCCATTTTCCGTTTTCACCAACATCTTTACTTATATGATTTTTGGTGGTGTTGAAATTATTCTACTAAACATTCATGATATTAAAGAATGCATAGAATCAGAATCAAAAAGTACATTCACTATTATTAAATGAATAACTAGTGTACCTATCCCCACTTCATTTTTGGGGTTCACTTTGGTGATAGTGATGGAAAATGCTGTCCCTTTATGCCTTGGATGTTGTTAGTTGCCTCATAAAACCCTTATCTTAGGACACTAGTCTATAAAGTTCCATGGTTCTTTGTAGTTGAAGAAATGAAAAATGTGTTGAGGGTCGAATAGATCATTCCTCTCTTCTGTTACAGCCATATATTTTTATTTTTGGTAGTTGATGGCAAGGCTCCCATCTCTTCCACCCTTAAATCATTTCCTCATCCTCTTCAGGCAACTTCTGGTGTACTTCTTTCCACACCTTTATAATGTGGGGTGATTTATTTTCTTATAACCACTCGATTTATCCATCGGACCACCAGAATTAAAGTACACCTTATGATTCTTATCCCCATGATACCCCTGAGATTCATTGATCTCCATTTTGTCCTTGATGGAACATCAGAAAACTTCCTCATTGTTCTCGAAGTCACACATATCTAGGGATTTATCTAGGATAGGTTCTATCCCACCAAAGATGTGATCAAACATGTATTTGGGCGTAACAACAAAGATGAAGGTGTATTGTGAAAGCCTTATGAAGTTTTCCTCATACAATCTGATGGATTTGTCATCTTTTTTCTTGAGGGAAAAGAAGTCCCTTTCCAATTTAATTTAGAGTGTTTGAAGGAAATATTTATTGAAAAACATTTTCTAGAAATTATTCTATTCCAATGCTTCGATCTCCTCCTCAGGCTTTGTATTTTTGATCAATGACTAACATTTATCAGCTTCACCCTCCATACAATATACAGCTAGAATAACCATCTCTTGTTCGGAAAATTGAAGGATGGAGAAGATCATTTCAATGGAGTTTATCCATTGATCGACAATTGAGGATCATATGATCTATTATAATTAGGAGGCCTTTGTCTCATGAAGCTCTCAATTGCGACTTGTTTTTTCTTAAGTGATGTTGAACGTTTCTCTTGACTCATGTTTCTATTCAAATCTTGAGTTAACTGAGGGAGTATTGTGACAAAGTTAATGATTCCCACTCCCATAGGATTGGGAATATAATTAGAACAGTCATCACATTGATATTCGCATTAGTTATTAGCTAGAGTCCTCATATTACCAGCCCTTGACTGGAATAAAAGGAAATTTAGGGGTAACACATAAAGGTTAATCCAATGACAAAAACTAGTGAATTATAAATTACTTTTATTTCCATAACTTATGAATTTATAGGATTCAATCTATTTTATCCATGATCTACTTCTTATCATATATTCATAGGGGAATTTTTTAATTCCCCTAATAATGGTTCATAATAAGATTATGAATTTACCAAATCATATCCCCCAAGAGTGTCATAACCAAGAGTGTAGCAAGGCCCGTTGTTGTGCACCAGTTCCTATTCGAGTCTTCCTCAAAGCGGTGTTTTCAGGTTTTACCCCTAGACACATCTATGTCAAAGCCACCGATAACTACTCGTATCCCGGTAGGGATTTATTTTATTGATAAACCACTTACTCAATGATCAAAAAATAGGGATGTTTTTATTATACCTAGTCTTACCCCCAAGGCTTTTACAAGGGGTTTCTAATACTAATCCCAAAAATAACTAAATCTATCATCTGATACCTACTATAGCAACCCTTCTCCTTATTTCACACCTAAACAGGATTTACTACATAAACATGAACTTAAGAGAACTCTAAAGATAAATATATCTAGTGTATATGGGTATTAGGAGCATTAAATAACAGCTTAAAACATGAAATACACAACTTTATTGAAAACTTCTTTTTCATGACCACACACATTCCTTCATACTTAGCATTGCATTACATAACCTGAGGACATGCATAAGAAAAGGGTGATATATAAATCCTAGTAAAGAAGTAAACAAGGTATGACATGAAGAATACAATACATCTTAGGCAATAGGCATATTAATGGATCATAATAGAAACATGAACATAAAGGCATGATATAACATGATTATCCTTGCATGGAAATGTGACAACAACATTTAATATGATATTAGAAAGATCCAAGACTCATTGTACATGGAGAATTATTAAACCCTCGTTTAACTTGAATTAGAATGAGTAAACCCTCATTGAACTTTACTTATCATGATACCAATATTTACCCAATGAATTGTAGTGCTATCAGGGCTCACCCTTCTTAATCATTTCATTTCATGCATAAGTGTTCCATATGGATCATATAACATGGATCATTAAACATCATCATTTATTCCACAATAAAGGAATTTTTAATTATTACATTAAAATATATAATGAATAAGTAAATGTTCATAATTTTGAATACCCTTGATAGAGAAATGGTCATGGTATTCACTAGACAATGACTTTGGCTTGGAAAATTGTAGTGCAATTTCGGCAGCATAACGACATGACATTAGAATTCATAAAAATGGATGATGAGAGAGAAATGAGTTCTAAATCATATATAAATTAAATGCACAGTAAGGGGTTCATATAGATACATGTCCCAACATAGGTAACAGAATTTATGTTCATAATACAAAGGAATTGCATGAATGTTAACAAGAAGAGAGAAATTCATTATGGAATTTCGACATGGAAACAGGTATACATGGGAGACATTGATGAGATATAAAAGTTTCTTCCATCATTAAAACTTAAGGAGGAAATTATGGGGGAGTTGTTCAATCATACCAAACATTTTTAATTGAAATTAAAAGGGTATAACAACAGAATGAAATTTGGAAAAAAATAATAAAGGAAGAAATACCTTACTTGGAAGTGTGATCTAAAGGCTTGGGAGAGGCTTGAGAGAGGATTATTGGGAACTTGGGAGGAAACTAGAAAGAGGAGGGAAGAGGTTGGTCGATCTCCAAATTATTTTAGTGAAGAGGATGTGGTAGCTTTGGTGGGTTTATATAGGAAATGAGAGGGAATTATTTATTATTTAGGTTTTGGACACCACATATTTAACTAATCAAAACCACAAACCAAACCATGGTTTTTGCTCATGGATTTTGAAAAAGGGTATTGAAAAACATTATTTTATAAGTCCAATTTTCGAACATATTAAAATATTATGCTTTCTTATGTGGAGGTGAGTCACACTCTCAAGGAAATCATTTTAAAATGATAAAATGATTTATATGTCTTGGAGAGTTCACTAAGGATTTGTAAAATTAATAAACGAAACCAATAATCAAATTATTTTAATTTTAAAACATATAGTAGCCAAAAATCCCATTTATAGTATTTTTTACATCATTATTGGGTCATTATGATGTCATAAAACACATTATATAATTAAACGGTATTTAATTTTTACCAAAAAATTCAACTATCTCAGAAAATTATGAAAAATTCACTGTTGGATAATTTCGACATCCTGATACCAAAAATAATATTCGTTTTATCTAAATAAATTTCTAATTATTTGAATTTTTACTATTAATAAAAACCAACATTTATCGAAAATTAATGGGTTTTGACAAAAATAGCTTTCAAACCTTAATAAAAATCACAATTGTATTCATAAAAATTATATACTAATTTATATTTAATAACAATTAATTTATTAATAATATTTTATTAAAATATTATTTAATTAAAAAACATATTAATTCATAAAAATATATTTCTTTATTTAATATTAACTAAAAATATTGTTTGTGCTTTAAAAACTATTTACAAAGTAACACTAATAAAAGGAATGTATATTATTTCTTCTATAAAAAAATAAATCACATAATCATAGTGTTTGGGTATTGTTACATAACCTCTTATAACACCCACATTTTACCTAAGGGTAAGGTGTGCGATGGCGGCAGACTCTCAGGGTGGATCAGATAGCCACGCTCGGGTGGTAATCTCTATCAACTTCCACTTCTCCAGTAGGCAGTTCCATTCGAGCTTAATGCGTTGATGCTCAGATTGGGATTGGTCAAGAGTGAAGCCAAATAACACCACATCCTTTACAAGATCTAATAAATGGGCTTCGTATGGATATATTCTACAGGATGAGGCTATCGCTTCCTTTGTTTGAGTGAATTGGATTTGTTAAATCCCTATATTTATACTAATCATGTGATCACTGTTCAATGACTATATAAATGGTAACAATTATAAATGGTATTTTGAAATCAGAAAATCATAAAAAAATTAAGTTCATTTGTTATATAACCATTTTACATAATAGGACATTTAATTAGGCCAAGAGGAATTTTCATTTAAAAATGTTTTGGTCGTTACAAGTAAGAAGTGCTCAGCTTAATTTCTATAGAAAACCTCTCCACCAAAAATAATATCATATGATCCCAAGTAGTACCTTATAAATCTGTTTACACAATTATACCTGGATTCCATTTTTAGTAACCCCAACCATAATATCCCATTATCGGTATATACTTTATTACATTTTGATAAGATACAAGGATTCACATTTTGAATGACTGAATAGTTTAGTATTATTGGTAAAATAGATACATACTTGAAATTATTATTGCAATTGAAGATATAAAATAAATAATGTATTTTCTTTATGACCATCATTATTCCCCATTGTGTATCCCTGCATATCAATAGAAAAACAATTTTTAGTATCTTATGAAGAATAAAACATATGAAAGGGGGAATCTCATATTCTCAACAAGGGTAATAGTACAATAGAAGATATGAATAAATAAGGGATAATTAGTATGTCAAGGTAAATATCTGAAGCTTATTCTATGTAATCAATAACTTGAGAATAATATGGTAAGAATAATTTAATATTAAAGAATCTATATAAATATTTACATGATCATGAAAACATAACCAAATATATTGTAACTAATTGGAAATCACATGGAATATCTATAACTGAATTCATAATGATGGAATGAATAATTATAGAATTATAAAATAAACTTTTGAGGCCTTATTCTAATACATATAATACCATCAAGGTATTATTCCATGATATCTATATAAATGGGTAAGGCATCATCCAAAACCTAATTAACTTTGTCACATGACACCTAAAGAAGCATAGAGGGGATATAGTGGGAACCACATATCACATCCTAATTTTAATTAATTCCTCATATTAAATGGGCGAAACAAACTCAATATAAACATTTTTATTGAAAAAATATCATATAAATGTTAATTCCTTCCTCAATCAGTAAACATAATCATAAATTATCAAGATAATTATGGTGAATGGTAATAAAATTGTACATCCTCAGTCAATTTGAATATAAAACATTAAAATAAAGAATAAAATTGATATAAATATAATATATTCATAGTGTATCATACCTATAAAAAAGGGTTGTTTTCATTGATGAATATAAACATCATTGAATGTCATTAAAAACATTTTTTAGGAAAATAATATTTTTAGATTGAAAATCACCTTCTTAAAGCTAAAGTTAAAAAATTTGAAAATTATTATCATTGAAAATAACCTTTTAAAACATTAAAATAAATCTTTGAAAAATTTAGTGGTCATGAAGGTGTAAAATTGTGTTTATTTTATACATGTTAAATCCAAGATTCATTTTACATTTTCTATAAAATCAAAACAAGAATTATTTTGAAAATAACATAAATATTCCTTTAAAAAAATATTGTAGAAAGTGAAAATGGGTAAATTTTATATAATAAATCATTTTTAAAAGGATAAAAACATTTTTTAATCCTTTTATGAAAACATGGGTTTTGATGAAACAATATTTCCAAAGAAGAGATAAATAAATTCATTTTTTCTTAAAAACATTTTAAGTACCAAAAAGTGGAAAAATGATACTATTAAATAAAATATTATATTAATAACCATTGGTGAATAAAATTGGTTTATTTTAAGTTATAAATATCAAATAATTCCCCTCAGTGAGTCTAAAACAAAAACAATCTCAAATAATGATGAGTATGTGTAATAAACCCTTACAACTATGGTAAATTTTTAATCATAAAACCCATGAAGCAAGAACATTAAATAAAACTTTAAATACCATTAAGATAAGATAATTAATGATATAAAATACAAAAAATGGAAGTATATACACCATAAAAAAGAAATAACTGTTGAATATAGTGTATATATTGTGAAATTAAAAGTGAGATGAGAAACATGTACCTTGAGTATTACTCACTACATACCTTCTTTTTTGTTCCCGAGTAACAAATTCCTGTCAATTATTTACTTTTTAGGATCCTTTTAAAAGTAAATTGCCTATTTTATTTACCATATTATATATGGTAACTCTGTCAATTATGTTTACACCAGATGTTTTGATGATATTTGAAATATGTGTCAAAAATGACTTTGGTAGGTTGACTATAGTCAAAGAGGTCATTATTTAAACAAATATAGAATACAAATAATTAAATAATTATCATATTTATACTTAAATATACTTTTAAAACCAATCATTAAATAAGGTAATGAGAAATGACCTACGTTATAATTATGGAGATGATCGGTCATACGTATGCTTGAGTAACTTTTCAATTTTTCTTTGATCATTATGGAAATAGGTTAAGTAATATTTTATATTTCTATAATGATATAAAAATCATAAATACCATAATATTTATTTGATTATACTTATATATATCATCCATTTTTTCTGGTGATAAATATAGATTCACATCACTTTGTGGATGTTGTAGTCCACACATACATGAATAACATTTTCATGTTCAGTGTATTAAAAAAATGAAATATTTTATCATTATAATGATAAATATATAATTAATTTTAAAAAAATTTCGTTTATATCACATATATTTCTTAAAATTATCCTTATTACCTTCCATGTAAATTGTTAGTGAATGATGAATCACAATGTTTCATGACGTGTCAGTCCACCGTACAAACAAGAAATATTATTTTATCCATTATAGAATAGAACATAAGAAAAATATATGTTATATAATTACCATATAGATATAATTAAGTTATAAATATTATAAATATAATTTATATCCATCATCATACCCAAATTTGATAGCTGATATAGAAAAAACAAATGATTTAAGAACGTGGAGTATGAAATAAAACAAAAATGCCTATTTAAGAATGTTACCACATCTTCGGGTAATATCCTTAGGTTTTCACCAATATCCTTCATAGGTTTTAATTATTCTAAAAATCACACTTCTATGATGAGGGAATGTAATATTGGAAGTTATATGGGGAGGTATTTTCTGATAAAAAAAGATTTTATGTTGTAAAAAAGAGAGGAGATGGTGGCCTTTTATAAGTGAGGTGAGTGGCACACTAATAATTTTTGGAAATAAAAAGGTGTACACATATTTTTAACATGATAAAAGTGTCCCAAAATAGAATATTATTTTAACACCTTGAGATTTTTTGAATTAATAATTTTTGAATTAATTTATCTTTTTGATTTTTTCATTTCACGTGACAATGGAATTAGTTATATATATATATATATTAAAACACAAATTCAAACATTAAATTCACACAAAATACTGACTTGGATTGCACTATAAGCAATACTGACTTGGATTGTGCTCCAAGTAAAACCGACTTGGTGTACGATGCACACAACATTGAGTTTCTATGATATATATATATATATAATTAATTAAATGAGATAATTATAAGATAATCGTAAAACATAGATATATGAATAGTAATAACTAATTTTCAAATATTGTTTATAATAGTTTTATATAAATAAAACTTATTGATAATAAAAGATATACTTTTTAGTAAGTCATTCTATGATTAAAAACACTGTTTTCTTGAATGAACCACTTTAAGTAATTAATTTAATTTTAGACAAATTTAGAAATTGAATTTTATAAAATAAAATTTATTTTTCAATTCAGAATGTCAAAATTATCCTAGGGTGATTTGTTGGGTTTTTTCTGAGAAGCGTCATATTTTGATGAATAGTGAAAAATATTGCTTTTTAGTTAAAAAATGCCTTTTTGTCTAATTAATTATAAATTATAAATGATATCATAAAAATGTTTTGATGTAAAATTAGATAAATATTACATCTATTAATACAATTTAATTCATTAAAATCAATTTTACTTTGAAACTGAAAGTAAAATCTTAACAAACTTTTTAAACTTTTTATACTTCAAAACTTCGTTATTTTGTCCCGTCTGTAGGATTAGCAATAATATTTATTTTTCCAATTATGTGAATTAATTTTGAAAAATAAAAAATAAATAATTGTATCCACTCTAATATTTAGAGTCTAATAATATCATGTTAATTAATTACCCAAATGATTAATAAAAGTGACTAAAATTAATCACAAGAGTTAAGGAAAAATTATGCTTAATTAGAGACTAAACATTAAACTTAAGGGACAAAATGAACTATAAACATTCCCAACACCCATTTTATGTCCATAGTTCTGAAAACCACCTTCTATTATTTATATTGGTTGGTTTGGTGTGATTTGTTTTAGGTAAGAACATGTGCAGACATAACTTGTTTCTAAAAATTTGAAGTTAGTCCTTTTCCTTCCATATAAAAGGCCACCACCTCTACCCATTCCCAACACCACTCAAAACTTTTATGTTTTCCCAAGATCTTCCCCAGTATCCTACAAAAAATCTTCCCTCGTCCTTTAATCTTCCCTTTGGATGGAAATCTTCTCAAAGAAGCCTTTTGGCATAAACTAAAAGGAGTTACCCAATTAAGAGGTAACGTCTTCTCTCAAGATCCTTCCATTTGTTTTCATTATCCACCATTCACTCTATTTATTACATTATTGTGTGAAAATAAATATCCTAAATATACTAGTTTATTTTTATCCAATTTTTTCGACCTAAACTTACACAAACCTCCATCTAATTGATGTTGAATATATTGTTTCTATGTACGGTGAACTACTTCCTCATGAAACGATAATTGTTCATTTTTACTTTAACACCAATCACAGTGGAAATTATGATGGATAATATATTTATATATATAATATATTTTATTTACTATATATTTAATTGTTTTTATTCCTTTTAGAACACATGTCTCTTTTTTCCATTTGGTGTTAATATGACAATCTCGTTTGAGGAAGTGTGGACTACCACCCCCTCAAAGTGATGTGAATCATTCACACACCACATGGAATGTATTGAGGATAGTTTTAATGAATTTATATGATACATATTATATATTAATTCTACTATAATAATGATACATATATATACATATTTCATTTACATACTTTCTTTCATTACGACAATAAAGATAGAAACAACGTTCATGCATACGTACGACAATGATGTCTTCCATTTCATAATCCTATATTATATAGATTATAATAATAATAATATATTGTATATAACTGATATTTATATCATGTTTTAAACTTTGGAATCATGATATATTTATAAGGGCCAAAGATTTAACAAATTAAGACACATGCGTAGAACAGAGTGAATTTTACCCGAAGTCAAACTTTAACATAAGATCATTAAAAAGTGGGTAATATAAGGTAAAAATAAAAACATATATGGTATTATGTATAAGAATATTATTATTCAGAAAATTTATAATAAACTTATATTTATTATATAGGATGCTTGTATGAGTACAAGGAGATTCAATACACAAGGTAAGGATATTTTATGTCACTTTTAATTTCTATGAGATACAAGCAATGTTCGCCACTCTTTACTTTTGTGTGCAGTATGTAATGAACAAGATTTTTTTAATTTTACCTTGTACTTAAATGTATGGGTATTTACCTATCCACTCTATTATTATTATTTAATGATATTTAACTTTCAAAATTTATCAAATCATTAAAACAGTTTTTTTATCAATTTACCTTCTTTGAGAATCATGTTTTGTTATGAACCTAATTTTTTTTGAGGTGTATATAATTCCATTATACATTTTATATCATTAATATCTTTATTTTTATGATATCATAAGCTTCATGTAATTTAATTTTCTTACATAGAGAGTATGATCCCATGTTACCAAGTTATAAGAGTTTATTGAGACAATATCATCGTTTTTTGAGATTGTTTATGTTTTTGCTTCATTTCATGAAATCTTATGATCCATATCTCAAGAATATTTATGAGTTTCTTTATCATCTATTTATTCATGATATAATCATTTTTAGTACCGTTTTCCACTCTTTGGTACTCAGTATAATGCTTTTAGGAAAATCTGACCGTCTCTCTCTTCGGTTGGAAATCTATTGTATTGAAAGAAAACCACGTTTTCAAAAAGTTTTTAAAAACGATTTAAAAAATGTTTTAAAAAAATCCTTAAAGATAACTTTCAAGGAAAAATGATTTTTTTTAAATTTTTTTTATTGTTTTCAAAGCTTCATTTATAGGTTTTCAAATCTATTTTCAAGAAAAATGTTTTCAAGAGGTTTTATGTAATAAATTACATCTTTCAAAGAAAAATTGATATTTTCATTAAGAAATGTTTCTAAAATATCATTAAAAATTATTTCCCCTCAGATATAACAACCATTTGTGTTACTCATTACTTAATGTAAAAATTATTCAATGTATTTATTCATATTATTTTTCTGAATGGATTTTGTTTTGATGGCATGATGTCAGGAAACATATTTCTCTTTCATGGGTTATATGATTTTAAACCCTATTATTTCTACTAGATATGTTTATGAAGAAATGATTATGAAACCTATATCTCTCCATAGGTTATGACATGTTTACATGTTTATTATACCCATTTCATTTCATGGGTTATGACATGTTTATTTATAATCTTGTGGCACATATCTGAATTATTTCATTATGTGATGGGTGGGACCTATATCTCCCTCTAATGCATTGGTTAATGTTTTATATTTCATTATATAATCTAATATGGTCTTGGGAGTGAAACTTGACTACTATTATGGCCATATAAGTGAACCATAAATACTAATATTGTATGAGGAGTGAACTCATGCTACTATGGTGGCCATGGGGGTGAACCATGACTACTGTGATATTATGAGGAGTGAATATATACTAATAAGATGGTATTTATGTGATTCCTTGGATACTATGTAAATCATTATATGATTATGTGTTTTCCATAATTACATGTCTCACTCCTACATTATTATTTTATGGCTTATATCATTTACTTCCTTCTTGTTCATGTCTTATGAATTGCCAAGCTCTATGCCATAATTTATGTATATGATCTCTAATAGGTAGTGTATGATATTATATTTTAATGATTATGTTATCATAACCTTATTCTCAGGTCTATATATACATATATCCCTTATTTACCCTTACTAAGAATTTGGGATCACCCTTTTTATGTTTCCTTCCCCATGTTGTGAAGATATCTATTATGTTTGAGGTGTCTAAGAAGGGTGCTAGTCAAGAAGAACCTAGTGGGAGATAATATATCTCTCTTATGTATCAATGTTTATATATTAAATGTTTACAAGGACACTATACTAGCATGATATTATTACTTCTATTTATATAATGTTTAAGTATTCCGAAAAAGTTATTTGATGTTAATGTTGGAAAAATACGGGTCACTATAGTTGGTATTAGAGGAAAGGTATAGTTAACATTTGGAAACTGTAATGAGAACTATTTATTGAGATCCCTAATTATATTTCTAAAGATATATATAAGGATGTATCTAAGGATAAGTATAAGGATGATTGAACATTTAGGAAAATGTCCTGGAATTTTGGTAAAGAATAGAATGAGTGGTTTTTAAGAAATACATCCCTGTATGGATACTACAAGTGAATGTGGATTTGGAAGATATTAAACTAGGGGTAACAACTCTAACAAGATGTTCTGGGATTTACTAAGGGTAATATGGTCCACAAAAACAATCCTTGGTGCACACATGGTTTGACACTCTCGGGGGATATGCTTTTGGAATTCAAAAAAATTTCACAAACCATCATGAAGAATTTATATATAAGTTATCTATGAATAAACTTGGATAAACCGAAGGTTTCATAGAATATGAAATATTACGTGATTTATAAATCGTATAATTAATTCTTTTAATGAATATTTGGTTTTCTAGTCTGATAAGTAATAATCACACTATGATTTTGGTTTTAGTCAATGGAAGGAACCATTAGGTACTTGATTAATGTTGAATGTGATGGATGATTTCATGATGAGAAGTCAAGTGGGATGATCACTAGAGTTAAATATGTTCTTATCATGCCTAATCAGTTTTCATGGAACATGATTGATAATGTTTTCCTTAACCGACTCTCAGACTCCCCAAGGAAGAGAAAGAAGGAATTAGTTAAGAGTTAGGGTAATAGAGACCATGGAGGAAAGAAGATTTAGTTTCCTTTGTGTCAGGAATTTGGAAAGAATCACCTATGTGAATGTTTTAGAGGAACAAGAAGGTGTTTTCATTGTGGGAAATAAATACAAAAATCAAGTGAATACAAGAAAAAATTAAGAGTTTAGTTAACAAAATGTATTTAAACTTTATCCTCCCTAATTCATCATCAAAGGTTACATGTTTTAAGTGTGGATAAAATGGTAATTAAGCAACCCAATGTCCCAATAGGAAAGTTCCTGAAGATAATCAGCAAGGTGGTGCGAGTAATGGTTATATTTATTGTAATGATGAGACCACATATTAATTGTTAAAGTAAATAATAATTATTTAATAAGATGACCTAGAATTGTTAATGGAATAAGGCTGAAGTAATATAAGAATTTATGTATTTGGTTTCAAAAGTTCTTAATGATTAAATATAATAGGATTGTTCTAATTATGGGTTTCACTTAGTATTTACATGTTTATGTTGAATGTTCCCTATGGACTAGTGAATTCATTTAATGACAATGTGATTTTTTGACTAAGGTAAGTTAACCATTAATATGTTATTTATGATAATATAATGTTATATGGATAAAGACATGTGGTATATGAATAAGTAAATTGGGAAGTATTGATTACCTTACAACTAATTAAGGACTTGTTTATTGGTGGTTTATGCTACCACTAAGTAATTTTACAATTTTTTTAGATTTAAGGAGTAAATCTAATATATATTGTAATGAGAATGAATGCATGTTTTCCAAAAGGATTTATGGTAATTTTGGTTGTTACTAAGATTCAAGAGAATATATGATGAGGTTATTCACATGTTTGTAATGTTACAACCAAGATCTAGTTTGAGATATATAACGGAATCTATGTTAAGATAATTTCTTAACTCTCTTTCTAATGTTTTGGATTTTCATCTTTTAGAAGGATTTTAAGGCTAACCATTCATGAAAAGTTTAAGTTAAGATTTAGAGGAATTATTTGTGCCCAAAGTTATGTTGAAAACGTTGTTTAAAAGGATAATTAGTGATTGGACTTATTTAAAGGATATCCATATATTATATTAGAATTATTTTATAAAATGAAACCATTTGTGTCTGGTAACAACCAATAAAGTCCGTCAAGGATGTGGGTATTGAACCCATGACTGAAGGATGATAAGGGTTTCACTTACACCACTAGACTACATGATTTATTTGTCTATGTATAATTATTTTTTATGAATAAATATTTATGATTAACCAGTAGTGTTACTTTTAATTTTATAGATTAATATAAGTTGATTTTATTTAAGAGAGAAATAGTTAGACTTTTTATTTTTTTACGGGGCTTAAGGTATATTAAAATAAATTTTTAGTGCTTTATTCATCAAATTTTATTTCTAGATATTCATTCAATGCAGTAATGGATTTATTAGAAATCTTTCAAAGCACAAAACAAGAATTAAATGTTTTATATAAATTTATTAAGTATTACTAAAAATTTTAAAGTTGATACAAAAAATGTTATACCAATACCATAAATTCAATTGAACCAATGGATTCTGGAATCATTACATATTTATGACTTTGAGGCCCTTAAAATTCCATTGATCATTCACTTGATTGTGCTTGATTACCTAAATTACTCCTTATAAATATTTACACGTTTTCTCCATGTCTAATATTCACTCAAAACCTATGTTCTGAAATGTGGAAACCCAGTTATATGTTACTTTGGGTAACTGTTATGGTTCCAAATTTACCTTTTTAATGAAAAATGTAGTATCCATTATCACAGTGTGGGTTGCTATGAATCAAAATTTCATGTATAAAAACTTTTATAACATAGATAAATTTTGATGGAGAAATTCATTTTAAGGGGGGTAGAATGTATCACCCTGAGATTTTGTGAATTATTATTTCTTGAATTAATTTATCTTTTTTATATTTTTTCATTTCATGTGACACTAGAAATAGTTATATATATATTATCACTAATTAAAATATATATTTCACACCCAATACCGACTTGGCATGAGCTAGGCGCAATACCAACTTGGATTTTTCTGCAAGCAACAATGACTTTACATACGATACACACAACACTATGTTTATAAAAAACACACACATATATATAAATATATAATTAATTAATTGAGATAATTATATCCTAAATATTAAACATAGTTATAGTAATAGTAATAAATACTTTCAAAATATTTTTTTATAAATTTTTATATATATATAAAACATATTGATAATGAAATATATGATTTTTGGTAAAGTCCTATGTTTAAAAACATCGTTTTCTTGAATGAACTGCTTATAATAATGAAATTAATTTTAGTCACATTTAGAAATTTAATTTTATAATATAAAAATCATTTTTAAATTTACAATATACAAATTGGCACTAATCTTACTTTTTTTTCTTCGGTGAATTGAATTTAAAAAATCTGACATAAAATATTTTATTCAATCAAATATTTAGATTCTAATAATACCATGTTGATCTTTGACCAAAATGATTAGTAAAAGTGATTAAAATTAATCACAGTAGTTAAAGAAGAATTAAGCACAATTAGGGACTAAATCTTAAAAATAATGGCCCAAATGAACTAGAAAATTGGCCGAAACCCATTATATGTCCATTTTTAGTCTTTTAAATTTATATTACTAATATATTTTTTTGTTTTTTATGACATTCTTTAGGTAAGAACTGGTGCACACATAAATTGTTTCAAAAAATTCCAAGTGAGTCCTTTTCCTTCCCTATAAAAGGACACCACCTCTACCCAATCCTCACACCATTGAAACCTTTTACGTTTACCCAATATCTGGCCAATTAGCCTCCCAATAATCCTCCCTTCAACCTTTAAGCCTCCCTTTGGGAAGAAATCTTCTCAAGGAATCCTTTTGGCATAAACCAAATCGAGTTACCTGATTAAGAGGTAACATCTTATTTCAAGATCCTTCCATTTATTTTTCTTATCCATCCATCCAATCTCTTTATTAAATTATTGTGTGGAAAAAACAGTATCCTATGTATACTAGGATGTTTTTATTCAATGTTTTTATCCAAAACTTACACACAACTCTATTTAATAGATGTTGAACACACTATTTCTGTGTGCAGAAAACTACTATCTCACGAAATGATGATTGTTTATTTATCATTTGCCACCATTAATGGTGGCTATTATGATGGAAAATATATTTATATATTTAATATATTATATTTAATATGTATTTAAGCTTCTATATTCCTTCTAAAACACATGAATACTAAATTTCATTTTATGTTACTACGATAATCTCGTTTGAGGAAGTGTGAACTACCTCCCCCTCAAAGTGACGAAATTCATTCAAACACCACATAGAATGTATTAAGGATGGTTTTAATGAATTTATATGACATATATGATATATTAATGATACTTTCATAATGATAAATATATATACATAAATATATATACATACTTCATTTACATACTTTCTTTCAATACGATAATAAAGACAGAAACATCGTTTATTTGTATGTACGACTTATCGTCTCCATGAACGATGTATTACATTTCATACTAATATATTATATATATTATTATAATAAAAATATACTTTATATACCTTATATTTATATCATATTTTACATCCTAGAATTATTATATAAGTATAAGGATCAAAGATGTAGTAAATTAAGACACATGAAAAGAACAAAGTGAATTTTAACCAAAGTGATGTAAGTTTTGGGCGCAGTGAAAGCACATTGGATGGGTGTAACCAACTTTAATTTTTCCATTAACAATGATCAATCTGAGATTCTTCATGAAAATAAAATGATGGATATCCAGAATAGAACGAATAATGAAAGAAAGGGAGAGAGTCCTGGAACCATAGAGAGGATCATCATATGTTGGTTGTAATTAACTTAATTAAAATAAGAGAATTACCATGATGTAACTATATATTCATTTAAGATTCTTGTCACAATATGATGTGAGACATCATTGTTTCATATAAGAAAAGTGTAGGCTTCCTCTAGCGGTGATCCACACGTGCTCCATGTGTATCTGGATGTTTCCAAAGGGATATTTGGGTGCTAGCTCAGAAGATCCTTCACTTGTGATGTCCACATTCGATCACTTAGAGAGTTACTTTGAAAGTGCTCTCCTTGATCTGGTGGAGGAGGATCTATCCTATAACATGAGAGCTTTATTGGTGGAAAACTAATTCTCACTTGGCTTGAGAGCTTTTCAAGATTCGTTGTGCACAACCACAAATAATGTCTAGGCTAATGAGAATAATATAATTGGGATTTTAATTACTTAGAATAATAAAATGAATTAATTACGCAAAATCATTTATTCATTTAATTTAATTCTTAGTAAGACCCCATGACTAATAATAATAGTTTACTATTATTTTTACTTGACATGCATCCAATGAATTACACCTAATATTATTTAATTAAATAAATAATATTATTTCTCAAAAATCCCTAGAAAAACTACATGACATGTATATTAATATAGATAGTTTACTTTTGTTTACCCTTTACTTTATTTCCCCCACCACATTTATTAGACCTTGAATAATGGATATTTATTTCTTTAATAAACATCACTACATTACTCAATAATAAATATATTATTTCACCCACAATATATTCTCTTGAATAACTAGTGTTGAAATAAATGCAACTAGGAATCCTTGAATAATTATTAAAATATAATTGGGAATAATCTTTATTCACCTTTTTAAATGAATATTTAACTGAGATACTTGTACACACTTAGTATGGAACCCTCTAGGACTCTTTATCTGGGGTATTAGGCGAGCTTGTCTAAAGTCCATGGTTAGCATCTAGATTCACGCCAAGGAATCCATAGAGAAAGAAGTTAACGCCACAATGACATGTCAACTCATACAAACGCTTACCATGTAATGTTATCTCTTTGTCTCGATATCTCGAATTAAGCAGGTTGCTTGCTAGTTCCATTAACCCATGTGATGAATTATTCATTCTTTGACTTCCAAAAATTGAAATTTCCCATTCCTTACCATGGTCATGGTTTTATTTAGGATATAGTAATTATATAAAAGGGCCTAAGATATAAACTTCTATTATGGAACAGAAGGGACAAATCCTTTCTCACATTATCTATTAATATTGTATTACTCATGATGCACCCAACATATCCCACCTCGCATCAAATAGTGTGTCATCACTATTTTCTTCAATACATCTAAGTGCAAGAGTTTTAATATCCATTGATAATAATCTTAAAGTCTAAGGACCAATACACAGGTCCATAGATAGAAACATCCAATGACACAATGAAATGTGAATTTACTTCTGGGGGTCTTGTTCTCATAATATCCTCTTGGATACTACTAAGGGAACACACCATAAGAATGTGACTCACAATTTTATGAGTCCACACCCCTAATGGCCCGTATTATCTGTGTCCCTCAAATAACATCATCTGATAATAGAACATATATCCAAGAAAAATGTTATGGAACTTTAGAGTTCTCATCATAGCAGGAATCTGCAATGATACTTTGGTGAAATAGCTATCCTTAGTACATTATCACATGTATTTTCACGAAAAATAACAATCAAGATATTATATGGTATTTATTAATGAATAAAGTACAAATTAGTTAGTTATAGGACACCAACCCCAACAGACTCCCACTTAGACTAGAGCCAACTTCTAAAAACCTTTAACCTGCTAGATCTCACATGGTATTCATACTTCTGTTGAGATAGTCATTTAGTCATGGGGTCTTCCACATTATTTTCCATGGACACTATTCTCACTACAACTTCACCCCTTTGATAGAAATACCTCAAGTGATGATACTTCTCGAGAATATGCAATGTCTATTTATGAGACCTTAGTTCTTTTTCAAGATCCACCACTACAGTATTATCACAATATAATGTGATAGGGTCTCTACTATTGGGCACCACATCAAGTTCCTCAACAAAGTTATGAATTCAGATGGGTTCCTTGCCTGCATCAGAAGCTACTATATATTCGGAATCCACTTTAGAATTAGAAAAAACTAGCTTATTTGAACTCTTCCAGCTCACAGCTCCTCTATTGAGATAGAAAAAATATCATAATTGTGACATTAGATCGTTCTGATCTATCTGATTACCAAAATCAGAATACCCTATAATGAAAATCTTCTCATCTCCTCTATAAACTAGGAACATATCCTCAGTTATTCTCAAACACTTAAGGATTGTCTTAATAGTAGCCCAATGTTGTTCTCCTGGATCTGCTTGATATCTTCCTACCATGATTAGTGTATAAGAAACATAAAGACTGGTACATAACATTTCATATATGATGGATCCTATAGACGAAGCGCATGGCATATTACTCATATTATCTTTCTCTTATTGTGTATGAGGACCCATTTTCTTAGAAAGATGTAGGCCATGTGACGATGGAACTAATCCCCTCTTGGATTGTTCCATACTAAATATATTTAGTATCTGGTTAATGTATATACCCTGACTTAGTCTAAAGAGCCTCTTGGATCTAGCACGAATGATCTCAATCCCTAGAATGTAGGCTTCTTCACCAAAGTCTTTTATAGAGAAACACTTTTTCAACCTGTACTTAACTGGTTGTAAGACTAGTACATTGTTTATAATAAGTAATATGTCATCAACATAAACTACTAGGATAACAACCACATTCCTGGTAAACCATTTATAAACACATGGATCATATTCATTCTTAATGAAACCAAATTATTTTATGGCTTCATCAAATCAAATTTTCAATAACTTGAATTATTTATTTAATCCATAATTGGATTTATACTAGTTAAAAACCCATTTGGGTTCTCCTGGAGTCATAAAACGTTATGTTTGCATCATATATACATCTTATTGAAGGTTTTCATTAAGGAATCATGTTTTGAAATCCATCTACCAAATCTCGTATTCATGTTAAGATTCCCTGGAAAGTATGATTCGTATGTATTTAAACCTAGAAACTAGAGAGAAGGTTTCATCATAGTCAATTCCTTGATGCTTTCTGAATCCCTTATCCACTAGCCTTGCTTTATAGGGGTAACTTGACCTTCCATGTCTATATTTCTGTAGAATAACCATTTTTATACAACATTCTATTCATCAATTGGCTCATAGACCAATACCCAGAATTGGTTTTGATACATGGAATCCATCTCAAATTTCATAACATATAGCCATCTTGAAGCTTATGAGTTATCTATTGATTCCTTTTAGGATATAGGTTCATTATTGTCCAACAATAATGATTCAACATCCTTGGTGACTATGTAACCAAATCTCTCTGGTTCCCTTACCTATCTTGAGATCCTACGCAATACTTGTGTTTCTGGAACCTCTTCCATGGGGACCTGTGGAACTTTTTCTTGTACCAGCTCATGTATATCTTGATCATCAACTTTATAAAAGTCAATCTTGATCCCTATATCCTTTTTGAGGATGTTATCCCTCTCAAGATAGACTTATTTTCTGGAAATAATGAATTTATTCTTTTAAGGGTTATATAAGAAATATCATTTTGTTTCCTTGGGATATCCTATAGAGATACAGTTCATACCCTAAGGTGCTAGTTTGTTTTCTGATAAGGAATTAAAAAATTCCTCACATCCCCATACACATGTGTGCGAAAAAATGGGTTTCTTTCCATTCAATATCTTTATGGGAATTCTATTTTACTTCTTAGTTGGTACTCGGTTTAATTTGTATGCTACAGTTTGTAATGCATAACCCCAAAAGGATAATGGAAGATCTGCATGACTCATCATCTACCTCACCATTTCCAAAAAGGTGCAGTTCCTCCTTTAACTAACATCATTCCACTTTTGTGTATAAGGAGGAGTGATTTGAGATAGAATCCCATACTCCCATAGATGATCGATGAACTCTTGGTTTAGATATTATCCATCTAAATATGATCAAAGATTCTTTATCTTCTTACCAAGATTATTCAATACTTCATTCTTGAATTCCTTAAATTTTTCTAAGTACTCTGACTTATACCTCATTAAGTAGATATATATATCTCTACTCAAATAATTAGTAAAAGTAATAAAGTAATAATTTCCTCCTCTATTTTTACAAGAAATAGTCCACACACATCTGTGTGTACCAATACTAAAATCTTTGTGGCTCCTTCACCTTGTCCAAAAAATTCGGCTTGTTCATTTTTCCTTATAAATAAGTGTGACATATATCAAGTGGTTTTATCTCAGTAGAATTTAAATAACCATCTTGGTAGAGCTTTGTCATGAACTTCTCGTTTACATGAATAAGATGGTGATGCCACAATTGGGTGTTGTATGACTCATGTGAGTTTGTTTCGTTATCAATTTCCAACAATTGGGTTTTTTTAATTTAATACATACAAACCATTATTTAAATGTGACACAACATAACACATGTTGTTGTTATAAAATAAAAACCCTTATTTTGAAACATGAAAATAAATCCATCCATATCTAAACATTATACAAAAATTATGTTATTGGTAACACTAGTAATATAACAACAGTTATGTAAAACCAAAAGCATCCCAGTTGGAAATGAGAGATTGTAACCGCCAATGGGAAATGCGGCTAGCCTCGTGCAATTACAATCTCAAAGATCCACCTATCCTCTAGAAATATATCTAAATATACTTGGTTAATGAATTTGAATACAGATGTGATCCTCATAAGTGGTATCTAACACCCAATGTGTAGAAATTGAAAGATTAAAATCGATAACGAACACACCTTTAGTATCCCCACTCTTCTGGGTGCAGTTCCTCTTACAATGTCCTATCATTCCACATTAAAAACATACCAACTCTCATTCGTTTCCCTACCTTTGGATCTTCCCCTTCTTGGAGGGAAGGTTCTCAGGGGGCTTCAGACCGTTTATGAAACGTTGGACCTTTTTCCTTGTCCTTCATTTTCTTATTCACCGCAAGGACTATTGGATTATCACACCCCATATCCTTATCTACCAGGAGAATTAATGTTAGAATTTATGATAGACTCTTCTCATTGTTTATCATGTTTTAGTAGAAAACAAATATAGAAAAGGACTTGGGCAGTGATGATAGGATGATATCTGTACGCAACTCATCCGGAAAATTAATGCCTAAGATGTCCATGCATTCAATGTAGCTAGTAAGATTGAATACATATAGCCCAATTGGTAAAGAATATCCAAGATTAGTTGTGAAAAAATCATTAGAGATCTCAAATCTCTTATGTCTCACCATCTCTTGATAGAGATCCTTAAGGTGAGGCATCATGCTATATACGCCCATGTTTTCACTTTTCTTCAGGAGCTAATTAGATATGGATGATAGAATAAAACATTGAAAATATATTGAATCATCCATATGATTCATATAGAGAGACAGTTCCTCATCACTGGCCTCTTTTCCAAGAACAATTGGAATAAGATCCTCCAGTGCATATAATTTTCTCTCATGGAAAAGGATGATGCGTAAACGCCTCAGCCACTCTTGGAAATCAGTGCCACTAAGATGGTTTTTCATCTTGAGTATGGTTCACAATGACATGTTTGAAGTAATTTTTCTTACCAATTATAAAAATTAATATGATCAATGATTTTATTAATTTATAATGATTAAATTGAGACAAATAAATAAACTAATAATTATCAGTCTCTCACTATTTTTTTGAAATCCAATATCCCTCACCATTAACTTCATAATATTCTTTTTTATTGATTAGTATAGTGTAAAAGATCCATATTTCCCTTTTAATTACCCCAAATAGGATTTTTCAATCACCTTTAAGGGTTTTTGGTAGGCATTCAAAATGAAAACTACATTAACTCATAGTTCCTTGATCCGCTGAGTGGACTCTACAGTCCTGAAATCCTTTTATATTGGATTTCCTCAACCATTTCCTCTTGTTCACACCATGTCCTGATATGGTAGTCAACCCTTGATGTGAACCAAGTAAATTCAACCAAAAAACTATAATTATAATTCCCTGATAATTAAAATCACCCCAACTAGGGTTTGTCAAGCACTTTGAACAATGGTGCGATTATAACGAAGATTAATGAAGGATATACTGAATTAATATTTCTTTGATGGATTTTATCCTTATATGTAAATTTCCATTTAATCATCTTTCTTACATACTTGTTAATATTAAGTGGGATATACTGAAGTGATTAACCATGTCTAAGATAATATTTATACATAAGCCAGTATTATTTTAGTTCCATATTTCATGCTTGTTTAGTTAATTAATTTAGTGACCTTAACAACACACCCATAATAAATAAACCATGAAACTGATTGAAATAAAATAAATGGTATAATCATGATCTTGTTCTATTGGTTAGTTTATCTAGCAGTTGATAAACTAACCCAAGACCTAAGGAAGAAACACCCTGAACATTTTTGGTTTTGCGTTTACAGCTTTCCACCTATCCACTTTTCTATCTCCTTTTATTGGTTTTACCTTGGCTCCTAAATAGATCCTCCTCCACTATCTTGGGATATCCATCCATTACTTATGATTTTATCTCACATACATGTGAGGGATAAAAGGGGTTTTACATAAAAGACACCCTGGGCGCGTAGGCCCTACATATTAATGATGAGAAGGCTCACAGAACAACAAATTTAATTTAAATAAATTAATTAAATGAAAAATTAATTAAATGAAACCATCAACATACAAAGGTCCTGGTCTAGGTCACAATCATCCATGCATGTAACGATATTTACTCATAAATAAAACTAGAATTCAATTATTTAATCATTATTTTTTTAAGATAAATCACACTCAAATCAATTAATTATCTTTATTTAATCAATTATTTTAACATAAACCATTTTATGAATTTCTTTCACATTCTTGTCCATCATAATTTGAAACAAATAACTTCATTTAAAATTATTTTTGTATGTAACTTGTACCTTGGAGGAAACCTGGTGAATTCCAATTCATAACAATCTAATGAGTAGAAATTAACATTACACATATGTTAAATTAAACACACATATATAAAATACGTATCACATATTGTGCCTCATCTTTATGCCAGCACCATGGTACCTATATAAAGGTTTTGTATAATATAATAATAAATTTTATTAAATATGTGAAATTTGGATGAGTACATGACATGTAGTTATGACCACGCAACATGTATTATCCTTCACCGTCCATCCTTAGTACACATACAGGTACATGGCATGTAGATATACTTCGAAAATATTTAGAGTACTCAACATGTATAGTGGGCCAAATGTTGGGTAGTTCTGCATTACATGGTCTACATCTGGGAAAGCCATGTACAAGGTATATGATCCAACACTAACCTAAAGGGTCTACACGCCATGTCCAATGGGCCGCACGATGTGTAATATAGAAACTGCATGCCACCTATTCCTGGTTAACAAACGGAGTCATTTAAGACTTAGATAGACTTCATCAAACAACTTGGTTTGGTGGACCAGTCCTGGTGCATGTAACCTAGACTACATGGTGTGTACTTCCAAATACACACCATGTGTTCTAGTTTTGTATGACCATGAATCATTTGCACCTCCGGATGACATCACCTATTTTATTTTATTCTAAATTAAAAAAAAGTTATTCAATAAGGTGAACAAGAAGCGAAAGATGAGGAACATATCTCAAGATTCATATTTGAATAAAAATAACATGAATTGAAAAAACCAAATTATTAAATGCATAAATCATCAAAAAAACTAAAAAATTATAATCAATGATATGACTTCTTGGATACAACTTGTAAGTTCCAGGTTCAGTAGAAGTGCATTGGATGGGTGCACCCAACTTTAATATTTACATTTACAATGATCAATCTGAGACCCATCATGATAATAAAAGTTTGGATCTTTGGAGTTGAACAAATAATGAAAGAAAGGGATAGAGTCCCAGAACCATAGAGAGGATCATCATATGATGGTTATAATTAATTTAATTAAAATATGAGAATTACCTAGATATAATTATCTCTTAATTGATGTTTCCGATCATGATCCGATGTGATTCGTCATTGTGTCATAGAATACAAGTGTAGGATTACTCTAGAGGTGATCCACAAGTTCCCCACATATCTATGGAGGTCTCGGAATTGATCTCTGGGTGCTATCTTAGATGATCTTTCACTTGCGATATCCACCTTAGATCTCTTAGAGAGTTGCATCAAATGTGCCCCCCTTGATCCGGTGGAGGAGGTTCTCTCTCGTAACTTGAGAATGTTCTTGGTGTAAATAGAATTATCTCTTGGTTTGATAGCGTTTTTGAGATCCATTATGCACAACCAAAAATAATGGCTAGGCTAATGAGAATAATATGATTAGAATTTTAATTACATAAAATAATAAAATTAATTAATTTCCCGAAATAATTTATTTATTTAATTTAATTCTTAGTAAGACCCCATGTCTAATAATAATATTTTACTATTATTATAACTTTACATGTGCCTATTGAATTACACCTAATATTATTTAATTAGTTAAATAATATTATTTCTCACAAATCCCAATAAAAACTACATAGTGTGTATATTAATATACATAGCTTGTACTTTTGTTTTTCCATTTTATTTATTTCTTCCACCACATTTATTATACCTTGAATAATGGATATTTATATATTAAATAAATATAATTCCATTTCTTGCTAATAAATATATTACTTCACCCAAAATATATTCTCTCAAATAATTAGTGTTGAATGAAATGAGATTAGGCATCCTTGAATAATTATTAAACCACAATTGGGAATAATATTTATTCATCTTGTTAAATGAATATTTAACTGAGATACTTGGACACATTAGTGTGTGACTCTCTAGGTCTCTTTCTTAGTGGAATTAGTCAGAGTCTACCTAAAGTCCAAGTTTAGAATATAGAAACATTCCAAGGCACCCATAGAGAAATAAGTTAACTTTGTAATGACGTGTCACCTCCTATGAATGCTTACAGTGTAATGTAATCCATTTGTCTCGATATCTCGAATCAAGTAAGTTGCATGCTAGTTCCATAAACCCATGTGCTCAATTATTCTTTATTGGATTTCCTGAAATTGAACTTTCTCATTCCTTACTTTTTCAATGGATTTATTTAGGATATATCAATTACATAAAGGGGCCTAAGATATCAACATTCATTATGGAACAGAAGGGACAAATCCTTTCTCGCATTATCTATTCATGAAATATTACTCTTGATGCACCCAATATATCTTACCTCACTACAAAAAGTGTCTCATCATAGTTTTCTTCAATACAACCAAGAGTGCGAGTTGTAATACCAATTAATAATAATATTAAAGTGTAAGGACCAATACACACCTCTGCAGATAGAAACATCCAATGACACTATGAAAAATGGATTTACTACTAGCGGGTCTCATTCTCATAATATTATCTTAGATACCACCAAGGGTGAACACCATGAGAAGGTGCCTCAAATTTTTATGATCCCTCACCCCTAATGTCCTATATTATTTGTGTCCTTTAAATAACATCATCTTGACATAGAATATATATTCAAGAATAGTGTTATAGCACTTCTGGGTTCTCGTTATAGTAGAGATCCGTTATGACCCTTTAGTGCAACATATATCCTTAGGAAATTATCACATGAATTACCTTGTAAAAGAACAATCAATATGTGATAAGATATTTATTAATGAATAAAGTACAAAGTAGTTGGTTCTAGGCCACCAACTCCAATATGTGAAACTTTAACATATGATCGTTAACAAGCAGGTAATATAATGTCATAATAAAACCTTATATGGTATTATGTATAAGAATATGATTTTGTAAAATATTTTTAATAATCATGTATTTATTATATAGAAATATTGTACGAGTACAGAGAGAGTTAAGACACAGGGTATGTGAATTTCATAACACTTTTAATTTCTGTGGGATACAAGGAATATTCTCCACTCTTTCTTTTTGTGTGGTGTTTGTACTGCCTATGATTGTATTATATGTACATTTTAATTAAATTTAAAGTTATTAAAATATAATTTCTAAGATCCTTATTTCACGGGGTTTAGATTTCCAAAGTTACCAAATCTGTAAAATAGTTTTGTCTCAATTTTCCTTCTTTGAGACTCATGTTTTATTATGCACCTAAACTCTTTTTAGAGATGTATATACTTCTATTCTACATGTTATATCATTAATATCATTATTTTCATGATATAATAAGATTCAAGTAATTTTATTTTCTTACATGGAGAGTATGATCCCAAGTTACCAATCCATAATATTTTTTTGATACAATGTTATCACTTTCCGAGATTGTTTATGTTTATGCTACCTCTAATGAAATATTATGATCCATCTCCCAATAATATTCATGAGTTTATTTATCCAATGTCTATTCATGATATCATCATTTTTTAATACTATTTTACACTCTTTGGTACTCAGGATAATGTTTTTAGTAAAATATAGTTGTCTCTCTCTTTGGATGGAAATATATTGTATTGAAAAAAACCATGTTATAAAAAAAATTCAAAATGTTTTCAATTTTTTCCCAAAAGATTATTAAAGATAATTTCCAAGGAAAATATTATTTTTTTTTAAAGTATTATTGTTTTAAAATCTTCATGTATAATTTTTCAAATCTATTTTCATGATTTTTTTTCAAAAGGTTCTATGTAATAAAAATAATTTTTCAATGAAGAAAGGATATTTTCATAATGAAATGTTTTTAAAAGATATTTAAAAATAATTTTCCATCTAATATAACATCCATTGGTGTTACTCATGAATTTATGGGGAAATTATTCAATGTTTACATTCATATTATTTCTTGAAATGGATTTTGTTATTATGGTATGATGATATGAAACATATTTCTCTTTCCCAGGTTATATGCTTTTGAAACATTCTTCTTTTCACATGTTATGTTTATGATGAAATTATTATGAAACCTATCAATTTACAAAGGTTATGATATGTTTACATGTTTATGATATCTATTTCATTTTATGTGTTATGATATGTTTATTTATGTTCTTATAGAACATGTATGTATGATTTCCTTATGTGACCGGTGGGACCTATATCTACCTCCAATTCCTAAGGTAAAGTTTTATATATCATGAGATAATATAAAATAGTATTGGTATTGAAACTTGAATAATATGATTCCCATTGAAGTGAACCATGACTACTAAAGTGGTATGAGGAGTGAAATTATGATACTACAATGGAAATGGGAGTGAATCATGACTACTATGATGGTATGGAGAGTGAAACAATACAACTAATATAGGTTTGAAGTGATTCCTTAGATTCTATAGAAATCATTATATTCTTATGTGTTTTCCACAATTCCATGTCTTACTCATATCTTATTCTTTCATGGTATATGTCCTTTACTTCCTTTTATTCATGTCTTATGAACTTCCAAGATCAATTACATGATTAATGTAAATGATCTTTGATATGGTGGGCATGATATTCTATTTTCATGGTCACATTCTAATACCATTATGCTCATGTTTATGCTTACATGTCTCCCATATTTACCCTTACTGAGCATTTTTGGTCACCCCTTTTTATGTTTCCTTCCCCAAGTTGGGAAGGTATTTATTATTATTGAGGTGTCTAGGAAGGGTGATAGTAAAGAAGAACCTAGTGGG
Organism: Viscum album; assembly: GCA_963277665.1. NCBI lineage: Eukaryota > Viridiplantae > Streptophyta > Magnoliopsida > Santalales > Viscaceae > Viscum > Viscum album. The sequence continues at coordinate 1,412,189,517 of OY728125.1, read as the reverse complement.
AAATAATTTAGCTTACTTATATATTAATGTTTATGTATTCCATGTTTCCAAAGGCACTTGACTAGTATAATCTTCTTGCTTATGTTTGTAGAATGGTTAAGTATTCCATAAAATTTATGAAAGGCTAATGTTGGAAAAGTTCATGTAACTATAATAATTGAGACATAGACATGATAATTTCTAAATATTTCTATAAAATAGATTTTAGTCAAGAATTTATGTAATTTATGCCTTCATATTTTTTTGTTTAATTCCCTTGTAAACCCGTTTTTACCTTAACCACGGTATTTATTTATATTTTTACTATTAATTATGGTAAAAAATAAATATGAACTATTTTATACAATATGAATTATTATGATTTAAAATAATAAATCCATTATTCCAAATTCCATTAAAAGAAGTGAAAAATTATAAATAATTTAAACAGAAAAGACAGTTTTCAATTAAAATTCAGTATTTTTCACAATTTATCGAAAAATGTAAAATTTTAGGAAAATCACAAAAATTTACACTAAGATATTTTTTATATGATTATTTAAAAATTAAATTTTATTTAGGAAAATAAATTTTATAAAATTTGTAAAAATCATTATTAATGTATTTGAGAAAATCACATCTGAACCATCTTTTTGAAAAATACTATTTTTCAAAAAAACATTTTTTTTCATTGATGATTATTTTTTTTCCAAATAAATAGAAAACCAATTGTTTCAAACCAAAATGTTTAACAATGAAATTCTATTATTAAAACTATTTCATATAGTATAATCACATAAAATTACATTAAGAACATAATAAAAACATTATAAATGAATAATTAATGAAATAAATGGCATTTCTAGAAGTTAAAGAACATATACAATGGGATAGTGAAAATACCTTTGGAATAATAACATGAAAATTATAAATAGTAATCTAAAAATTAAATAGTAACCTCACCAAATAAAGTATAAATAAAATTAAAGAATCTTATAAATGGTAATATGATATAATTATATCAGAGTATAATTAAAAAATATTTAAAAAATTAATAAATAATTTTTGGTGTTTTGCCAATTTATAAATATTTAATTAAAAATTTATGACAAATTTAATAATTAAAAAGAAAAATTACTTTCATAAAATTTATTCATGAAATTTTATTTTATGACTTATAACTATAAGATAATTTTATGGCACCCAAATTAATTATTCAATGTGTTAGAAAAACAATGTTAATTTTAAAATATATATTTTCCAAGTAATTGATGATTCTAATTAAAAATTAAATTTCTCATATTTAGAAAAGTATTTTCATAAAATGGAGTTCAATTTTGAATTATACACATTAATAAATGGTTAAGGATAATTTTTGGGATTTTTCTAAAATATATGAATTTTTGGTGAATAGTAAAATATGATAATTTATAATAAATGCTAAATACTAGAATTACATAGTCATATGTGATTTAGTGATGATGTAATCCCATTATCTAGAACTCAGATGCCCAATTTAATGTATTTATTCTCAAAAATCAACACAATTTCTTATCTTGATGAAGAAAATAAAATAATGATTAAAATATTCAAAAAACACCCCCTTCTCAAATATAAATACCACCCATCACCATCTCTTCTCGTCACACCGATCATGCCTCAAGACTTATAAAAATTTTGCCCAATACTATTCCAAAACCTATCCCCCATGTCCAAGATATTTTCTTCTCAACAAAAGACCTAAACTAACCCTCTAAGGACTTTCTCAAGAAGAAATCAAGAGGTAAAACCCTCTTCAATTTTCTTTCAATTTATTTTCAAGTTATTTTCTTTCTTATCTTATCCTCACTTCCCATTATCCAAGTGATTCGAAAACTCTAGTATCTTATATATACTATAATTTTATCATGTTTATGGAATATTTTTTCATCAAATCTCTTCTCCTTTCTTTTATTTTAAGAAGGAAAACAACATCTGTGATGTGACGATTTACCACCTATCTAGAAGACGTGATTTCATATTTAAATTTAACATTCAATGCTTTTAAAGGAACAATTTTTGTGGTTGAACAAGATTATATTATATGTATTATAACCTATTTTATTTTTTGGATGAAGGTTCTGGGTGTATTGGAACCGTGGTTGGGCCGACCCCCCAACTTTAACTTTGACCATGATCAATGATTATTCTGGGATCAATATGATGATGAACTATAGTCTCCACAGAATAAAATCAATGATTTAGATAAAGAAGTAAGAGGCCTGAAATCATTATAGAGGATCTTGCACATCATGTTTATAATTAATTAAATTAATTTTATAATGAAAAGATTTCCTGGATGTTAATTATTTTCTTCATTGATGATGGTGATCATCCAGAATGACCCTTCCATATTTTCTCATTGTGATTGCGAGGATCCAAAATAGAATCACTCTAGTGGTGATCCACACATTCTTTGATGGCCTATGATCGACACCACTCATTCTCTGGGTATTAGCGTGGTGAAGAGAGTGTCTTGTGTTGCTCTTTCTTGATCCCCTGATCTTCAGCCTTGAAGAACTCCTATCGTTCTTGGGAGGGGCAGGAAGAAGATTTGAGTGAGAAATTGGTCAGCTCAATAATTATCAATACACCAGGTGTTCAATTCGGTCCCTAGCATAATAGACGTACATGTTTATTTATCGACATGCAGATTTAGATAAAATATTTAACTTCAAAATTGAAATTAAATACATTCATAACCTTAGAGAAAAACCAGGATTTTAATAATAATACTGAATTATTATTTATGTTGTGCTAACTTGTGTAAAATGGAATTAAAAATAAAATTCCACATCATAAAATAATAGTAGCATTATTATTAATTTAACTTGTTCCAATAGGATAAATAATTATTTTCTATCTTGCAAATAATTATTTTACTACCACACCAAACTTGGTCTGCTAGAACTCCCCTTCCATTTATTGAACACCCAAATAAATAAATAAATAATTTATTCTCTTAAATAAATATTTTATTTACAAACTAGTAAATAAATATTTATTAAATGTTTAATAAAATAAATAAATATATTTTACCCTAATCTAGTGAATAAATATTTATTTAATTTATGATATAATTTTAACTTGAATAAAATTATTCCATTGTCTGGAAAATAATATTTATTCCATTAATTAAATTCAAATAAAATTTAACCAAGACCACTACAAACACTTAGTGTGTGACCCTCTAGGATTATTTTTCATCGAAATTAAGAGATCTTGCCTAAAGTCCAAGAGTAATATCTAGAAATGGGTCAAGGTAACCAAGAGAAAGAACTTAAAAGCGTAACAACGACATCTAAATATGAACACTAAAAGTGTAATATAATCCCTTTATCTCAATATATCATCAAGAAGGGTTCATGATAGTGTCATCAACCTTTCTGATTGATGCACCATTATTTGACTAACAAAAAATAAACTTGTCATTACACCATGGACAAGGAATTTTGTGAGATGGTTCTATTTCAATAAAATGTTAGAGATATCAACTACCATAAATGGAAGGAACAAATCGTTCCTCAACTTATCCATTAATAACAATCCACTTGTGACGCACCCAACATACCCTACCTCCCCCCAATATATGGCATAATGGTTTTCATCAGTAAATCAAAGTGCATGAGTCGTGACATGTATTAATGATAATATTAAATTCTAAGGACTATTACACATGCTCACAGATAGGAATATCTGATTAAACCAAAACATGAAGAATTCTTATTAGCGTGTATATTCTCATAATCTCCCATCTGGGAGATTACCAAGTACTAACTTAATGAGAGGAAGTCTCATCTTATTACGAGAACTCACACTTGATAGTATTTATACTCTGTGTCCCATCATAGTATGTCATCCAACCACATAACTATATTGAAGAATATTGTAATATCATTTCAAGGTTCCTATCATAGTGGGGAACTCTGATGACCTTATATATACAACAAATACTATAAGACATTATTGCATCATAATCGTGAAGAAAAATGAAATATATGTAATAAGATTTTTAATATTTGAATACATTAAATATACGTGTAATCAAAGAACAAATAGTTTTTTCTAGGATTCCAACTCTAACACCAGAACTAGTTGACACACATGATATATAATAATATAACAAAACTGGTTTGTGATGATCAAAAAATGCTAAATTAATCTAAATTATTATCATTAATGATTTGTCTAATGAATCATCATAAATTATAGAAAAATGGTATTTTAATATTATATAGTTTCATTAATAACATATAATTTCTGTTTTGGACAATTATCCCCATTCTACATGATTTTCCATACACAAATACAAGTAAACCGATCATGAAAACCAAGGAAACTAATGCTTCCAAATAAGGAAATTGAATTTCATAACCCATCAAAAGGGACATAAATGATCATAATAAAATTATAATAAATCATATAAATGTAAAAAAGGATATTAATTTATTAATCAAGGGATTTAATTTGATTATTCACGACATTAAGATCAAGTGGAGAATCATTTCGAATATAAGGCATGGGACTCTACCCAAACCTCCATTATTCCATTAGGTTGTTCTTATTGGATTGGGTTATACCAAATATACACAAGAGGGGTGGGGGGGGTGAATTCTGTCTTTTACAATTTCTTCACAATATCGTGATATGTCCTTTCAACTTTATCAGAATGATTATGCAGTGGAAAATAAATAGAAAAGTATGAATGATGTATAGTGGTTTTGGGAACAGAAGGCCCCAAGTCCACTCCACCAATGATCTACTCCACAAGATTAGTGATTTTCACTATCTAGTCCTCTTATCAATAGATCGTTCCACAAATGAGTGCAGGCAGTTGACACCTTTACAACTTTAAGGAAAAACAAATCTGTGTTGTTCATACATAGAACTAAACAAACAAATTAGTACGAGAAGCTGGTCACTCAAAGTAAAAGAGTATTTGATATTTGAAATACTTTCCAGTTGTTCTTCGCAATTGCAACAACACACAATTGAAAGTTGATGGATATTCAATTTTAGAAATGATCTTCTTCAGCTAAAGAGTAGTTCTGAGTCGATCCAGTTATAATAGATCTTTAAATATTATTCACAAATTTAACAGTAGTATATTCAAAAATATATTCGATGTAGAATCAGTAAATCTTCAATCAATTTTCTTCTTCTTCAGAAAATAATTCTTTTTCTATTTTCGTAACAGAAGATCTGTAAGTATTGATTGTCTCTATAAATTGTTGCTGTTAAAAACTCAAGAGATTGATATATATTTTTCTTCTTTTCAATAATTTGCCTCTATATATGTAATATAAAATAATACATGTATATAAAGAATAAATACAAGCATACTAATTTTAAATTTAGATCCACAAAAGACAACTTTAGAATCGTCATATTCAAGTATTTGAATAACTAGAGTAGTTGTAACTACCCTTAAAATTCACCATGAAAATATCCTCTTAAATCAATCCTTTGAATCATAAATAAATAGATTTAAATTAGTCAAAGATGCAATTTAGATTCAGGATTATAATCTGGCTTTAAATCAGCCTAATAATCAGCATAAAGACAGTTTCTTTAATAAATTCATAATTTAAATCTTCGATGCCAAACATTGGGTTGAACTACATAACATACATTCTCTAAACACAAGGATCGCAACGTAAGGTTGATCACAAACGTAAAGTTGGTCTCAAATGTAAGGATGATAATCCATACTTTTCTCTTCATCTCTCAAATGAACAATACATAATACATGGTTTTATCAACTTTAAAACGAATGTTAACTGTTCCAACATAAGGTTGTTTACAAAAGTAAGGTTAATGAACAATAATTTTGAGAAACAAACATGACGATCCATATTAATGTAGGATTCTTATTCTATACTTTTTTGATTTTCCAAATGTAAGGTTAGATCCAAACATAGGGTTCTTTCTTTCATACTTTTCTGACAACATATAGTTGCTTAACCATACTTTACTGATAACACATAAGCAACAATTTTCATCCTTACGCTATCCTATTCAATATAGGGTATGAAAAGTGTTTCTAGAACATGCTAAAATGATTTCCGAACACATTGAGTATGGACAGTGTTTCTAGAACATGCAAAAGTGATTTCTGAACACATTGAGTTAGAACAGTGTTTCCAGAACACACTAAAGTGATTTCTGAACCCATTTAGTAATATTCCACACAGATTAAAATGCTTAAATATTATTTCAAAATAGAGAAATAAATAATATTAATTTCCTGAAATAAACTCAAAGTAAAATAATTAGAATAACTAATAAAGGTATTTGTGATCATCAAAATCATCATAAAAAGACATAGTATTGTTGAAAACAACACTTGATCAAAAATATCCCCCTTTTTTATGATCACAAAACCCAATAAATAACCAATAAAATTATCTTAAAAAAATAATTGCATATAAATTAGAATTTTTTAAAAAAATATTTTCACAAAATTATTTCCAAATTTTTACATTTTCTTCCTCTTTATAAAGTAAAATAATGTAAAATAATATATACTCCTTTATAAACAAAGAATTATCCCAAAAGAATATGTTGTGTTTTTTTAGATTTCTCCCCCTTTTGTGATATAAAAAAATGATAGAAGAAGCAATATAAAACATTTTAATGTAGCACTGAAGTAATGTAAATTCAATGGTAAACTAGTTAACAATATTTGAATATGGATTACTAACATTCAAACAGAGACATTACAATAAAAAAAATTAATAACACAGAACCATGTGTATCAAATATATTATGAAAAAACGTAATTATAAGGACAATAATGACAATGATAATCAAGGCTAGGCTATAAAGGTTTGGAAAATGGGTTTCAATGCCTCTGAATGATTTCCTTGAGCTTTGACAGCTATAGTCTCATCTTTTTCACAAATCCACCGCATAACTAAACTATGAGATCTCATACTTCCGGAGTTAGATGAATGTATTCAATCAAATTAACTCTGAAAAACACATATAAACTCTCTTAATTTTCCATAAAAAGTGTTAACTTATCAGTGAACTAATTCAGCAAAACTCTAATTCCCGGTTCAATCGAAGTGAACTGGTCTACAAGAAATTTATGATTGTCCAACAACACAGATAAAGGAGCACTATTGCATTGAATATACTACAGTCTATCATTTATATTGCTCATTGATGCTGTAATTGATTGAAATATTCTAACCAGATCATGTGAAGTACCTGATGTACTGGCTTCATGATTTCTGATAGTTGAGAATTTTTTCTCTATGAAATATTTAAACTCTAGTAAATCTTACTTCATCACTATTTTAGATTTGAGATTTTCAACTTCAGCCAGTATTTCCTTCTTAATATTTTGAAATTCCTGTTTACAAATAGAACTGGCTTTTAGTCTCTGAAATTTTAGATTCTCTTTTCCTAATGCTCTTCTTAAAGAAGAATTTTCAGCTTCAACTTTATTAAATTTTAACATCAATTACCCCACATAATCATTATCAGAATTAGAGGCACCTTGGGCTTGATTCTCAGTCTAAGATTCCACTGGATTTATCAGTACTAGAGGTAGGGATTCAACATAGGACTTTTCCTCATTATTCCTCTATACTGGCTTCTCCACTGATTTTTCCTTTGATTCCTTTCCTGACTCATTCACAGAAATATCCTCACCAATAATTTTAGTGTGAATTTGAGGAGGGTTCTCTACTGGATTAAATTCTTGCACATCCTGAGAATTTTCTTCATTGATTTCCTCCAAGATAGGTTCCTCTAATATAGGTTCCTCATGAGCTAATTCTTCTTGGAAAATTTTAGTAGGATGTATATTTTCATATCTAGACACATAAAATTCACTAGAATTTTCAAAATTTGGATGAACAATTTCTTTTTCTACATGAGGAGTCACCTCAATCTGAGAAACTGTTGGTTGATTAACTTGTTGTACAATAGATTCTCTAATATAGATATAGCCTAGAAGAGGTTCAATTGATCTAATATTTTCTTGAACAGGTTACTCATTAGGTTGATCTACTATTGACCTTTTCCTCTGAATTCCTTCTTGACTTTCCTCATCAGCAGGTGTATAAACTGTCTCAAACCATATCCTCCTTGATATTCCACTAGTTTTTGATTCCGCTATTCTTTCCTTTGATTTTGTAGGTAGTTCATGAGCACACTCGTGTTCTTATTCTTCTCCAAAATTCATTATTTTTCCTTTTATTATTATCCAGAAGAAACTAATATTTTTTAGTGTTCCATCATTGAAAATGTTTCTATGGTGACATTTCACTCGGGCATCCAGCAAACTTATCATATCTTACTTAAATAAGATCTTTGTAATGAACCTTCAAAAGGTATATAAGGTCATCCTCACTTTTTTTGGAAGTAGTAGTTGAGATATATGATCATAAATCTTTGAAAATTCAACTTTATATCACTCATAAATAGAAACATTATGTATATATTGGGGTAAAATATTTTATCCATCACTAACATTCTTAGTGAAATACTTGTTTGCACAAATTTAACTAAAATATTCTGGTAATGATATAGATCTTTCACTAACATCTTCCATATATTTGAGATCCAAATAGAGAATAGATAATATACTCAAACTTATGTAAATTATCACCAATATTCTTTAAATCAAAAGGAAAAACTCCCCCAAGTGGGAAGTGAATTTTTTTGGCTATCTCTACAAATGAAATCAAAAAAATCTCTATCCTCGATCTTAGCTATTATTGAATCTTCATCTTCTACCATACTGAAATGAACTGATTTAAAAGAGTGACGATGTTTTACCACATATGGAAACTCTGTGTAGTCCCCATTAAAGGTTTACTAGAGTTTCTAAAATGCTAGGGCTTACCTCAGCATCAGATCCGTCTGGTACAACCATTCCAAATCAATCACCTTTCCTTGCAAAATCTTTCATCTTACCAAGCGTTACTGCTTGGCATTGCTAGTTTTGGATCATCATTCCTTTGGATTTTGTCCATTGCTATCACATATTTCTGATGGTTTGAAAATCTAGGGTTTCAAAGGTTCAGGTTCAGATAGAGAATAGCAGTAGAAGTTTTCAAGGTTTCGAATGGTTTTGAGAAAATGAACGGTTTTGGAATAGGAAATAGATTCTGACATTTTTCATTCTCGTGTCATTACACACATAGTAATTATTACATTATTTAAAAGTAAAAAATTAAGCAGAAATTTTTTAAAATAGAACTGATGAAAATTTTAAATTAATAAAGATAAGTAAATTTTTTAAAAAATTAAAAAGAAATTCATTTAAAAATAAATAAACCTAGTTCCCCCTTAATAATATCAAACCTTATAGTGGGAAGTGGTTTAGTAAATATATTAGCTAATTGAATTTCAATGCTTACAAATTCTAAGAATATATCCTTTTTAAGAACATGATCTCTTAGAAAGTGATGTCTGATATCAATATGCTTAGTTATAGAATGATTAATAGGGTTTTTAGAAATATTTATAACACTAGTATTATCACATAAAATAGATGTATTATTAAAATTTAGTCCAAAATACATAAGAGGGTTTTTCATCCATAAAGCTTGTGCACAACAGGTTCCAGCAGATATATATTCTACCTTAACTATTGAAAGGGATGCTGAGTGTTGTTTCTTACTAGACTATAACAATAAATATTTTCTTAAAAAGTGAAATTTCGTTGAGGTTCTTTTTATATCTAATATAAAACATCCAGAGTCTGCATCTGAATATGAAATTAAATTAAAATTAGATGTTTTTTGATAGATAAGAGATTGAAAAACATTTCCTTTTAAATATCAAAACATTCTTTTGACAACACTTAAATGAGATTATTTTGGATCAGATTGAAATCTATCACAAAGACATACTGAGTACATTATATCTGTATTGATAGTAGTAAGATGTAATAAACTTCCAATCATACCTCTATATAACTTGTTGTCAACTGATTTTTCAGTTTCATCTAAATCAGGTTTTATATTAGTACAAATAGGAGTTGAATATGTCTTGTTGTTTTCAAGTCTGAATTTACTTACTAAATAAGCATTGTATTTTCTTTGATTTAAAACATTTCCAAATTCTTTTTGATAAATTTGATGTCCTAAAAAGATATTTTATTCTCCTATCATACTCATTTCCAAATATTTTTTCATTAGATTTGAAAACTCATGAATAAGTTCTTTGTTTTTTGAACCAAAAATTTCATCATCAACATAAATTTGAACCAGTAAAACATTAGAATCAAAAGATTTCTTAAAAAGTGGTGGATCTTCCATTCCAACAGTAAAATAATTTTTTAATAAAAAAGTACTTAATCTTTTATTCGAAGATCTAGGTGCCTATTTAAGTCCATAGAGAGTTTTAGTAAGTTAAAAAACTGAATCTAGTTTTTGTGAATTTTCAAAACCAGGAGGTTTCTTAACATAAAATTACTCCAATCAGTAACCATTTAAAAAGAAAGCCTTACAATCCATCGAAAATAATTTAAAGTTCATATGAGATGCATTGGCTAAAAAGATCCTAATGGATTCTAATATTGCTACAATTGAAAAGGTCTCATTATAATCTATACCTTCTTCCTAATTATAACTTTTAGCTAGAAGTCTATCTTTATTTCTAGTTATTATTCCTCAATCATCTTGTTTATTTCTAAAGACCCATTTGGTTACTATAACTCAATAGTTCTGATGTTTTTAAACTAAATTAGAGACTTCATTTATCTTGAATTGGTTTTGTTATTACGACATTTCTATTATCCATCTTCCATCAGCAAATGTTTCTTATAATGTATTAGGTTCTAATTGGGATAGAAAAGTAGATAATTTATCATGATTTCCTATATTTCTTTTGGTTTTTATTCCAGTGTCTAGGTCTCCTATAATAGTTTCAAAAGGGTGATTCTTTAGGGTTCTATATTGTCTAGGTAGAACACTATCAAGTTCTTCACTATCATGTTCTTTTAAAGTACATTGAATTTTATTTATATCTTTTTCAAAATCATCTTTTAGGTTCTCTAGTCTCATGTTATCATTACAGTCAGATTCATCAATTTGGTCTTTCCTTTTCTCAAACGGATCAGATCATCAAATTTCACATGAATTGATTCTTCAAGAATCCTTGACTTTTTATTAAAAACTCTATAAGCTTTGGAAGTAGCATAATATACTTAGAAAATTCCTTTATCAGATTTTAGATCAAACTTACCAAGATTGTTCTTGGTGTTTAAGGTTTAAACCTTGCATCCAAAAACTTTAAATTAATTTACTTTAGGTTTTCTGTTATTCTAGTGTTCATGTGGTGTCTTTTTAAAAATTGGTCTGATTAAAACTCTATTCATTATATAACAGGTTGTGCTTACATCTTCTACCAAGAAATAGGTAGGAATACTATATTCATTTACTATAGTCCTAGCCATTTTTTGAATAGTCATATTTCTTCTTTCAACAATTTCATTTTGTTAAGGTGTTCTTAGTGTAGAAAAGGTGTGTTTAATACCCATATTTATGTATAAGGAATTAAATTCCATATTCTCAAACTCTCCACCATGATGACTTCTTAATGAAATTAATTTAGAATCTTTGTCATTTTGAACATATTTTGAAAAAAATTCAAATATAGTAAAAGTTTCATTTTTATATTATAGAAAAAAAATCCAAGTAAATCTAGAATAGTCATCAACTAAAACATATAAATATAATTTACCAGCCAAGCCTTCTATTCTTGATGGTCCAAACAAATCCATATAGATATGTTCTAGAGGTTTATATATAGCAATTTTTCTAACATATTTGAATGATGACTTGTGCTGCTTTCCAAGTTGACATGCATCACAGAATCTATCACCTTCAAATTTGAGACTAGGAAAACCAGAAACTATTTGTTTCTTAGATAACTTATGTAAAGTATATATATTGAAATGTCCAAGTCTTCTATGCCAGATCCGAGATTCATTTATTTTAGCAGTTAAGCATTTTACTTTTTGTTTACACAGGGAATTTAAATCTAGTGTGTTGACATTATCAATTCTTGGTGCTCTAAATTTAAGAAATTTATCATTAAAAAGAGAACAACTGTTATTAGAAAAATCAAAAAATAACCATTATCACAGAGTTGAGAGATACTTATCAGGTTGTATTTCAATCATTGTACATAGAGTACTTTATTGATTGAGACTGTTTTTGGATCTCCAACTATTCCTATGCTAATAATATTTCCTTTGGTATTGTCACCAAATGTGATAGACCACTGTCTTTTTGAGTTAGAGTTCTAAAATTTGATGAGTTTCCACTCATACTCTTGGATCAGCCAATGCACATATACCATACTTCAGTTTGGATTCTGTGACCTAGTTTCTACAATGGAATTTAAACAAGGATTTGTTTTGGTACCCATATGATATTGGTTCTAGTAGTGTTAGTTAGTAGAGATCTGGTAACCCATAATTGCCTTGTTTCTCTACAATCAACAGAACCATATAAAATACTTTCAAGAAATACATTCGTAATCCCACTTATTTTCTGTTGCACTAAATAACAATTTTTAGATATGTGTCCTCCTGTTCCACAATAATTACGGATTACTTTTCTAGTTCTTGGAATAAAGTAATTTTTTAATAGTTTAGGTTTTTCACCTTTACTGCTTATTCCATATCTTTCCTTTTTAATCACATTTTTTCCATGTATTTTATTTAGTGTATTTTCTCATTTTGTAAAAATAAGAGCTACAATTTTTTATGTCTTTACTTCTATTTGCAGTTTTTTTATTTTAATTTCATTATCTGTACAGTTTGTGTTAATTAAGTTATATTTTTCTAGTAATTCTTCATATTGCTTTAGCTATCTATCTCTCCTAAAACTAAAATATGAATATTTTTTAAAGACATGTTCTTCCTAAATAAAGATTCATATTTTTCTTCCTGCATATTACAGTAGGCTGTAAGTTTATTAGTTGAATAGATAGAACTAGAATCTGAATTAAATGAGTAGTAAGATTGCACCTCATCAGATTCTACCATAAATCACACGTTTTCTTTTAAACATGATTCTTATTTTTCTGAGTAATACTTTGATAAGATACTCGAGTCTTCAAAAACACTCCATGTAGGTTTCATTTCCTTCTTTTTCTTTTTGATCATAGTAATTTCTCTTAAAGAATTTATTTTTATTTTCTTACTTTAATTGTGGACAGTCTGGTCGGATATGACCAAGTTTCTAGTACTCATAACATCTAACTTCATTCTTGTCATTTTGAAAAGACTTTCCAAAACCATTTTTCATTTGATAAAACTTATTGAATTTTATGACTATCTGAGCTTGTTCCACATCTGAATTGGTTGTATCAGATCTTTCTGATTTCACTTTTATTTCCTTTTCCTCATCTTTCTGCTTTTTTCCTTGAGATGACACCATTAAGGCATTGTATTCTCTATTGATCCAAACCTTATGCTAGTATGCTTCATCCTGCATCTCAGACCCATACATAAATATAGTTTTAATTAACTCTATGATTTTTAAATATTTTACAGGTGCATATTTTCTGATAGCAGCAGAAATTCCATTCCATCATGGTGGTAGTACTCTTAGTAATTTTAGGGATTGATTAGCTTATTTGATCATATATCCCAAGGTAGGGATGTTGTTGAAAATATATTCCAACTTTCCATTCATTTGGGTGATGATTTCTCCTTCAAACATTCTGAATCTATTGAATTTTAGTTTAGTAGTAGCATACCCTATCTCTCTGACATTGTCAATTCCTTCATCAGTAACTGCAATTGTATGCCACATTTCATAAGCTGTCGGGCACAGAGATACTCTATTGAATTCATCTGGTCCAAGACCATAGATGATAACATTCATAGATTTCTAGTTTATGTTGTACTCTGCTTCTGTATCAACACTCCATGTTTCAGGTTTCCCTGGAATCACATTGGGAGTTATAATTTTTGAGTAGACTCTATATCCACGGTTCTTTAAATAAATGACCATACTTTATTTCTAGCATCCATAATTTTAGTCATTGAAGTAGGGAGATCAAACCATTTACATACCCTCTAATGTATCATCCATTGAGCTTTGTATAATCCAAAAAAATTAATCTTATTATAGCTTTGAAAAAAATATCCTCCTCTAATACCAATTGTTGGACATATTTATTCCAAATATACACAAGAGGGGGTGAATTGTGTCTTTTACAGTTTTTTCGCAAGATCGTGATATGTCCTATCATCTTTATTAAAAATATTAAGCAACAGAATATAAATAGAAAAGGACACACGATGTATAGTGATTCAGGGAAAAGAAGGCCTCTAGTCCACTCCATCAATTCTCTAATCCACGAGCTTGGTGATTTTCACTATCTTGTCCTCTTATCAACACACTGTTCCACAACTGAGTGTAGGCAGTTGACACCTTTACAAATTTAAGGCAAAAAAGATCCTTTTGTTTCATACATAGAACCGAACACATAGCTTAGTACGAGAATATGGTCACTCAAAGTAAAATAGTATTCGATCTTTGGAATACTTTCCAGTTGTTCTTCATAATTATGAAAACAAGCAATTGACAGTTGATGGATTGACGATTTCAGAAATGATGTTCTTCAGGTAAAGAGTAGTTATGAGTTGATCTGATTAGTGTAGATCATGAAATATAATTATTAACTTTAATAGTAGTCTATTCAAAAAGATATTCTATGTATAATCGGGGAATCTTCAATCGATTTTCTTCTTCTTCTTCTTTAGAAAACAATGTTTTTTCTCTTTTCGTAAAAGAAGATATTTAGGTCTCGATTGTCTCTATTTACTGTAGCATTGAAAAACTCATGAGCATGATATATATTTTTCTTGTTTTCGATAATTCTCCTCTATATATGTAATACAAAATAATATATGTATATAAAGAATAAAGTTGAGTGTTCTACTTTTAAATTGAGATCCACAAAAGTTACCTTTAGAATCGCGATATTCAAATATTTGAATAACCAGAGCAGTCGTAACTCCCATTAAAATTTGCCATGAAATGATCCTCTTAAATAGATCCTTTGAATCACAAATAAATAGCTTTGAATCAGTAAAAGAAACATATTAGATTTGTGATTTTAATCTAGCATTATATCTGTATAATAATCCACATAAAAATAATTTCTTTAAGAAAGTCGTAATTTAAATCTTCGATCCCAAAAGTAAGGTAGAACTGCATTGCATACATTCTATGAAAATAAGGATCACAACGTAAGGTTGATAAAAAATTTAAGGTTTATCTCAAACGTAAGGTTGATCATCCATACTTTTCTCTTCAGCTCTCAAATGAAAAATACGTAATCCATACTTTTATCAGCTTCAAAACGATAGGTAAATGATCAAACGTAAGATTGTTTACAAAAGTAAGGTTAATGAACCTTACTTTTGAGAAACAAACATGATGGTCCATATTAATGTAGGATTCTTCTTCAATACTTTTCTGATATTCCAAATGTAAGGTTCCTTCCAAATGCAAGGTTCTTTCTTCCATACTTTTCTGACAATATATGGTTGCTTAACCATATAGTATTGATAACACATAAGTGAAAATTTTCATCCTTACGTTATGCTCCTCAATATAGGGTATGAACAGTGTTTCTAGAACATGAAAATGTAATTTATGAACACATTTATTATGATGAATGTTTCCGGAACACGCTAAAGTGGTTTCCAAATAGATTGAGTAAGAACAGTGTTTCTAGAACACGCTAAAGTGATTTCCGAACACATTGAGTAATATTCGACGTAGATTAAAATGCATAAATATTATTTCAAAATATATAAATAAATAATATTAATTTCCTGAAATATACTCAAAGAAAAATCATTATAATAACAAATGAGGGTATTTGTGAACATCAAAATCATTATAAAAAGACAGAGTTTGTTGAAAACATCACTTTCTCAATAGTTATTTCTCTTTATATAATCTATTTTAATCCTCTATTACTTTTCCAAAAAACACTCATTTTTTTCATGAAAAAAAACCATGGTTCAATTCTGATTTTAAACAAGCAATTATGCCTTTTCCATTTTAAATAATCTTGAATGTTTCCCCTTAAAACATACTAAACTGTTTTATTCATAGTGTTTATTAAACAATATTTTCACTTTAGTTCGACATAAATTATCATGATATATGCCTGTATTCACTTATTAATGTCCATTTATGATTTAAATCCATCCTTTCATGGACACCATTACGATATTCCCTTTTAATACTCCTTTTCGCATAACTATGATACCCAATTCCTTCGATGGGAGACCCTTTTGTTTATGTTTGGTTGATTATATATGATTATTTATGTGGAAAACATATTAATGAACATGTTATTATGGGTATTCCTAGATATTTCTCCGATGAATTGGGTAATGTTTAGTATCATCAGAATTTTTGTGAAATGGTCTTGATGGCTAGCCTTGACTCAGGCTCCTCTATGTGCAATGATCCTTGACTCGTGATCCTCAATGTGAAATGAGCCCTGAATCATGCTGAATTCATGTTTTATGTTATTGCCACATTATAATGGATCCATAATTATATGATCCCATGTTACGATTACTTATGTTTAATCATGTTCCATACCTTTTTATATCATTTTCTTATGACTTCTAACACATGTGCTAAGATTTATTTTTATGTTTATTCCGTTATTGTGCTTTTTTTACCTCATCCCTTGGTTCATGTTATCCCCAAGTTATCCTATGTATATGTAAGGGATCAAAGGAATTTAGGAGCTCGAAATAGATGATAAATAAATAATTTTTTTATTTAGTCCCATGTTTTTAGCTTTATGTACCTAGTATTACAAGACACTAGACATCATGATACTTGGCTTGAAATTTGATGTTTAATTATTCATACAATAATGTAATGATATGTGTAAAAGTCTAGGGTCACTATAGTTGGTATTACAGAAAAAGAGTTGTTATTTTTGGAGACTAGAAATAGAGAACTTTAGTAAGAACCTTAAGGATAAGACTAAGTATAAGAAAACATCCCAAATTTTGGTAAGTATAGAATAAGTGGTGTATCAAAAAAAATACATTCTTATCTGAATAGTACAAGTAGATGTGGTTCTAGCATAGATCTACATAGGTGTGAAAACTCTAACAAGGAATTCTGGGCCTGACATGGGGTTACCTGGTATATGACAATGGGCCTTACTGTGCACCTGGTTTGACACTCCCATGGGATTTTATTTGGTAAATTCATAATATAATTACAAACCAATATTAAGGGAGACAAAAACACCCATAAGAAAATATGTTAGGATCATATAATGGATAACCTAGATTGAAACCTAGGAAATCACATTTTAGGATATACTTTTCCTTTACAATATTATCCTTTTATATTTAATGTCTCTTTTTTATGCTAAGTATTCAAGACCCCTAATTTTAGTGTATTTTTCTCAGTTAATGTATGGGAATAAAAGAGAATGTGAAAACAATCAATATGATATGAAGTGTGATTATTTCCCTCATGATATGAAAAATATGATGGGAGTAGGTGCTCAAAACTTTATGACAGTAATTGATCAGATGGCTCATGTTATTAATAATAACTTGAATCGTGTGAAACACTCTCCTTATCCAAGGAAAGAGAATGTTTTTATTGAATCCTTCATGTGGTAAATACCTCCCATGTTTAGTGGATATTTTGACCTCCTCATCACATAACAGTGGATTAAGTCCATTTATAAAATATTATCTATCTTCCAATTCTTAGATGAAGAGAAATTTGTTCTTGTTTTGTATCATTTTCATGGGTAAGCTAATCAGGGGTGGACACTAATAAGAAAAATTAAGTCCAAGGAAGAAATTAATTCCATGGATTGGTATGAATTCAACAAAATGTTTTTCAATAAATACTTTCCCTAAACCCTCCTTCTCATGGTAGAAATAGAGTTTCTCAGACATAAGCAGAAGGATGATGAGTCTATCAGGGAAAAAGAATAAAAATATACAAAGATGATATTCCTCTAGTTTTATCATGAACACAAAATGAAAGGTGGATCATTTCATCACCAGAATAAAGTCAAGTAATATGAAAAGAGGTTGTGATTCAAGACTTTGACAGTTATGAGGAGGTTATCTATTGTGCCCTAAAGGTTGAAATGGAGATCTAAGACTCTCAGTGGTATCATGGGTGTAGTGATAAAAATAAAAAAATGGAGTCTAATATGGGTGGATCTGAAAATAAATCCCATGATGAAAAAAGAATGAATATCCCACGTGTCAAAATTGTGGGAAGAATCATCCTATAAACTTTCTAAAGGGAACCAAGAAATTCTTTAAATGTGGAATATTGGGGCATTTGGCTAAGAATTTATGAAGGGATATGAAAAATTCCACTAACATGGAAGAAGAAAGGAAAATTCATATCAATTTTGTGCTAGTAGAGTAGTGATTTGACATCAAGAAACAATGAATTTTGTGAACCAATTCCCTAAGGCAAGGGTTGTCTGAGGAAATAAACAACAACATCCAAGGTAACAAGGGAGGGCTTATGCTATCACTACTGTAGAGGTGGGGCTAGAAAATTATTCGGTGATATGCACACTAGTTATTAATTCAAGTATAGAAAACATACTATTTGATTATGGTTCTACAGATTCGTTAATATCTTGCAAGTTTAATAGAACTATTCAAACACCACCCTAAAATATAGAGGTTGAGTTATCTTTGAAAATAATGAATGGGGAAATTACTAAATCTAAAGCAAATAACACCTCCCTAGTTAATTTTTGTGTAATGAACCTCCCATAAATTCTTCATATACTCCCTTTGGTGGAGTTTTATAATATATTGGGCACAAATTGACTCTTTATACAAATCCAACATCAATTATTGGGAAAACGAGATAACTCTTCACATCCCAAAGCATCCTATATTTATTTACAAGTGTAAGGAGGAATATGAATCTCCTTCATAATAATCATATCATGTGTGGATATTAGTACCTTAGTAGCAAGCATTTATCACTAAAATGATTGAGACTAAAGAGATGATCATGCATGAAGGCATTCCCATCATGAGGGATTAAACTAATATATTCCATGAAGAGTTTTCTCATCTTACTATTGATCGATAGGTTGAGTTATTAATTGAGATTATTCTTGGTTATCTACATATATCATATACACCTTATATAATTACAACTTTTGAGCTAAAATAATTAAAGAAGTAGTTGCAGGAGAATCTGGATAAGGGTTTTATACGTTCCAATGCCTCATTGTGGGGTGCACCGGTCCTCTCTGTTAAGACGAAGGATGGATCAATTAACTTATACATTGATTATCATGAGTTTAATACAACCATGATAAATAAAAATTACCCCATACCATGGATAAATGAATTGTTCGATCAACTACATGGAGCGAGTTATTTCTCCAAGGTAGATCTTGAATCGAGATATAACCACTTAAAGGTGAAGAAAGAATATATTCCCAAGACTACCATTAGAATAAGGTATGGACACTATGATTTCATAGTGATTCCATTTGGACTCACTGATACTCCTATAATATTCTTGGAATAAATGAATAGAGTCATTAGGGATTACCTCAAAAAATATTTTGTAGTCTTTATTGATGATATTCTAATATATACTCCAAGGGTAGGAGTAACATGAGAAGAATTTTGATATAGTGTTGAAGACATTGAAAAGGGTGAAACTCAATAAAAAGTACATTAAATGTGAGTAATAGATGGAGGAAGTATCATTCTTGGAGAATGTTATCACCAAAAAAAGGATATCTGTGGACCCTTTCAAGACAAAGGAAATAAAAGAGTGGTCCATACCAACTTCTGTAATATAGATCCATAGTTTTCTTAGAAAAATGGTTATTTCCAATTATTTGTGAAGAACTTATTAAAATTTTCAAACCTAATAACCAATATAAAACAAAAGAGAGTGATTTGTTTTCTAGACTCAAGGATTTGAGGAAATATTTAAGGAGGTAAAAAAGTGGCTTATCACTATTCCAGTTATCACACTCTTGAAAATTGGATAAATTTTTGGGGTGTATAATAATGCTTCAAAGAAAGGATTAGGATATGTACTAATTTAGAGTGATAAATTTATATCCTAATCTTTAAGGAAGTTGAAAATTCATTTGAAAAACTATCCTACACATGATTTGGAGTTGGAGGATATGATCTTTGTCTTGAAAATATGGAAGAATTATCTATATGGGGAGACATGTGAGATATATACTGATCATAAGAGTTTAAAATATATATTCACATAGAAGGAGATTAATTTTTCCATTGAAGATGGTTAGAACTCATCATGAATTATGAATTCTCAATCCACTACCATCCTGGTAAGGAAATGAACATAGAATATGTTCTAAAGAGAAAGGATCCTGCATATTTATCAATGATGAGAATTGAGAAGGATCCAATCCACTTATACACAAAAAGGATGGACATGATAATAATTAACAGAGAAAAAAAATCAATCCTTTCTCGAGTGATTGTTCAACCATCCCTTACTGAGAAAATAAAGGATTATTAAAGAAATGATGCAGAAATTCAGAAAAGTGTGGAAGCTATCTGGAATGGGAAATCCTCCAAGTTTAAGATCGGTGAAGTTGAAGACATGTGATTTGGGTCATGAATATGTGTACTATTCAATACAGAGATAAAGAAAGATCTATTGAATGATTCACATAGAATAACATCCTATATTCACCCAGGGATCACAAATATGTTTTGATATCTCTAGGATAACTTTTGGTGGGATAATATGAAAAGGGGATCACTATATATACATCAATGTTCTTGGTATTTTAGTAAGTGAAGAATGAAAGGAAAAATTCTAAAGGGATGATGCAACTGTAACCCATACTAACATGGAAATGGGAAAACATCACCATGAAATTTATCACCAGACTTCCAAAGACATCCATATGAAATAATGCTATATGGGTTATTGTGGACCATCTTATAATGATAGATCACTTTATCTTAATTTTAGAGGAATTCTCACGGGATCAACTTAAAAATATATATATCAAATAAGTGGTAAGGAATTATAGATTACTGGTATCTATTTTATTCGATTGATATCTGAAATTCACCTCCATGTTTTGGAAAAGTATCGAGCATTATCTAAGCACCGAGAGGAACTTCTGTACAACCTATTATCCTGAAAATTATGGACAGTATGAGTGGAGTATTTAGTCATTGGAAGACATGTTTGGAGCATATTCTATGGAATTGAAAGGAGGATGAGACCAATATCTACCAACGGTCAAATTCTTCTACAATAATAGTTTCCACTCTGGCATTCAAATGGATCCAAATGTAGCCTTTTATGGAAAAAGGTGAAGAACCCTGGAATTCTGAGATGAATTTAGTGAACATAAGATACTAGGACCTAAAATGGTCAAAGAAATGGTGGAGAAGGTGAAAACCATTCAGCAGTATATCAAGGTATCCAAAAGTCGTAAAAAAAGCTATGCAAACAATCATTGACGAGACCCAGAGTTTAATGTTGGAGACAAGGTTTTACTCTGCATATCTCTATGTATGAGAATCCTGAGATTTGTATTTAAAGGGATGTTATGTCCTAGGTACATCAGCCCCTTTTAGATCCTTGATCATGTTGGAGTTATGGCCTATCAACTAGTACTTCTACCAAGCATGTCTTAAGTACATGATGTATTCCACATATCCCTCTTGATGAAGTACATATCAAATCCCTCACATGTACTGAATTTAGAGGTGGTATAGTTGGAGAATGATCTTTCTTATAAGGTGAAGCCTGTGAATATCTTGGATCATAGAGATACAAATCTACACCACAAAACTACTCACTTGGACAAAGTACTATGGTGGAACTATATGTAGGAAGATGCAACATGGGAACTAGAGGAAGCGATGAAGGAAATGTACCCACACATGTTTTTAACTTATAATGTAAAACAAAATTTTGATGGTGAAATTTCATAAGGGGGAAGAATGTAATGGTCCAAAAATTTTAACAATGAAATTCCCTTCTTATAATTATATAATATAATATAATCACAAAAAATTACATTAAAAGCACAGTATAAACTTTATAAATGAAAAATTAATGAATAAAAAGTCATTTCTAGATGTTAAGGAACATATAGTAAAGGGATAATAACCTAAACTTTGGAATAGTAACATGAACCATATGAATAGTAAACTAGACAATTGAATAGTGACATCAAAAATGAAAGTATAAATAAAATATAATCATCTTATAAATGGTAATATGATATAATTATATTATATTATAAGAAAATAAATATTTTAAAAATTATTAATTAAGTGTTGGTATTTTTGTAAATTCTAAATATTTAATTACAATTTTAGGACTAATTTAATAATTTAAAAAAAATTTATTTTCAAAACACGTATTAATAAATTATTATTTTTATGCGTTATGATTATAAGTTAATTTTATGAGACCATAATTAAATTTTTAAAGTGTTATAAAAGTTGTTTTAATTTTAAAATTTGTATTTTCCAAGTAAATAATGATTTTAATCAAAAATTAAATTTATCATATTTAGAAAGTTGTTCCCATAAAATGGATTTTATTTTTTAATTTTGCATGTTTAAAATTGGTTAGGGTGAATTTTTGGGATTTTTCTGAAATACTTGAATTTTTTGGTGAATAGTAAAATACGATAATTTAGGATAAATTTTGAATACATGAATTATGGAGTCATAGGTGACGTAGTGCTGAAGTTATACCATTATATATAATTCACTTGATCAAGATACTATATTTAGTCTTAATAATCCACACTATTTCTTGTCTTGATCAAAATTATATAATAATGATTAAAATACTCAAAAAAACACCTCCTCCTATGCTATAAATACCACCCTCACCACCTCTTTCCCTCACACCTGTCAAGACTTAATCCTTTTCCAAAATTCTACCCAATACACTTCAAGAACCTCTCACCCATTTCTAGGAGCTTTTTGTCTCAACAAAAGACCAAAACCAATCCCCTAAGGAGGTTCTCAAGAAGAAGGAACCAAGGGGTAAAACCCTCTTCCATTTTCTTTTAATTTATTTTCAAGTTCTTTTATTTTACTATATTCTCCTCAGTTACCCTTTCCAAAGTGGGATTAAAACTCCATTATATTATATATATCTCAATTTTATCATGTTTAGGTAATAATTCTTCATCAAATCTCTTCTCCTTTATTTTATTTTAAGAAAGAAAATATCATCTGTGTGGTACTGATTTACCACCTACGTGGACGACATGCTTTCATCTTTCAATTCCACCTTTAATGATGGTAAAGAAACAATTTTTATGGTTAAAAAAGATTATAATATATGTATTACAACCTATTTAATGTTTTCTAACCATTATATACACATGATATTTCATAACACAAGAAAACTAGTTTGTAATGATCAAAAAACACTAAATTAATCCAAATGATTATAATTAATGATTTATCTAATGAATCATTATCACTTATGAAAAAAATGGTATTTTAATATTATATAAATTAATTAATAACATATAGGTTCATTTATATTAACTTTCATAATTCTACATGATTTTCCATACAAATATACAAGTAAACCAGTCATGTAGACCAAGGAAACTAACACTTATGATCGATGAAATTGAATTTCTTAATCCATAAAAAGGGTTATAAATGAGATTAATTAAATTAAAATAAATACTATAAATTTATAAAATTTTATGAATTAATTATTTTTTTTTTGAATATTCAGAACAGTATGATCAAGTGTAATAAAATTTCAGGCATAAGGTATGTGATCCATCCCGAACCTCCATTATTCTTCTAGGTTATTATTTCTCTCTTTTTAACCAAATGAAATAATATTTTATTATTATGTACATATTATAAATGATGTTCATATTTTACAAAATCATTTATCAAGAACCATTCATCCTTATTGTTTTGGGGATATTCGTGTTTTTAAAAGGTTCCCTACCAAATTCTTCCTGATAAGAAAACATGATTTAAGGGAACTTCCTGAAGTCTTACCCATTTTCAAGTTTCCTCTGTAATCCCTTTCAAGACACCATTATTTTTAAAAAACACTCATTTTATCATGAAAAACTACCTTGGTTCAATTCTGGTTTTATAAAAACAGTTATTCCTTTTCCATTTTAAAGAATATTGTAGGATTTTCCTTAAACCGTACTAAAATGTTTTCTTTATAAAGATTCTTAAACACTCATTCCACTTCAGTTTGAAAAAAATTATCATGATATATACCCATATTTTATTATGAATGTACATTTATAATTTAAATCCATCCATTCATGTACACCATTATGATATTGGATAATTATGATACCCAATTATTTCCTGTGGGTAACCCTTATGTTTTTGTTTGATTGATTATGTATGATTATTTTTATTGAAAAAATATTCATGAACATTTATTATGGGTGAACTCAGATAGTTCCCCAATGCATTGAATAATGTCTAGTTTCATGATATATCATGTACAATGTTCTTGGTAGTTATCTTTGACTCATGCTCCTCTATGTGCAATAAGAATTGACTCCTAATTGTCTATATGCAACGATCCTCCACTCATGCAAAAGTAATGTTTTATGTTTTTGCAAAATTACTATGAATACATGTTTATAAGATCCAATGTTATAATTACTTATTTATAATCATGTTCCATTCTTTTTTATATAGTTACGTTATGCCTTCTAACTGATGTGCTAAGATTTTTTTAAATATTTATTCCCTTACCAGAATTTTTAGCTCATCCCTTTGTTCAAGTTATCCCCAAGTTATCCTATTCATATGTAAAGGCTCAAAGGAAGTTATGAGCTCGTAATGAATAATAAATAAACATATATTTTATTTAGTCCCATGTGTTTAGTTTTTTTCACCTAGTCTTCTAATACACTAGAATTAATGATCATTTGATTGTAATTTGATGTTTAATTATGCTTAAAATAATGTAATTATATGTGTAAAAGTATTGGGTATCTATACCAATGAATTTGTTTTTAAATATAAAAACTATATACTTTTCGTAATTTATTTATTACAATTCATATCATCCAATTCAATGACTGGGTTATGAAAATAATGTTTACGTAATTATATTTTAATAGACTTTTTCATTTAGTTCAAACCTAATGTTGCATGCCTCAAAAACTATCAAAGAGAATAAATTTATTTAAAAGTAAAGATATATTAATTTTTTAGGGTGTTAAATTATCATAAAATTTTGGTTTTTTGTATCATATTCACTGTTGAAAATGTTGTTCCAATTTTACAATCTTCAAGTGCTACATTCTCCCCCATTAAATTAATTGACTCCCCATAATTTAATCTTGATATCATAAATCAAGGGTTTTACATTTGAAAATACCTTTATTATAAGGAAAAATCATGAGAATGTTTGGAAAAAAATCCTCTTGATAAGAGAGAAAGGGGATTATAAAGGTCATATGAAATAAAACATAATTAATTTTCTATATAGGAGATCATTTTTTACAAGTGATGATATGGAAATAGAAGAAAAGATTAAACAATTTTAGAGACTAATAGAGGTCATTTATAAAATGAAAGTGAATGATCTATAGAATGTTAAGGGCCTCCAAACCATAAATCTATGATGACCTAAAATACCATTGTATTACCACAAATAAATGTATTAGGAAAATATTTTGTTTAAATATCCTTTTCATAGAGTTGAGTAATTCCTTTACCTTTTAGAATTAGAATATATGAAAATATACTTACTTGAAATCATTCAATTTCATTGGCACATTTTTCATATTTTGGTTTCTATTTGATGAAATTTTAATTAATATATTACTCTAAAATATGACGGTTTAAAAATTATTTTTTAAGCTTGAACCACTAAAATTCACTTTTAATAGATCATAATATCCATCATATAATGATAAGTCATTCATTTGATATCTAATTATTATTATAACAATATGGTTAGTATAGGTTATCTGATATGTATAAAACTTTATATGGTGGAGTAAAACATTAATATTTAATTCCTTATAAAAAATCATCTTAAACCATTTCATAAATGGTCATACTTATGACCCTTCCAAAATATTTATATAAAAACATTAAAAATAAGGTCACTAAATTTCCAAAATGAACTTATCATTAATCCCCCCAAAAAACATAAAGTATCTCTTAATAATCACAATCCAACCCTGTGAATACCTTCATCATTCATTCTCTTGAAACATGTAAATATCATAAATAACCATAAAACCATATTAAAAACAATCATGATTCATTATTCCTTAAAAAAAACACTGATTATTATATATATTCCATAAATATAAAATTTTTAATAACTCCATCAATGATAACATAAAACACTTTGTCAACAAATAATTAATCAGTTCCAAGTTAGCCAGCATTATCCAATTTACTTTATTCGTATCAATCATCTCTTTATATCAATATCATTATCTAAACAACATGAACATATTTAGGTCCATATTTCCCTCAATCATGTGTTTTTCAATAAATTAAACACCCCACTGAATCATTTTTCTTGGTTATTGGTACCATTCAACAAATGTTTTCAAATCCTTAATGAAAAGTATTGTAGTATATCCCTTATAAATTTATTAATTTATATAACTAGTATATAATTGATAAAATACTTAAATAACATATATATTTAACCCAAATAAAATAACATTAAATATTCAAATTATTTTGTGGTAATAGAATAACTTTGAGCATGATCCATTTGCTAATTTTGAAGAATATTCCTTTTACACATTGGGAATTCATTTATATAGTTCCACATTTCCATAAAGTTGAAGCATTAAAAATTGGAAACCTTATTCTTTCTTATAAAATCACGAGCATTGTGGACTTTATCACCACATCTGTAGTAAATTCCCATTCCATTGAAGAAACTACAAGGCATTTCTTTCCATATTTACCACATGTGGGAAATCCTTTCTTTACCTTATTCCCTTCGAAGCCCAAATATTTAGAGAATTATTCTTATATCTTATTAGAACATGATATTATGTATTCATATGATGAGAATGTTTGGGAGACTAGTTCCCTCTGTAATATTTTCTTAAGACCGTCAAAGAACTGATCCTTATTAATCTTTAGATTATGTGCATTGATTTTGTTCTCATTCCTTCTACTAAGTTCCATAAATAAGAAATGTCATATAATATATTATATTATATCATTACTAAACATAATTTATAATCCAAAATCTAGTGAAATATTTAACATAAATTGAAAATTTTATTCATTTCTAATCTCAAAATCATAAACATGGTTTCTTTTGTAATTTTTATAAATCAAAAAAATATTTTCAAATATTTCATAATGCTTTGTAAGGAAGATGTACATTAACCCAAATATATCCCCCTAGAGTGTCAAACTAGGTATACAATAAGGACAATTTTTGTGCACCAGGTGATGATAGGGCCAAGTCCAATGTTCAATTTTTAGAGTTATTACCCCTAGTTATATCTATTATAGTACCACGTCCAATTGTAACCTATGGATAAGGGAATATTTTCTAATAAAACAACATAAAAAATTCTTTAATGGAACATTATGATGTTGTTTTATACATACACTCAAATTCAATCATAGTTTTATGTTACCTAATCTATGTTTTTATAAATCTAGTTCCCAAGGTTTCTATTGAAGTTCCTCCAATACCAATTGTAGTGACCAAAACCTAGTATCCTAAAGCCATTGACTACTTTATTAAATTGAAATGATATAAAAAAAATCCACCATGAATTCCATAAGAGTTTAGTGGTTTTGGTAAATTTGATACATACTAGAAATTATTATTACAATTAAAAACCTAAAATACCTAAAGCATTTCTTTGATAATGCCATTATTCCCCTTAGGTTATCCCTGCATCTCAATCACAAAACACTTCCTCGTATCATGGGGAAAATAAAACATAATAAAGGGGTGATATAATATGTTCTGTAAGGGTAAGTGTACAATGAAAGATATGAATAAATAAGGCATAATCAATATAGAAATGTAAATAATGGAAGCACATGCCATTTAATCAATAAAATATGAATAATATGGATAGAATAAATGATGATCAAATAATACAATATAAATAATCACATGATCTTGAAAAAATATCTTTGGATATTTTTTAATAATAGAATAATCACATGGAATATAAATAAATGAATTTATAATGATGGAATGTGTAATGATATACATTTAAAACATACTGTCATGACCTTGTTCTAGGATATCTAAAACTATCGAGTTCTTGTTCCATCAAATATATATAAATGGAAAAGGTCTCATCCAAAACCCAATATATTAAGTCTCATAAGACATATCGATGTATCGAGGGGAAATAGCAGGCCCCACCCATCACATACTAAGTCCAATTGAAAATTTCTCTTAGAACAATGAGAATAAGAAATAATCAAGTTTATCCCTACTGAAATAATTAGGAAAACCCCACATAATTAAAAGGATAAAGTATCCCCACTAGTTATGAAATAATGGGTGGGATTAGAGAGTAGTTATTTTTTATAATTTAATCGTCATGGTAGTGATGATAGTATTATAAAAGGGTGAATTGAGAGCACCTTGAGGTAATGTGAAATGCCATGGGGGCATCTAAGCTATCTTAAAATTTAAGTTTTATGCACCTGTAAAATATGTTTGTAGAAAAATATTACACTATAAATCAAATGTTAATTCATAGGTTTAAACATTTGAATAGCTGAAATATAAGCAGGTGTAAAAAGAAGAAATAATGGTAACTATTTTTTTTATTTAATGAAAGTTTGTACAAAGTACTAAAATGGAACACTAACAAGTCAATGACTCAAAAAAAACTAAAAAAATGGGTTACCTACCATAAAGAACCTATTTTAATGTCAAGAGCTTGAATTCATTAGATCATAGTTGAATGCAATGTTGAAGACATAGAACTAATTTAATGGTTCTTGAAAAATCTTCAACTGTTGACCATTAACTTTGAATGGTGGCTCTCCATCTCATTGAATTTCAATTTCTCCATATAGAAAAAATTAGATAACATCATAAGGACCATACAATATTGATTTTATATTTTCTAGTAAAAGTTTCAATCTTGAGTTGCATAGAAAAACGATATTCCCTGGGATGAAGGTACATATTATAATCTTTCAGTAATTCCATTATTTTTATTTCCCCTTGTATATTTATGCGTTCTCGTATGAATCTTTCCTTAATTATTCCAATGCGGTTAGTTGCAACAATCTCTCCTCTTTATCCTAGTCTAAATCCAAATTTAGTTTTTTTGGCACAAAATGATCAGTGATCTAGCTCCCCCAGAAGATAACATGGTTATCCATAAACCAGTCAAAATGGGGTGGTGCCGATTGGTGTTTTATAATCCGTTCTATATTTCCATAATGCATTATTCGACTTCTAACTCCAATAATTTATGCTTGTATTGACTATTTTTTATATGATTTTCTTTACCTCCCTATTTGAAAGTTCGACTTGACAACTCATTTTTGAGTGATAGGGGGTTCTAGTATTGTAGCATATCCCGTATATTTAAAGAATTTTTTCAACTAGTTGATTGGAGAAATGTGTTCTGCGATTCTTAATTAGTAGTCATGGAAATCAAAAATGTGAAAACAAATTTCTCCGAAGGTAATTTATTACTACATTGGTGGTGTCATGAGCTGTTGGTTCAGCTTTGTCCCATTTAGATACATAGACCACTACAACCAGAATGTATTTATTTCCAAGTGACACGGGAAATGGTCCCAAAAAGTTGATGTCACAGACATAAAAAACATTAACTTCCAACATGGGGTTCTATGTCATCTAATTTATTTTACTGATATTCCCTATCATTTTGAATCTATCATAGTGGTTTTAGAATCTCCTTGAATCTTGATTCAATGAGGGATAGAAAAATACATATTGTAGGTTTTTATCCATTGTGCATTCAGCTCCATGATTTCCTCCAGTTGGCGATGTGTGGCACATTTAGATTACATTCTATACCTCTTCTTTTGAAATACAACATCTTAAAAGACCATCAACAGAACACATGAAAAGTAGAGGTTCATCCCAAAAGCAGTGATTGGCATCTAAAAATAACTTTTTCTACTCCTAGTAAGATAACTCTTGAGGGATTAATCCTATTGAAAGAAAATTGTCTATGTCAGAGAACCAGGGAAGAGTCTTGATATTAAATAAAGTCTCATTAGGAAAATATACCTCAATATCAGCCTTATTTTCTTTGATGATGGTAAGAGGTTGTGTGGAGAGGTGGTCTAAAAAGTCATCTCATATTTTGTCTGTATCTTTTATTATTATTTTGAATTCTTGTAGCAAAATAATCCAACATATCAACCTCGGGTTTGCATCTTTTTTGGCCATCAAGTATCAAAGAGCAGCATGATTGGTATGAAAAATAAATTTTTATAGAACAAGGAAAGAAAAGAAATTTTCAAAGGAGTACATGATGGATATGAGATCCTTATCTATGGTCATATAATTAATATGAGCTTCATTTAAGGTATGAATTGAATAATAATTTATAAGGAAGATGTTATTCGTATGTTGTCCTAGAACATCTCCTATAAGAAGGTCACTGACATCACACATAAGCTCAGAATATTTTTCCTAGTTTTGTGAAATGATAATTATAGATTTCATTAGGAAATTTCTAAAATTATTAAAAGCTTTCTGATAGTCTTGATTGAATTCTAAAGGATCATATTTTAAAAACTAATGTTTCAAAGGGTGTGCGACTTTTGAAAAATCTTTTACAATGCATCTGTAGAATCCAGAAAACCCAAGGAAAAATTCTAAAACCCTTAAAAGTAGATGGATCAGGTAGATATTTGTAAACTTTGATCTATGTTGGATCTAATTCAATGCCTTCTTTGTAGATGTTGTAGCTGACTATGATTCATCCTTTCACCATGAAGTTACATTTTTACCAATTCAACACCAAACATTTTTCTTCACAGTGTTGAAGAACTAGTTCAAGATTTCTAAGAGAGTCATTGAATGATCTCATATAAACTAAGAGATCATCCATAAAAATCTTGAGAAATTCTTCTAACATATCATGAAAAATGTGTGTCATACATATTTCAAAAGTTGGTGGAGCATGACACATTCCAAAAGACATGCATTTGTACACAAAAGTACCAAAAGAGAATGTGAAGGCAGTTTTTGGACTATCAGTGGGGTCAATTGAAATTTGATTGTATTCTAAATATCCATCCAAGAAATAGTACAAAACATCCACCTCTAGTATTTCTAACATATTCTCCATAAATGGTACAAGAAAATGGTCTTTTCTTATGGCTGAGTTCAAACATATGTAATCCATGAAAAATCTCCACCCAATGATTGTGAATGTTAAAATTAGTTCATCATCATCAATTCTTGTTATTGTGAGTCCTCCATTATCAGGAATGGCCTGGAGGGGTATTATCTATTCACTGTCTGAGATATGAATGATTATTCCCATATCCATGAGTTTTATCACCTCTTTCTTGGTAACTTCCTTCATGGGTGGCATGATCCACCTCTGATGTTGTTGTTTTGTCTTTTCATTCTCTTCGAGCAAGATTATGTGAGTTAATTCAGTGGGATTGATCCCATTAATACTACCACTCCCCAGGTGATATACTTCTTTTTTTGTTTGAGGACATCAACCAACCTTTTCTATCGATCCTTGGATAGTTCAGTTTTGAAGATAATGAGCAAGGAGAAAGATTACCCTAGAAATGAGTACTTTAAAGTACTGGGTAGTGGTTTTAGGTATTAATAGAGGGGGATGAATGACAGATAAGGTAAATTATGGAACACAATCTCTAGTGAGTGGTTTGATAAATTTTACTTCCTTGAAGTCATGGTCTCTTTATTTTTTTTGTAAAATAGTTGCACTTTATTCCTCGAGAGCCATGTATTATTCTCCAATACAAGTGAGAGAAATAGCATGATAGTCCGTAGTGTCATCTGAGTGTTGCAAAAATCTAATCAGTTTGAACACAACTTGTTCTCCTCTCACTCTAAATTTGATACATCCGTGATTCACATGAATCAATGCCTTTCCTATAGCAAGGAATGGTATTCCAATTATAATGGGCACCTTACCTTGTTCTTCCATGTAGAAAACCAGGAAATCATCTAGTAAAATGGACTTGGTGACTTTTACTAGATCACCTTCCAGGATGCCTCAGGGGTAGTTGTCTGAGCGACCATCTAATTGCAAATCCACCCTTGTTTCTTTGAACTCTTTGAGTCTGAGTTTTTGAAAAGTTCTCATTGGCATAAGGTTAATTATTTCTCCAAGATCACAGAGTGATCTACCAAATTTCCACTTTCCTATCTCACAAGGTCTTGAGAAGCTACCAAGGTCTCTCATATTTGGGGTAATATTCTGTTGTACCACAACAAAGCATTCTTCATTTAAAGTGATGACTCTTTGGTCATATTTTTTTGATAATAAATCTTTTAGGAACATGGAATAAATATGCATCTGGGAAATAAATTTAGAAAAAAGTATGTTGATATATAATGATTTAACATATCTAGGAACTTCCTGTATTGTACATCCTAATTTATTTGTCTCACTCTTTACGGATAAGGAAGAGGTGGCTGGTATAGAGGTGGGGAAATATACATAGGTTCTTTCTCAGCTTGTTCTTCTTCATGATGTAAGGTGGGAGTGAATTCATCAGCTTTTACATCAAGTACTGGTTGTTTTCTCATATCATATTCTTACTAATTTTCTTCTTTTGGTTATTGGAAGTCTAAAATATTTCTACTCCTCAACACTACAACCTTAGTTTCCTCCATTGGGTTTTCTCAGTGTTTCTAGGTAGAGTACTTGGTAATCTCTCAGATAAGGTCTTTGAGAATTGACTATTTTCACTTCAAGGTTCCTCAAAATTTCTCTCTGATTTTACATATCTGTCTCATGGGTTGTCATTATTTGATTAGACTATTTCACAAAGAACATTAGACGGTTTTACAGATTTATTTGTATAGGTTATTGTTGAGGACTTGGATGAGGTGGCTAAAATTGTTGTGTTCTTTGAGAGAAGGGTTGGTGTTTATATTGTAGCCTAGGTACAAGGTTTATCAGAGGATACCCTGGTGGTCCTTGAGCTCTAAATTGGTTCTACCCACCTATCAGTTGAAAATAACCATAATTATTCTAAGGTTGCTGCTGAGAAGTCCTTTTCTAATAATACTGTTGTTGTTGGAATGGCCGGTTTTTCTAATTGAAATTGAATTAATTAAAATCTTTTTGTGGTTATTCATATCCATATTTTCAGTCTTGATAAAGACATGGGCCACCGCACATCTCGTAAGATTTTAATTCCATTACAAGGGCATGAGGGGGTTGAGTGGCTGGTATCTAAAATTCTTTAACTTTTTAGTGAGCGCTTCCACTTGTGCTTCTCGCCTTTTGGTCTCATCAATCTAGTGGATTCCATGCTATGGTGATCCATGATATATTTTCCAAAGAATGTCATTTTGAGATAAATCATCAATAATGTCTCTTCCAGCTTAGGGAGTCTTAAACACAATGCCTCCATTAGCAGCTGCATTGATAACATTACGTGCTGCTGGCTGGAGTCTTTGATAAAAAGTTCATAGATGTATCTACATATCAAGTCCATGATGCGGACACTTCCTCATTAATTCTTTAAATCGGTACCACTTTTCCCAAGAATATTCTCCATCAATTTGGTTGAAATTTTGAATCTTCATCTAAAGATTCCAGGTTCGGATGGGTGGAAAGTACTTTTCCAGAAATTCTGTGGCCAGTTCATCCCAAGTAGTAATTGACTCAGGAGATTGACTCTTTATCCAGTCCTTGGCTCTATCTTGTAAGGAGAATGGGAAGACATAGAGTCTTATTGCATCAGAAGAAACTCTCTGGTTGTGAAAGGTATCAAAAATGTAACGCCCCGACCCCAGCTACCCAGAGTCGGTGCGTTACTTCAGAACATTGGCATGATCACAAAAGATCAAGTCTCGAAAGACCGATTATTTTAGTAGCCTTGGAAACACTAGATACATTCATAAATGTTACATTACATCATAAAGTGAAAAACTACAATAACAAAGTCTCCATAGTCCACACTCATATCCTCTTCTGACTATCCCTATAGGTCATTCA
Source organism: Viscum album (assembly GCA_963277665.1). Classification (NCBI taxonomy): domain Eukaryota; kingdom Viridiplantae; phylum Streptophyta; class Magnoliopsida; order Santalales; family Viscaceae; genus Viscum; species Viscum album. Next base: position 1,412,155,299 of record OY728125.1, on the reverse strand, counting down.
TAAAATACTTCTTCACATCCTGGAAAATATTAAAACATTGAAAGGGGTGAGCTCAGATGCTCAGTAAGGATAACAATATAGCGGAAGCTTTCATAAACATAATCATTTAAGGCTATGTAAAACAAAAGACTTTTAAACTTGAACTTCAACATAATATGGAAAAAGTAAAATGAAATAATTCCATTTACTTATTCACATGGATATTCCACTGGTCGAATAATCACATGAAATATCAATAACCACTTTCATAATGATGGAATGCATAATGCCAGACTATCATAACCACGTAGCCAAGGCCTCGTGCCAAGACTACAAATACGATTTTGTCAAGGCCTCATGCCAAGACACTAGTTTGTCTCATGAGACCTACCGATGCATCGAGGAGCTATAGCGGGCTCCACCCATCACTTATTAAGTCAAATGAATTACTCATTTCAAAAATGGTATATAAACATTTAGGAATACCATTTTTAAGAATACCGTTTGAAATTAATTTCGGCATCAAAATACGAGTTCAATTTTTATAAGATAATTACATTTAAAATTGCTCAAATATACTCCAGTGTTTTTCTAAAAACATTATGCAAGCTTCTGAAGACAAAATAACTAATTCTGAGACTACTCGACTAATTACAGGCCATGATGGGTCCATGCCCAATCCCTTCCTGTCTTCCACACTCGAGAGTCGGGTTTTCTAAAAACATTTTTAAGATTGCGTTAAATACATATACATTTACACTGGGTTTTCATATATTAAGACTCGTAAAAAATGTTTGATATATACCATTTTCAATACCAAAATGAAATAAAAGTATAACATGGTATTTGTTTTTCATTTAAAAAAGTTATGGCTTGTAGAGGAAGCCGAAACTCAAATAATGGTCATGGCAGTGGAGAAGTCGTTGTCGCCACATATGTGTAACAAGAAAAAAATTCCTTTTTGTCTTTTAGGAAAAAAATTCGTATAAAAAGATTCCTTTTGAATAAATGTAAAAGTCAAAGGGGTTTATACACCGTATTAAAGAAAGTTGTGTATAAAACAAAATATGCCTCAATGAAAGGAGATTGAGACGAAGACCCTTACAAAGACCATTTTTTTAAATAAAGTTGATCTATTAGGTTTATTCACTATAAGTACACATAAATAAAGTACAAATACAAGATAGTACATAATAATATCATGACATAATTTTAAAGTAGGAGACTAACCCAAAGAATAGAAATTGGGTTAAGAAGTTCCCTTACCTTGTGTCCGACTTGACTCGGCCGTTCTTTTACCTCCTGAATAATAAGCTATAGTTAATATCTACTTGATTAAGATATTTTTTCAAGTTCATTGTTCCTTTTCATATCACTTATTACCATGTTATGAACACTATGTAATTATTTATGTTAATAATAGTCGATTTGTCGATATTTGGTACTTGAGTCAACAATAAACTTCTTATAATTACAGGTTGTTTATGTGGTAGAATATCCATTATCTGCAGAATTATATTCATGATGTAGATATAATATATATAATATATATCCATTATATACATTCATTCATAATATTACGTAACATTTAGAGGTAAGAAATGAAATGCACCATTCATGGAGACGGTAAGTCGTACATACACATGAACGCTACTTTCATTTCCATTTCATATTTAATGGAATGAAATTATAATTATATAAAGGTATATTATAATTCCAGTATAATATAATGTATAATACTATTTACTCCATCCTTTATACATCCCACATATGGCATTAACGATTCAAATCACTTTGAGGGGGCGGTTGTCCGCACTTCCAAAAATGAAAATATCGTGTTTACCAATAATGGAAATCATAATGGTATGACATAAATGAGAAATAAAGAAGAATAAGAAAAACATAAACATAATATATATCATATATAAATATAGTTACATCTAAATTTCCACCTTTGAAAGTGTTATATGAGTGTTGAACAATCATCGTTTCGTGAGGCAGAAATTCGTCATCCACAGGAACAGTATGTTCTTTAACCATTAGATGTAGGTGTGTGTAAGTGTAGCTCGAATCCATATTATAACAACATCCTAGTATATTGATGATACTGGTGTTGTTACAAAATAAATTAATAAAAAGAGTTTAGGGGGTTGGAGAAGAAAAATAAAACAAAAGAACACAAGAGAAGACATTACCTCAAAATCAGGTAACTCTTTTTGATTTGAGCCAAAGGCTTCCTTGGGAAGAGTTCTGCCCAAAGTGAGGCTTCTAGGAGTAAGAGAGGGAAGTTGGGAGAGTATTTGGGCAGAGGTTGTCAGAGAAAAATGGCTTGAATGTTTGAGTAAGGTGGTAGTGGTGGGGGCCTTTTATAAGTGGAGAGGAGGGGCACTCTTGGAAAGTAATGAAATGTTACTTTATTATATAACGGGTTTCTGATTTTAAAGGTCCCACACTTATATAATTATAGGCTAAGGTGATATGGGTTGGAAATATACTCATACATTAGGTTTTTGAAAAGTTTAATCCTTGGATTTTACAATATATTTTCATTTTATTTAAATCGTTAATTAATTAGGTAATCGCTGCATCATCATGGTGTCATAAATAATTTAATTTATTTAATGTGTAAAAATTATAAAAAAAATATCATGATGTAGGAAATATTTTTTAATTTCTAATGAATATTTATAGTCAAAAATATGACTTGTATAACCCCATGTAAAAATTGTTTTAGTAAAACAACTTATGTTTGTGACATTTTTATTTTAACTTTAAATAAAAAGTTATTTATGTCATTTTCCTACCAAAGTGGCTCCATGGGGTCCCCAAGTTGACCCATGGATTTTCTTGGTCGGCCATGACATATCCAATAGGGTTAGGACAAGTTTATAGGTCATTATATATTTTATAATACTATTTCTACCTTAAATTTCACTAATTACCTTTAATCGCGATTAATTAAACTTAAAAGTTACTATTCACCAAAAAATTATTTTAATCCAATTAAACCAAATTTTACTTCCTCATGATAGCCATGTATGTCGGATTATTTAAAATCAAATCACAGAAGTGGTAATGTTTCATTTAAACGAAAAATCGGTTTTCTAACTACCACTTAGTGGTTTAACTATTCATCAAAAATTGAAGTTTTTCAGAACAATACCAAAATTTCACCCTAAGATATATTATATATTCCAAATCCAAAAATGATGTCTATTTTAAAAAATTCCAAACATATAAGTGTCATTAATTAATTTTATAACTAATTCCCGTTGTCACAAAAAATAGCGTGTTTTTAAGAAATAATATATATCAAAAGATTGACAATTGTTTATGTCCAATTTCAAAGTGAAATTAATTCTAATGACCACCATTGGATAAAATAGTAAAAATATATTCTAATTATAATTTAAAACCACTCAATAGTATAATTTATCACTATAAAATATTTTGATTAAAAAAGATGTTTTTAAGTATTTTTTACTATTCATAAAAAATGGAAGTTCTTAGAAAATTATAAAGAATTTAACTTAGGATAATTTTGAAATTATGAATACAAAAATGAATTCCATTTTGAAATATAACATTTCTATAATTTTAAAAAGTGGGTATTACTATTCATAACAGCTACTTTGATTAGTTGCAGTGTGTTAGAACTCGAAGTCGCGTACAATGGAAGCTATTGCATTATTGAATGAGAAGTGTATCATGGAAGCTCGAGGTGTTACAAAAAACCTCTATGAAGTTGGATATATGTTCATGCAGATATTAACTTGGAAGACCATTGAATTGCCCCATGTTTTGGATCATATGAATGAGTCCGAGTATTATTTCAAAAGTATGGTCATGTATAAGGGGTAGAGAAATGATAGGGATCATACCTTGGATTGATGGTGATCCATAATTCATGATCATATTCTCTTGGTTTATTATCAGGTGTTCTCTAGGAATGGATTGATGGTTGGTGTTTGGCGGGTTTGGTCCTGTAGGGTGGAATTGCTCTGCCATTGGTGACTGGAGAAGAGAATAGATATGCCTTTTGATCTCAGGATCGAAGGCCAAAGGGGAATGTGCTTCAAGATTCCTTGAACAAGTCAAGGGACCTTGGTACATGCACAAGGAAAAGAGAAGATACACAATAGAATATATTAACGAATGAATGATGGTGAGGGAAAGGTAATCCTAGATCTAGACTAGTGTCATAAAACAAAGTAACAATGCTTCCTCACTGGAAAGAGTGCCAAAATTTGAGAGGTGTGAGTTATATGGGTCATTTGTTTTTGTATGGGTGTGTAAAATTAGAAATTTATTTGTGTCCCAAAGTTTAATAAATACTATAACATAGTATAGTAGAATTCTAGTGTTGATCCCACGAGGAGGACGCTTTTCTGTAGGGAGAAAAAATCTGGTCATGATTCCTTTGCAGGAGTCCTTGCTAGTTTGACTACTATTTGGAAGTTTTATAACTATTATTGGGTTTTAATTCAGTTTATTAAAAAGGGGTCAGGATGATGTTCAGGTGTCTAGATAAAGATGATCCTAATTCTAATATTGGAATGGTCCTAAATTCTTAGTCTATGAATCATGTGGTAGTTACTTGTTAACCTTGGTCCAATCTTCTAGTTCCACCCAGGATTTAACTATTCCAGGTTCAGGAGGCTTATTATAGTCCTAGATTCATTATGTTTATCTTATATTGTAGAATGTTCCCTATGCTAATGGTCATAGACTTAGTTCCCTCCAATCAGGATAGGGTCACTTGTTTGAATGTCCAATGGTCACAGTACAATCGCACAAATGGTATTTGGCCATTGGGTTATATCCTAATTACTAATCGAATTAGGTTTTCCAAGTTTAAAACTAGAGGTCTAATTAAGCATATAGATACATTGAATTTTGATCCCTACCCCTGATGCATTTAGCAACTCATGATGGTAATTAAATCAATAAAAAAGATAAAAGAAATCATAATAATGATAGAAATGGAATTAAATTGAATAAACATGTAATTATATGAAATAAAAATGAAATAACCCTTTAAATAAAACCTTACTTGAAAGGAATGAAATGGAAATGAAACGATGTGGGAATTTAAGGTGTTGAAGAAAATGAATCCATGACACTTTGATTGAAAATGTAATGTAGTCACAAATAACTAAAGTGTTTTAAGTAGGAAAAGAGAAGGTAATTCCGAAGGGAGTCTAAAGGAAATATATATAATCCAATTATGCTCTAATGTGATACCGATCTACTCCTTATATAGGCATAAGTGGTCAGGAAGTGTACTTAATCGTCACGTCGTGAACCCTTAATCCGCATTAATTCAACCAAGATATTCAGCAAGGCATGAAGATATTCCATGGATTAATGAAGTTTGACCATGGTCATGTCATTTATAGGTGGTTCACATCATGTACCCCATGGAAAACTTGATTTTATGCACTGAATCCTCATGTATTTCTCAGCTTCTATTTTTACTTGAGTCATGACGTGTAGGAGGAATTCACGACATGAAATGGAAATTTCATCAGTCATCGTGGTTGTTCATGTCTTGGATTCATGGTATAATATATGTTGTGATCATCAAGTTCATGATGTGAACATGGCCACCAGGATGTGTACTTGCCCATTTTTTGTAGCTTTTCTGCCTTTCTTTTTTTGGACCTTGTGAAGCCCAATTTCATGTAATATTAGACATCTACCATGTTCATTATCCATTAAATTATTGAAAAACAATGGAAAAGGGAAACAAAATATATATAACATTTAGTCTTAACAAATTCACATAATTGGAAAATTTTATTATAATATTAATCATGCATATGCGATGAGAAAGTGGGGTTTTGAAGAGAAAATGTACAAAATATTAAAACTTATTTATATAAAGATTTAATATAAAAATTATTTAATAACCTAAATTGTATTAATAAATATATAAATGAACTAATTTTACTTTAAAACCAATTAAAAATATTATTTAACATTATAAATAATTTAAATGGAAAGAGATTTTTTAATCAAAATTCTATATTTTTAACTATTCATCAACAAATGAAGCATTTTAGAAAAAATCCAAAAACTAATCCTACGATAATTTTGATATTATGATTTAAAAAATTACATTTATTTATTCAAATGAAATTTCTAAATTTATGAAAAATTATTTTTAGATTATTTGTGAAAAATGAGACTAAACCACAGTTTAGAAAAATCTATTTTTTCAAAGACATTTTTTTCATTTAATTAATTCATTATTTATTTCTAATAATTATAGTACCATTGAATTTATTTTTAAATGTGTGAAAAATATAAGTTTCATAATTTATTTATTACTGTTAATATCCTCTAATTAAATGGATGTGTTATAATAGTAATATTTAAATTATAATATTTTAATATAGTGACGTCTTTCATTAAAACCTGGTTTAGCATGTATTGCAAGCAGTCAAAGAGATTGAATTTATTTAAAAATAAAAATATCATAATTTATTAAAGTGTTACATTATCTTATAATATTGGGGTTTTGTGTCATATACTCTATCAAACATGATTTTCCTCATTTATAATCTTGGGGAGTTACACGATTAATCGAAAAAAAATACTTCCCCAAACTTTAGGTCATTTTCCCCAATAAAGGATCTCTATTCCCAATAATCCAACAATGCACTTAAAAATGTAAATAAAAAAATTAAAATAACTCCTTAAGGAAGTTAAAAAGGTGTTAAACTCTCATTTTTAATATAATTAATCTTAGAAATTTTTAAAAGAAACACCTTTGTGATTTCTCTTTTTAATCAAGAATATTTTTCTTCCTTGTCCTTGTTCTTCTAAATTATTTTACAGGAGTAATTTTTATTTATAAAATGAATTTTTAAGGAGGTTTTTTTGAAATCCTTGACTATTTTACAATGTTTTAAAGGAATATTTTATTTTTTTTCCAAATGGGCTATTTTTTATATTCTTTACAAAAATTGAAAGGAAGGTTTATTTATGTACAAGATAATAAATATTTTTCCCATATCTATAACCATTTTAAACAATTAAGATCATTTTATATGTTTTAACAAGTTTTGAGAACAAACCTATTTAATGAAATTATATTTTAAGATTCACATCCATTTTACTTTTTTAAAGGGTCACGAATTTATTTAAAAAACTATATTTCTATAAAATTGATAGTCGTCTATTATATATTATTATTTTTTGGTCATTAACATTATGATGAAATATTTATTTTCTTATGATTATATTTATTTAGATATTACAATTATTTTATTATAAATATCCTTTGTATCATGTTTATTATGATTGATTATACCATATATCATTTATACATATGGTGTTTTATAATGAATTCAATTTTATTGATTTGGAAAATCCTGATATTCGGTATCCATTACTCAATACATATAATTTTTGATAAATCATATTTTTTATGAATTAAATATTTTATTCAATTTATGATGAATTAATTTGACAAACATTGATGGGTGGGGATAAAAATTATATATCCCCTCAATGCATTGACATATATCATGATAAAAACCAGTTGGAAAGCCTCATTATATGGGTTTTTGGTATATACCTATACATCAATTAAACTGCCTTGGAATAATGATTTAATTATAAAGATATCACGATGTCTGTGATCATGACAACCAACACTATTAATTTCCTTAATTGAGAATTAAGTTATTTTTATACTTGAGATTACAATATTGATATTATCTATGGATGAATTTCACGGTCAAGTTATATATCAAATGGTATTTCTTTTCAATTATTTACCTTTCCATATTTATTATGCCTTATTTAATCATGATAGATTCTATTGTATGTAACCCTTATTAACCATTTGAGCTCACATTTATTTTATGTTTACTTTTCCCTATAACACAATTATGTTTAGTATAAATTATTTGGAACAATATTCTAGAGTCATTAATGTTGATCTCAAAAAAATGTTGTGTTGTATTTTTGTTTTAAAATATAACGTGAGATTCAATTAATGATATTGCTTACCAAGAATAATAAAATATTCATCACTTTAGGATATAACAACTTTTATGTATTTAAAATATAATAAATAATGCATTAGCTATAGGTTCCTAGATTTGGGGTTGTTAAAACTGGTATCTGAGAAATTTTAGTAGAAACCTAGAGAATAAAATTTATGAAAACAATGATTTGGGAACATAATATTATATCCGACTTTAATGATATGTTTAATTATTGAATAACATCCTAATGTTTTTGTTAAGGGATATATTTAATGGTTTTCTTATAAAAACATCCCTTTATTGATACTATAAGTGGATATGGTTTTTTCAGAGATGAATATATGGGTAATAACCCCAAAAAGAGATGGTTTAGTATATATCGACCATCATTATCATTCAGGGATATTATCCCCAAATGGAACACGTAGTTTGACACACTTGAGGGATATTCTTGGTTTAATTAATGTTTAATTTATAATTCATTATAAAGTATTTTAAAAGATGATGAACATGATCATCTAGGGTAAAACCTATGGTGTATTAAAATTAAGAGAAGGTTCCATCATTTAGAAATTTTTTGAATGATTTTTAATGATTTCTCACTATAATCACTGTTTCTCATGCTAAGATATTTGGTTTTAATCAATGATTGGAAATAGAAGGTACCATGTTAACGATGAAGTTGATGGACCTGTGAATGACATTCCCCAAGAGTAATAAAATGAAATTGAAGATGGATTGTGAAACCTTATGGTTATGACTATTCATCTATCTCATTATATAATTATCAATTCTAACATGTTTCAGTTTCCCAACACACCTAATAATAGAAAAATAGTGTTTTATTATGGTTATGGAGGGAATAAGATTTAGTTCCCTACAAGTTATGTATGTGGGAAGAATCCCTTGGTGAAATGTCCTAGAGTAACCATAAAATGTTTTATGTGTGGGAAAGAAGGGAATATAGAATTTCAATTCCAAGGAAAAATAAAGGTTATGAAGGAGGGATATAAAGTTCATTATATGGTTCCATTTTTTTCAATGACTTATTTTTGGGGAGTATGTGATGTAACACCCCAATATTTTATTAAATATTTCTCTTTAAATAATTTTAATTCTTCAATACACATCTTTGCATGCAATCGAGAGTTTAAATGAACCGTGATACACTATTATTATAAAATTACTGTTATAACATAAAAATTAAATTGTAAAGAGTAAATATTAATAAATAATTTTTTAAATAAATATAAATTTACAACTCAATATGAATTTATAGGTAAGTGCTTAAAAAATAGTCACATATATTGTTTTTTGTAAAATCACTTTATTATTTGAAAATATGTTCTTTCAGAAAACGAGTTAATAAGTGAATATTAATTTTTTGAAGTTATAAAAAGTGTTTTTGAAAAAATTAATTTTTTTTAATTCATCGTATTAAAATTATTTTTAATTATTTTTGAAAACGTTTATTTTTTAGGTATAGTGAAAATACCTATTTTTATTAAAAATTGTATTTTCATTTAAATTCTGTAGAAGGTAAAATTATGTTTCAGATTAGTTTTAAATTTTAATTAGTTAATTTTAATTTTAGAAAATATATTTATGGTTTTTAAAATTAATTTATAAATTAATTTAATATAAATACATTTTATAAGAGCATTTTTATGAAAAATAGTTTTTCATGTAATTTTACAGGTTTTACCTTGAATTAAATTATGAATCTTTTGTACTTTTAATTTTCAAAAAATTGATTCCAAAATTTTATTCATAAGGCTCAAATTTATTTAATAGGAACCCTTTATTTTTCCCCATTAGGAATAGTTACCAAGGTAAATTTGGTTACTCCAATAAATGGTAAATAGGCTAAATTAGGTTAAAAATAAAATGATAATGACTATAAAATGTCCCTAATATAAGAAAAAATTTTATTGGATGAATATTTTTATAACCTTAACACCTAAGTATATTAATTAAGTTTTTTAATGGACCCATGTCCTAGAAAAAGACTTATATATTATTTAAATAAAAGAGAGTAAAAAAATGTCACTTTCTTTGTCTTAAATATACTTTCTCTATCCACATGAGGAAAAGGTATGTTATAAATAAATAAAATTTTCAATTTTTAACTTAATAAAAATATATTCCTGATATAAATTTATTTGTTCATTTTGGGCCACTTTGAAGAGGTTATAATATTTATAATATTTTATTCAATAAAAATTTCAATGATGTTGAATTCATGTTTTGAATATTATATCATTTTAAAAATAGGGTTTACCTAAAGATATATTATACCACAAATATTATTTGTAAATATAGAATATTTAAATTCCGCATGGTTTTTTATTTGTAATTTTTATAAAATAAACTATTTTATAAAATAATTACACAATGTGGATGAGATAATTATTATATTAATTAAAATATCAAATAAATATTGCTAAAAATATTAAAAGAAATATTATTTGAGATTATTAATGTGACAAAAGAATTTTATAGATAACCTTTACATCTTATGGATATAATAATATATATATTTTTAAATTTTAACACGTTATCTTGATATATTTAAAATTTTAATAAATGAATAATGTCAAAATTGCAAATAATGATACTTTATCAAAATAATATTTTATTAATTTTTTTAAACAATAAAACATATTAAAAAATAAGAAATAAATATAATATGATCAATTTTTTTAAAAATTTCATTTATTTTCATATTTACATCACATAAGTAAAAATTAAAACCTTTTAATATTTAAACATTTGTTGTCATAGTAAAAATTAATAGGTTAGCTAAGGGTTAATCAAAATGATAAGGTTAGAAATAATACCAAAAGATGTATAAAATATTTTGTTTAATATATTATAAAGTTTTATCATATTATAATGAAATAAATGGAATTGTATACGTATTTTTATTGAAATTTAATATATTATAAATTAATATTTTTTCAAATTCCAAAAGTAACCCTCACCTCAATTATAAAAGAAAACTTTCTCCCTCACTTATCCATATCACATAGAGAATTCAAGCTTGTCCATTCCCAAAAAAGTTACTTTATAAAATTCACTATACACATTATATAGGTTCTATTATTCTCATAATACCAACCCAAGTATCCTTAAGAGGAGATCTAAGGGAAGTTCACCAAAAAGAGGTAATTGTCTTTACCGACTCTTTATAGATTATTTATTCTTATACTTCTTCATTAGGTATTATTTTCATTATAAGGTAATAAATCCCATATTAACTATTTTTAATATGTTACTATGATTATTATAAAACCATATTTCACCTTTTATCTATCCCATGAAAAACAAAAGCATCGCACGTGTGTACGTATGGCTTATCGTCTCTATACCGTGGAGCAATCTGTTTTTCATCACAACTTTAATTGGATTGGTATAATGATAAAAATAATAGATTTATATAATAATTATAAAATAATATTTTTTTCTAGAAAAAATAAATATACTATCCACTTCCCTAACATTACACCATTATGGAATTGATAATGTCGCTCGTGTGTACATACGATCTACCATCTCTATGACGCGATGTGATTCATTTTCCATGTTAACAATTTAAGAATGATTTTATAAATGTATTTAATTAATAATTATGATATATATTACCTCAATATAATTCTTTAAATTATCAAACAATATACTATTCAGAAGAACCAAAACTTAAATGATAAAACTTACATAGAAAAATGAAGTAGTTAACACACAAAAGAAGGGTAATAATGAAATATTATCAACAAAAAAGTGATAAGATGATATAATAGAATCATATATGATATTAAAAATATTAATATCTTTATTTAATACTTTAATAACATTATTTAAACCATTATATAGGTGGTTAATATACTAATGAAGAAAATCAGACCCTAAGAAAGTGTTAATTTCACAATCTCATTATTATTCAAGATTGTTTATATTTAAGTCTCTACTGGGGAATATTTATCTTATATTTACTTGTTTATTAATATTATTATCCAAATATTTTAATATATTTTAATTTCATTTTTACACATGTGTGAATTTTACTAAACAGTATTAAAGAAATCTTTTTGTCATTTTCCAAATGAGGTTATTTATGGATTTTCTGGAAAAAGTACGTATTGAATTTTTTTTAACTTATAATACATGAAAATATTTTTCCACTTTAATGAAATCTTAATGAATTAAATATTACCTTACTATATTACAATTTTATTATCAAATAATTTTTTTTATTTTAAAATTACAAGGAATTTTAAGAAAAAAATGTTTTCAAAGTAGAAAGAATATTTTCATCTAGAATTATTTCAAGTGATCTATAAAAATTATTTTCCATCTAAGATAACATTAGTTGATGTTATATATGATTTAGTAGGTATATTTTTTTAATAATACTTTACTTATTCTTTTTTGGATGGTTTATGTATATGATTGAATGACATTTATGAAACCCGTTTCTTTTCCATGAGTTATGATATGTTGAAATTCTTATGATATCTATTTACTTTCATGGGTTAGGATAGGTTTAATGATTTATGTTAATGTGGAACACATATGTATGGTTTTAATTATTTTATGGGTGAGAAATATATCTCTATCCAATGAATTTATTAAATATTTATATCTAATTATATAGACATAACTAGAATGCAAAGTGATCATAGTTCAATAATACTAGCCTAGAACAGGAGTGATCTTGATTCAGTAAGGGAATTTTTCTACTATGAGGGTCTTAGAAGTGATCATTAAATAATGTGAAAATTATTTCATTTGCTTATGTTTTTTTCCATTATTTTATTTCTTATGTTATACTCCCATGAATTATGTTCTTTATACAATGATCCTTACTATGAAAAGTATAATTTTCAAAATTTATTTTCATGTTCTTATTACCTTATTATTATGTTATCTCCCTTTATTTCCCTTACTGACCATCTAAGATCACCCTTAATTTATGTTTATTTTACCTAGGATATTAAGAAATTTATTAAGTAATATTCATAAAAAAGTTATTCTAGTTATAAAGGAATAAGTATGATATATTGTCGATGTTTTATGAATTATTTGTTTATTTATCCATTTTCCAAAGATACTGCAACTATATGATTCGGGATTGGGTTTTTATGTTATGTATTGAATTTTCTTCTACATATATGTAACATATACGTTTAAAAACTACGGACCATTATAGTAGTTATTAGAGAAATGTTTAGTTAACCTTTGGAAAATAGGATGATGAAACCTTAGTAAGAACCCTAACGATAAGTCTAAGTATAGGATACAATCCTAGTGTTTTGGTGGAAATAATAAATAACCTATGAAAAAACCTAAGGTTCCCTAAATTTAATTTTTATAAGTAATTTCCCTTGATTATGTGGTTTTCCCACTATGAATAGTGTTTCTCAAACTATGTTTTTTTTGTTTTAGTAAATGGAAAGAACTGTAAGGAACCACATTAATGTTGAATATAGTGGGAAATGAAATGATTGTACTCCCGAGTAATTGAATGTTATAGAAGATAGAATGGAAAATCACATTTATATTATCAAACAACATTTATAAGATATAAATCATGCATGAATTCAGAATGAGAATAGGAGAGAAATTTTTTTGATTGAGTCCTTCGTAAGGCAGTGTCCACCTAAGTTTAGTTGGTATTCGAATCCACTAGTCACTAAGAAATTGATGAGTAAAACTAAAAAGTTTTTTTCTATTCTCTATTTTTCAAAACAGGAAAAATTAATTTTGGTAGTCAGTAATTTTAAATATGAATAATATAAATGGGTGAATCTCATCATTAATACGTGGAAATGAGATGCAATTGACAACATGGAATGGGATAATTTCAAGAAACTATTTTTCAACGATTACTTTCCTTTTATTATTTGAATTAATATGGATAAGGAGTTTATTGATATTAAATAGAAGAACGATGAATTAATTGGTTCTTATGAGAAAACATTACAAGAATTTCAAGGTATGCTTATAGAATTTTCATTCAACCTGAGAGTAGGGTTGGTTGATTCTTCAATTGATTTAAACCATATCTTTGAGGGGAATTTTCCATAATGGACTTTAGTAGCAATGAATAAATTTTTCGATGTGATCTCAATGTTGAGATGATTATTGTAGTCACCAATTAATATTATGGGTTTAATAATAAGAGAAAAATGAAATTCAATGGAAAATATAAAAATCAGAGTGAAATGATGATGAGAATTCCTTTATGAACAAAGTGTGAAAATAAACATAGTTGAAAATATCATAAAGTGACTAGTAAATGTTTAAGTGTGGGAAAGAAGGTCATCTAGAAATTAACTACCGAAGTGATGGGAAAAAACTAGCTAATGTTGAGAATAGATAAAAGGATGTATATAATGAACCTATCTCACTATAATTCTTCAATTTCAAGGAAAATTGTAATTATTCTAACTAATTCCCAAATTAGAGGGTTATCGATGATGATCAAAATTAGAAACCTATGAAGTAAAAAAGACAAAGTAAAATCACATGCGATCACTACTAGTTATTTGGATTATAATAATGAAGTGGTGAAAGGTACATTTACTATCCAATCTAAAGTAACTAATGTTTTATTTGATTATTTATCCACCCACTCAATTATTTCTAACAAAATTTATAAGGTTATCACTATATTACCTCAACAATTTGATAATGAGTTAACTGTGAAAACTCATAATGGCACAATGGTCATATAAGGCGTTTACAATTCTTCTCCGGTTTATGTTTGTGGGAAAGTGCTTCTAGAAAATCATATAACCCTTAATTGAGTTGAATTATATGTGATTATTAGCATTTACTGGATTTATATATATGAATTTCATAAGAATTTATGAGTAAGGAAATCCACATTTCATATTCCTAATGAATTTAGGATTATCAATTGATGTAAGGATGAATATGAACTTCTAGTGTAAATTACTTCCATCTTGTGGGTATTAATTACTATAAATTAAGGTTTTATATTTAATATATAATGGGAGAAACTCACAATTAAGGATACATATATTTTATGAGTGTTTTTTGATGTCTTTCCTAAATGATTACTAGGTCTTCCACCAAATCGTAAAGTTGAGTTTTCAATAGAACTTATAGTGGGTTCTATGACTATTTCAATGAATCCTTATAGAATAGACACAATTGGGTTGTAGGAATTGAGGAATCAATTAAAAGTTAATATTTACAAGGGATATATACACCCTATTGCGTCACCTTGGGGTACACATATTCTGTTTGTTAGGAAGAAAGATGGAACAATGAGACTCTGCATTGATTATCGAGAACTTAACAAGATCACTATTAAGAAAAAATATCTTCTCCCCTGTATTGATGACTTATTTGATCAACTAAATGGATATAAATACTTATAATATTTACATTTATTTTGGATATCATAAATTGAGGGTTAAGAAGGAGGATATGCCCAAGTAGACTTTCTATACAAGGTATGAGCACATTGAATTTATAGTGATGCCATTTGGTACTAATCCCATGCTATCTTCATGGATTTAATGAATAGATTCTTTAGAAACATTAATGATCAGTTTTTGGTAGTATTTATTGACGATATTCTTTTATATTAAAATATCACAGAAGAACAATATCACTTGAGGATTATACTAATGACCATAAGAAAGGACAATATTTATAAAAAAATTACTTATTGAGAATTTTGGCTTTAGAATTATCCATTTTTGGTTCACATAACCTTAATATAGGGGATATATCTGGATATATCAAACATAGAAGACATTTAAAATTGTACTAGACTAACAAACTTAATTGAGATATGTAGTTTTCTTAGTTTGGTTGGATATTATCAATGTTTTGTGAAATATTTTTCATTATTTTCTAATGCACTCATCAAGTTGACTCTGAAAAGAGTTAAGTTCTTATGTATGGAGGAATGTGAGGAGAATTTAAAGTATAAAATAATAAGGTTACTCTGTATACCTGTTCTCACAACACCCTATAGTGGGGAATGGGTTGTGATATATATTATTTTATCAAAGAATGGGATGGGATGTGTTTTCATGAAAAATGATATGGTGATATCTTATGTATCATGAAAATTGAAAACCAAAGAGGAAAATTACCAAAATTGTGAATTAGTGTAATCTATTTTTATTTGGTACTAAATATATAGAGGCATTATCTTTGTGGATAAATGTGTGAGATATATGATCATAAAAGTTTTATGTATAATTTCACTCAAAAGTAGCTGAATATGTGCCAATGAAGATGGATAGAGTTGATTAAAAATTATCTCTACTTAATACATTATCACCTAGGGAAAGAGAACAAGGTGACACATGCTTTGACTCAAAAGGACCTTTCTATCCAATCAATGATGAGGATAAAAAATGATCCAATATTTATGGATTTACAATGGATTAATATTGAAATCATGATGCAAGGGGAGAAATATTATCTTTCCCAAATTAATGTTCGACCATCTATACTAATGATGATTAATGCAACACAGAAGGAAGTTATAGAGCTAAAAAGAAGGTGAGAATTGTTCCTGAGTTTAGATTTGATTATAAGGGATTAATAAAGTTCAGGAATCCGGTTTATGTTCCCCCATACCAGATTAAAAGAAGGATTTTTTTGATGTGGCTCATTGTTCATCAGCCTCTATTCATCATGGAACAACCACTATGTATAAAAACCTAAAGGAGTATTTCTCATGTGATTTCATGATGAGAGATATGGTAGAATATGTTTTTTGGTGTCTAATTTTTTATTATGTTTAGGATGAGAGATAGAAGTTTAATGAGGTGTTACAACCATGACAAAAACCAGAATTGAAATGGGGAAACATCCCCTTAACTTATTTCATCAAACTTCGAAAAACATTTAATGGACATAATGTTGTATGGTTTATAGTTGTCTGCCTTATTAATTCAGCACACTTTATTTTTACCAGAAAATATTTCTTTTTTAATTATCTTTCCATAATATATACGAAAGAATTTTTTAGATTGCATGTAGCAACACTTTCCATTATATATTATTGGGATATAAGGTTTACCTCAAAGTTCGGGAGAAGTATTTAGTAGGATATGGATATAAATTTAATATTCAACACTAATTTTCATCCTCAGATAGATTTTTAGTCTGAGAGAACAATTTAAACTCTAAATGACTTGTTGATATCTTACTCTATGGATATCAAAGGTGGCTGGGAATAAAAACTACCTTTGGTATAATTTTCTCATAATAATATCATTAACTCTTATATTTAAATGGATACTTATAAAGCCCTATATATTAAGAAGTGCATAAATTCAACATGATGGAATTAATTTGGGGAAATAAAGATAATGGGAACTGATATAGATGAGGAAATAGTAGAAAAGGTTGGATATATTCAATATCACATAAGATTATCTCAGAGTCGACAAAATAGTTATCTGACAATCGATGAAAAGATATAAATATTGAAGTGGGCAAAAAGGTATTTCTATGAATATCACCCTGGAAGAGAGTGATGATATTTAGAAACAAGGGAAATATATCCCCTAGGTATATCGGTCAATTTGAAATTATTTATTGTGTAGGGTAGGTATCTTATATATTAACACTCCCATCGAATCTCTCTCAACTACATGATGTGTTCCATGTATCCCTCCTGAGAAAGTAGATACCCGATACTTCAAATTTCCTAAACTCAGAAGTCGAACCATTGTATAAAGATCATTCTTATAAAGAACAAATGATATAGATTGTGGATCATATAGAAAAATTTCTACCAAACACGACCACTCACATTGTTAAAGTTTTCTTGTGGAACCACCAATTTGAGAAAGCTACTTGGGAACCAGAGGATGCGATGAGGAAGTGGTATCCTCTTCTATTTTTATCTATTTAATGAATTTATAGGGTTATGTTCACATTAAGGGTGTATAATGTAACACTCTTATAGTTAAATAAATATTTCTCTTTAAATACTTTTAATTATTCAATAATTTTCATTGTACGTAATTGAGTGTTTAAAGAAGCTAAGAGATCTATTAGTATAAAACAGACACTACAAACTATCCATTAAATTTATGGGGATAAATATGAATAACTAATTTATTAAATTTATATAAAATTCTAACTCAATATGAATGTATTGCTATGCGATTAGAAAATAATCACGCAATTTTTATTAAAATCACATTATTATAAAAAATATGTTTTCTTGAAAAATGAGTTTCTGAGTGAATAATTATTCTTATAAGTTCTTAAAACTATATTATAAATAATAAATTTTATTTTTTAATTCATATTGTGAAAATTATCTTAAATTATTTCTTAGGAAATCATTTATTTTTTATAAATAGTGAAAATACTAATTTTTATTAAAAACTATATTTTTATATATTGTATTTAAGAAGTTAAAGTATCTTTTGATATTAGTTTTAAATTTATATAGGTTATTTTTTATTTTTAAAACCAATTATGGTTTTTTAAAATGATTTTATACATTAATTTATTATAAAAAAATTTTATAATGAAATTTTTCTGAAATACGGGTTTTCATGGTGTTTTAGCAGTTTTACCTTAAATTAAATTCTAAAGATTTTTTGTTTTGATTTTTTTGAAATTAATTTTATATTTGGATTCATAATTTCTTAATTTAGTGAATAAGTCTATTTTATTTTATGCTAATATGAATAGTAACCTTGGTAAATTTTGTTATGGAGGTAAAGGGTAAATTTCATAATATATGTTAAAAATAAATTGATAAGAACTATAAAATGACCCTAAAACATACCAAACTTTTGTTGGAAGAATACAAATGAAAAATTAAAATATAATTATCTAAATTAAGTTTTTAATGGACACATGTACATGAAAATGACTTATATATTATTTAAATCAAAGAAAGTTACAAAATATCACTTTCTTTGTCTTAAATATACCTTATGTGTTGTCATGGGAAAAAGGTATGTTTTGAGTGTATATAAATGTAAAATTTTAATTTAATAAACAAATTATTATGATATAAATTTAGTCTTTACATTTGGGGCCACCTAGATGTGATTATGATATTTATAATATTTTATTTAATAAAACATTAAAGACTTCACATTCATGTTTTAAATAATATATCATTTTTAATAAGGGGTTAACCAAAATATATATTTGAATATAAATATTAATCATAAATAAATAATATTTATCTTTTTCATGGTATTTTAGTTTTAATTTTTACTAAAGAAATAATTATGGTAAATAATTACACAACCCTAATATGGTAATTATTTTATTAATGGAAATATCAAATAAATGTTACTAAATTTTTTACAATGAATATAATTTTAGATAATTAATTTAATAAAATAATTTTTTGGATAACCGTGAACTCTTAGATATATAATAAAATATATTTTTTTAAGTTAAATTGTTTTTTTCATATTTTTAAAAGTCCTAGTAATGAATAGTATCAAAATTGACACTAATGATATTTTGTCAAAAAAATATTTTATTAAATTATTTAAAAATAATAAAATATATTTGAAAAAAATATAATTATAATATGAACTAAAAAGTTAAAAATTGTTAATTTATGGTAAAATTTATATTTAATAAATTATAAATACAACATTTTAATATTGAAAAAACTCTTATCATAGTTAAAGATAATATTTCTTAACGAAGGGTAAATCAAAACAATGAGGTTTAAAATAATACAAAGACATGTATAAAATATATTATTTGATAATATTACAACCTTATATTATCTTATATCATAATACATGGACTTTTGGAGGTATTTAGATTTATATTGAATTTATTATAAATTAATATTGTTTAAAATTCCAAAAGTGCCCCTGACCTCAATTATAAAAGGGAAACTCTTCCCTCACTTCTTCACATCACATTGATCCTTCAATATCACCCATAACCTAAGTATTTTTATAAAATACCATAGAAAAATTATAAATGTTTTGGAATTATCGAAAGATCATCCGTAGTGTCCTTAAGAGGAATTTTAAAGGAAGTTCGTTAAAGAAGAGGTAATCATCTTTACAGACACTTTCTAGATTATTTCTTCTTCTAATTAATATTAATGTTTTGTTTAAATTATTAAGTAGTAAAACCAGTATTAAATATATTATGATATGATATTATGATTATGGTATAAGCATATTCCACCTTTTTTCCATCATATGAAAAACAAAATCACCATGTGTGCGTATATACGGGTTACCGTCTACACGCCGTGGAGTAATTTGTTTTCTCATCACCAAATTACATGAACGGGTATAATTATGTTAATAATATATATATATATTATAACTATAAAATAATATATATTCGATAAAATATTAAAATTCCATCCACTTCCTTATCATTTCACTTCTAAGGAAATGATATTGTTGCTCGTGCATATATATGACCTACCGTCTCTACGATGCGATACAATTTATTTTAAAAGTTAACCATTAAAGAATGATTATATAATTTTATATAATGAATTAATATTATATATATTACATTAATATAATTATGAAAATTATGGAACTATATACCAAACATAAGAAGTTGGACTTATACGATAAAGCACACATAGGAAAATGAAGCGGTTAACACCTGAAAGAAGGATAATAATGAAATATTACTAACAAATGGGTGATAAGATGATATAATAGGATAGTATATAATATAATAATTATAAATTTGGTTATTTAATAAGATAATAACAATATCTAACACATTATATTGTATTTTCCGATACATATGAAGGAAATATTACCTAAGGCAAGGGTTAATTTCACAATTTCATTATTATTCAAGATTCTTTATACTTAAGTATCTGCTGGGGAATATTTCTATTCCATGTACATATTTCCTGAAAATATTATACAATTTTTTTACTATTTTTAAATTAATTTTTATACATGTGTGAATTTAATTAATCAATTTTAAAGGAATCTTGTTTTTTCGTTTTCCAAAAGAGGTTCTTTATGGATTTTCTAGAAAAGCACGAAGGACTGTTTTTTAAACTCATACAAAAGTATTTTTTTTCATAAATTATGCCTTAATTACTTGACACTTACCATAAAATATTAAAATAATATTTTCAATTAAAATTCTTTCTTTTTAAAGTTTTATATAATTTTATGAAAAATATATTTTCAGAACAAAAAAAGATTTTCCTCAAGAATTATTCCAAGTGATCACTAAAATTTATTTTCCATCTAAGATTACATTATTTAATGTTAAATGTTTTTTACTAGGGATATTTTTTATGGTTGTTTTATGTATACATTTCCATGATATCTAAGATACCCATTTCTTTTACATGGGTTATGCTATGTTGGAATGTTTATGAAACCCATTTTATTTCATGGGTTATGATATGAGGAATGATTTATGATAATATGGAAAAAATATGGATGGTTTTAATTATTTTATGGGTGAGAAATATATATCTATCCAATTAATTGGTTAAATATTTATATCTCATGGGTTTGACAAGTCAAGAATGAGAAGTGAACTCGGTACAGTAATACATGATTGGAATGAGAGTAAAATCAGTTCAGTAAGGGACTTTGTCCACCATGATGTTCTATGTAGTGATCATTGAATAATATGAAAATGATTTTATATTCTTATTTTTATACCACAATTTTGTGTCTTATGTTATACTCCCATGAAATATGTTATTTATAAGATGATCCGTGATATGTAGGGTATAATTTTCAAAAGTTATTTTCATGTTCTTATGGACTTATGCTTATATTATCTCCTTTGATTACCCTTAATAAGTATCTGATTTCAGCCTTTTATTATTTTTATTATACCTAGTATTTGAATAAATTTATTAATTAATATGTGTCAAAAATGGATTCTAGTTATGAAAGAATAAGTGGGAGATGATGTAGATGTTTTATGAATAAGTTGTATATTTTTCCAAGTTTCTAAAGACACTAAACCAATATGGTTATGGCATGGTTTTGTTATGTTTTATTATCAATATTATGATATTTAGATTTAATATCTATGTATGAAAAATATGGTATGTTATATAGTAATTATCCAAGTTAATTCTATAAACTAAGGGTTAACTCATAGACCTAGGAAGGACTCGTGTTATATCATTAAATTGAAAGGATTGGAGTGTTTGTGTGTTATTGTTTGATAATTATGCTATTGAATTGTTAAATGAATAATATTTTTTAATAATAATAAACAGTAATCTAGGTATTTTTCCATGGTATTTTTTCCATAAGGATTTTAATGCATATGATGATTTGTACCAATAACCAAGAAGAATGATTTTGTGGAGAAGTAATATTTTTTGAGAACACATGATTAAGTGAAAGATAATCGTTAATATGTTTCTAATGTATATTTAATGTTTTTTGTTTAGTATAAATAGATTATTTATATTAATAAAGGTAAATTAAATATCATTTATCACTATAGATTTGAATATAGAATTTATGAGAAAGTGGTTTACTGCATTTTTAGATTTATGAAATACATTCCAAAGTCAGTTATTTTATTTAATGAATAAAGAATTATTTAATTTTTGGAATCATATATGATTCCATTGATGATTTATGGTGATTTTGGTTGTTCATATGTTTTAATATAATATATAATCATAGTATTCACATATTGGGTATGTGACATTTAGAGTTATATAATGTTGTATAAGGATAAATGATAAAGATAAACTTAACAAAACATGGGATCAAATATTTTGGATATTTAGCTTCTGAATTTTGTAATTCATATTTTTGAGTATTAACAAGGTTAAATATTTATGTAATGAATTATGTTTAAAATTAAAAGTCAATTTTTAGTAATGATGTTTTATGCTTAAAATATGTATTTTATTCAAAAATTATTTTATTTTATTTTATTGTAAAAAATAAAATAAAAATTTAAATATTTTATTTAATAAAAGTATATTTAGGTTGTTAATTGTAATATTTAATTTATATTAGCGATAGTTTTTTTTAATTTTCTTAAATGATTGATTTTTTGATGAATAGTAAAATATACATTTTTTCAAATACATTCATTCCCTTTCACTAAATCATGTAATTTAAAAGTCCCATTTTATCTTTATTTTTTTATTAAAGTGAAATATGATCCATATGATATGTAATAATATAGTTTATTCTTTTTGAGTATGAAATATTCCATATTTTTATGTAAGTTAATGTTTATTTTAAAAAAAATATTTTTCCAAAAATTGATTTTCTTTTATTTTTACAGAATTAATGTAAAATTTATTTCTATTAATTTTCGTAATTCAATTTATTGAAATTGATTACATATTCTTATTCCACAATTCAAATTTATCTTATAATGCATGTTTTATACTTTTACGAAGAAGTTATGTGTTTGTAAATAATAATACATTACAGTTTTTATAAAATATAGTATGTTTTGGAATATCACCAACATATAAACCAGAAATATAAGTATATTAAAAATATATGGAAAATTTTATAATAATATACTAAAAATATCATAAATATATTAAACAATACATATTAATTATAGTTTATTTCATAATGAATATTAATACCATTTTCAATATTTACATAGCGCTTCTAAAACAATGTAAAATTCAAATTTAGTGTCCTAAAAATAATATTTAGAAAAGAGAATGTATTTTATCAACATGTTTATTAAATATGGATTTTTATTTTTTATTTTTATTCATATATATGTATTTTAGAGTTATATAATATGTGACTTATACAAATGCTTATGCAAAGCTTTTAAAAAGAATGAAATTTAAAAGTAACATACTGAATAAATTTTTATGACATATATGTAAAAAATTATATCATTTTTGTGAATTTAAATGTTTAATTTCAAATAAATTAATTTATTTTTATGATATTTAATTATTATTAATTTTTAATTGATTATATAATTAACTTAAATACTTACACCACACTGACATGGTTCTAGTACAAGTAGTAAAAACACCAAGTAAATTATTTTAGAAAACACTAAAATAATACTTTATAGGTGATTTAAAGTTTACCACTATTTTTACAATAAATTTAACATAGTATATTTTTTTATGATTTCAATTAAAATTCTAGGGCTTTTATGTTTTTTCAGTTATTTATGTGAACTGTTCTTAAAATGAAAATAATAGTATTTTGTGTAAAATTTATTTTAATAAATTATTTAAAAATTAAAAAAATCATGAAAGGGGAAAATTAGGATTATAATTTTTTTAATATTTACTCAATTATAAATTTATGATTCAATATTCAACTTTTAAAAAAATGATAAACCTTTAATATTGAATAATTCATTACGATGGATAAATATAAAACTTTATAACCAAGGGGTTAAACAAAATTATATGTTTTAAAATTATATAAAAACCTATAAAAATATAATTGGATGATTATATTATGACCATATATTACTTATATTATAATCCATATCATTTTTAAACAATTTTACGTGATCTAGATGCATACAATATTAAAATATTTCATATAATTCCAAAAATAATAATTTGAATATTTTATAATAAAAAATATTTTATTAAATGATTTAAAATTCATAATAATATTTTATTTGGTAAATAGATTGGAATATGGTTAGGAATACCAATAATAGAAAATTTATTTTCAAATATATTTTTATAATAACTTTCATGAACCCTAAATATTAATAAACTATGATATCAGAGTATTCATTAAATGGGTTAAAAGGGTTAAAAACTAGATAAGGTTAATAACATTACAAAAACTTTTCCAAATATTATTATATGAGATAATATAGATGTAATATCATCCTAAATTTAAAATATATCAATTTAGAGCCACGTTATTATAAAAACTAATTTATATGTAATTCCCAGGGTTACCCTTCCTAAAAATTATAAAAGAGAACATTTTATAATTCATTATTCACATTATTTTTGAAACCTATATCAGTAAAACACTTCCCTAATATCATACTATCTTCCTATAATATATTCTAGATCACCTGGTCTTCCAAAAATACTATCCTTTCTAATCATAATGTGTAATCATAATTTGTATTCTCAACAAAGATGTATAACTCATATCCGAGTGTTTTCAATTCTATTTCTTATTTTAATTCCTATAAATAAATGGTATCCATTAAAAAATAATTAATTTAATAATTAATATTTTATTAATATTTTATTATAAAAATGGAACATCCTTTATCCACATCAATTCTTTATATGGGAAAATAAAACATTCTTTGTGTGTATATGTAAACTACCACCTCCACGATGTGATGCGTTCTGTTCTTCATGACAAATAAAAAATATTTTTTATGTTTATGTATATACTAAATAAATAAGATATATATGATATTATTATGTTTTTATAAGGGTGAATTATTATTTACCTTTCTTTAGTTTTATCCATCAAAATCTGAAAATAGTGTTCATGTATACACATGACCTAAAATATTAACTAATATTATCAATCATTTTATATCTATATCTTTTATGGATGACTATAAATATATAAATATTAAAAATATATGATATATAAATCATGTATAAAATTTTATAGATTATGTAACCATGATAAAGATGCAAGGACCAAAAACACTATAACAAAACATATACAGAAAACATGATAGTTAGTGCTCTAAAATATTGATTCTAAAAATTTATTACTGTTAAATAGTTTATGAAATATTATAAATGGATCATATATGATATTATAATTATTTATATGATTTTTTTATAAAATTATAATAAATTTATATTTATTATTCATGATGTTAAAGCACATTTAAATGAGTTTAAGCTTAAGGTAAGGGGTTTCATAACTAAATTTCATTTCATAAGGATATATACCTTATTAACTTTATTCCTTATTACATTAATGCATGTGAAATATCATAAATTTAATTTAGGTTTTAATTCAACATGATTCATGTGGAATTAAATTTGTTACACATAATCAATTAATGGAATAATTCTCACTTCAACGTTATGATCATTGTAAGGGATTTCATCTCAATTTTCACTCCATTGAGACATATATGTTATTATGGATATTATTTTTTATATTTTATTCATATAATAAATAATTGATTTATTCAAAATGAATATATATTTATTAATTATTATTAATATTTAAATTCATTTTTTCTTTTACAAGGGTTACAATTTCAATGTTACCAAAGTGGAATGAATTTATTTTATAATCTTATTTTTTTGGATTTATCTTTTTTTGAATGAATATTATAGTTCAACCATTACAAAATGATTATATTTTATTAGATTCAAGATATTAAGAAGTTTCCATAGTATCATCAAACCATTCCTCTCTTCTGCACTTGAATCAAACAAATAAATTTTTAAAAGAATATTCGATTTTAATTCTTTTTATGAATGTTTATGTTTTTACATCGTGTATTTATTTTTCTAAATGGAAAATTTTTTTATTAAATTTTTTTATTATGAAAATTTGATGTTTTACTAAACGTTTTATATGATTTTAAATAAATCATTATCATTTTTCCAAAAATTTCACTTTTGAATTTCCTTACAAAATTTCAAGGAGAATATTTTTGAACTTATATGGTGTTAATGGATTTTCCCACCACCATAACCATTTAAAACTATTTAGATTGTTATATATGTTTTCAATGGATTCTAAAAATATTTTTTTAAACAAAATCATATTATGTTGTTTTTATTACAATTTTTTTTATTCTCTAAAAGATATTAATTTAATTCAAAATATATATTTCAGAAGTATTTATGGTTATATTTTATCTCTTAGTAACTTTGTGTTCCTTAAAATTCTATTGAAATATTCATTTTCTTGTGATCATATTTCATTGAATGCTACATTTTATATAAATATATATATTATTTTTATCAGGGATATTATTATTTTCTAATGTTTATACAATTTCTATATATGGTTTTTTACAAAGAAATTTATTTTATCAACTAGGGGAATCTTGATATTCAGAATCCTTTACTAAATAGATATATTTATTGATAATCCATAATGTTTATAGATAAAATTGAGTATTAAATATATGATGAATGAATTTTAAGTTCAGTGTTGGGTAGGGTGTATAATTATATAGCATCTTGATTCATTTATAGGTTTCACAGGATAAACAAGTTGGAAAACCTATTTAAATATTTTTTAGTGTATACCTACCCATCAATTAAATTATCCTCGAACAAGGATTTGACAGTAAAAAATAACAATGGATGAGCTCATAATGTATAAGATTGGGAATTACCTTCATTTAAAGTTTAATTATTATTATTAATGATATTGATATATTGATATCATCCATGGATGATTTTTGTTATCATGTTATTGATTGAATGGAATTTTATTTTAATTATTTATCTTGTAATGCCAAATATGTTTTATTTACTCATTACAGGTTTTGTTGAACATAACCCTTACTAATAATTTGATCTCACCCATTTCGTAAGTTTAGTTTTAACTTGGATACTTTTAATTTTACTATGAATCATATGAAAGGATATTCTAGAAAGAATAATGATATACTTAAAGAAGATTCTATGTTGTATTTTATATTTGAAAATGTTTTGTGAGATTCATGTAGGTATCCAATTAACCAAGGATACTAAAAAATGAAACAATTTTTTATGTTACTTCTTGTATCTACTTCCTATAAAATAAATAAGACATAATCGTTGGGTTATTATAGCTGATTTTGTTACGTAAACACTATGTTTGATGGGGTACATGACACACAACCCTGAGCTTTAATGATTATGAAAAATTATTATTCAAATAAGACCGCAATAAACTCACTATTAAATAGGAAGATATAAATTGGAGTAACTAATTTATTATATATATAATCTTCGGATTCAATGATAATGTATTAATTATTTCATATGTAATAAGAACTCAATTTCTAGTGATGTTATTTTATGCATCATTAATACCATTTATTTAAAATGATTTAATTACATTTTTATGTGAATATTATAATTAATTTCTTCCGATTTAAAAACTATATTTCATAAAATTATTTTATTTCTAAAATAGTCATATAAAAATTATCCTTGGATGAAATTTTATTAGGTTTCTCAAAAGATAATTTTTTCAATAAATAGTGAAAATACATATTTTTTTAATAATCTTTATTTTAAAATCAAGTATTTTCAAAGTATAAATTTATTATGTTTAATTTAAAATTTAATTATTCCATTATTCTTAATTATTATATGGATAATTTAATTGTAATCATCATTCTGCTTAATTTTAGTTTAAAATAATTTTTGTGACCTTAAATGCATTTTTCTAGAAAACCATTATTCATAATATTTTGCTGGTTCATTTTAAAAATATTTTATTCTACATATTGCAATGTAATTTGATAAAATAGATTCCATATTTTGAATCATCATTTAAAAAATTTGTAAGATGTTCATCTTTATTTTTAGTCATATTGAATAGTGACTACTGTATATATATATATATATATTGTAAAGGTTAAATTGGGTTAACAATGATTAAAAATAATGTTAAATAAACTAAAAATCACCATAAAAATATAATTTGGTATATTTTATTAATTTAATTTGATAATCCAAATCATATTTCTAAAATTAAGCATTTTCGTACTATTTTTCCTTGTTAAATGAATTTTTATTATTTTATGTAAATAATAATTTCAAAATGACACTTTATTAATTTTAATATATAAAATATATTTTCACAAGGGTAAAATGAAGTCATGAATGGTTAAAATAGTTATTTTTAATATGAATATTTTTTTAATATTGTAATTTATTTTAGTTTTTTAGAAATGAAATAATTACCTTAAATTCTTACACAATATTAATTAGTGTTTAGGAAAGCTTTATTAAAATCTAGTAAATGATTTCAAAAACATACAAAGTAATATTTTTGGGATGATTTATGGTGTTCCAATTTTTCTAGATAAATAAAATGCATTAGTGATGTCATTAAAGATTAAATTCAAACTAAATTATTTTATTTATTTTTTTTAATGTTAATTTTGTGAATATTCTTGAAAATTACATTAAAGATATTTTATGTTAAAAAATACTTTATTAAATGATTTAAAATTAATAAAAATATTTTATTTGGAAAATTTAATGTAATATGGTTAATAATATAAACAATTGTCTACTTAACTGTGAATTTTTATTTTATAGTAACATTCTTATCCCCTAAGATTATTTTTTTTGATATTACGGTGACCATTAAAATGGTTAATGTTGGTTAAAACTTAGAGAAAGGGGTTAAAATATGACCTAAGATTTTCTAAATTTTATTGGATTTTATAATTTAGACTTATATACAACCTATTGTTAGAATATATCAATTTATTTCCACTATAACATGAAATTTAATTTATATTAATTATACACTTTATGCAAATACAAGCATGACCCTCTCCTATCTTATCTAAGGACACAAACTATCATCTCTTCCTCACATTTATTCAGACTTGTAGAATTAAAAAAGACAAAAAACTTTTATCAACCTCATTATATGGATTCTAGGGGTTCATTAATAAAAATTTCAACCCCATGGTCCATAAGGATAGTTTCGAAATGAGGATCATAAATGGGGAGGTAGTTGTATGAACTGAGGGTTTTCATTTTACTTCTTCTCATACCTCATTTAATTTGGTCTTAACATTTCCAATATAATAAAATTGGTATATCCCACTTATTTAGATGTTATTATATTAATGTAATAACCTTATTCATCTCCATTTCAATACTATAGGGAATGAAAACATTCTTCATGCATACATGTAGACTACCACCTCCATGAAACGATGTGTTGTGTTTTTTCATCACTATATTTCATGGATGAATATTTTGATCGATAATATATATTTATATATATATAAAAATTATATTAGTCACATAATTATTTTTATAGAAATAAAATATATCATCAATCTTCATACCATTCTTATTGTTATAAAGAAATCATCACACGTGCGAATATACCGACTATTATATCCATATAGAGATAAATGTCGTTATGAGAAAAAATCTACTCATGGATTGTCATAGAATTTATTTAATGATTCTATTTTATTATTTTAACATTATAAATATACTTAAAATATACTATTTCATTTTATTTCATTATTTTATATATATATAAAAGTAAACACATTCCATGTGTGTATGTGTTGACTACTACCTATCTAGATGATGCATTTTTTTCATGATCTAATTTCTATAATGGAATTAAAAGTGAATTTTATTCATAAAAATGATTATAATTTCATGATTATTATTGTAGATATGATTTAATAATGACCCCTTAGACCACTTTCAAATTACTAATTTTATTTTTTATTATGAATTGAACATCCTCAAAACACACGATATGAAAATAACCAATCATGAAATTATATATTTAATTGAAATTATTGGATTAATGATAAATTAATAATCTATTAAAGGATATTTAAAAAACTAAATAATATTTTTTTGATTATAATCCAATTATTTAAAGGGAATCCATAGAAAATCAGAACTCAATGCTAGAGGTTTTTTAACGGAATTTCA
This sequence comes from Viscum album, assembly GCA_963277665.1. Lineage (NCBI taxonomy): Eukaryota > Viridiplantae > Streptophyta > Magnoliopsida > Santalales > Viscaceae > Viscum > Viscum album. The sequence goes on along the minus strand of OY728125.1, from coordinate 1,412,124,735 downwards.
TTTCATTAGTTTGTAATTTTTAATCATTGAATTTATTAATCCATGATTATATTTGTACTAATATATATATATTTTATTTTATTTTTATTTTTTTATATTAATATATATTCACATAATCAATTCCTGGGTTAATTATTACATCAAATGTTATGAAATTTGGAGGGATTTTTTTTGTCTAAATCTAATTTTCTTGAGTTATATTTCATTTCATGCACCATGATTTATTTTCATGGTGTATATACAACACCATGAATGAGTTTTAAAATATTAATTAATTAATAAATGGTATTTAAAAATTGACAATACATTCATTATTTAAATATATTTTTTTCAATAGTTTCTAAAGAAGTAAAACATTACATACTCATTTTTTCCCAATATTTTTTATGTTAAATGTTTTTTTGGGTTAAGTTATATGATATCAAATTATTGGAAAACATATATATTCCATAACATTATTTTTTTATTTCATTTATATGGTTTACTTTAATTTTTTTCTCTTAAGTACGTAAGAATGTTAAAAAATATTTTCCAGAAAACCCGATCATATTTCATTTTTTGGTTGATAATATTTTCTCTTCCATAACAATGTTTAAAAAAATGTTTCCAATAATTTTTTCACTATGATAAAATGATTCCATAAAAAAAATTTGAATACCGTTGAATTTTTTATAAAAGGATTTAATGAATAATATTTTAAACTTTTCACCTATAATACATCTTTACTTTTTTACGATTGTGTCAAAGGAATGTTTTTTATAAAATATAATTTTTACCTCAATCTCAAATTTTCATAATTATTCTTTAATCTGAAGCATCATTTACAAGTATCTATAATTATTTATATATTAATTTTTTTTCTCAATAATTTTTTAATTTTTAGTTTTTAATCATACTGAAAGTAAATATTTTTTACCTATTTTCAAAGAAATGATTTAAATGTTATTTAAATGGAATTTTCAACTATTTTGACAACTTTTAATGAATCTACCACTTCCCTAATAATATGATCATATAATACTTTCCATATTTCATCTTTAGGTGGCTTAGGATGATTGTTTTAATTATTTATCATAAAACATGTTTCTTACACTAATTAAATAATGTTATAAAGGAATGAAAGTTGTTTTTAAAAGATTGATGATGAAATTTAAATTTAAATTTTTTTTATATTAATGTATGTCATATAGAAATTATTTATGATGATACGAAAGCCAGCTATGGATCATGAAGAAGGGTGATCCCAATAAATATTTTAGGATGTGTGAGCCCGATATATCTCTCCAATGGATTGGTTAATGTTCCTTAAAATTAAGGTATTGAAAAAGGGAGTTAATAGGGTATATTTCTCCTTTGTTTTTAACTATGACCAAATCATTTATTACATGATTGAATAATGGTGATGGAGGGGAGCCTCAGAGCGGATTCTCTTTCTCTCCCACAATGGATAGGGTTTCTCCTCTGGACGCACGCTCCTCCCCTCTCTATCCATGTTGCCCTGGTTCTTCTCTCTTTGAATCGTCTCCTCCCCATGGTTTGGTTGGCTCAGCACGATGTTCTCATTATGTGTAGGGCTCAGATGGTGTGCAGGTATTTTCTTTTCCTTGAGGTTGAAGACGGATCTGGAGTGGCCTAGGGAGGGGGGGTTTTGGTTTTCTTTTCTTGTTTTCCTTTCTTGTTTTTAGTGTTGTTGATTTCTTCTTATCGACATCCGCTTGAAGCTGGAAGTGCTAAGTTTATCTTATCATCATCTCATCCTAGTGGTGGGACTTCTTTGGATGCCTTGGGTGTTCTCAACGACAATTTAAGGATTCGTCCTCCTTGCTGTGGTGGAACGCTTCGGGCTTCAAATCTGCTTGTCTTATTCGCGGGCGTAAGACCAGTTTGTTCAACGACATACTCTACGGTGTATTCAAGGGTTTTCTCTCAGTTCTTAGTTTTTTTTCATGCGGCGGTATCTCAGCATGTGAAGGTCGTCACCTGATTTTCATCAGCAGAGGTCTCTGAGGGTCTGCGAGGGTTTTTCTTCGGTGGTTGGGGTGGCTGTAGTTGGGATTTCATGGTTGATTTTCATACTCTGTTTGATTCTTGTTTTGGTAATGGTGATTTCTGTGCTGGTGGTTATTGTTGGCGGCAAGGCGGAACGCTGGTGATTTCTCATGTGGTTCATGATGAAAGTGGCTGGTCCGGAGTCTCACCGACGGCATGATGTTGATTTTCGCGTCGAAGGGTGGCACGTGGTGATGTTTCTCGAATTGAGGCGTCGAATATTGGTCGGCGCGTTGTCAGATGAGCAGACAGGTGATGGTGCGTAGCTCGAGGCCCTGCTTTGAGCTTTTGAAATTTGAAATTTGAATGTTTGGATGCTTTGGTGGTGTTTTGGATGTAGCTGTATCGGGTACCGACAACCCTTAAACCGGCCATTACAAATAAAAAAATGATTACCAGCGAATAATGGGTATGGATATAATTTTCCAAGATATAAACATGTTTTCTCTATGCTTTCTATAATTTTTTGATGGTTACTTAAATCATAATCAATGTAACGTATATCATTATAATTGATTCTTAAGAATATTTTCTTTGATAAAAACTTAATTCCAATTCATAAGTTTAATGCTACTTGTTTTCATGCATATAAATTATCTTATTTTATACGTATTTAATTCTATTATCTCATCATCCCCTTATGCTTATATTATAATCACTGATAAAATTCTATTGTTAATTCCTATTTTCAACCTTATTGAGCTTTTGACATTACCATTATTAAGTTTCTTTTCCACGTGTTATAAATAATTTTTTTAAAAATATATTTCTAGAATGTTTTGTAGGTGATGATAAAGAATATAGAATATGAAAAGTTAGTTATAGTGGGAAAATAGCCACATAAAGATATGGGTGATGTCATGTATGAACTTCTACACTTTATATTAAACTATAAACATGAAATATTATAGGTTATGTATGTTATTCAACAATTTAAGATTATATTTTATGTTTTGGAAGACTAAAATCAGGCCATGATTATCGGATATAAAAAAATATAAATATTATGTTTTTATCAGCAGCCCATGGAGGGTGAGTTTTGGGATACTATATAATCAATATGGTAGAGTGAATAATCAATAAACAATACATCTAATCAATGAATTTAAAATAATATATATATAGATAACATAAAAATGAAAATAATTATAAGAATAAAAATAACTAAATTCATTTTAATGGAACACACAATGTATGCCAGATTAATTATGAAATCAAGACTATATCCAAGACATCATAATTATAATCAAGACCATATCCAAAACACTATAATTATTGTCAAGATCATTACTAATATTCCATACTTATAATAATTAATATCTTTAAGAAATTGTTCTTAACCTAAATATAACCACTAGAAATCATCAAAATTTGGGTAGGCATACCCCAAATACCTAAACATGTTTGTCTCGTGAGACCTATCAATTCATCGAGGGGTGATATAATTATCCACCACACCAAAAACATAAACATGTCTAATTCATTATACATATATTAAATGTTCAAGATCAATAATGCACATAAAAAATATTCTTTATTAATCAATAATCATTATAAATGGTGTAACATACACATAGAATGTCAATATATTTCTCCATAAATAAATGGAATAGCTTGATCAAAATTAATATATAGAAATACTTTGGATGGTATTATTAGTGAATATCTGTTACGAAATGTAATTACTTTAAAGGACACTAACATAAATTGAGAACATCATTATAATATAATTAAAAAATTTATATGATGAATAAAAATTAAAAAATATACATTTTTAATACCCCTTTAAACAAAAATCTATAAATAAAAGGAAATATAATTTTATTGGAGAAAAAGAAGAAAACTTGAAGAGGAATTTCTTAAAGAAAACTAACAATAGTGAAGAGAACATGAATTACTACATAAAATATTTAAAATAATATTCCTTTCATATTATATAAATAAATTAAAAATTAATAAAAAATTAATTAATAATTCACTTTCAAATATTATTTTCATGAAAATCATCCTAATACTTTTTAAAATATTATTTCAGATGATAAATCCCCCAAAAATAAATTTTTTACCCCAATTAAAGTATATTTCCAAAAATGTAATGCAGAAACCAAAAAATATGAATGTGAATAATATTACAAAATGACTTTATTAAAACTCAAAACAACAAAATAGAAATACAAATTCTTCATGAAATGGGGTAAATATAAATACGGAGGTCATAAGAAATAATATATATTTTATTTCAAAATAAGAACTGAGAATATTGGATGAAAGAATATTATGGATATATAATACAAATATTATCCTCTAAAAAGAAGAGATATTAGAATAGAAACCCTTATATATTTGGAAATAGTTGAATCAAAATATATTAAAAGATAAATAATGAAATAAAATGTCAAATTACATGCATAAATATACACATTGTAAAATGTCACACCCATAATAGCATTTTCATGTATTTTTTTTAATTCTGGTATTTATTTTTTATACATAGTTCCTTCAAGTATTTTTATTTAAATTTGATATTTTTTGGGAATAAGGGAATGGTACATGGTTAGTGAATGATTATAGAAAACCATGTTCAATCCCCCAAAAAATTATACATGATGAGGTAGTGGCACTAAACCACTTTCATGGTTAATATATGGTTTTAAAACCCATGTGACCAAATTTTTTACCCTTCCTAGTGGAACCATAGAAACCTTCAAAATTAGAACATAGATTGAAAAACCGAGTGGTCAAACCACATGGTCTGACTAGTTTTTAAAATAGTTGAAATTTCTAAAGTACCACTAACTTGACTTTAACCCTTCCACCCCTAATTTTCCCATTCTTGACTATACCATCTCAAAGAATCTAATTCCTATGCTCCCCTCCCATTTTGGATATATTTTTTAGATATTTATTCCCATGTTTCTTCAAGAATAATCCATGTAAGTGATTCCTATCTTTATTTACATTGAGGTTTCTCCTTTAATTATCTTGTTTCTTCCCACACGATGGTTATGATGAAATAAGGTTGGTCTAATATAAACCATATGTCATAGAGATTGATGTTTATTGTTTTTATTTCTTTTAAAGGACACCCTCTCTTCTTGGCTTACATTTCTCAGCTTTTTCTTGATGATTCCAAGGGAAAAGGTAGGTAATTTAATATAATTTCTTTTTTTATAAAATAAATACACTTTATTCTAAGTTGGTAAATTTCTTAAATTGATTTATATATGTGAATAATTTAGTACAAAAGTAATTTTTTGTGTATGAAATGTTTTAAAACTTATTTACACAATGGTAATAGTTGGAATTGTTGTGCTTTAGAATGTGGTGTTTTGGCATGTGTTCAAATAGTATTTTAATGGATTGTTAAATAGGGGAAAATCAATAGGTAATAGTGGGTACCTAGGTAGGAAATCTAGAAAAATTACTATCGATAAGGTAGTAGGTATTTTCTCTATTTTCCCTAGTGGGATTACCATATAACAGTAACTAAATAAAAATTTATGTGATGTTTGTGGCTTAATCATGGGTATATATATCTTTATGGTTCTTTAATTGAGAGTAAAAGGATCCTAGATCCCCAATCACCCTAGCAATATAAGGATTTATCTTTGTTCTTATGATTTTGATTTTACTTACTCATCTATTTTAAAATTTTATTTAATTATTTAATAAAGGTGAAATAATGTTTAAATAAATTTTTTTCTACCATTTAAAAAAGAGAATATTTTATTTTTCTTATAATTTCTACACATGAATCACATGGTTTAACATTATTGGGAATGTGAGATCACACCATACATACACCCTTTGGGAGTACATAGAATTTGTTTTGTCTGAATCATGTAAAATAAAGTCTTCACATGGTGGTGGTGGCTAATCTTGATAGTGGTATTTTCGGATAGGTGATGGTGGGGAAATGATGAGAAGTTGGCCTATATATCACAAGGATATTAGCAGTCATTTTTATTCTTGTTTTATGTTTTTTCATTTTTTACTTGGCCTAGATATAATCCATTAAACATGTGTGTATTTATTTGATATAGTTCTTGTTATGAATTATTTCTATAATTCTTACTTTTTGTGTTGGTAATTTTTAGGGGAAAATTATTCCCCAAGGATCTATAGGGTGATTTGGCACTAGTATTCAGCCCATGGTATAACAACCCAGGACCTACACATACAAATTCTTTGTTGAAATCCATAACATTAAATTATCACATTTGATAGAAAATAAATGGGTTCTATAAACATCTCTTTTAAGATTTCTTAAACTATTTAAAATAAAGACGTTCCATAACAATCACTTTTAAGAATGGTTAACCCATGGAAAGGAAATGGGTTCCCTGACAATCTATTTGAATCAACATTAATCCACTTAGAAAATAATGATGATGGTATCAATAAAAAATATCCCTAGTACAGGATAAGTAATAACAAGGTTTGTTGAAATTTATTAATGTAAATACCATTAAAATATATTTGGAAACATTCTTGAGGAAAATAATCTTTAAACTTTACAAATTGTCCCATACCACTTTGAAAAATTTGAACCATTAAACCCATGAAGGAATAAAATTAAATGAAATTTAAAATATAATTAGAAAATATAATTATTCTATATAATTTCAAAGGATAAGTATATATATCTAATAAAAGTAGTTTGGTATATAACTTAATAAATGTCTCAAAGAAGGAACATTGTGCCAAAATTCATTAATGCATTGGTAACTTTGAAATTTTAAACATCATGAAAGAGAGTTAATAAAATGGATAGGTAAATACCAATAAATTCATGTATAATAATATTAAAATACATTAATGAGAATTATATAGACCACAAAACAAAAATAAATTGTGAATATGTCATAAGTATAACAGAAATAAAAGTGAGACTAGAAATCCCCTCAAAACAACGGTTACATCTAAATAGGATGCCTAAAAAGTAAAAATAATTAAATGAAACATCTAAATATCATAAAGATAAAATAAATCATGATATAATATATCTAAAGGGGTATTTAAGACATGAAAAAATATATATAAATGGTTAATATTAATTTTATATCACAAATGTAAAAAGTGGGATGAAAATCTATTACAAGGATCAGGTCATTGGATTGAGAAAATATCAAGGAAATAATCATGTGTGAAAAATACAAATCAAAAAAATTGAAGTATAAATACATTATAATAAAATCATAAGTAATTTAAAACATATTCTTTTAATTACATAACCAATGACATATAAGTTTAACCCAATGAATGTAAATTGAGTTAAAAAATCCCTTACCTTGAGTCCGATTTTACATGATTGTCCTATATCCTCATAAATAATAAACTTATGTTAATTATTTAATTTATTCATAAATTTTTTTAGTTTTATTATTACTTTTTTCACTTATAAAAAGTTATATAACATAACTTAATCAATAATTTTTAAGTCAGATGTTTTGACCATATTTAATTTACATGTCAAAATTGACATTAGAAGGTTGACTAAGGTTAATGAGGTCATTATTTAAAAATATCTAGAATAATGATCATTAAACAATAATCATATTTATAAATAAATTATTTTTAAAATACAATAATGTAATATGGTTATGAAACAGAAATTGACGTTGAACTCATGAATATAGTAGGTCGTACATGCGCATGAGTAACGTTTCCAGTTTTTTAGTGATAATTATGGAAGGAAGGTAAGTAAATTTATCCGTCCATAATGAGAATTATATCATAAATAATATTTTATTTAATTTTACAGACTTATATATATATATATCATTATTATTATGCGTTTTTGAAAAAGTATAATCACATTGCTTGGAGGAGGTGGTAGTTTATACATCCACAAACAATGTTATCACTTTTGTAGTGTGTGAAAAGGTAAGAATGATATTGATATATTATATTTTTATGAATATAATTATGTAATTAAATAAAAAATATTTAATTTCTACCATATATGTTTTAAACCCATTTTTAAAACATTACATGTAATGCTTGAATGAATTACATCACTTTGAGGAGGCGGTTGTCCATAGGTCCAACAACGATGCTATCATATTCACAAAAAATGGAAATAATAAATCTATGTATTATATAATAACTATAGAAGAATAAGGAAATTATAAATATAATATATATCATATAAAAATAGTATTTTTATTGTTATTATCAACCTTGAGATGTGGTAATGGAAGAACAAATGACATTGGTTCACGAGGTGGTTGTCTGCAGTACACATGAATGATGATTGTGTATCCCATTTTGTGGATGTGTGTGAAGTTTTAGGTCATAATAATAACATATAAACATATCCTTATATCTAAGATAATGAGGATATTATATAATCATGGAATAATAATAAGTTAATGAGAGGAAAAAATGAATAAAACATAACTGCATGTTGAAGAACGTTACCTTGTTTTTCAGGTAACTCCTTTTAGTTTGCACCAAAGGATTTTCTTGGTTTTCTTTAAAACAAGATTGATTATTGTATTATTATAGGAGGTATGGTGTGATATTATTTTGGTATATTTTGGATGATCCAGAAGGCCTATATAGGAGTGATTAATTGAGGGAGGTGAATGCTTTTTTATATTAGAGGAGTGACATTCTTGTTAATATAAAAAGGTATAAAATATTGGGAGGAATACATTACATCATGTGCCTCCAATAATTAAAAAAATTAGATCCAATTTTATATATGGTATATATATGTATATAAAATTGGTTTTGTTCAAGTTTATATGTCATTTGACCCCTTAAGATTAATGTTTAACCACTAAGTAAACTCATTTTTACCGTAATCACTTTAATTAATTTCAATTTCATTCACTAATAATTTCGATAAAAACATATGACCTCTATAAAAATTATAAATTTTTATGATTCCAAATATTGAATCCATTTTTAAAAATTACAATGACATAAGTGTCTATTTAATTTAAAATTAATCCTATAGACATGACATGAAATCAGAGTTTTAAATTGAAAATTTCCAACAGTTTACTACGTTATATATATAATCGCTTTGAAAAATATTTAAATGACCGAAATTAGATTAAATGAAATAATATTGATCTAATTATACTTTAAAGCAAATTTAAAATATAATTTAATACTATAACTTATTTAGAATAAAAAATAGTTTTCAATTAAAATCCAGTTTTTTCACTATTCATCAAAATTTGAATCATCTCAGAAAAATAATAAAGTTTCACCCAAAGTAAATTTTGATACTCTAATTCAAAAAATTAAGTTTATTTTTTCATAAAAATTTATTAATGTGAAAAGTTTAGTTTTAAAACAAGTATTTCATTAAAAGGGGACAAATTTTCCATAAAAAAATATATCTTTGTATGCTTAAAAATTTGATTTATTCGTATCTATTGTCAAGAAAAAATTTAAGATAAATATTAAATAGTTTATTGAATTTATAATATATATATTTCATTAACACATTTCACAAATAGTTATTAACTTAATTTAGTAAGATAAAACCCCATTCTGGAAATAAAAATGATTTTTTTATAAAAACTTATCCCTTATTTTCTATTGGTTTTTGTTTTCATTTATAATTAATTTGTCACCAAAATATTCATTATATAAAATTTTTTAAACCATATATTTATAATATAGTTAATGATATCCATTCCCACCATTCCAATGGTGAGGTGATATCTATCATGCTAAATAATAATATTAATAGTATATTGTTTTCTGGTAAGACATAGTGTTGCGTGTGAAACAAGTAATTGAAGAAAATAAAAGTTACATGTAATGTAAGATAAGAATTGTATTGTGTTTAAAATAAAATAAACTATACATTTTTTGTAACCCAATCTACCAAATAATTTAAATTAATAAAAAATAATATATTTAGTAAAATTTGGGGATGTTACATCTATCCCCCCTTAAAATGAATTTCACCCTTGAAACGTGTCTTGGTTATGAAAGGTATTTAGAATATATTTATTGAAACCCACATCATAAAAATGGAATAATGAAAACTATAACACCAAATAAAATATAAATGGTTAAATGACTAAATCATATGACTCATGTTCACAAGGTGCACCTTTGTTTTCAGGAACTTACTTAATTAGGACTCCATAGTTATATGTGATTGGATTGAATTAGTGATCATGATGGGTGAAATTCTGGGAAGATTACTAGGGTGTGTAAAAGTGAGGTAACATCCCAATAGAAGTAACATGTGTTAGAATTTTGGTATTTTCATTATTTTGATGACCAGTTCAAACATGTGGGTGGGTTCGAGGTAGGGGTCAACATGTCTTCAAGGAAATTAGTGGTACCTGGTGGGCAGGACCTAAAACCCATATTAAGGTGGGGTGTCTATGCATTTAGTAGGGACTATTATTCATATTGGTATAGGGGATTAAATTGGTGTTAAGTGTGGTGGACCTTCCTAGGTTGAGATATATAGTCCACAATAAGGAGGTTTTTCCCTAAGGGTGAGGGGGAATTGACACCCAAAAAACACACTCGAAATAACATGTCTTAGTCTGTGGTGATAATCATTATTCTAATGAATAATTTGGACATGTGGGTGGGTTCGAGGTAGGAGACCCAATGTATTCGGGGAAACTAGTGGTACATGGTGGGAAGGACTTAAAAAGCAAGTTAAGGCGGGGGTGTCTGTGCTTTCAACAAAGACCATTTTTCATATTGGTATAAGAGGAGGAACCTGACATTAAGTGAGGTGGAAATTCCTAGGTTGAGATATAAAGTCCATAATAAGGATGTTTTTCTCTAGGGGGGATGTAACACCCAAAAAATTATAAAGGGTTAAATGAATAAATGATATGACTTATGCCAACAATGTGAATATTTATTTTCAGAATCCTACATAATCAGGACTCCATATTTAAGAGGGGTCTTGGTAGGGTATAACATGTCTTCAGGGAAACTGGTGGAACTTGGCAGGCCAAGACGTGACATACATGTTAAGGTGGTGTGTCTAATATTTCAACATAGACCATTGTTTCTATTTATTTTATAGGAGGAAACCAACATTAAGTGTGGTGGCACTACCTAGGTTTAAATATATGGTCCACAATGAGGAGGATTTTTTTCCTTAAATGTGTGTGGGGGGGGATGTTACACCCCAAAAAATGATAAAGGGTTAAATGAAAAAATTATATGGATAATTTAAACAATGTAAACCTTTCATTTAAGGATCATAACTAATTATATCTACTTAGTTTAGAATGAATGGCCTAGAGTAGTGATCATGATGGGTGACCTTTTGGAAAGTTTCCCATGGTGTGTCTAAGGGTGGAAAAATCACACTAGAATGAAAATATGTTTGAAACTTATAATGGTAATCCTCCTTATATTAGATGACAATTTAATTTTAAATTGATCATGGAAAGAACCATGTGTGCTACACACATTACACACATACGGTAAGTGCTTAAATTCAATTATCCATTGTCAAATGAAATGTAAATTATATCGTATGTATATGAATTATCCATGTTTTAATTAAATGAAATGGTTGTGGATGCTTATCCTTAGCATAGCCTTCTCGGGTAATGAAAAGTAGAGGGGGAACCACGTAATTGAATATAAAACGACTTAAATGGTTGCAGTCCCTTGACCTTGTCACACTAATTAAAGGCAAGGCTTGAACCTATTCTATTTATTAAATGTAATGAACTTCACTTGACCCAAAATATTAAATGATCCAAATGTAAGGTTAATTTTTATATATACGTATGGACCTTGAAATAATTATTGGGGTAGTAATAATTGAGTTAGTTATTATATTCCTAAAGGAATTCCTTAAGCACTCATGGATTCCATTCTGATTCAAGGATGTCGGTTTTCTTGGTTTATACCCACCTTGGAACCCAATAGTCATCTATCAGTGGATTCCTGGTACGACACCATATGATCCATTATTTACTATTATAGTATTCCTTGGATACACTCTTTATATCTAGAATGGGTTCTTCGTACATGATGTTCCTTAGGTAAATCCTTGGGTCGGGCCATTACTTATCCTGTTTTTCCTCGGATGTATTCCTTAGACTCAGTTAAATCATATTATTGGGGGATGTCTTGGATGATTCTACTTGGATTACACTCTTACCCCTTATCTATACTATAATTACTATTGAGTTTGTGACCCTTGAGGTCTAGGTTTCCTTGGTTATTACCTTGGAATCTTTTTATATTACAATCATAATGGTTTCCTTGTAACTTCATGGAACCACTACTAGTACTATCAAGATAATATTTCAATGATAGTTATGCCTCATATGAATTAATTATATAAACTAGAACATAAATTAATTAATGAACTAGTTACATGTTTAGACACCTTTTGAGGGATGAATCTGGTACTTGGGTATTTACATTATTTTAGTTCTTTACTTTTATATATGAGTGTTTTCACATTGGTTCATTTTATATTACATGGAAAATATGTTATAAACACCAATGGTGGTGGTCTAATGAGATTTATATCACACCCTATCTAGGATGCCATTTGGTACCCAGAAATACTATATTTTTGTAGGTGTTGACTATGTGAAAAGAGTTACTTTAGACACTTGATTGATTTTTATTTTAGGATAGAGTTGGTATAAGAATATCAAGTTGGAGATCGGGATGCTTCGGATATTTTTGGTTCATTTTTACTAAATTTGTGTAGAATGCTTGTATACTTTTTTATAACCATGTTTTGATGATTTATGGTGACATGACACATCATCATCAAAATTTGTATATTTTTATCATTTGTTTCGTTTTTTATTACTCCGGTCTATTCTTTAATGCATTATAGATGTTTTCATATTGATTCCTCTATTCACTATCTATTTAATATTGATCTGCTATGTAATAATTTGTTAATGAGGGAATATTCTCCCTAATAACACACACTATGCCCCCACTTCTAGCCAGAAGCCTCTAGTTTTTGGGGAGATGTGCTTAGGGAAATGTGGCCAACCGGGATCGGAACACCTTTAGTGGAATCTAGGTTCAGGACATAACAAAGTTTTATTAAATGTTTCCATTCTTTATTTTCTATTTAGGGACAATATTCAAGAGATTAAGGATACATAGAAGTTTTTCATAATTCATTACTAGGTATTGTGAACCCATGTTCAGGGTAATGGCTGAGTTTCATGAATTATGGTTGTTGATATGGTTTTTACAATTATAATTGATATCATTTCATCATTGGGTGAATCACATGCTTTGTGGTACTGTTGATTATTATTCTAATTGATATTTTATTTCATCCTTAGCCTGATAAAATGAGGGAATGAAGAATTATTATGTGCATCATAGTAGGCTCCTAGAATTCATAGTTTAGGCATATTTCCATACAATATAGATTCATTTCACTACTTTTCATTTCCTGATATTCCTGTGATTGTTGAGTGTGCCTTTCGTTTTATATATTCTTGTGATAAATTTGAGGTTGTGATTAGGTGATTTACTATTTTAATGCATGATGTGTTATGGTCCCTCATGGGTTAAAATGTGTAATTTACCGAATTATGCCTCTAATTAGAAATTAAAATGGGCGTTAATCTTAGTAATAAGGTTCATAGGACCTAATTCACTGGGATGAACAACTCATTTTAAATGAATCTTGGTAGATGAACTTATGAAAATTAAATTTTAAAAGTGAAACATGACTTTTAAAAATGAAAATGCTACACATCCTTATCCCACCTTATCATGTTTATGAAAGGTAAAGAAGTTAACCATATAAATTTTAAATGAAATGAATGAAATGGTTCCTAGTAAATGATGAGGCAATCTACTATTGATCCTTTATCTTCTAGGACCCCTAAATTTTATACTTGATCACTTACTGATACCTTTACTTCTAAGAAGGTAGTTGGGGTAGAATGCCTTGGGTAGTGAGCCGTTTTTACACATATCTTCTACTAGTGTTACTATACATCTTCTTCTATGCTTTTTTGTGTCATATGATTAGAATCTGAAGACTAATGCCATCACAATGTTCTCTTGTTTTGTGCCAAGAGGGTGCATATGACCATTCTCCAGACAATGTGGGCCATGAGCTTCCAGTATTACCTCTAGAAGTTCCAATTGTGACTCCAACTAGTTTACCTGATTTGGGAACTGACACTCAGGTTCAAGATAGTTTCCTATTTCTAATATAGTCTATGAATGGGATCCCTGAGTAGCACCTATTTTGGCTGATCTGATATGCGAGTTCTAAAAATAGCATCCTCCAACCTTTTAATGGGATAACTTACCACATGATGCTAACTTTTGGATAGGGGACACCTAGTCTATATTCGAGAATCTAGAGATGCATCTGAAGAGGATGTTAAATCTTGATACATAAATGGTGAATGATTCATATAAGTGCTAGTGGTATATAGTTACCCATGATGGTTGCCATCAGGGTATGGCATGAGCTAATTTCTAGACTGCCTTCTATAATCAATTATTTCCTCAGATTATTTGAGCTTATAGTGTTATAGAGTTCATGCATCTTAAGCATGGTTCTATATTTTTATGTAATATTCAATGTATTTTACTAAATTACAGTTCTTTTCACCCATTCTAGATGGTGATGAGATTTCACATGCTAGAAGTTTTTAGAATGAGATTTTGTATTCCATTTGTACTAAGGTGAATGTATTTCACCTACCAACCTTTTATAAAATAGAAAATGAGGATCTTATCACTGAAAAAAACAGAAAGGATAATGACAGTACCTGGCATAGATGACTAGTACCAAGGTAGGCTAGTAGTACCTCTATTAGTAGGAAGAAACCACTTTAGGTTTTTCATAAGGGAAGTGGCAGAAAGAGTACCTAGGATGGTATCTCTATAGTGTGTCACCAGTGTGGAAAAAAAGAGAATATAATTCCTTAGTTTGATAGATACCCCCTAGAGAGTCAGGCTTGCAGCTATATTGGGAACTTATAGATATTTTGTCAGAAATTTCCATCAACTTATAGTATAATAGGATATGTACTATAAACACCTTCAGGGGAAGGTTATTTTACACCATTTGAGGTGGGGAGTTAGAGTTGAACCAAAAGGGCTAGTCGAGGAGGATTTTGTGGTTGCGGTATCTAGACTCTTGATCACTAATAGCACTAGCAGAGTAGTTTTGATCATGGTATTCCAACAGTTGAACTAGGCCATGGATCACATCAGTTTCATGCACTACAACCGATACCTAAGGATCAGGCTGTAGGACCATCGATAATACGAGGTACTATTTTAGAACCCAACACTATAGTATATTCTCTATTTGAGACAGGTGTTTCAAAATCATTTATCTCTTTATCTATCATGAAAATAATTAGATTATAAATTTAGTTTTAATGTGGTGTAATTAATCTAGATACACTATTGGGAGTATGGTCAGATGGGCATACACTAATGTAGGGGATTTCCAATTGAGGTAAGTAGTTTACCTTTATTATGGAACCCCTTTTATCTTGAGATAAAGAAATGTTTGGTAATTTTTGTGATGGATTGGTCAGTTCTGTATCATGAATTTATATACTTCTATCACTAATGGGTATCATTTACATCACTAGAGGGCATCCGTTATCTATATAAGGGTTAGTGGGATGTCTCGGATAGTAGAGATGGACCAGAGAATCATGGGATACATG
The DNA here is from genome assembly GCA_963277665.1 of Viscum album. Lineage (NCBI taxonomy): Eukaryota > Viridiplantae > Streptophyta > Magnoliopsida > Santalales > Viscaceae > Viscum > Viscum album. The sequence continues at coordinate 1,412,109,031 of OY728125.1, read as the reverse complement.
GAGTGTCCACCCAAATGTAAAATATCTTTATGGAGGATCATGGTTTAAATCAGGATAAATTACCTATAGTAGTATATCATTTTAGGTATGTATTTCTTAATGATTTTTATGGATTACCACTAGAGCAATGTAGAGTTTATGAATGAGATCATTCTAGGAGAATATCCATCATCTATTCATCCTTATATCATGGAACCTACTAATCTCTAGGACCTCAAGTGTTAGTTATAGGTTTTGGAGGTGAATGGTTTTATTCAGTCCAACACTTCCTCTTAGGTTTTTCCCATGTTATTATCTAAGAAGGTGGATGCGACACATCATCTATGAATGGATTAATGACGGTTAAACTAACTTGTGGTCATGAACTGGTATCCACTACCTTGAATAGATGATCAGTTTTTTTTACTATGAGAAGCAGGAGTCTTCTCTAAGATCGATCTATGATTGAGTTATCATCACATACAGGTCAAGCCCTCAAACATACCTCATATAGCTTTCTAAAGTATTCATCATCTATATGATTACATTGTTATGCTATTTGGACTCATGTATGTGCCTGCTGTTTTAATAACTATGATGAATAAAGCGTTCTACCCCTATCTATGATCCTTTGTCATAGTATTTGTGCATGACATATTGGTGTATTATTACACTCATAGTGACCATGTAAAGATCCTTGATATCATTCCAACAACATTGAGAGAGCATCATATTTATTTCTATTTTACTATGTGACACTTCTGGATCGACAAAGATAACTTATTGTGTTATATTATCTTATAATCAAGTGTTTCTATTGACCCAAATAATGTTGGTGATGTAGTTTCATGGGAGTAGCACAAGAACATGTTTGAATATGGTGTTTCTCAGGGATGGCTATATATTATACGCATTTCATATAGGACTTCACACACATTTTTTTTATTCTTACTAATATTACAAATAAGGGTTTTATGTTCTTGTGTTCATAAGAGTGTGAGAAATACTTTCAAGATATTAAAGGGTGGCGTGTCTCGACACATATTCTAATTATGCTAGATCCATGCAAAGGTTATAAAATCTTATGTGAGGAATCTTGCATCGACCTAGGATAAGTTATGATGTAGGATTATAGATTCATTGTATACGGATCTCAGAAGTTGAGGCATTATGAGAGAAATTACCTGAGGCATGACCTTAATCTAACAGTAGTTGTCCAAGCCTTACGTTTGTAGAAACACTATTTTTTGGATGGGTGATTTTTGGTTTAAATAGACAAAAAGAGGCGAAAATATATCTTTTCACAGCATTATTTGAATATCAGATAGTTGATATGTGTCAGATATCTTTATTACTTCAATTTTTATATTTTTTATACACCTAGAATGGGAAGTGTAGTTAGTCACATGCTGAGTAAAAAAATCAAGCACATGCCATATGAGAATCCAATGATGAATGAAAATTGATAGAACTATTTTCTGATCATCATATAGAGTTTCACAATTTTCATGAGCAATAATAACTATCATCCTTAACAATTACCTCTTTCCTCATTGAAAAGGTGAAGGGTGTGTAATTTTTAGATCATGAGGGCTTGGTTCTCTATGAGGGTATTTCAGCAGATGAGCTACCTCCAGATTATTCTATAGATATAGGCACTATCATTTATATACATTGATATGTAAGGGTTACTACAGATATTTGAGAGGATTTGATGTAATATTCCCATGCTTCTTAGTGGGTAGTTAATCCAGGAATCTTCAATATGTATCGAGTTACGTGATATCAGTATTGGGGGCCTAGGATAAAATTTCAAATATCAGACTTTATCAATTGGTGTTACACCTATAATAGGTGAAGGTAGAACACCAGACACCCACATGCTTGTTACAACTTCTTACAATCCCAAAATTGAAATGGGAAGATATTTCCATGGATTTCATAGACGTTTTACCTAGGTCTCCTAGAGGTAGAGATAATGTATGGGTTTTCATTGAATGACTGAATAAAGTATCCCAATCCATTATTATATGGGAGACTTTCTCATTTGATGATATATGAATTTTGCATGTCCATGATATCCTATGACTACATGAGGTACGTCATCCTATCCATTCATATAGGGATTCTCATTTCACATCACTATTCTTGGTGGGATTGCAGAAATCTATGGGTACACATGTGATTCTAAGAACAATTTTCACCCTCAGACATATGTATATTTGAGATACATGTGTTAAAGGACATGCTTTGAGCATTCTTACTTGATTTTAGTAGTTCTTGGGATAATAATATCTCTCTCATTAAGTTATCTTATAATAAAATATTTTAGGATATAATTTAGATGGCTCTTTTTGAGGCCTTATATGGAAGACCATGCCATTCAGCCCTATTATAACTTGAGGTAGGAGAAGAAACCATAATATCTCCTCCTCTCGTGCAAGAGACTTCTAAGAAAGTTCAACTAATCTTGGAGCATATGTATAATAATCTATCTTGTTAGAAATCAAATGAAGATCACTGCCACTTACCTCTAGAGTTTGGGGTCAGGGATTATATTTTTATGGGTATGACCTAGGCTATAGCATAAATGGATATAGAAGAAAGGGAATTTATTGCCTCATTATGTAGGGACTTTTGAAATCTTGGAGATAGTCAGGCTGGTAGCCTATTAGTTACTACTACCTCAGAGGTACCATGACATGAATGACATCTTCCAAATTTAATAGCTTTGGTGGTATTATGATGACCCATCTCATAATTTTGATCCTAAGGATGTTGAGCTATATTCTAATGATACCATTTAGTAGTATCCTATACACATCATTGATTGGAGCACAAAGGTTCTCTGATGGTGGTATGTACCTATAACATGGGTCCTATAAAAGTGCATCCAGATATAGGATGATACAGGGGAGAAGGAGGCCAGAGTACTTGACTAGTGGCTAGAGTTTTTCCTAGAAAGTCTTTCTTTTCCCTTGGAAGGTGAACTCAAGGATGATGTCCTTTAATGGGAGAAGACTGTAAGAACCCAAATTTTTAATCGGGTATATATCCATTAAATTTTGGTCCAATTATTTATTTTGTACATAATATGGATGCGTAGTGAGTTACTAAAGTTCACGGGGGGTGTTTGGGGCTTGTTAAGAGACAAGAACTTGATTTTTTGTAATAAAAGGCATGTCCCATGGTTAGTTGAAACAATGTGAGTTGTTTAAACCATATAAGGCTGGATAGTGGGATGGAATAGAGTGCACGATTTAATAAAACTATACGAGTTGGGCCACATGACCATGTAATATTTTTTTACAATTTTAACAGAGTTTTTTTGAATGATTGGAAGATAGTTTCCCTAACCATGTTGACTAAAATTTCTATTTACCCTCTCTATAGATACTCATCGCTGGTTTACACATGGTTTGGCCAAACCATGCAGCAAAATCCTGCAAAGGTAAAAATTTGGGTTAAATGGTGGGTTTCACTTAATTCATGTTTTAATAAAACCACTCTCTTCACCTTTCATTCCAATGGATAAAAGACCCTACTATATCCCTTTTGAATCCTTTTTTTATGACTAAATATGGATTTGAGATCGATCATCCATCTGAAGTCTGAATCAATTACTGTTCGTCTCATTGGATCTGCACGGGTGTGTTCACTATTATTTTTTAATCTTTCTCCATTCTTCTTCTTATAACTAATGCTATTTATATGTAGGGACATATACCCCAATTTTCTGTAATTGATTTTTTTTATTTAAATCCAATCCAATCTAGGACAAACTAAAGGATGATACTGGATGAGGAGAGTTGTACGAGCCTATGTTAGGTGGTTTATAACTCATCCATCAATTTACATCATTTTACAAATTATCGTTTCATCGTAATGATTTTATTAGGAATCAACTGTTGATTTTTTTTTCATGCTTGTAGTTGTTTGGACTATGTTCTAAGATCCATAACATGTATGTTATTTCTTTTTTAGTGGTTTTGTCCACAAATTCAACCACCCCATGTAGGGTTATTTAGTATAATTGATTTTTAGTGTTTTGACATTATTGAGCCACCGTTCGAGTGTACTTGATATTGGACATTATAATGGAAATACTCCTTATATTAGATTAATAATGAATTGTGAATTTATCATGGTAAGTACCATATGTGATACACACCTGACCTGCCTAAGTTAAGTGATTAAATTATATTAACCAATGTTAAATGAAATGAAAAGTATATCACATGCATATAACTTGGTCTATTTTATATTAAATGAAATGAATGTGGTTTCTCATACTTATCATAGACATTTCTGGTAATGAAAGGTTAAGGAGATAGCCAAGTAATTGAATATAAAATGACTTAAATGGTTGCATTCTCTTGTCCTTGTCACATTAATTAGTAGCAAGGATTGGATCTTTTCACTTTATTAAATGGAATGAAATTCACATGGACTAACTTATTAAATGAACCAAATTCAAGGTTACTATTTATATATACATATAGAAATTTATATATTTATAGGGGTGGCCAGGCTCAAGTTAGTTCTTGTAATCTGAAGGGAATGACTTGAGCTCTTGTGGAAGCCATTCTGATTCAATGTTGTTAGTTGCCTTGTTTGATACCCACCTTGGAACCAGATCCTCGTCTATCAGTGGATACCCAGAATGACACTGTAGGATCCCTCAATTACTATTATATGATTCCTTGGATACACTCCTTCTATCCATCATGGTTTCGACGAACGTCATGAGCCTTGGTTATATACTATAGTCTGGCCATTACTTATCCCATTTTACCTTGGACGTATTCCTTTGACTCAATTAGATCATATTAATATGGAATTCCATGGATGTTGGTCCTTGGATTACACTCTTACCCCTTATCCAAGCTATAGTTAATATTGAGTTGAAGACCTATGAGGTCTAGGTTTCCTTAGATATTACCTTCACTACTACAAATACGGCTTTTATCAGCACTAAAAATGCCTTTTAACAGCACTAGAAAAGCGTTGTTAATGCCGAAGAAGATAAAGGGGGTCCCCTTTATCAGCGCTAAAAAAGTGCTGATAAAACTAAAAAAATTAAAGAAAATTAAAAAATACTACCAATCTCAGGGGGGGGGGCTTTTTACAGAACTTGAGCCCCCCCCCCCTTATCAGTGCTTTGTCGTTCCTCCAGTGCCTGTATGCACCGCCTATACCCTTTATCAGCACTAGCACCTCTAAATCACCCCTATGCATGCGCCCCTTCCTCCACCCGGATTTGATTTCGAGACCTCCCCCCTGCGCACCAAAAGCCTTTGCCACTCCCCTATATTGATTTGTTCTCTTATTTATGATATATCTATTTATATATATATATATATATATATATTCGTATAGTAATATATATTTATATTAATATATGTAGTTATATTAATATATATATAGTTATATTAATATATATATATATAGTTATATTAATATATATATTTATAGTTATATTAATATATATATTTATAGTTATATTAATATATATATATTTCTAGTTATATTAATATATATATGTAGTTATATTAATATATATATATAGTTAGATTAATATATATATATAATTAGATTAATATATATATATAATTAGATTAATATATAGGTATAGAGATATAGATATATTTTTATTTTAAATAAAATGGATATTAGTTATTATTTAGATAAAGCTAATATATCTTATATGTAAATATGTTTTATTATTTATATTTATAATTAAATTTTTATGTGTGAATATATAAAAATCATTTATATATTGTTATATATTTGATTATAAATAGAAGTGAATTATAAAAAACAATTCAATTTCAAAGACATAATATCAATATGAATGTAATACCTTGTAATAAATTCAGTCCCCACCAAAAAAAGCCAATTATACCCCCTTAAACGAGGCTGAAAATCCACAAAATGTTTAAAAATCATTGTACCCCGACTAAAAACTCAGTTTTGGAGGCCTTATGGTTCTTTTTTGACCTCGAAAAAGCCTTTAACTAGGTCACCCTAATCATAGCGATGTAGAGCTCATCGCAGGCTTCGATTTGATATGTGGTAGAGCTCAAACGGACACCCGGATAAAAAGTTATGGTCATTTGAAGTTCGAGTTGCGTTTTCAAGGTAAATTGGATCTTTTTTTAGATTTTTTAAAGTTTTTTAGTCTTCAATTTGTTATTAAATGACAATTACTCCATAATAATTAGAAAATTATTAATTAAAAATAGTTTTTTTAATTTTTTTTATAAGTCATTTTCACTAAATATCTTATATATTAAGTATATTAAGTGTAAATGTATATTTATACTTATCAGACATATATTTAATAATTATATATTATATTTATATCATTATGACTATATTAATATATTGATATATTAATATATTGGTTTTAATTAATTTTTTTTGAATTCGACCCATTTATCAGCGTTTTTAAAAAAAGCGCTGATAAAGCCCCCCATTTATCAGCGCTACTAAAAAAAGCACTGATAAAGGGGGTCCCTTTATCAGCGCTAAAAAAAGCACCGATAAAGGGGTAATTTTATCAGCGCTTTTTTTAGCGCTGATAAAGGGTTCCTTTGTCTGGGCTTTTTTTAGAGCTGATAAAGGTACCCCCCTTTATCAGTGCTTTTTCGTTAGCGCTGATAAAGGGGTGGCGCTGGCCTTGCCCAGTTTTGTGGTAGTTCTTAGAACCCATTTATATTATAATATTCCCTATTTTATTGTTACATCTTGAAACCACTATGGGTATTATCATGATGTGATTTCAGTGCTGCATATGCATCATGTGACTTAATTATAAAATCTAGAACATGAATTAATTAATGAACTGGTTACATGTTTAGACACCAACTAAGGGATGAAGCATGCACATGAGTATTTACATTACTGTACTACTTTACTTTTATATATACACTCTTGCACATTGGTTCATTTTATATTACATAGACAAGATTTTATAGATACCATTGGTTGTGGTCTACTAAGATTTATCTCACACCCTATACGAGCCTCCGTTTGGTACCAATAAAGACTATATATATTCAGGTGTTTAAAAAGGGAATTGAGTAGTGTTAGACACTTTATTACTTTTTATTTTAGGATAGATCTTGTAGTATATGACCAATATGGAGCTCAAGATACTTTGGACGGTTTTTGGTTCCTTTTTAATACTTTTATATAGCATGATTATATGATACTTTCTGTCCATATTTTCCATCTTTATAATGACATAACCAATCATCATCACCTTTTTTATATGATTATTAGTCATTCATTTGTTTATTAATCTTGTCTATTCTACTATGTTTTCTGGTTGTTTTCATACTTCTTTCACATTTTACTATCAGTTTCATATTGATTCGCTATTCTATACTCTAGTAATGAAGGCATAGTCTCCCCACATACAAACTCTATGCCATTAGTGCTAGTCCACAATCACTGGCATTCGAAGAGATGTACTGGAGGCCATGTGGACAACTTGGATTGGGGAACCTTCAGTGGTATCCGAGTTTGTGATGTCATTGATGGTGTTACCAAGAGGGACAGGATTTTAAATCCATGTTAATATGGGGTGTCTATTCTATTATCAAGGCCTAGTTGTTTCAAAAATATCCCTTAAAAATTAAAGTGGAAAATTTAATGTTTACTTAAGGTTACACATGACTATATTCCCACATAGGGGATACATTGGTGGGGAATTAAAAGATGGATTTGGAAGGGAAAACTAATTACCATTGACTAATAGATAGTGATAGAGAACTTGGTTAATAAGAAGTCAATTTTAACAAAACCAAAACCAAATAGCTCTGGAAAATGTCATTAATATAATAAAATAAGATGGTAATTGGATACAATTTTATTTAAAGCTACTTTCCAAATGTTGAAGTATTCTTCCACAATATATGCTAAGATAATTAGGAAGTATACTTACTTGAAAGGTTAGTTTCATCCTTTATTACAACCACATATTTTTCTCAAGACAAAGATTATTCAAGATGAAATTCTCACACATGAATCACTAAATTAAAATTTTAAATACCACATAATCATAAAAGGGTTAAAAATATATTAATCTTATCATTAAACATTATCCAAATCTAAAATAGTTTGGACATAGTAAGATAATTCCCGAAATAAATAAACCCTTAATAAGATTAAATAATATTTTAAATTCAATAGTAATACCCAAAGTTGAATCTAAATCATTCCATAACAGTTTATCCCAAATAAAATTAATAAACTAAAAAATAAAGATTTCATTAACATAAATTTTTATCTCATTACTTCCATATTTTAAACCTAATAAATATGAATATAATCTTTTGAATTAACCTTAATCAATTAGTCAGAAAATCACTTTTCACTCATGTGTCTAACAATAGGATAATACTTATCTTCCCATAATTACATCAATATCCAAGATCATATAAACCCTAATGTTCATTGATTTGTTAGAACTTATTTTATAAAAAAGTGAAGGAATAATTTACATTAAAATAAAGTTTTACATATACTTCAACCCAATAAAATATCACAAAAAAAGTCATTAATAACCATATCAGAATTTTCTTCTCCATAAAACCCTCAAATAAGGTGTCTAAGAAATTGAACATATCAAGATAATTAATATTATATATCTATAAAGGTATCAATAAATCTTAAGATAACCTCATATAAAAACATCATAATATCCAAAGTTATCTAAACTAAAATTTGATACCAATAATAAAATCCTAGGACCCTCACTCATAGATCATGTGCTAAAATCCACAACATTATATTCTCAGATTTTATGGCGATAATTGTGTCCCAATTGTTTCATCTATAACATAAAATAAAAAAAGAAATACTAGGATCACTTAAATTATGGAGGATCATTTAGGTTAGAGTTTTAGGTAATTATGAAAAACACTTATATAAACAATTAAAATCTACTTAGACTCATACAAAACTGGGTCATAAAGATGAAATTGCCCATGAGCCTCAGCCCGATTGGTGAGGTCTCCTTAAGTGCATCCAGGTGACCTGGGATCAAATCTAGGTAGAGGAATATTTTCAGGTTACTATATAAGGACTGTAGTAGGCACTATAGTGGGAATTGTAGAAGGTACTGTTTGGAACTGTAGCAGCTGAGACTATTCCCCTGTTTGAGCCTTCGGGACACCGATTTGGTCCCATAGTCCTTTAAGGAAATCGGGTGACCCATGCCTTTGGGTTAGTAAGGCCTTCAGGACATCTCAAGTCCTTCAGTTAACTTTATGTGTAGATTCAAACCGTAAAACCTATAAGGAACAAGCTCCAGAAGGAGGATGAGCAAGGAGCATTCACCATAGCATAAGCTAAATGGATTGAAATAATGAGAGGGTATGTAATGTTCTATTGGGAAATTCTTGTACATTCATGGAAAAGCATATCTTAACATACATGCGAAGGTGGATAGCTGATTTCACGATGTAGATTCTAGGGAGGAGCAGTTCCAAGAATTCAGTTTGGGTTGTATTTAATGTTTGAAGCCTATGATCAATGAATTCCTCTAAGGCCTACGGGCCACGTAATAATTTCTCCTACGGGACTTGTAAGGGTTCCACCTAACCCCTTGAAATGTGGATGATCAAAATCAATAAAAATGAAGGCCTTCTGGCCATTGGAAGACATGCTTAACAAAAAAAAGTTGAAAGTCATCTGCTATTATACCTAACTTTTCTTATTTCACATAGGTCATCCAAATAATCCTTGTGAAATATTTTGTAGACATAAAAAGATTGACATCATTCATTAAAACATGGGAAAAAGAAACAGAAGAAGGGTGAGATCATATGCTCAGTAAGGGTAATCATAAAATTTCACTATTAAATGTCATTAATTAGAATAAGGGTTTATAAGGGTATGATGAAAATCAAAGTTCTTGAGAGAATCATAAAGGAACTCATACGCATAAAACCTATATAATCAACTATGAAAACATAGAAAAGTAAATAGTCATCAGAATCTATAATAAAAATCCATGTGATATTAATCTTGATCATTAGAAACATTATAAACCCATAAAAATTATAAAAAAAACAAGTACATACAGGAAAAATCATTTTCACTTCACTCTTACATTAACTCTAAAAAATAAAATAATTATAGTGTTGATTTATATACACAATACATAAGAGGGATATCATGGACCCACCAATTGTTGGTTTATCACATAACCACCCTTCATTAGTTTAACATAAAACCACCCTTCATTGGTTTATTATATAACCACCTATCAAATTACTAATTACTATTATCAAATAATAACACATGAAATTTTGAATTTTAGCATAAACTCATAGGAACAACAATTATCCCTTTTTAAAACATGATCAACTGATGAAAATGAAATTTTTTTATTGTCAGTGTCTTTGAAACATGGTTAACCAATGAAAAATAAATGGTTTCCATAATAGTATTTTTGAAACATGATTAACCCATAGAAACTAAATGGGTTCCGTAACAATCTCTATATGACTTGATATACCTGTGTAAAATAAATGGGTTTCTTAATAATCTCCGTAAGAAATAATCATCCTCTGGAAAAGAAGAATGTTTCAAAAAAACGTCCTTGAATCATCATCAACCCAAGGAAAAGAAATAGGTTCCATAACAAAATCTTTTGGACATAATTAACCCATAGATAAGAACCATGATTCCAAACAATCTCATTAAAACATTATTAACCCATAAAAATGGGTTTTGTAAAATTCTCTTGGAAACATGATTATCCTTTGGAAAAAAACAGGTTTCATAAAAATCTCTTCGAAACATGGTAAACCCATTTAAATGAATTAGGTTCCTTAAATGTATCTTTTAATCATGGTTAACTTGTGGAAAATAAACATGTTCTATAACCATCTTTTTAAAACAAGGTTAACCCATTGAAAATATACCTATTCTTTAAAAATCCTTTTTAAATAGTCTTAATCCATCCAAAAAATAATAAGGATGGTATAAATAAAAAATATCCCTAGTATGGGATATGTAACAACTATGGTTTTTGACATTGATGAATTTAAATACCATTAAAAGATCATTATAAACTTTCTTAAATAAAATAATATTTTAACATTTTAAATCGTCCCATACCACTTTAAAACATTTGAACCGTTAACCAAATAAAGAAATAATATTAAATGAAAATTTCAATATCATGAGATACATATATTCATGATATATCCTGTTAATGGATAAATATACAAATATCATCAAAGATGTCAGGTCTATAACATTACCAATGTCTCAAAGGATGACAATTGTGAAAAAAGCTGTTACTGCTTTCGTATCATTGAAATTGTAATCCCCATGAATGATAGATCATAAAATGGATACGTAAATACCTATAAATTAAATTTTGAGAATCAAAATAATACATTCATGGTCAGTATATACACCACACAATAAAAATATGTGGCGAATATGTCATAAGTCTCATAGAAAAAAATTGAGACTAGAAATCCCATAACAACTATGGTAACATCTAAATCTGAAGCCCCAAAATAATAATCATAAAATGAAAAATTTAGTTACCATAAATTTAAAATAAAAAATTATATAATATATCACAGTGGGAAGTATATATTCCACACAAAATATTTAAGTGTTGAAAATTTCATTTATCGCATAGATATAAAAAGTGATATGAAAATCTATTACAACGGTCATGTCATTGGATGAGAACAAATCAATGATATAATTTTTTTGTGAAAAAATGAAATAAAAAAATAAAATCTGAAATATTGTATAATAAAATCATATATAATTTCACACATATTATTTTTATAACATAGCCAATATATAATTTTAATCTGATGAATGAAAATTGAGTTAAAAAATCTATTACATTGAGTTTGGTTTAACATGCTTGTCATTAATCTTACTAAATAATAAACTTATGTTTATTATTTAATTCATTTAGAAAATTTTACAAGTTTATTAATACTCTTATTTAACTTATAAAACGTTACATTCAATTACTTAATCAATAATTTTTATATCAGATGTTTTGAACATATTTGGATTATGTTTCAAAACAGAATTTGGAAGGTCGACAAAGGAAAATAAGGTAATTATTTAAAAATCCTGTATAATAATTATCATGAAATTATAATAAAATTTATACATAATTTTTTTTAAATCAATAATTTAATATGGTTATGAAAATAAACCTTTGTTAAAATCATGGATACTGTAGGTCATACGTACACATGAGTAACATTCCCATTTTTTAATGATTATTACAGAAAGATAGTATGTAACATTCATCAATCTAAAATTTAAATTATATCATAAATAAAGTTTTATTTGATTATACATACTTATATATATCATTCTTATGATGTAGTGGTTAAAAAAGTATAATCACATCGCTCTGAGGTGGTGGTAGTCCACACATCCACAAAAGATTATATCACTTATTCAGTTTGTTAAAAGGTAAGAAAAAAGTGATATATTATAATTTTAGAAAGATAATTTTTTCATGAATATCATATATATTTCTTTTATATAACATATTAGTTTAAACTCATATTTAATATATTCTATTTAAAGCAAGAATGAATCACATCTATTTGAAGAGGCAGTAGTCCACACCTATACAAATGATGTTATTGTATTCCCACAAAATAGAAATCCTGAAGGTATGTGTGATATAATAAGTATAAGAGAATAAATACATTATAAATATCATTTATATCTTATAAAATTAGTATTTACATCATTATTAACAACCGTTATAAGTGGTAATGGAAGAACAAACGATAATGATTCACAAGGTGATCATCCGTTGTTCACATGAATGATGATTGCATATCCAATTTGATGGATGTGTGTGAAAGTGTAGCTAATAACCTTAAAAGAAACAACATATAAAAATATTTAGGATACTGAGGTTATTATATAATCATTTAATAATAATAGTAATTTAAGGGGTGTAGAAGTTAATAACAGAGAAATGCACATTGAAGAACGTTACCTCTTATTCGGGTTAATCCTTTTGGTTTGAACCAAAAGACTTACTTAGTTTTCTTTATTCCAAAATTTGAACTTATAGGATGAGATGAGTTATTGTGGAACCTTATTTTGGTAGGGTTTGGATGAGAAAAAATATCTTGAGATATTTTAAAATGTAAGGGGTTGAGTGCCTTTTATAGTGGAGAAGGGTTGAAATTCTTATAATGTCACGACCTGTCCTCGGGGCCCGTGCCGTAACTACCCCAAGCCTGCCTTCCATAGGCCAGGGGCTGGCGACTAGCACCAAGGCGTAAATCCCAGTAAAAAGGGAAGGCATTTCCTTTGTAAAGTAAACAAACACCACAGAGCAAGCATGCAGTAGAATTAAACACTAAGTAAAAACTGAGTACAACAGTAAGTGCGGAAAATTAAGTGGGACAGTATACAAACCCAAACTGAAAGTAAAGTACAACTGGAAGGGGAAAAAACAACTGAAAAATAAAGCCGCAACGTCGAGCTGTCCACTGGAAATCCCACCTGAAGGGTGGGTACAGATAGCCTCCACTGCTCCTCGGGTCCAGCCGACCACTCCGAGTATGTCCCGCCCAGTGGTCCACCTCCAGGTACCGTCCTGCTCCGCAAGCCTCAACCACGACCAGCGCTGTCCGTCGTCTACAAACAACACAACGTAGTGCGGGCATAGCCCGTGAAGGGGTGAGTATAAGTTACTTAGTAGGGACCCTGAGACCCCTGAATGTCTCCCAGAATCCACATGGATAATCCACAAAGGAAAGATACAATCACGAAGTAACATCTGACACCGCTTAGGTATATGCCCATACATATACCTAAGTCATCAATTCTCGTTCGGCTCCAATATGCGAGCCCAAGTACAACCCAGTCCACATAGAAAGAAATACGTAAATCCATACAGGATAGCACAACACAATCTACATAAGAAACCAAACAGGATTCAACTCACACAACATACTTCTTCTTAAGACGATAGAGATTATCAGAAGTAGCCCCTGATTCATCTAAGTCGTCGGACCCACAATGGATCGGTAGGTACAAACCCCCGCAACGATCCACACAGGATCGATCATGAAGTTAAAACCATATCTATTTGGAATCTCCATCTCTATCAAGTACAGTGGGTAAGCCGCTACAACCAAGAACTTCCCTCTAACCTTGGACTGCTGTAGTACTCCACCTATCGAGTACCGTTGGCCTGCTACTACAACCAAGCGCATCCCACCTTGGGTCTGCCGCTACAACCAAGTGCTCCCCCTCATAGCCTCTAGATGTAATCCTTCTGTTGAGTACCATGGGTCTGCCTCTACAACCAAGCACTCCTCCGCTGTGGGTCTGCTGCTACAACCAAGCGCTCCCCCGTGCTGCTACAACCAAGTGCTCCTCCATCGTAGGTCTGCCGCTACAACCAAGTGCTCCTACGTCGTGTGCCTGCCGCTACAACCAAGCACTCCCCCTCATAACCTCCATAGGTACTCCTTCTGTTGAGTACCGCAGGTATGCCGCTACAACCAAGCGCTCCTCCACCATGGGTCTGTTGCTAAAACCAAGCGCTTCCCACTGGGCTATCCGCAACACGCCGAGTCGTTCGATCAGTAGTCGTCAAGTCTCAACCGGCCCTAGGGTTTCTGCACACAGCATACTCGTTCTAGGAGGGTCCACTCCATGAGATAAGAGGTCGATGTGTCAGCTGACATGTAGTATGGAGTTGATGTATCCCAAAAATGTACCATAGTGGTCACTACCGAACCCACGGAGGATTCCCATACTGTTTTCATTGTCGTCGCAGACGCAGCCAGCCCTAGGGTTCCTGCATACAGCAAGCTCATTCGATAGGGTCTGCTCCATGAGCTGAGGGGATGATACATCAACTGACACATAGTCCGGAGTTGATGTGTCCAAAATTTCCGTATCATCAACAAGAGCTCAACGTCATAGATGGCGCATCAATCGGACGCCCGGTCTGAGAGTTATTGGCTTTTTCGTCCCAGAGCTCGTTTGGTTTTTAAGTCGAAACCAACCCGACCGTACTCCACCTACGTCCAAACCTCGGGCAGAGTAAGTCAAAAGATCCATCTCACTAATTGTAATTCATCAATGTCGATGGTACGTCAATCGAATGTCCGGAGCTCAGGTTATGAGCATTTCTGCTCCGAGGGCCCGGTTGGTTTCGTGTACGAACCAACCTGGACAAACCCAAAGTACACCGAAACCTTGAGTGCGATATAATGACATGACCATCTCGATCCAAGGATCACATCTCCACTGACGGTGCATCGATCAGAGGCTCGTATCTCAAGTTATGAGCAAAAGACCGAAAAGGTCCGAAAACAGGGGGTCTGGGCCTGGACCGACTCGGCCCAACCCCCTGGGTTGGCCTGAACCGGGTTGACCTAACCCGGGTCTGGGTCCGACACGGATGGCGTGACCCGGCCCGGCCTGGGCATGACCCGGCCCAGCCGGCGGGTCGGCTTGGACGGTTACGACCAAGGGGAGCGGGGGGCGTGCTGCCCCCACGTGATGGAGCTGCTGCCCCGTGGGGGGCCGCCCTTGCCAGCGGACACGGCAGCCAGCCGCATCCCGTCCTTCACTGGTCCCGCGCGGTCGCGGGACGGCCGGCCCTCCACCACGGCTTCAGCCGCGGCAGTTCTCCATGGCGGCGCGCCGGGCGCCGCCGCCTTCTGCCGTCGTGCTGGCGTGGTTGGCTGGCCGGTTGTTCCGCGGACCACCGGATGAGTTCCGATGGTCAAAAATTCACACCGTCTTCGCCGAAGGCCCTCCCGGGGTCCTTCCTTCACTGCGAGGACCTCTCATCGCCTGTGCGTCTTGTTTTGTCGATGTCCGCCGTTTCGCACACCATGAACGAAAGGGGAGGTGGGTTCGGACTTGTTCATTGGTCCGCACCCACCGCGTTAGCGGTTTTAGAATATCTCACAACAAAAGTTTAATCATACGCCACGGGTATAAATCACAAATATTAAATGAATCAAACCCCTACCTCGTCGTAGTCGTCGAACGTGTGTTTTTCTCGGAATTTACTGTCGCGGAAGAAGAGGATCGTCGTGTAGCGGAAGGGGCGTCGCGTCGTCGCGGTACACCGCATCGCGTCGACGATCTCTGAGTGTTAAAGAAAACACACAGATTTAATTGCACCATTTAAACCCATGTTGAGGATAAAACCCAAAATGGAAATTAAATGGTCCGTAATCCCCTACCTCAATCGGTTGATGATCGAAGATTGTCGTGGGGAAGGATCGTCGTGGAAGAACATCGCAGAAGGAGGATTGTCGGCATCGCGGTACACGGTGCCGCGTTGTCGATCTCCGAGGGTTCGATGTTCTTCGTGTTCATCGCATTCTTCGTGAAGGAGGATGAAGAACATAGAGTTTCTGTCAATCCACTCAACAAGACACCACAAGCAAAATGTGTGTTCGTATTATTTTATTCCATGCCAACAATTTGAAAAACATGTTATGAAACGAACCATTAATTCGATGAATTAATGGTAACGACATAACAGCCCAATTAATAGGGGGGTTAAGAATTTAAGAAAACGCTCTGGTTGACTTTCATTTAAAAGGGGTTTTCACGGGTGCATTACTTAGAGGAAAAGAAACGATGGGGCTCGTGCGTGCCCCACCTCACAAATATCCTAAAAAGTGGGTAGGATATTTTGGGTTCCACCCTATTCGCTTCATCTTATCTTAAGTGGCATTAAGTGGCTTAAGTGAAATAAAATAAAGTTGTCGCACCACTTTATTTTATTTCTAAACACAACCCCAAAAATTAAAAACCACACGCGAGCAAACACAACTCTGGAAATGGAGTTTCTGAGCGAATACCGGCACTGTGATTCCATCAGTGCCCTTGGAATTTGATTCCGAGCACCGGTTCAAAAGTTAGAAAAACCTGCTCATTCGTTTACTGAACGTACCCGAGCCAAACTTCGGAAAATGATTCTGGGCACACCGGGCCTCAGAATCTGGTGCTGTCAGAAACTGTGTTCTTGAAAAATTCCAAAGAAAATTAAGAAAAGAAATTTCCTTGGATTTTTCGGGTCTTTACATCACTCCCACCTCAGGGATTTACATCCCCGTAAAGATACATCAAAAAATAGGGAAACAAAAGTGGGTACTGAGCATGCATCTGATCCTCCCACTCCCAAGTGCTCTCCTGGAGGATCTCGTGTTGCCATATAATTTTCACTAGAGGAATCAACCATCCACGTAGGACCCACTCCTGTCGATCCTCGATCTCCACCGGGACCTCCTCAAAGGTCACCCCATCACCAACGTCTAGCTACCCATGGTCAATGATATGTGCCGGGTCGTGCTCGTATCTCCCCAGTTGAGATACATGGATGTTTCCGTGCACCTGGTGCAACTGAGGTGGGTGGTTCAAGTGGTAAACCACCTCGCCTACCCTACCGACGACCTAGAAAGGTCCGTTGAACCACGAAGATAACCTGCCCCTTTGGCCACATCTCTGTAACTCACGTCGAGGTGAGAACCGTAGGGAAACATGGTCACCAACCTCGAACGCTAGCGGTCTCCGCCTCCTGTCAGCATAAGACTTTTGACGGCTCTGAGCTGTCCTCATCCTCTCTTGGATGACTTAGACCTTTCTGGTCCTACACGAGCTTCGAGATTTCTTCCTTGACGAGAAGAGAAATTTGGTCTCATCCCCTGGATGAACCACGTTCTTCGCCTAATACAGTCAATCCCATCATGGATGATACTAACCCATAACAAGGATGACGTCGTAAGGCCTCGATGCTACTACAAAGAGATCCAACCGTTACTCTCGCCTCTAAGGATTGAGTCACACTGTCGACATCAGTGTGTGGTCACTCGGTCTCCTCCAGTAGGTATCTCAAAGTGAGGGTCAAGTAAACGGTTTTTTTTAAACCGGATCCTCTTAGTAACAACATAAAGAGAGGACAGGAAGGTAAACGCCAAAATAAAGGTGTCTTTTTAGTACTGTATCTCAAAGTACAAAGACACAAAGCAACAAAAAACAAACAAACAACAACAGAGCTGGAAGCAACATGAACAAAAGTGTCCAGGTCTGGAGCTAGTCCCGCTCCTGTCCATCTGCTCCCGGAGCTCCATGATCATAGGCCTCAGCTGCCTACAGCTGAGCTCTCCCACATCCACCTATTCCCTGTGTTCGGGGTGGACCTCCTGGTGGTGGTGGTGGCAACACCTCGAAGTGTCGTCCACCTCTAGCTGTAGGGACAGCTCCCCTACCACGGTCCCCTGCTCCATGTGGTCCTCCTCGATCGAACTGTTGCCTCTACCTGGGAGGTCCTTCGTTCATCTGCTGGTCATCTGCATGGCGGGTCGGACAGTCACGAGCCATGTGACTAGCCCCTCCGCATGAGTAACACTATCCTCTCATGGTAAGCTGTTTCCCACCCCGGGTTCCATGCACAAATGATCCTGTGTCACGCGGTCGACCACCTGCAGGTCTAGTCCTCTTGGACCCCTGCGTCATCTGTCTACTGCCCGCTGCAGAAGACTCTGCCGCATGCCGGCTAGTGGTGGGTCCTGCTGCTGGAGACTGCTCATAAAGGAAACTCTCCACTAAGAGGGCTCGCTCCAACACCCCTGTCTATGTCGGAATGCTATAAAAAACAACTGAAGCTCTAATATCTCTCCTGATCCCCTGCTCGAAGGTTCATGCCCTGAAGAATGGGTCTCGTACCATGTTTGTCGAATAGCACGAGAGATCGGTAAACCTCACAGCGTACTGGGCTATTGTCATACTGCCCTGCCGCAGCTGTAGCAGCTCCTGGATATGCACCGCTCGGAGGGTGGCTGGGATGAACTATGAGTGAAAAGGTCTCTCAAAGTCCATCCAAAGGATAGATGCCTCATCGTGCACCTGGAGCATCAAGCTCTACCATCTGCATGCGGCCGCATGCAGGAGGCTCGCTGCAAGGATCCCCATGAGTTCTGCTGGTGTCCTTACTAACCGGAAAACTCGTACCACTGCCTCCATCCAGTCCTCGGCTGCCTGGGGGTCCGTCTCCCCACAGAACCTCGGCGGTCGCTGGCGCTGGAACTCGTGCAGTGCACTAAGGTGACATGCATCGTCAGCGACTGGGGATGGAAGCATCGGTGGCTCAGCGGGTAGAGGTACCGCTGACGCCTCAGCTGTCAAAGGGCCCTATACCGAGGCCTCGTCACTCGGTGGGCTGTCGTTATACTCAACTCTCATAACCCTAGATAGCTGTCGTCGTGGGGCCATCCTGAAAATGAAACAGGTGCGCTAAAGTCAGAACAATATACCTAGTGAGCTAACACAAAGTAATCACAAGGAAAACTTGAAACACACATGCAATCAATGTTTTCATGCATTAAGTCGGAAATCAGAAGTTAGGGTCCTGGTGTATGGATACGTCGGCTGCTGCACCAACACTGGACTCCCTGAACTAATAACTACACCCAATATGCTTAACACTACTATTTCACATAGAAAAAGATCAGAGTCCCATGTTCTGCGGTAGAACCAAACTCCTCTGATACCAATTTGTCACGACCCGTCCTCGGAGCCCGTGTCATGACTACCCCAATCCCGCCATCCATAGGTCAGGGGTTGGAGACTAGCACCAAGGTGTAAATCCCGGTAAAAAGGGAAGGCATTGCCTTTGTAATGTAAATAAACACCACAGAGCAAGAAAGCAGTAGAAGTAAAAACTAAGTAAAAACTGAGTACAACAGTAAGTGTGGAAAAGTAAGTGGGCCAGTATAAAAACCCAAACTGAAAGTAAATTACAACTCGAAGGGGAAAAAGCAACTGAAAAATAAAACCGCAACATTGATCTATCCACTAGAAATCCCACCTAAAGGGTGGGTACAGATAGCCTCCACTGCTCCTCAGGTCCAGCCGACCGCTCTGAGTACATCCCGCCCAGTGGTCCACCTCCAGGTACCGTCCTGCTCTGCAAGCCTCAACCACGATCAGCACTCTCCGTCGTCTGCAACCAACACAACGTAGTGTGGTCATAACCCGTGCAGGGTGAGTATAAGCTACTCAGTAGGGACTTCAAGATCCTCGAAGGTCTCCCAGAATCCACAAGGATAATCCACAATGGAAAGATACAATAACGAAGTAACATCTGACACCGCTTAGGTATATGCTCATATATATACCTAAGTCATCAATTCTCGTTCGGCTCCAACATCTGAGCCCAAGTACAACCCAGTCCGCACAAGAAAGAAAAACGTAAATCCACACAGGGTAGCATAACACAATCTACATAGGAAAGAAAAACAGGATTCAGCTCACACAGCATACTTCTTCTTTAGACGATAGAGATGACCAGACGTAGCCACTGATTCATCTAAGCCGTCGAACCCACAAAGGATCGGTAGGTACTAACCCCCGCAATTATCCACACAGGATTGATCATGAAGTTGAAACCCTATCTATTTGGAATCTCCTTCTCTATCAAGTATAGTGCGTAAGCCGCTACAACCAAGCGCTTCCCTCTAACCTTGGACTGTTGTAGTACTCCACCTATCGAGTACTGTGGGCCTGCTGCTACAACCAAGCACATCCAACCTTGGGTCTGCTGCTATAACCAAGCGCTCCCCCTCATAGCCTCTAGAGGTACTTCTTCTGTTGAGTACCACGGGTCTGCCGCTACAACCATGCACTCCTCTGCCATGGGTCTGCTGCTACAACCAAGCGGTCCCCCGTGCTGCTACAACCAAGCACTCCTCCGTCGTCGGTCTGCCGCTACAACCAAGCACTCCTCCGTCGTGGGTCTTCCGCTACAACCAAGCGCTCCCCCTCATAGCCTCCAGAGGTACTCCTTCTGTTGAGTACCGCAGGTCTGCCGCTACAACCAAGTGCTCCTCCACCGTGAGTCTGCTGCTACAACCAAGCGCTTCCCACTGGTCTATCCGCAACACGTCGAGTCGTTCGATCAGCAGTCGTCAAGTCTCAACCGGCTCTAGGGTTTCCGCACACAGCATGCTCGTTCCGGGAGGGTCCATTCCACGAGCCAAGAGGTCGATGCATCAACTGACATGTAGTCTGGAGTTGATGTATCCCAAAATGTACCGTAGTGGTCACTACCGAACCCACTTAGGATTCCTATACTATCTTCATTGTCGTCGCAGACGCAGCCAGCCCTAGGGTTCCCGCAAACAACAATCTCATTCGGGAGGGTCCGCTCCACGAGCTGCGGGACTGATACATCAACTGACACATAGTACAGAGTTGATGTATCCAAAAGTTCCATATCGTCAACATGATCTCAACATCACAGACGGCACGTCAATCGGACGTCTGGTCTGAGAGTTATTGACTTTTTCGTCCTAGGGGCCTGGTTGGTTTTAAATCAAAACCAACCCGACCATACTCCACCTATGTCCAAACCACGGGAGGAGTAAGACAAAAGATCCGTCTCACTAAGAGGAATCCAGAAAAGTCGACGGTACATCAATCAGACGTCCGGAGCTCACGTTATGAGTGTTTCCGCTCTGAGGGCCCGGTTGGTTTCGTGTACGAACCAACCCGGGCAAACCCAATGTACTCTGAAACCAAGAGTGAGATATACCGAAACGACCGCCTCGATCCAAGGATCACATCGCCGTTGACGGTGCGTCGATTGGAGGCACGTAGATCAAGTTATGAGAAAAATAACGAAAAGGCCCGAAAACGGGGTGTCTGGGCCCGAACCGACCCGGCCCAACCCCCCTGGGTCATCCCGAACCGGGACGACCCGACCCGGGTCCCGGTCCGACCCGGATGGCGTGACCCGGCCGGGCGGCGGGTCGGCTTGGCCGGTTACGGCCGAGCGAAGTGGGGGGCGGGCTGCCCCCGCGTGATGGAGTCGCGACCCCGCGTGGGGCCGCCCTTGCTAGCGGACGCGGTAGCCAGCCGCGTCCCGTCCTACGCCGGTCCCACACGACGTGATGGTCGGCCCGTCGCCGCGGCTGAAGCCGCGGCAGTTCTCCCCGGTGGCGCGCCGGCAGGTTGTTCCGCGGACCACCGGATGACTTCCGGTGGTCGTAAATTCACGTCGTCTTCGCCGAAGGCCCTCCTAGGGTCCGTCCTTCACTATGAGGACCTCTCATCGCACGTGCAGCTTGTTTTTTTGACGTCCGCTATTTTGCAAACCAAGAACAAAAGGGGCGGTGGGTTCGGACTTGTTCATTGGTCCGCACCCACCGCGTTAGCAGTTTTAAAATATCTCACAACAAAAGTTTAATCATACGCCGCGGGTATAAATTACAAAGATTAAATGAATCAAACCCCTACCTCGTCGTAGTCGTCGAACGTGAGTTCTTTGCAGAATTGACCATCGCGGAAGAAGAGGATCTTCGCATCGCGGAGGGGGAGTCGCGTCGTCGCGGAACACGGTGTCGCGTCGACGATCTCTGAGGGTTGAAGAAAACACATAGATTTAATTGCACCATTTAAACCCATTTTGAGGATAAAATCTACAAAGGAAATTAAAAGGTCCGTAATCCCAAACCTCAATCGGTTGATGATCGAATATTGTCGCAGGGAAGGATCGTCGCAGAAGAACGTCACAGAAGGAGGATCGTTGACGTCGCGGTACACGGTGTCACATCATCGTTCTCCGAGGGTTCAGTGTTCTTCGCGTTCATCGCGTTCTTCAGGAAGGAGGATAATGAAATTAGAGTTTCTGTAAATCCCCAAAAAAACCCACCACAAGCAAAATGTGTATTGTTCTTATTTTATTCCATGCCAACAATTTGAAAACACAAGTTAAGAAACGAACCATTAATTCAATGAATTAATGCAAACGACTTAACTTCCCAATTAATAGGGGCGTTAATAATTTAAGAAAATGCTCCGGTTGACATTCATTTAAAAGGGGTTTTCGCGGGTGTGTTACTTAGAGGAAAAGAAACGGTGGGGCTCATGCGGTCCCCACCTCACAAATATCCTACCAAGTGGGTAGGATATTTTGGGTTCCACCCTATCCGCTTCAGCTTAGCTTAAGTGGATTAAAGTGGCTTAAGTGAAATAAAATAAAGTTGTCGAACCACTTTATTTTATTTCTAAACATATCCCCAAAAATTAAAAACCACACCTGAGCAAACGCAACTATGGAAATGGCATTTCTAAGCAAATACCGGCGCTGCGATTCCATAGGTGCCCTCAGAATTTGATTCCGAGCACCGGTTCAAAAGTTATAAAAACCCACTCATTCGTTTACTGAACGTACCCGAGCCAAACTTCGGAAAATGATTTCGGGCCTCAGAATCAGGTGTCGTTAAAAACTTCGTTCTTGTAAAATTCCAAATAAAATTAAGAAAAAAGTTCCTTGGATTTTACGGGTCTTTACATATAAATATAAAAAGGTAAAAACTATTGGGACGTCTCACTTACATCATGTACCACTGATAATGAACCAAATTCCGATTTTTTTATATGGTAGAAAATATTTCTATCCAATTTGTTTTGGAAAATTTTATAGGTCATTTGGATCCTTGATATTAATGTTTTATGATTATGTAAACTTGTTTCACCTTAATCATTGTAAATAATTTTAATTTCTTTCTATAATTTTTTTGAAAAAAACTAGGTTAAAACACAATATATTATAAATTTTTATGATTCCATATATGGAATCCATTTTCCAAAATTAAAAATCATATATTTTGAAAATTTTAATTTAAAATTAATCCTATAAACATGACAAGAAAACAGGTTTTAAATATTAAAATGTCTAAATTTGTACTGTGTTTTTATATCTAAAATCACTATGAAAAAAATTAAAATGACATAAATTGGATCAAATGATATAAAATTTATCTATTTATTCAATAAAACATATTAAAAAGACAATATATTAATATAAATTATTTAGATGAGATATTAGTTTTTATTTAAAATCAAGTATTTTTCAGTATTTATCAAAAAATGAAACTTCTTAGAAGAATATCAAAAATTCACCCAAAATATATTTTGATACCTTGTTTCAAAAAATAAAGTTTATTTTTCATTAAAAATTTATTAAATTATCAAAATTTAGTTTTAAAACAAGTATGTATTTAAAAATTTGAAAAACAACCTTTTAGAAAAATATATCATTTTATGCTTAAAAATTGGATTAATTTTTATAACGTTTAAAGAAAAAACATTTGTTAAATTTTAAATATTTTATTAACTTTATATTATATTTATACATATATATAATTAATATATTTGAATAATAGTTATAAATATAATTCATTATGATAAAACGTCATTCTGGTCATAAAAAGATTTTTTCAAAAAAAAAATCTTTTATATTAAATTGGTTTTTATTTTCATTTTTTATTTATTGGTCACCGAAGGAAAAATCATATAAAAATGTTTAAATCATAAATTTATAATATAATGAATACTATTAATTCCCACCATTCTATTGGCAAGGTGATAACTGCCACGTTAAATAATAACATTAATAGTATATTTTTGTACCGTAAGACCCATCCTTACGTGTAATGCATTTTATCAATGAAACTAGAATTTTAGTGAAATGAAAGATAACATGGTGTTTTTTATAATGTAATATAAACTATTCATTTCATGTAATAGAATCTATAAATTAATTTAAATTAATTTGAAATAAGATAATTCCTAAATGTTTGAGATGTTATACCCTACCCCCTTAAAATGAACCTCGCCCTGAAAAATTGTCTTGGATTTCAATAGATTTTTATAATTCCTTCTCTAAAAACTAGATCATATAAATTAAATAAAGAAAACATCCACTAAAAATTTTACGAGGGAAATATAAATTTTACCTAAGGTTATGTATTACTAGGTTTCCACATAGTGTAAACATTGGTGGGGAATTAAAATATGGATTTGGAAGGGAAAATAAAGCATGTTTGACTAATACAGAGTGATATAGAACATAGTAAATATTAATTCAATGAAACCAATAATAAAAGAAAAATAGATGTGGAAAAGGACATTTATTTCATTAGAAAATATGGTAATAGGGTAAAA
This sequence comes from Viscum album, assembly GCA_963277665.1. Classification (NCBI taxonomy): domain Eukaryota; kingdom Viridiplantae; phylum Streptophyta; class Magnoliopsida; order Santalales; family Viscaceae; genus Viscum; species Viscum album. The sequence continues at coordinate 1,412,084,032 of OY728125.1, read as the reverse complement.
TTTTATTTCATATTTCTTTTTTATAAATTTGAAGGATTATTTCTCCATATATACTAAGAGAATAAAGAAGGATACTTACTTGAAAAGTGAATTCTATCCTTTAACAAAACCTCATTTTTCTCTCCAAACGATGAGTATTCAAGATGAATTAATCACACCAAAATCACTAAAGTCAAATTTTAAAGACCACATAATCATTAAATAGCTAGCAATATATTCATACTATATTTAAACATTTACCAAAAACAAATTGGATTTCACATGGTAATATAATTTCCTAAATGAAAAACCCTCTTTATTATAAAATAATCTTCAAAATTCAACATTAATACCCAAAGTTGAAACAAAATGATATCATAACCCTATATCCAAAATAAAAAAAATTAAAGATTGTTTTAACATAAATGTTTATCTCATGCCTTCCATATTTCAATCCTAAAAAATTATGGAAATATTCTTTTGATTTAACATTAATCACATAGCTACAAAATGAATTTTCAGTCCTATGGCAATCTATATGATAATACTTGTGTTCCAAAAATTACCTCAATATCGAAGATCATATAAAACCTAAAGTTCATCAATAAATTAAAACTTATTTCCTAATAATGTAAAGTAATAATTCACATAAAACCAGTGTTTTTAGTTAACATGTAGTTGATTACATCAATTTGGGATCTAATCTAGGGAGAGAGTCCATAGGATGCATTTTTCTGTTATTCCAGTCAGATTCTAAATGATTGTGAAATATCCAATGAGTTCCCTTTGCCTATAGAAGGAATTATTTTCTTCATGGGATATTTTTTGTAACTTTTCTTAGATGAATGTGGTAGTATTGTATTATCACCATTCATATTAGGTTTTTCATCATAGTTCCACTAATATGTTCCATAACATGTGACATAGGTTCTTATAGAGAGGTATGAAACCTGACTATAATAATATGAGATTTTAAAAGTTTAATATAATGTTTGATAGAATATATGACACAAAAAATATGATTTTAAGAAAATATAACTCCTCCAAATGTTAAAAAATATTTCTTTGAAAATAAATATAATATCTTTGATATTATGTGGAACACACAACAACAAATATTAATAAAGCATAATATTGTATACCGTTATAAACTAGCCATTAAATTTTTTGTGTGAATATGAATAAATAAATTAAGAAACTTATATCATTTATGCATTTATGAAGTATTTTAAATGGTTATATATAGATTATAAATCAAATTAGTAACATTTTAATGAACAAAATAATATTTTATGAAAAAAGTATTTTTTCTAAAAGGTGGTTTAGTTTCACATTGAACACATATGTTTTAAATAATTTATTCCACTTTTAGTGAATTTATTTTAAAAAATTAAAATCATTTTTTAAATCATCATATCTATATTAATATATGTTGATATTTTATAATTTTCAAAAAATATTATTTTTTAGTGAATAGTGAAAATACATATTTTTCTAAAATTATCATTTATTTTTCATAATTAATATTTGTATATAATTTTAATTTTATTTAAAATTAACATAATTTTTATAAAGTTATAATTAATCCAATTAATTACATTTAAATAAATTTTAAACTGTATTTTAGGATAAATATTTTATTTAGGCTTTTAAATAGTTTTTTTTTCAGACAACTATTTTAAAATGCATAAAGTTTCACCATTTTTAAAAATTAAAATAACACCTTATGGGAAATTATTTAATTAAATTTTTATATATTATATATATAAATAATAATTTAAATTAATTTAATTATGATTAATTTTCATATAGTTAATATGAGTTTTCTTTTCCTTAAAATTCATTTATTGAAAAACTATTTTTTCGACACATTTATTGGTTTTATTTTAAATTAAAGTATACCAATTATTTGAGTTGAATATTGAATAATGGATTCCATATTTATAAAAAAATTATATTTTATAATAAGATCATATTAATATTTTTACCATAAAGAATAGTGAAAACAATACAAATTATTTTCAATAGTTATTGTAAAATTGGGTTTACAATACATTAAACTAAAACTATAATTTTTAAAAAATAATAAAAATATGTGTAATTTATATTTAATGATAAAATTTAGACCTTAAATCTTATATGTTTAAAAAATATTCCATTTTAGAGACTCGTGGAATAATAAAACATTGGTAGAAATCTTTCTTTTCAAAATATCCTAGTGTGCCTACTCCCCACATATAAATGGATACCCTCTCTCACCACGAATTTACTATTCCAAAAGACATTGGTTCAGCCAATAACTATCCCAATAAATAATTTAATTAAATACACTAATATTAGAATCATTATTTTCATCAGAAATATATCCCATAAATGATTTAGGTGAAAACCTAAAAACATGTCCAGAGGATAGGTATAAGTCCTTAATCGAGTGTTTTATTTTATTTCTTCTTCAACCTCCACAAAATATTATTAAATAATGATGATATAATAGCCTCATAATATTACATAAATTTATATTTATTTATTTTAATTGAATGACCTAAAAATCCTCTAATTTCTAAAATGGGAAAGGAAACCATTGATCATGTGTATGGCATACCGCAACCTCACGAACTGACCTAACTCGTTTTCCATCACCACTTCTCACAGGTGGATATACTAATGAATTTAATATTTATATATTATATTTATGATATAATTATAATTATTTTAATTATAATATCATATATAACTTCTTACTTTACATTGCATAAGGAATATGATAACATCGCTCGTGTGTATGATAGACTATAGCCTTGTGATACAATGGTAATGTTACACATATATACATACAGATACCATTTACATGTTTGTAATGTAGTTCATTTTTCATAGATATATTTCATGTTTATTTTTAGAATTATAATTTATGTATAAAAATTATTATTATTTTTTAATAACTCTACTATATATGATTAAATAATAATATATTTGACATTAGTCAACCTACCAAAGTGGTTTTGGACATATGAGTCATTTACCATCAAAACGTCCAAAGTGAAATTAATTGGTCAAATAATTGAACAATAAATGGTAAAAAAATAAAACAAGATGGATAATAAAATTAAAAAATATTCTTATGTAATTAAATAAATATCATATGTTTATTATTCAGTAATATAAGAAACTGACTAGATGATTCAGTGGTAAAGGTATTCTTAACTAAATTTCCATCCATTTGGTTATATGTCTATTTAATTGATTATATTATAGATTTATTATGTTTTAAATAAAATTTTATTGATTTATGTTTTATTTTAACTTGTATTTGTGTGGATATATATTTTTTATGCATATTCACATCATGGATTAACTCTCCCCTCGATGATACAAACATTGTAAGGGTTTCTTTTCAAAACATCCTTCTTCGTGACACATGTTATTTTTTGCACCTAATTTTTATTAAATATTTTATATACTACCCTGTTATATATTATTTCATTATTCCATTATACTTCATGCTATTTTATATTTTAATTCAATTACTCCATTCATGGGATTTTTCATTAAAATATTTCTAAAACTGTAAGGGTTTATATTTCAATATCATTTTAATCAATATTTTAAATAATTGAATTTCCAATGTTGGAAATTATTTAATAATTAACCAATAAAAAATATAATTTTATCATCGTTTGGTTATTCAGAATATTTTTTTGTAAAAGTAGCATTTTTCTCTCATTGGTACTTGAAAAGATTGAGAAAATGTTTTTAAATAATATCTATATTGTTTATGTCTTCATTTGAAAACCCTTTATATAAAATTTCTATGTTTTATTTAATTTTTTTAAATATTTTTAATATTCATCTATGACTGTTTTATTTGTTTTTTTTAATTTTTTTAATTTTTAACAAATATTTTAAAAGGAACCTTGTTGTCAATATCTGAATGAGGTATTTTTGAACATTTGCCTAATAATGTCAAAGGAATCCTTGTATTAAATTGTACTAAATGAATGGTATTTTCAACTATTTTAGTCATTTTTTCTGGGAATATTCATTTAAATTTTTACAAGGTTATTTTCATAGAAAATGTTTTCCGCAATTTTTTTTAATTTTAGCTTTTCAAAATTGATTTTAAAAGGGAAAAAGTCATTTTTCATCAAAAATGTTTTTAATCTTTGTAATAGTTTTTCTATTCATCTATGAAAAAAACATTTAATGCTATGAAATTATTCTAAATACTATATGCATGTATCTTACATATATATATTTCTCCCCCTCCCTTACTTTTACTGGGTAATACTTTCCTTGTTTTATTCTCTCAAATTCTTTCATTTTGAAATCTATTTTGATTATCATTTGAGACAATATTATGCAACACATTTATCTCAAAGATAGTTTTTTTTAATGTAAATTCATTATTATGGATATCCTTATGTGTAACTCATATACATTCATAATAAATGAATGTGAGGTTGGGACCACAAATTTACATCCCCAAATGCATTGGGTAACATTTTAGTTTCATAAGACATTACGTATGGGATCAAGGAGTGAACATAATCCATTATAAAACTTTGTCAACCATGTGATATTGTCTCCATAATTAGCCCTGATTTATGTTTATGTGAACCTTAAATTTTCTTAAATATATTTTATGTTACCATGGTCTTATAATACCATGTTCTCTATGTTATAATCCCATGTTATTACTCATGATCCATATCCTTGATAATATCATGTTATATATTTGACTCATTTATTATGATTATTATTTATACATATTACCATAGTTGAATTTTTTCTCATAAATTTATTTATGTATTTACCAGGTTATCCTATTCTGTTTATGAGCTCAAAAGGATTCATGTTCTTGTTATGGATAATATAATAATGATATTTTATTTTAGGCTCTCTCTGATATATTAAAATAATATTATTTCAAATACACTAGGTCTCATAGTCTTTAGGTTTTAATTAATGAATTTTTATGTAAAAAATCATGTTACAATATATGTAAAAGGATTAGGTTAATATATTTGCTACTAAGAGACAATTTTAGTTATTCGTTGGAAACTAGGATGAGAAAACATTAGTGAGAACCCAAGGTATAAGTGTAAGGATAATTATAATGGTGTAAATATGTATAGAAAAAATATTGTAATCCTGGTAAAGTATAGATCGAGTGGCTTCCTAAAAATTATATTCATGGGTAGATATGAAAAGTGGATGTGGTTATGGAACTGATTTAGCTAGGTTAAGTAACATTTAAAAATGTGTATTAGGCTTTCCTTGAGTGTTACCTGTTATATGACAATGAGCCTTACTGCACACCTGATTTGACACTCATGGGGGATATGCTTTGGAAATTCACTTACTCTTTATAAACCATCATGAAGTGTTTTTATATATTAATAACATTATATATCCTAACATAAACCTAATATTTCCAATATTTAAATGTCATTTTCATTAATTTGGCATCCTAACAATGTTTTTTATTTATTATGTGGTTTTACAATATGATTATTATTGATCATACTATGATTTTTTGTTTTAGTCAACCGACGAACCAGGAAAAACCATGTTCACACAAAATGTGGTAGAAAATTCAATGATTATGTGAAACCAAATTTAGTGGTGATGGGAGAGAAATATATTGTGATTATCCCTAAATAGAAATGATGATATATAAATAATGACATGAACTTATTTTAAATTCCAAACAAGTAAAATAATAGGAGGATAGACTTCTATGAAATTTCATGTGGCGATGAACATAGAGGATAAAAGATCTAGATTCCTATATTTTAAAGAAGGTGGGATGAAAAACCTACAAGAATATCTCTAATGGGGGGAACGATATCTTTTATGAAGAAATAGAGGTCATAGATCAATGAATTTACAGTAAAGTTTATGTCTTTTATGTGGGGGAACTTGAGAATTATTAGAGTCAATGCTCTAAACATAGTATTACCCCCTATAATTGGAAAAAAACTATTTCATACCAAATCACTGAAGTAAAAGGGTAAAATATTTATGTTTTGGGATTCAGTAATTATGCAATATAAGTATTGTTATGAGTGGTATTATAGTTATAAAATTCATGAAACTTATGAATATGATCTCACAATAGTTTTTATTTGAAGATTTTCAATAATATGTTGAGTTGTATTTATAACGACTTAGTATTTACATATATTGAAAGTACACCACTTTTGTTGAATACATAAAAAATTATACAAATAGATTCCCAAACAAATATTAGTTTAGTGCCATTCTAAACATGGAAACATAAACACCTCTGCAAAAGTTAGATATATTATCTCACACTAGTCATGACTATAACCCTTCTAAGAAAAGTCATACTTAATATAAATTACCATAACATGGAGAATGAGACATAAAAGGGGTGAGGTCAGATACTTAGTAAGGCTAAACAAAGGAGAAATGTTTGCATAAACATGAGGATATGGTATAATAATGTGATCATGAAAATAGAAGATCATACACTGCATTTCAAAGATTATATACATGAAATATGGAATCCATATTATTAGTTTATAAAATATGAATCATAAGAAAATAAATAAAATAATCCATGAAATATTAACATAGGAATAGAACATGGAAAAAATTAAAAAATATAAGAATATAATAATTTATATAGTAGTTAGGAAATTTATATAGATACCATCTTATTGGAAATATCCATTTACTAAACTGGGTTCACACCCCGTTCAAGCCCCATAACACTAAAATGAGTTCATTTCCAATTCCATCCCTGTAATTCTGAACTAAGTTCATTTCCCGTTCTATCTATTTCTATCTCATGAGATATAAATATTTACACAATTCTTTGGAGGGAGATATAAGACCCACCCATCTCACAATGAAATCATACATACATGTTCCACATCATCATAAACAATCATGTTGTAACCCATGCAATGAAATAGGTTTCATAAAAATTTAATCATATCATAACCAATGGGAATAAGATACCGGTTTCATAATCATTTCAATAAAATCAGATCCTATGAAATATAAATGTAATTAATAAACATATAACCCATGAAGGAGAAATAGATTTCATAAACATATAAACTATGAAAGGCAAATGGGTTTCAAAAAGGCCATGAAATTAAGCATAACCTATTCAGAGAATGAATATAAAGGGAACTATTTAATCATTTCTTATAATGGAATGAGTAAAATCAATGAATTTCATCTTAGTTGGAAAATAATTTTTGAATACCTTTCAAAATATTTCTTAAGGAAAATTTCCTTTCATCATTGAAAATGAATTTTTAATACATAAAACCATTTGAAAACTATTTTCATATAAAATACCATGAAAGATTATAAAGAAGTCTTGAACTCATTTTTTAAAACCTTTTCCTTGAAAAATTATAAAATAATCTTAAAATCATTTTAAAAACATTTTTATTTGAAAACACTTTATAAATAATAAAAGAAATCTTGAAAACTTTTTGAAAACCATATCATTAAAAATAATTTGAAAATTATAAAGAAAGCATCAACAAATTTTGAAAAAAATTATCCATGAAAATTATTCCTCAAAAATATTTTCATAAAATTATCCTTTTAAAAATGGAATGTAATCTTCAATGAAATGATGATAGGTAAATCTATACAAACTGTACGAGGTAAAATGAATATTCATTTTTCACAATAAAAAGGTTAGAAAAATTCCTTATTCAGAAATCAAAAAGAATATTCCATTGAAAACATTTGTAAAATAAAAACAATGTAAAAATTTATTTTAATTTTTATAGGATATTAGTATAATTTTATTTGAAACCATTTTATAAATCATGGTTTGGCAGGAACACACTTTTTCGACCAAAGAGAGGGTAATGTTAGACTTTCTTAAAAACAAATTTTTAACTATATTATGTACCAAAAAGTGAAATAATGATACCAATAAATGAATATATCTTGAATATATAGAAAATAATAATATTAATGAATTTTATTGATTGATGGATCATAAGATTTAATCAAAAAAGCATAATGAGAAACAATCTCAAAAAGAAATGAGATTGTTTCAATAAAATCTTTCCACTTGGTTACTTGGGTTCATACTAATCATGTAAGAAAATGAAATAAAATTAATAATAAAATATAATTTAAATCATTATATTAATTATATAACATATCAATTTGAATCATATACACTTAATTAAAGAACATAGGTGCATAACAAAACATTTGTCTCAAGGAAAAACATTAATGAATTAGTAACTTTAGAAAAATTAAGACCTTGTAATAAGGATCATAGAATAGATATGTAAGTAACCATAAATTTAAGTATAATAATCATATAATACATCCATGGGATGTATACACGCCACTAAAAATTAATGGGTGGGGAATAAATCAGGCATATCATGGAAATTAAAAAGTTGGCTTGAATTCATGTACATTGTGTCTGGAATCTCGTCTTACTCATTCAAACCACCTATATAATAAATATAAATTTATTATAAATATTTTAGAGAACCATATTATTATATATAATAACATATATTTTTTATTAAAAACTTATATTAACCTCTTGTTAAACATATACATTAAAGTTTCACATCAGATAATGTTCATTTTGTTCTTCACATGTGTCCTAATTTGTTATATCCTTTGTCCTTATACATATATCACAATTATAGAATGTAAAAAATGATATAAATATCATTTATATATAGTATATATGTATTATAATGATCCATATAATATTTATGTATCAAAGGGAATACACTGTTCTTGAAGATGGTATGCAATACGTACGCATGAACGCAATTTACATTCAATTATCATGTTTTACGAAAGAAATTTTAATAAATATATGTATATATATAATAAATAAATTATCCTAATTATATCATATATATATACACTATTTCCATCCTTAATACCTTCCACGTAGAGTATGAATAAATCACATCATTTTTAGTGGGTGATAGTCCACACTTCCTCAAAAAATCATATTAACACCAAATGAAAAGTATAAAGATATGAATTATATAATAATTAAAGAAGATTAAATAAATAATAATTATAATTTATAAAATATATAAACATATTTTATATCATAATTTCTACCATGATAAGAGTTAAAGGAGAATGTAACAATCATCGTTTAATGAGGCGGCAGTCCGCCATAAACATAAACAATATGTTCGTTACCCATTAGATGGAATTGTGTATATGTGAGGTTCAAATACACAGAATAATAAAATCCCAGTTTATTTAGGACATAGGTTTTTTATAAAATCACGGAATAATAATATTTTAGGTAGTGGAAAAAAGGAAATAAAAAGAAAGGACATTGAGGGAGGGTGTTACCTCTTAATCTGGTAACTCCTTTTAGTTTGAGCCAAAAGGATTCCTTGGATTGATTTTATCCTAAGGGGAGGATTTAATTTAGAAGTTAGGGAATTTGGGGAGATATATGGGCATATTTTGTCTGAGCATAAGTGTCTTGAGAGTTGTGAGGATGTGGGAGGATACGTGGCCTTTTAGAATGGAAGAGGGGTGGCACTCTTGAAATATTTTAAAGAAAAGGAACCCCACCCATGATGTTTTATTGAAAGTGGTTTAATAATTATTAAAAGTAGAGTCAAGGGAGGATAGGGTCGAAATATGACCCGAAAACTGTTTTAGGAAATGTGTGAATTTCGATTTGGGCCTTAATGTTTTGGTTTAGTCCCTTATTAAGCTTAATTTAACTATTATCATTATAATTAATTTAAATTACTTCACTAATTATTTTGATCAAAAAATAAGTTTAAATTATTCTAAATTATAAACTATGATGATTAAAAATATAGAATCAATATTTCCAAATTAAAATCACATAATTAGAGAAAATTAAATTAAAATTAGTCCCACAGTCGGGTAGACAATGTGAGTTTTTAAAGTAAAAATAATTAGATGTTTGCTAAGTTTTAATATCAAATTTCAATCTAAAATTGGATTTAAATACCTAAATTGGATTAATATTTAAATATATAAAAAATTAAGCTTTGAAACCAATTTCAAATTTAATTTATCCATATAAATAAATTAGATCAAAAATTAGTTTTGAACTAAAATACAATATTTTTTACTTTTTATTAAAAAATTAATCTTCACAAAAAAATAACAATAATTTATAATAACATAATTTTTATTTTTTTTATTTCAAATATGAAGTTTATTTTGTCTCATTAAATCAAAAAAAGTGTTAAAAATTATATTTAAAAATGGTTCTTCCTTAAAATGTGGTAAAACTATCTTGATAAAAATATTGGGTTATATATTATAAATTAGTTTTATTCATATATAATGCTTATAAAATCTATTGGATGAATATAAAAAATATTTACTTAGATATATAACATATATATGACATTAAATTTACTTACTAAATGTAATTAATTTAATTAATTAGGATTAAAACAACTTGTGAGAATAATAATAGTTTTCTATACAAATTATCCCTTTATATTCAATTTGTTATTATATTCATTTGTAAATAATTTTTAACTAATTAGTTCCTTTTATATTCTATGAAAATAAAATATTAACTTATGTTAGTTAATAATTTTCAAAAAATATAATTTCATGGCTTGGATACATCTTATTATATTAAATAATCATATTTTAATAATATATTATCATTTTCTAAACCTTGACCATGTATATTATGAAAGCCATCAAGGAAAGTCTCTTTTTGTGTGTAATGCAAGAAAACAGTGGTGTTTTGTGTAGATCAAGCTAAAATTTATGTTTTGTGTAGTTCATATAAGCCAAAATTAGTTCCTTAATATAAAATTAACTATTTTTCGTGTTCCGATAAATGGAAAAATATCAAAAAGAATAAATTTATAAGAAATAAAATTCAAAAAATCTTGTGGTGTTACATTCTACCCCCTAAAAATGAAATTTACCCTCAAAATTCACTTGAGTTATCAAAGGTTTAATATTTGAGTTTTTATTTCATAGAAAACCACATCATAAAAATGAACACTAAAACTTACCTTAAAAAGTGAATTTTGGAACCATAACAGTTACTCAAAGTAATTCACAATGAGATTCCTATATAAGAGATAAAATGTGGAAAGTGAAAACTTGGACATGGAAGAAAAATATTACCAGCAACTTCTGATAGAGAGTGATAGAGAACAAGGTCAAGAGAATGATAATAGTCAAAAAAACATAAATCTGAGGTGAACTAAGGAACATTTTGATTCATCAGAAACAAAGGTATAAAAAAACATTTTTTTGGTTTCAAGATATTTTTTTCCAAAAGATGAAGAATTTTTATGAAAAGTTATATTTTCATGATTTTAAGAAACCATTACCCTTTTCTGTCCATTGATCCAATTCACCTCTTTATCTAAATTGGAATGTGAAATTTCCATTCCCAAAGCACAGACATATCATGATATCCTTGATATGTCATCCCATTTGTCATCAGTTATCATCAACACAAATTAGTTTGAACATACAATCCAGTATGCATAAAACCTCATATGGAGATATGACACTTTAATCTTATTGACTTAATCTAAATTTTAAATTGAAATTTCAATAAATGGTTAACCTTATGGAACTTTTGAAAAACTAAAATCAATAATAGTATAGATAATTTCATGAAATCATCTTAACATTGATCCCCTATATACCACAAAATATCTCTTGGTTGTTACATTCTACACATGTGAACACCCTCATCATATATTATATTGAAACATGGTAATAACCAGAATTAACATAAATACTTTTAGAAAACATGCATGATTACTAATTCCAAAGGTTATTGGATATATTACTTATATCCAAGAAGTTTAAAACATTATTCATGTTGACATAAACAGCTTTTTCAACCTATCAATAATCAGATCCAGGGTAATCATTACCCTGAAATTTACTTATCAATCTCCAAAATATCATTATCCAAAATACATTACCATAAAATAAGAAACATATTAAGGCTTATCTTTCCCTTAATCACTTGTTTTACAAGGACACCATCTTTCCATTAAATCACTTTTTTATTCCAACAAAACCATTCAACATGTACTTATAAATCCATAGCTAAAAACATAAACTGAACAATCCTTATATATTTCACCATTCATGAAACATTATTATTCAATCAAAATACATAAAAACATTTATTATTACACATCATCATTATGCTATCTATAAGGATACATTATCCTATTACACAATACCTCTTTACTTTTACATTTAATTTTTAGCCTCATTATCATCAACAATGTAACTATTTCTTACACCACCTTGTCAATCCTCTTAAGAAGTTTTACTCTTGCGAAATTGAGTTGCATAATGACCATTTATTCCAAACTCAAGAAACTTAACCTTCAACGATGACTTTGGGAGGCCAATATTATCATCCTTTTCATTAACTGAACTCTTCATTTTTTCCATGAAGTCAATTACTGTGTGTCCTTATTTTCCATAGTAAAAACAACTTCTTTTTCCTCTAATACATTCACTTAGGTGATTCCTTCGAAATTTTAGACATAAAGGAAACCAAATCTCCTTTCCTCTATGGTATCCATTACCTGAACTCTTAGTGGACCTCTTTATTTATCTTCCTTGGTGATTCTAAGAGTTGGTTAAGGTTAATATTGTTTATCATGTTCCTTGAAAACTAATTTGGATGGATCAAAACATACTATACTCTTGTGATATCCCACTTGACTTATCATCAAAAAATTTAACAGCACATTCAATGTTAATCTAGTTCCTCCTAGTTCCCACCAATTACTAAAGGTTGCAAAAACCTTCACCCTCATACCAAATATAACTAACCAGTAATGGAATACATTTACATTACATCACATTTATGGAATAAATAGAAAATTATTCAAACAAATGAACAAGGACCATATTAGTTTAGTTCCATTGGAAACATGGAAACACAAACACTAGTAGACTAGTGTGGCGCATTATCATCCACTAGGTTCTTCATGACTATCACCCTTATTAAACTAATCATACATAAAAAAATCACCATAACATGGGAAATGAAACATAAATAGTTATGTTCTTAGACACTCAGTAATGGTAAAAAAGGAATACAAGTAAGAATAAACATGAGCATAGGGTATAATAATGTGATTATGAAAATAGAGGATCATACCATGTATATCAAAGATCATAAACATGAAAAATGGAATAAATATTGACAGTCTATAAGACATGAATCATTAGAATATAAAGAAAAGAAGCCATGAAATCTTAACATAAGAATAAAACAAGGAATTTTGGAGAATACATAAGAATAAAATAATTTCTACAATAGTCAAGAAATTCGATCCAAGACCATTTTAGTGGACAAATTCCTTTACTGAACCGAGTTCACGCCCCATTCCAGCAGTATAATACTGAACTAATTTTATTTCCCATTCCAACCCTGTTATATTTAAATGAATTAATTTCCTCTTCCATTCTAGTCTATATCATGAGATACAAATCTTTACCCAATTCATTAGAGGGAGATTTTGGTCCCACCCATCTAAAAATAAAATCAAACATACATGTGCATCAAAAATCATAAAAAATCATGTCATAACCCATGAAATTAAATGGGTATCATAAACATGTAATAATATCATAACCTATGGAAAAAGTTTTATGTTTTATAATAATTTATTTAACATAATAACTTGTGGAAGTGAAACAGATTTCATAAACATGTAACCTGTGGGAGAGAAATAAGCCTCATAAAAATATAAACCATGAAAGAAAAATGAGTTAGATAAAGACAATGACATCATGAATAATACCTTCAGATAAAGAATATGAATTGAACCATTAGATAAATTACTATAAATAAATGAGTAGCATAAATTGATTTCATCTAATATAGAAAATAATAGTGAAATGTCTTTCGAAAATGTTTCATGAGAAAAATATCATTTCTTCGTTGAAAATTCATTTTTTATATATAAAATCATTTTAAAATAATTTTCATAGAAAATACCTTGAAAAATTATAAATAAGTCTTGAAATAATTTTGAAAACCTTTTTCCTTCAAAACTTATAAAATAAGATACAATTTTTTTAAAAACCTTTCACTTTAAAATCACTTTGAAAACACTAAAAGAAATCTTGAATTTTTTTTGAGAAAATTTTCACCGAAAATACATTGAAAACTAGTAAAGAATGATTAAAAATTTTAAAAAAAATCCATGAGAATTAATTTTAAAAACATTTTATTAAAAATTAAAATTTTAAACAAGGAATGAAATATTCATATAAACGACCACATGTAAATTCATACTTTCTATATGAGATAAAAATAATATTCCTTTTGCACGGTAAAAAGGTTATAAAAATGGGTTGTTTGAAAGGAGATAAGAATATTCCTTTGAAAAAATTGGTAAATTATAAATGGTTATAAATTTATTTTAATGATCATTGGATATTGGTATAATGTTATTGGAAACCCTTTTTTAGAAATAATGGTTTTATAGGAACACACTTTTCCAACCGAAGAAAGGGTAAAGTCAGCCTTTCTTAAAAATAAATTTTTAACAATTTAATATAACAAAATGTGAAATAATGATACTAATAAATGAATATATCTTGAATATCCAAAATAGAATAAAATTAATGAATTTTATTTAGTGATGGATTTAAATATTTCATCAAAGAAGCATAATCATTAACAATATTGAAAAGCGATGTGATTTTTTCAATAAACTCTTACAACATGGTTACTTGGTTTCATACTATTCATGTAAAAAAATAAAATTACATGAAGAATAAAATATAATGAAAAAATAATATTAATTATATAAAAATTCAATTGGAATCATATACACTTTATTAAATAACATAGGTTCATCACAAAATATGTGTATCAAGGAAGACAATTTGAGAAAAAACTACATTATATATTCAGTAACATTTGAAACATTAACTCTAAGAAATAAGGGTCATAGAATGAATATTTAATTACCTAGAAATATAAATATAATAATACTAGAATACATTGATTGTAATTATACACATCACCCAAAAGGAATGGCTAGAAAATAAAGCATGAATACAAGGGAAATAAAAAGTGGGATGAAATTACCTTACCTTGAATTTTGACTCTCGTAATACTCATTAAAAAAGTTGGTATAATAAATTAAAATTTGTTATAAATATTTTAAAGAAATATATTATTATATCTAATACAATATATGATTTTATGATTATAAAGCCCCAGCCTGGAATGTTACTTAATCTTGAGATAAGTCGATAGTTTGACTTTAATTCCCATCAATGATATTTTTAGGTTTAGAGTTTTAGAGGATTAGTTCATGACATATACATATCAAATTGATTATTACAAAGTAGACACTTCTAATCATTATCAATTTTTTTCATAAAACTAAAACCATTAAAAGTAATCATTGTTTCATATCATGGTTAAACATCAAAACGTTTTCATGATCTAATCCTTGAATGTATTCTCCTTTAAATCCTGAAAAACATTTCAAAACATGGGATGAGAATAAAACTCTCAGTAAGGGATACACAAAGAAGGAAAACCATTATTATTACGAAAACATGAAAACCATGAATACTTTATCATAAAGTAATAATTTTCACGTTTAGGAAGTACCAAAAAAGAAATCAGAGAATAAAATATCATTGATTAACCTTCTTGTAACCAAAATATTACCAATAATCCCATATAAATAAACATATAACACATATAAGGTAACTTGGGACAAAAACAAACTTAAATAGAATAACCATACAGTAGACTTACACACATATCACTAAATAGAATAGTCATATGATCAAAAAATTTACCCAATGCATTGGAGGTTATAACATAACCACTATTCCATGGTTTATCAAGGAACCAACCGTCATAGGTTTCTAACGTAACCACACATCATTGGTTTATCACGTAACCACCTATCAAATGTCCAATTACCATTATATAATCATAACAAAAAGAACTAAAATTATCAACATTTAACTCATGAAATTTCATTTTCTATCACAATAAATTATTTCAAGATATTGAAATAGTAAATCCATATTAAAAATTATTTTTAATTCCTAAACACCCAAAAAGAGAATAAGGGATTTATTTTTCTTTTAAAAACATTACGTCTTATAGAGGAAGCCAAATATAACATAACTGTTATGAAGACGGATAATTCATTGTCACCGCATATGTTAAAAACATTACATTTTTTCTTTTTGTAAAATGCTTCACAGAAAAATATTCCCTTTGAATGAAATTGAAAGTCAAAGGGGTTTATTATACACCGTATAAAATAAGGACGTGTATATTATCAAAATATGCCTCAAAGATAGAAGTTTGAGATGATGTCCTATACAAAGAATGAATCATTATATCAATGAAATAATTATGTGTGATAAATATAAATACACTAAATATAAGTGGATATTTAGTTTAAAATAATAAATGGTCATTCACACATATTCTTGGAAAACCAAACTAATGACAAGGATATTTAACTCAATGAATGGAGATTGAGTTAAGATTTCCCTTACAAGGACAATTTTTTTCATAAAATAGATTGACTATGTATATTCACTGTAAATACACATAAATCAAGTATAAATACCAGATAGGATATCAAAAAGTATTTCTCACATAATCATAGAACAACATAATCAAGAAGTAGAATATTGGCCCAATGAATGGAAATTGGGTTAAGAAGTTACCTTACCTAGAGTCCGGCTTGTCTCGTTCATTCTTTATATTCTTGAATAATAAAATTAGGTTAATTTATAATTCTTTAAAAACCTATTTCAAGTTTATTATTAATTTTATATTACTTATCATCATGTTATAAAAATTATATAATTATTTAAGTTCATATCGGTCGGTTTGTCGATATTCTGTACTTGAATCGAAAATGAACTTGTTTGATTTAAATTGTCCATGTGGTCAAATGTACAAGATCTACAGAATAATATTCATGATTTAAATATAATATATATCCTGTATATATTTATTTATAATATCTATAATATTTTGAGAAAAGAAATTAAATGCATATGTCATTGAGATAGTATGTCGTATGTATGCATGGGTGCTACTTTCATTTATTTGTCATATTAAAAGAATAATAATAAAATTATATAAATGTATATTATAATAACAGAGTCATATTTATATCATTTATGTCTCATATATTTAATAAAACCATCATTTATACTTTCCATGTATAGCATGAACGAGTCTTATCACTTTGAGGGGGTGGTAGTCCACACTTCCTCAAATGAAAATATCATATTTACACATCATGGAAATCATAACATTAAGTTGTAAATAAAAACTACAGAATAATAAAGGAAATATAAATATAATATATATCATATATAAATATAGTTCCATCATAATGCATACCATGAGAGGTGTTAAGTGAAAATTTTACAATCATTGTTTCTTAAGGGAGTAGTTCACTGCACACAAAAACAGTATGTTCATATCCATTAGATGGAGGTGTGTGTAAGTGTATTTTGAATAATTCTCATAAAAAGATCCTATTATATTTAGGATTCGGGTGTTTTTATGTAATTAAATAATAATAAGACCATATGGAGTGGAGAAAGTAAATAATGGAAAGGAAATAGAGAGAATACGTTACCTCTAAATCTGGTAACTTCTTTTGATTGGAGTCGAAAGGATTTTTAGAATTACCTTATGCAAAAGGTATGGATTCTAGGAGGAAGGTAGGGATATTGGGAGAATATTTTAGTAGAATTTGGACAATAGAAGGGTCTTGATAGGTTCAATAAAGTGGGTATAGGTGGTGTCCTTTTATAAGAGGGAAGATGGCCACTTTAGGAATGTATTGATATATTAATTTATTATAATATGAGTTTTGAATTATAATTGTTAAAAAGTAATATATTTTGAAGATACGATGAAAATGGGTCTAAATAATTTCAACCAATTAGTTTTAGAAAAGTTTAGGTCCCAAAATTAACCTTATCTTTTAGCTTTAACACTTAGTTAAAAACATGATCTCATACCATGTCTTCTTGTATTTTCTTAATATATTGTTACTATAGTTACTATAAAATTCTAAGGGAACCAAAAGTGTATCATTAATGAAATTTTTAACATTATATAATTAAGTTGTATGAATATTAGATTTATATAACTATTATATCATTTAATAAAATAATATTTTTTAAAAACTCATTTATGTTAATTTTGACACTGTTTAGTAATTGATTTTTGTCAAAGTCATAACAACAAGATTAAATATAAACAAATAAATTAAATCAATTATAATATGTCAATTTAATCCATAAAATTTATTTATTACTTCAAATGGTAAAAATTAAATTTATTGTAATATTTATAATATCATTTATTTGAATCTTTCATTAATGAGGTAATCACTATATCATCATTGTGTCAAAAATAAATTTATTTGTTTACAGTTTAAAAATTATAAATAAAATACCATGATGTAGGAAATATTTTTATATTTATAATGACTATTTATAGTAAAAGATATCAGTTATATAACTCTATATTAAAATTGTTTTTGTAAAAAGATACATGTTTATGTTATATTTCTCTTTACTTTAAATTAATTAGTATAACCTATCCTTTTCAAACCCAAGTGGCTCCCAAATAAAAAATGTTCAGAATAAGGATGATCATGGTCGTAAATATATCATAAAATAGGATTAATACATGTTTTAGGGTAGTTTTATACTACTATAATATTATTTTTTACCCTTATTTACCTGATTTACCCTTTAACCATGGTAAATAAAAATAATTACCGATGTTATTATTCATAATGTACAAAAATAAAAGTTATCTATTTACAAAATTAATACATTATGATTCCAAATATGGAATCCTTTTTTTCAAATTCAAAACATATAATTAGAAGAAATTAATTCAAAATTAATTCATGTTCCCAAAACCAAAAAGTGTTTTAAAGAAGTAAAAACAATCAAAAGATTAACATGTGTTTATGTCCAATTTCATTGTGAAATTACATTGAATTAACAAAATTGGATTAAATGAAAAAAAAAATAATCCTATTACACTTTGAAACAAATTAAAATAATAATCTAACTATATAAATAAATTATATTAAAAGGCAGTTTGAATTAAAATGCAACATTTTTCACTATTCACTAAAATACGAATTTCATAAAAAAAGACCAAAATCTCCACCAAAGTAATTTTTTATGTAACTATTCTAAATAATAATAATATTTTTTAAAATATAAAATATAAAAGTGACAAAAATTATATTTAAAATGGTTCTACATCAAAAGTATCCAACACAACCTTTTAAAAATATTAGAGCAGTTTATGCTTAAAATTGCATTTATTCTCATTTTAAGCCTCAAAAATTTATTCGATAAATGTAAAAACATTTAAAAAAAATATATAATCATATTTTAGATAGTTCTTCTCCTTCCCACTAATAAAACATCTTGGATTTAACTACCATTTAAAATAATAATAATATTATTATGTTATTTTTCAGTATAACTCGCTATTGTGCGCAACGTAAGATTTTGAAGAAACTCATTGTTGTGTATCAGGTACTCTATCAAACAAAGTTTCCAATTTAACATAAAATTAATATCTTATTCATATATATTAATATATATGAAAAATTATTATTCTATAAAGACATGGGATGATACATCATTCCCCACTTTTGGAAATTCCTTCCCCACAATTTTATTTACTTATCATATAAGTTGGGATATTTTTCCAACAAAGAATTTTCAAATTCTCATGTTGCCTCTTCAACGAAATGGGTTTTACACAAAAACATTACCTGATTAATCACTTTATTCTAAAACAGTTTCTCTATGCGGTCAAGAAGCTATACATACTATTCCTCATAATAAAGATTCTCTTCCAATTGAACTACCTCTAGAATCAAAAAATGAGATGGAACCAGTATATAATTTATCAATATTGAAACTTGAATAACAATGTATACCTGGGATAAACATAGAGTTAAGACCATCATATAGGCAATTGATCCATCATTCTCTAAGATTTCATAGGCTCCAATGAACCTTGGACTCAACCTTCCCTTCTTTCCAAAACACATCACATTTTTTCGTGGAGAAACATTGATAAAGACATGATCACCTACCTCAAAGTAAAAATCCTCCCATTGGTTATCCACAAATATTTTCTATCGGTTATGTGCTATCCTAATGTACTTCTAAATCAACTGCACTTTTTCTGCCATCTCTTTTACCAATTCTGGTCCCAATAACTTCTTTTCACATACTTCATCCAGAAATCATGGAGTTTGACACTACTTTCCAAATAATGCCTCAAATTATGCCCTCTTTATACTGGAATGAAAACTATTATTATAAGAAAACCCAATCAGAGAGAGATATTGATCCCAACTTCTCTAGTAATCTATTGAACAAGCATGTAGCATATCCTCCAAGGATTGAATTGTTTATTCTGACTGCCCATATGATTGAGGACGAAAAGATATACCGAAATTTAATTCAGTTTCCAATGTATTCTGAAGGCCTTTCCAAAATATTGAAGTGAACCTGGGATCATGATCAGATACAAAGGAGTGGTAAAATCCATGTAACCTAACTACCTCTTTAAAATACAATCGAGAAATTTGATCTTGAGGTAGAGTATCTAAAATAGGAATAAAATGATCAAATTTAGTTAATAGATCTACAAAAACACATATTTCATTGTTATATTTAAAAGTATTTGGCATTCCCACTACAAAATCCATGGATATATTTTCCCATTTCCACTCCAGCACTGGAAAATCTGTAAGAATCCCTCTCAGTAACTTCCAGTCTGCTTTAACCAATTGACAAGTCAAACACTTCATAGTAGTGTTAGCAATATCTCTTTTCATTCCATCCCACAACTAATACTCTAGATGATCTTTGTACATATTAGTACTTCTAGGATGAACTGAAAACAGATAACTATGAGCTTCACACAACAAATCTTTCTTTAACTGTGAATAACAAGGCACACATATTCTCTTTCTAAACCTCAAATCATAATCTTTATAAATTTTAAATTTAGGTAACTTAACATTCTGAAATTTTTTTACCTTTTTCGATAACTAACTTTCTTCTTTCTTCACTAGCTTAATTCTAGATGATATATGTGATTTCAGTTACACCTAAAACAAAATAGAGGAATTACCAAAAACAATAACTTCTAATCCAAAATTCATCAAATCAATAACCAAAGGATCTTATTCTAAACGTTGTTTGGTTAATGTAGCATTACTCTTTCGAATCATAGTGTCCACGACTTTATTTTCCTATCTTGGATGGTATTGAATTATGCAATAATAATAATTGATTAATTAAAACCATCTACTATGTATCTTTTTTTTATTTTTTTTGAGTGAATATATACTTCAACCTTTTGTGATTAGAATATATTTTACACTTTACGCTATACAAATGATGCCACCAAATTTTTAATGAAAAAACAACATCATCTAATTCTAAATCATGTGTGGGGAAATTTAACTCATAAGGTTTCAACTAATGTGAAGGATAATAAATTACCTTATCATTCTACATTAGGATACTACCAATTCCATTCAATGGTGAATCACTGTAGATAACAAATTCACCATTCCTTGAAGGCAAGGAAAAAACTGGAGCATTTACTAATATTCTTTTCAATTCTTGAAAATAATCATCATATTATTTTGTCCATATGAACTTATGTATCTTGCATGTTAGCTTATTTAGTGGGATATATATCCAAGAAAAGTTTACAAAAAACCTTTAGTAAAAACTTTATAATCCACAAAAACAATAAATCTCTATGATATTGGAAGATCTTGGTCAGTCTTGAAGAACTTTTTCTTTTGAAGGTTCAATAGTTATGCCATCTTCTGAAATAATATAACCATAGAGAAAAATTTGTTGCAACCAAAATTCATTATCAATAAACATTCCATATATTTTATTTTCTTTTAAGGTTTTAAAAATAGTTCTTATGTAACTTTTATGTTCCTCCCAACTTTTAGAATATACCAAAATATCATCTATAAACACAACCACAAACTGATACAAAATCAAATTAAAGACTCTATTCATGAGATTCATAAATACAATATGTGCATTAGCTAAAACAAAGGGAATAACTGAAAAGTCTTAATTCCCATATCCTCTTCAGAAAGCAATATTTGGAATGTCATCCTCTTTCACCTTCAACTGATGGTACCTTGACCTCAAATCAATCATTGAAAAATACTAATCTCCCTAGAGTTGTTAAAAAAATAATCGATATGAGGTAAAAAATACTTGTTATTAATAGTGATGTTATTCAAGGAACTGTAATAAATATATAGTCTCATAGAACCATCTTTCTTCATAACAAATAAAACTGTAGCACCCCATGGTGAGGTTCTAGGTTGAATGAAACCATTATCAATTAATTCCTGCAACTATTTTTTAATTCAAAAAGTTATAATTGAGCCATTTGATAAGGGGGTTTAGAAATAATATTTTCATTTGGCACTAAATCAATAGTAAATTCAACATCCTGATTGGGAACACTACCAGTAAATTCATCAGGAAAAACATCTGTGAATTCATCCACTACTAGAGTCTCACTAATCCATACTATTTATTTATTTTCAAAAAAATGAGCCATATATAATTCACTACCAAGTTTAATCAATATTTCAATATCTTGTTATGTTATAAAAGGTATGGAATCCTAGCATAAAAGTTTATTTTCTTTACAATATATTTTAGCATGATAAAGGAAAATCTAATACATACCCAAAATGATATAAAATTCCATTTTAGAAAGTTCAACAATATTTGTAGCAAATTATATCCCACAAATGATAATAGGAAGATTCCTATAAATCTTGGTTTCTTTAATACTACCACCTAGAGTCTTTACCAAATATTTTATGTAAAATTCTTGAGGTTTTATTTCCAATTTACTTGAAATGCTCTAAAAATAATGGAATGTGATGATCCAGTGACAAATAAATCATTGACATATTTTGAAGAAATTTGTAACATACCTTTAACCACTTCATTTGAAGATCCTACATCAACCATAGTAGTAGAAAATTATTTTCCAGGACCTTATCCTTTCGATCTTATTGGTTTCCACTTTGGGCAATCAACTTTGGATACACATTGGCATAATGTTCTATCTCATTGCAACAAAAACATCTTACTGTTAGTTTTTTATTGCCTTCCTGATAATATTCCTTACATTTATGAGAAAAATGACAAGTATTACCACATCATAATCACTTCTCGAACGCTGTGAGACATTATCTTGGATTATTATTACCACACTTCTCAAAAGATGGGAATTTGGTTTTCTCATCTACAGGATTCTTTGTTGAATTTTTTCCCATTTCATTCCAGCTGGATCGATTCTTTTGTTTGCTCTCGTGGGATACATGCTCATAAAAAAGTTCATTAATTACTTCTCAGAACATCAAACAATTTTCTTATTGATTTTTAATTCACAGGAAGCTATCTCCATTTAATATTTTAGCTTCAATCCTGAGTAAAACTGATTTATATTACTATCAATATCCCGGAACAAATTTAGGACATACCTTGAAAAATAGATGAATTATTCTCCATTTGAAACCATAGAAGCTTCTTCATTTTGTCACAATTAAAATAAATTCATCTCTATACTAAGTTAAATAGCCTAATGAAAATATTTCTCATGTAATATATTCTTAAATTTATCCCATTCTATGGTGTTAATATCTTCACTTCCTCTGAAATTTTTATTTATTTACCACCACTGATCAGTTTCACCTTTAAAATGATAAAAAAGACTAACCTTATGATTGTACGAAAACCCCATTACATCAAAAATATTTTCTAGTGATTTAATACACCCTTTATCATGCATAGGGTCAGATGACTCTCTGAATGATGGGGTATGTTTCCTCATCAAATTATCCACGATCGACATATGCCTCTATGTTTGGTATAGTTGATCTTGTGCATGGACACCACCACCATTTATCACCTATTTAAACTAATCCTTCATTGAAACAAACAAGTTAGTTCTGATTCAAATGATCTCAGGATGTTGATTTGGAGGGATATTTCAATTTGTATGTCTTCCCAGCACAACTTCCCTATTCCCTCTAACAAAAACCATTCCAAACGATCATATATTAGACAAATAAACATGGAATCCTTCATAATATATATCATTTCAATTTGACCATAAAGTGAAAATCTTTTATGGATATTCTATTAACAATATTCTAACTTTTAAATTTATCTAAATCAACCTCAGATACTAACTATAAGGACCCATCCATAAATATTACTTAATCTTGAGAAAAGTTGATAGTTTGACATTAATTCAGATTTAGGATATTTTTTAGGTTTATATATTTAGATAATTAGGTCATAACTTATACATATCGACTTGTTTATTACAAATTAGACACTTTTACTCATTATCTATTTTTTTCATAAAATAAAAAACTTTAATAGTAAATATTGTTTCGTTTCATGCTTAAACATCCCAACTTTCTCATGAACCCACACCTGACTCTATATTAATTTAAATCATGAAAAACATTTCAAAACTTCAGATGACCATAAAAATATCAGTAAGGGATACTCAAATAAGATAAACTGATAGTATTGGAAAAACGTGAAAACCATGAATACTTTATCATAAAGTAATAATTTTCACCTTTAAAAGTAGAAAAACACTTCAATGAATATAATAATATTGATTAACCTTTTGTAACCAAAATATTAACATAAATCCCATAGAAATTAGAATATAACACTTATAATGTAACTTGGGACATAAATATACATAAATATAATTACCATAAAATTGACATCCATAAATATATCTAAATTGAATAGAGATACAAATAACTTCTATACCCAATGAAATGGAGGTTATAACGTAACCACACATACATGGTTTATCACAGAACCACCCATGTTTGGTTTATCACATAATCACCCATCATTGGTTTGTCATGTAACCACCTATCAAAAGTACTAATACCATTATATAATCATAACACATAAAAGATAAAAATTATCAACATTTCACTCATAAAATTTTATTTATAATCACAAGAAATCATTTCAAGATATTTTAATAGTAAATCCACTTTAAAAATCATTTGCAATACCAAGAAAACCAAAAATATATTAAGGTATTTCTTTTCATTTTAAAAACATTAGGTCTTACAGTAGAATCCAAATATAAAATAGCAGTTACAAAGGAAGAGAATCATTTGTCATTGAATATGTTAAAAAAATTTATTCTTTTCATTTAGTAAAATGCTTCATAGAATAAGGTTTCATTTCAATGAAATTATAAGTCAATGGGGTTTATTATACACCGTATAAAAGAAGTAGGTGCATATTATCAAAATATAACTCCATGAAAAGAGATTGAGACAATGTCCCTTAAAAAGATAATATAATTATATCAATGAAATAATATTATGTGATAAATATAAATACACTCAATATTAGTGGATATTTAGTTTAAAACAATCAAGTGTCATTCACAGATTTTCTGGGAAAAACCAATGACATGGATATTTAACTCAATGAATAGAGATTGTGTTATGATTTACCTTACAAAGATCATTTTGTTAATAAAATATATTGATTATGTGTATTAATTATAAATAAATATAAATCTTGTATAAATGAAAGATAATATATCAAATTTTCTTTCTCATATAATTATTGCACGATATAATTAAGATGTAAAATATTGAGCTAATGAATGGAAATTGGGTTAGGTAGTTCCCTTACCTTAGGTCTGAATTGCCTCATTAATTCTTTATATTCTTGAATAATAAACTTATGTTAATTTATACTTGTTTAAGAAAATTTTTCAAGTTTATTATTAATTTTATATTACTTATTATCATGTTCTAAAAATTACATAATTATTTAAGTTCATATCTGTCAGGTTGTCGATATTCGATACTTCAATAAAAAATGAACTTATTTGATGTAAATTTTCCATATGGTCAAAATTCCATTATATTAAAAATATTATTAATTATTTAAATGTCGTATATATATATATTATATATGTATTTATAATATCCATTATATTTGAAGATAACAAATTAAATGCACCGTTCATGGAGATGGTAGGTCATACGTATGCATGAACACTACTTTCATTTTTTTGTTAATAATCAAATGATAAAAATGTATTTTAAAATAAAATTATTATTTTTGTGTCATATATGTATCATAGGTTTAATAAAACCATCCTTTATATGTTCCAAGTATAGCATGAATGAGTCATATCACATTGATGGGGTGATAGTCCACATTTCCTCAAATGAAATTATCATATTTCAAAATCATGGAAAGCATAAAGGTATTTTGTAAATAAAAATTACAGATGCATAAAGAAAATATAAATATAATATATATCATATATAAATACAATACTATCTTAATGGCCACCATGAGATGTGGTAGTATAAAATTGAATAATCATCGTTTCATGAGGCAATAGTTCGCCGTACATAGAAACAATATGTTCATATCCTTTAGATGAATGTGTGTGTAAGTGTAGTTTAAATAATTCTCATAAAAACGTACTATTATATTGAGGATACTTTTTTATGTAATCAAAGAATAATAAGATCATATTGATTGGATGAGGAAAATAAATAAAAGGAACTTTAGAGAAGACGTTACTTCTAAATCGGGTAAATTCTTTTGATTTGATCCAAAAGACTTTCTTGAATATCTTTATTCGAAATGTAAGGCATATAGTAAAAGGAAAGGGATGTTGGGTGACTATTTGATCATAATTTATATTATTGAAGGGTCTTTAAAGGTGTGAGTATGTGAGAATATGTGGTGGCCTTTTATAAGAGGGAGGAATGTTCACTTTAGGAAATTCATGAAACATTATTTTATTATAAAATTAATATAGAATTATAATTGTTCAAAAGTGAACTATTTCGAGGATAATATGATAATTAGTCTAAATACTTTCAACAAATAGGGTTTATAAAAGTTTAGGTCACCAAAATAACCATATCTTTTAGCTTTAACCCTTAATTAAAAACATTAACTCTTACCATGTCTTCTTATACTTTCATAATATATGGTTATTAAAGTTACTATAACAAGAAAAAAGAATTTAAAGTGGATAATTAATGAAATTTTAAACATTGTATAATTCAGTTTAATGAATCTTATATTTTTAGTACTATTAGATCATTTAATAATATAGTATTTGTTTTAAAATCTCATCTATTTCAATTTTGACACTATTTTGTAATTTATTTTTGTTAAAGTCATAAAAACATGACCACTTCTAAAAAAAGGCATAAAATCAAAGATAATATGTCAATATCACCCAAAAAATTATTTTATGTCATCAAAAAGTTAAAATTACATTTATTTTAATATTTATAATATCATTTATTTGAATCTTTCATTAATAAGGTAATCAGTACATCATCATTGTGTCATAAATAATTTTTTTTATTTATAGTCTAAAAATTATAAATAAAATACCATAAATTATGAATTATTTTTACATTTATAATAAATATTTATAGTAAATAATATCAATTATATAACTGTATACTAATTTTTTATTAAAAATATACATGTTTATGTTATATTTCCATTTACTTAAAATTAATTATTATCACATGTCATTTTCACACCCATATGGATCCCAAATTCCAAAAGTTCAGAGTAAGTATTATAATGGTCGAAAATATATCATAAAATAGTATTAGGACACGTTTTGGTGATGTTTTATACTATTATACTATTATTTTTCCCCTTATTTACCTGATTGACCCTTTAACCATGATAAGTAAAATTAATCACAGAAGTTACTATTCAAAATGTCCCAAAAATAAAAGGTATCTATTTAAAAAATATGTACCTTATGATTCAAAATATGGAAAAAAAATTTCAAAATTAAAAACATATAAATTGATGATATTATTTTAAAATTAATTCGCGTGTTCAAAACCAAAAAGCATGTTTTTAGTAAGTACAATCAATAAAAAGATTGACATGTATTTATGTCCAATTTCAACGTGAAATTACTTCCAATGAGAAAATTTGGATTAAATGAAAAAAAGAATACAATTAAACTTTAAAACCAATTAAGATAATAATCTAAATATATAAATAAATTATATGAAAAGACAGTTTTCAATTAAAATTCAGTATTTTTCACAATTCATTAAAATATGAATTTCATCAAAAAATACCAAAATTTCAACCAAATTAAATTTTGATGTTCCGCTTCTAAATAAAAAAGATTATTTTGTAAAATATAACATATTTAATTAACAAAAAATATATTTAAAAAGTGTTCTCCGTCAAAAGGTGGTAAAATGTCCTTTTCAAAATATTAGAGTATTTTATGAATAAAATTGGATTCGTTCTCATTTTATGCTTCTAAATTTTTATTGGATAAATGTAAATACTTTTAACAAAAATTTATAATAATATTTTAGTTAGTTATTTTCATTAACACCAATACAACGACTAGGATTTTACTACCATTTAAAATAATAATAATATCATTGTATTATTTTTCAGTATTACTAAATGTTGTGTGCGACATAAGATTTTGGAGGAACCCGTTGTTATGTGTTGAGATAAATATTGGATGAAGCATCCAATTTAATGTAAAATTAATATGTTATTCATAAATATTAATATATATGAAAAAGTATTATTCTATAAATACCTAAGATTCTACAATTGTGACCTTATATTATCTTCTTGTTAACCATCATATGTTAAGGTTTCACTTCAGATATTATTCTCTTTTGTTATTCGCATGTGTCATAATTTTTTATATCATTGGTCCTTATAATTATATCATGATTATATAATGTAAAACATGATATAAATATCATTTATATCCATTATATGTATATTATAATAATCTATATAATATATAATTATCAAACAGAATACATCATTTATAGAGATGGTATGTCATTCGTATGCATGAAGGCTATTTATGTTTAATTTTTATATTTAATGAAAGAAACTAAAAGAAATATATTTATTTATATAATTATATATATAATTATTAATGTAGTGTTATTATATCATATATATCATATATATTCATTAGTTACATCCTTAATACCATCAATGTGGTTTATGAAAAAAATCATATCGTTTTGAGGGGGTTGTAGTCCACCCTTCCTCAAACAAAATTATCATATTAACACCAAATAGAAAGCCTAAAGTTATGTGTTGTAAAATAATTAAATAATATTAAATAAATATTATATACAATATATGACATATATAAATATACTTTTATTCATAATTTACACCATGATAGACAGTAAAAGGTAATTGAACAATCATCGTTTAATGAGGCGGTAGTCCACCATACGCATAAATAGTATGTTCATTACCCATTAGACAGATGTGTATGTACAAGTTGATTACATAGAATAAAAAACTCATAGTATATTTAGGATAAATTTTTTTAAAATCATGGAATACAAATATTTTAGGGAGTTGTGAAAGGAAATAAAATTAAGGACTTTGAGGGAGGGTTTTACCTCTTAATCAAGTAACTCTTTTTGGTTTGAGCCAAAAGACTTCCTTGGATTTTTTTTATGCCCAAGTAGAGGCTTCAAGGTATAAGGGGGGATGGGACTTTGGGGGGGATATTTGGGAATTGTTTTTATGTACTTATGTTTCTTCATATGTCTGATGAAGTGGGAGGAGAGGAGCCCTTTTATAATGGGGGAGGGGTTACACTGGTGAAATATTTTAAAGGAAAGGAACCCTGCCAACATTTGTTTATTAAAGGGGGATAAATAATCATTACAAGTAGAGTCAGGGGATGATATGGTAGAAATATGTACATAAAAAGGCTTTAGGACAAGTGTGAAGATCATTTTGGGCCTTAATTATATCGTTTAGTCCCTAATTAAGCTTAATCGAACCTTAATTGTTGTAATTAATTATAAATAATTGAATAATATTTTTGTTAAAAAACTAATTTTATCTTATTATAACATATAAATTTTTATGATTCTAAATATGGAATCTATTTTTCGAAATTATAATAACATAATTTTTAGATATTCTTTTAAAATAAATCCCGTAGTCGGGTCGACAATGTTAGTTTTTAAAGTAAAAAATTTCAAAAGTTTACAATGTTTTTATATAAAATTTCAATGTTAAATTTGTTAAAATTACCTAAATTGGATTAATTGATAAATATATAATCTATTTAAAATTTTTAAAAAATTTAAAATTTAACTCAAACTTATAAATAAATTAGATAAAATGTTTTTTGAACTAAAATATAGTATTTTTAACTATTCATTAAAAAAATGAAACTTTCCAAAAAAAAATCGAAAAATCTACACTAACCTAATTTTTATGTTTATAATTCAAATATTAATTTTATTTGGACATAATAAATCTATAAAGGGGATAAAATTGTATTTAAAAAGGGTTCACCATTAAAAGATGATAAACCCCGCTTAATTAAAATATTATGTTGTATGAGTTTAATTGGATTTATTTATATCTTATGATTATAAAATATATTGGATTTATAAAAAATATTAACTATGATATATAAAATATATATTAAATTAAAATTAATTACTAAGTATAATTAATTTAATTTTTTATGATTAAAATAAGTTATGAGAATAATAATAGTTTTCTATAAAAATACTTTGTTTATATTCAGTTGGTTCTTATATTAATTTCTAAATAATTTTTAACTAATTAATTAATTTTATATTATGTGAAAACCATATATTTACTTATGTTAGTTAATTATATTAATAAAATTAAATTTAATGGTTAGGTGACATCTTATTATATTAAATAATCATATTTTAATAATATATTATTGTTCACTAAACATTGGCCATGCGTATTATACTAGCCATCAAAGAAATTCATTGTTTTGTGTAATGTAAGATAACCTTGGTGTTCCTTGTAGAACAAGCTAATATTTGTTTTGCATGTAGTTAAAGTAATCCAAACATAGTTCGTTGATATAAAATTAACTAATTTTAATGATACGTGAAATGAAAATATATAAAATATAATAAATTAATTCAAACAAAATTCACAAAATCTCATGGTTTTACTGTAATAATTACATTGAAAGGTAATTTAAATTTTGTTTTATACTATATAGAAATAAAACTGAGGGAAATATAATTTTGAAGATGTTCTTGATGTTGTGGTAATTATAGTTAATTAAAATTAGATTATTTTATAGAAAATAGAGACATGTATAGAAAACCATAGTGATAAAAATGTGATTTTAGGAGTAATGTATTTTTTAGGATGTTTATCATATTCTTGAGAGTGATATAGGATCACAGATAATTTTGAATATGTTTATCACATAATATTTTCTATAATATTAGAATAAGTAAAACCTACAGGCCCATTGGAAACCCATGGCATACAACAAGGTTTTGGGCTTAAAACCATATTTAAAGGGTGATATGGGTGCATCACAAACCATTGGAATATGTGATTTACATATAAGTATTACTTTTTCTTATAAATGTTTTGGAAGATAAATATTCTGTTTATTTTGGTAAGGATATTACATGATTAAATCTATGTTTTTTTATTTTGGATATCTAGGTGATTAATTATATTTTGGGAAATATTTTATTGGTTTTAGATATACGTATCTTCTAGGTTTAACATAAAGGATTATTTGGGAATAATTATATTATTTTTTTTAGAGAAGTAACTTTAAGGGTATGATATAACCTTTGGGGCTAAAACCATCTTTTAAGTAGATGTTATTAAGGTTATTTTGAATATATGGTTACTAATGTAAGGAATAATCTATGTTAAATGTTTAGTTTTATTGGTCAATTTCTTCGATTAATATATTTATGTTCAATTTGGGTATTATTAGACATTATTCTAGACATTTTGGTTATAATAAATACAGGAGGAATAGCTTGCCACCAAATTTCGGATCTTACGATCTATTTCAAGATAATTTTAGTGATTTAGGAAGAAAAAAATTAATATTAGATATACATTCCTTAGATTAACAGGTTATGTGGAAAGTGATTAAATTAGAATAAAGGATTAAATTGTGTTTATCAAATAAAAATATATCATTTAATTATATTTCTGTTGTTCTCTAGAATCCCTTATTTCTAGGGAAAATAATTTTAAATGAAAATGTTATCATATTACCCTCAAATCCTATGAATAAATGGTATTTTGAATCATTAAATATTTATAATTTTGTGTATGTTGATTTTTTCAGGATTATTCACTTTCTTATGATCAATTATCTCTATCACTCTACATAATTATTTATTCTTTTATTTTATATCCATATATTCACATTCCAAAAATGTTCCCCAATGTGGAAACCTAGTAATGTGATGACTTTTATATTTTATATACAATATTTTGAAAAAAAAATTATTAATAATTTTTACAATGTTGGTTTTTATACAATTAAAATTTCAAGTGTCAAATCCTACTTTTTTTAGATCAAGATTAAATTATGAGGACGTAATTCATTTATAGGGGTAAAATATAACAACATGATCTTTTAAAATTGAAACATCATGTCAAATAATATATATAAAACAAAATAATAATATTATAATGGAATTTATTTCCCCAATACATTATGGTATATTTATTTTCAAATAAATTCAACCTCTTCGATAGGTTTTGGAACACACAATCTAAAATCTAAATGAACTGTAATATAGTATTCCATTATAACATAACCATTAAATTATAATGTATGAATAAAAATGACTAAGTTATTAAAATTATACAGTTTAAACAAGTATAGAAAAATTAAATGGTTATCTAATAATTAGAAATAAAATAAGAACTATTTGAAAGAAAAAGAAATGTTTTCGGAAAAACTATATTTTTCTAAAAGGTGACTTAGTCAAGCTTTATGCACATGATTTAAAATTAATATTTAACAAATTTAAAAAAAATATATTAGGAAAGAAATATAATTTTTAAAATTATTATATTGATATCAAAATATAGTGACATTTTTGGGATTTTTAGAAAATATTAGTTTTTAAGTAAATAGTGAAAATATTAATTTTTACAAAACATTAATTTATTTTTAATAAATTAATAGCAATTAATAATTATGTTTTATTTAAAATTTAAATAAGTATTATTTAATTATATTAAATCCAATAAATAATATTTAAATCATCTTTATACAATATTTTATAATAAACTTATTTTTAGGATTTAAAATACTTTTTGTGCTTCTGAAAACTGTTTTATTGTGAATAATATTTCTCCATTTTAAATTATTAAAATAACCCATAATGTGGAATTATTTAAATTAAATTTATAAATTATATATCTATAAATATTATTTGAAATTAATTTTAATATTTTTACTTACTATATAGTTAATATGAGATCATATTTTTCTAAAAAACTGCATTTCTTGAAAACCCACTCCTTCAACACATCTATTTGATTAATTTTAAATTAAATAATTCAAATTCCCTGATTCCAATTAGTAAAAATGGTTTTCATACTAGTAATCATCATAACTTATATCATCTAAGAAGCACAATTAAATTTTTGACCATAAATAAATCATAAAAGAGTAAAAAATTATTGATCTTGGTTAAGGTAGAAACAGGTTTACTAGTGGATTAAATAAAAATGATAAGGGATAAAATGATTCAAAAAAATTTATATTTTATATTTTATCATAATATTTATACTTTATACCATATTCTGTTTTAAAACGGTCCATGTTGGATCCTTTTTTCATGTAAAAAACATGGTTTGAATTCTTTCTTTTCAGAAATTCCAAGTGTGTTATCTCCGCCACGTATAAAAGGATACCCCCTATCCACTCCTCATTAATCTTTCAAAACACATTGGTTGAGAAAATACCTTCCACAATCAGTTCCTCAAATCTATCAACTCATATAATAATCCTTTTTTTTCATAAATCCAACCTGGAAAGGCTCTTGGTTCAAACCTATAGAAGTTGTCTAAAAAAAGGTAGCATGGTTTACCGATAGATTTATATAATTTATTTCTTCATAATTAAAATTTCAATAAAATAATAATTTATAATAACCTTATTCTCTCCTATATAATAATATATTATTATATTAATGGTTTGATGTTTACTTATAAGTTTTATATCTTACATTTTTATTCATTTAGTTTTAAAAATCACAATCACTTGCCTATAACATGTTTACTAAATTTTTATGTCCCAAGGGTTGAGTATGTTTTTGTAGAAAACATTATTTCTTAAATTAAACAGAATAATTTTAATTTATTATGAAAAGAAACTTACTATTATTCATTATTATTATCAATTGAGTACGAATCTGATTATCATATTTAACATTAATCAGATGAGGAGTTAGACTATTATGTTTTCTATCGTACTAATAAAATCCATGACCATCATAATGATAATGGTACCAATGAAATCAAATTGATTATCATAATTACTATCATATTGAAAATATACAAGGAAGTGAATTGAACTGACTTATATTTATAATTGTAATACATATAATGTTTCTATAGTAAGGGACATCTTAAAAACTATAATGGTGTTAATCGATACGAAGTTAGGAATTCAGTTATAAATGAGTTGTCAAGCACCAGTTGTCTGTGGCCATTGAATAAAATTGGAAATATAACAAGTGGTATATTTAAGATAAATACCATGTCATGTTAAGAGTTTGGTGTTGGTTGATTTCATTCAGTTCTAAATATTTCTCTACATAAACTACTCAATTTTAATTAGTATAATTATATAGTAATTTATCATTATAGGGAATCCTTGTTGGGATATTTTCTTTATAATTTTAGTAATTGTAATCCATGTCTTGGCATTTTTATGATTGAGGTATTCTATGTATGGAAGACTGACACCAATATTTGTATCGAGGAGTTACGTGGATAACAAGATGGAGATATTTCGATCATCATATCAAGAGATTTTAAGGTAAATAATGACAGAATTTACTATAAGTATAAAATATAGGGTAACTTTAGTCACATTTATTGAATGCCTTAATATTAATTTTAAAAGAATTTTTTTAATAATATGTTTATTCATTCTTGCTTTGACATAGATATTATCATGCTTGTTTTTAAAAGATTAAATTATGATGTACTTTTAATAAAAAGTAAGTCATCATAATTAGCCTTATATTATGCTTTTTAACATATTAACTCTGATTATGATAAAAATAATTTGATAAATTAGTTATATTGTTTTTATTATTTTACTTTTATTTAATCATACTGTTTCTATTTTTGATTTTTTAACCCAAGTAATCAGACTGAGTCTGATTCTGATAAATTTTCTTAAAGATTATTTGGTATTTGTTTAGTTTAAATTTTTTAATATATGTTTTTAAACTAGAATTCAACCCTTTTTTATGTATACTCACCTAATATAATTATTATGTTCCTATAATTAGTATCATAGGAGGTTTCCACTACTATAACTTACTGAGTTTTTTACTTTTTTACTTATTAAAAGTAATTAAAGTTTTGATATAATATTTTTGTTTATAAATTTTTATAAACTAATGTGTACATATGGGAAATAATTTCAATTATTTTTAATATGGAAGGACATAATGTTGGTTCTATAGATAACCTAAATCCAAACATACCACCTATCTTTGATGGTGATTACCTTGAGTACTAGAGAGGTTGGTTGAAATCTTTTGTTAACAACATGGGAGTTGATAATTTCTTTAAAATTACTAGAGACTATCGGTTTCCTGATAAATAAGTCACTTATTTTACATATAAAAATAGTACCAGTTGAATTAAAAAGTAAGGAATGATCTATTTTGTTCCATGATAAGAAGTATATACAGTCATACATCTTCTTGTGAAGCTGCAAATAGAATATGAAAAAACATGAATCCATATAGTTTGGAACTTCTAAAGTTATTGAGACCAGAATGGATATGCTTAGAGAAGACTATCAATATATTTATTTCTTAACTAGAGATTAAGTTTCAAATATTCACCAAAGGTTCATGAAAATCATAAATAGTTTACAATCTATGTGTGAAAAATAGGTTGATGATGAGATTCTTATAGAAAAAATGATTAATATCATGTCCAACTAGTGGAAAGAAAAAAGAATAACTATTTATGAGACAAGATAAATTAATAATATTAATCTCAATGATCTAATTGTAACTCTAATTTAGTTTGAGGGAAGACTGAAAATAGATACTGAGAAAGAAAATAAGAAAAATATAGGTTTTTCTTTTTCTATAACAACTATTATTACTAAAGTTAAAACACCCGATTTTTTTTAAAATCTTCATGGTAGAAGAAAATTATTATTAAATCCAATTATAGAACATTTTAACATTATGAGAATTAGTTAGATAACCTCTTTAAAAGAATGAATAAGATTTTGGGGGAAATGTATTTTCAGTACTAGTATAAAATGATACATAAGGGTAAAGGTGATATAAAATATTCTAACGTCACATGATATGAATAAAAGAAAGTTGAACAAATCCCACTGGATTTTCCAAATCTAAAAAGAAATACAGAATTAATAAAAATTTATAATTAAATTCCAATAAGTTTTACAATTCTAATAGTAATAAAGTATTATATTATTATGAAATTTGGAGTTCTAGGGATGGTGATTCTTCTGAATGTTCTTCAGATAAATAATTTTCTGGAGAGAGGAACAGAATATTTTTTGGAAATTCACCCATTATAAATCAATGTTTAGTGGAAGGGGTACAAAAAACTGAAAATCATCAAAACATGTCTTTAAATGATAATTATCTTAATGAGGAAAATTATATATATATATATAGATGAAGAATCTTCCTCAGTAGAAGATAATTTTTTACCCACATATGACGAAGTTTCTCATTTTGATAAACATTTCAAAAACTAGAAATATAAAATTTAAAAAAAAGATAATAAATATAAAGATAAATAACTGAATACTAATTTAGGAATATTTATAAAACAAAATATGATTTATTTCAAAATATATTGATAAATATATTTTTGAAAATGAAACTATTTCAAATGATTTTGAAAAATTAGTTTATGAGAATAATAGTTTAAAAACTAGTTTTGATAAACTTATTTCCAAATATTTTACTAATTAGGATAAGAATTT
Source organism: Viscum album (assembly GCA_963277665.1). Lineage (NCBI taxonomy): Eukaryota > Viridiplantae > Streptophyta > Magnoliopsida > Santalales > Viscaceae > Viscum > Viscum album. The sequence goes on along the minus strand of OY728125.1, from coordinate 1,412,046,840 downwards.
AGTTGTGAAACTAAAATATAAAACTTATTCTATGATGAAAATTTCATCATTTTTTACCACAAGAAAGGAAAATGTGGATAAAATGTACAAACAAATTCAGCCTTTTTGTGATAACATTAGAATGGGCTATACAAATAAAAAACCTATTTTTAGTAATAATTAATTTATTAATAAAAGTGAACCTTTTGAAATAAGTTCCAAAGTATTGGGAACTAGAATAAAAATTATTCTTTAAATAAATTCCAATCTCTTGGTTTTCACAAAGCATACTTTTCAAAACAAATGTTGATAGCATTAGTTTTTTTCTAAACATTACTGGACCAAAAAAGGTTTTGGTTCATAAAGTCTAATAGTTTATAAGAAAAAAATACAATAGAAACAAAATATGGTACATTGGTAGTGGATTCCCCAAGAAAATGACAAGAAAAAAATAATTCTTCAAGATGACAATCAAGATGAATAGCGAAAAAGAAACTTTTGGAGATAATTCTCAAGGAATGATTATTAGAATAAATAACATTGTTCTTCAGAGAAAAAATCTTATTTAAATTACTTTATTTGATAATGGTCTTAAGAACAACCTTATAAATATATGTTAATTATTTTATAAATGTTACCTGGTGAGATTTAGGAATGATAAAATTTTAGTACATAGTTCAAAGGATGAATTTATTCTTTCTATCAATCAACACGAGAATGTTTACACACTTAACTTAGAAGAACATTGGATCCAATACATACCTCACCTTATTGAAATGAATGATATATATTAGTTATGGAATAAATGGTTTGGACATAATAACCTTATAAACTTATCTAAATTGACTATGAATGGAATTGTTAAGGATCTACCAGAACATAGGTTTGATTCTTCAAAAGTTTTTGAACCTTGTCAACATGTTAAGCAACATAATTCAAGTTTTATATCTATTAGTGAAGCCTCAATTTATGATGTTATATAGTAAATGCACATAGAATTATTTGGTCCTACAAAAAGTGGATGTATTGGTGGAAAATGCTATTTCTATATTTTTGTTGATGATTACAATAGATATACTTGGGTTTAGTTTCTGTCAAAGAAATATGAATCCATTTTTTATTTTTATACTTTTCATCCATTTTTTATTTTTATACATTTCCATACAAATTTAAAAATTATATAACCTATCCATGATAACTAATCATAGATATCATGGTGGGGAATTTTTAAATAATGATTTTGAAACATTTTGTTGTAGTAAAGGTATTGAACATAAGTTTTCAGCACCTAGAACCCACTAGTGAAATGGTTTAGTTTAAAGAAGAAATATAATTTTTAGAAAATTAAATAGAACCACGGTGAATGAATAATCAGTTCCTACTCTTTTTTGGGTTGAAGAATATTGTACTTTCTTTTATAATATAAATCAAATTTTAATCAGAAATTTTCCTAATAAAATTCATTATGAGTTATGGAATGGATGATAAGAATCTTTTTCTTACTTCAATGTTTTTGGTTGAAAAGTATTCATCTTGAATACTAAAGATAATTTTTGATAAATTTTCACCCAAGTATTATGAAGGAATATTGTTTGGGTATTCCACTAATTATATTGATTATAGAGTTTTAAATAAAAATTATTCTTATCCCATGTCGAACCTAATAATCCTAATGAGGCTTTAGGTGATGAGGTTTGGATTAATGCAACTCAAAATGAACTCAATGTGTTTGAGAGGTATGAAGTATAGACTTCTAGTTTAATGACATAAATAAACTTCTATAAAGGGAGTAATTTTTTTTTAAAATTATGAAAATGGAATAAGTATTATAAATAATGATATACTTGTTTATAAGGGATATAATCAAGAATAGTGAATAGATTATGAAGAGAATTATTCTTCAGTATAAATGCTTGATGCTATTCGAATACTTCTAGACTTGAACATTCTTTGTTTTTAAAATTTTTCAAATGGAAGTAAAGTGTGATTTTATTAATAGATATGTTCAGAAGGAAGTTTTATGTTGAAAAAATCACCAGTTTTTGAAAATAAAAAACATCCAAAACATTTTTATAAAATTATAAAATAGGTATACAGACATAAACATGCACCTAGATCTTGGTATGATATATTAATTTCATTTTTTTACCAAACAAATTTGTTAAGGGAGTTGTAGATCCAGTTATTTTTATAAAATAATTTAATTAAAATATTAATATTGTATAAATTTATATTGATGACATTGTATTTGGTTCAAATCATCAATATATAATATATTTCTTTGTGGATCTTATAAAGTCTATAAATGAAATGTGTATCATGGGTGAGTTATCATATTTCATTATTTTTTAAATTTCTTAAAAACTATAAGGAAACATTATATATCAATAGAAGTATATAATAGATCTTCTTAAGAAATTAGAATATGAGAGTACAAAAAGTATTAGTACTCTTATTCATACCTCCAATACTTTAGATCCTGTTGAAGCTCAAAAACCATTTGATCAATAGTTATTTAGAGTTATGATATGAAGTTTACTTTTATTATCTGATAGTCATCCATATTTAATGTTTTCACTATTTTTATGTGTAATATATCATGAAAATCAAATAGAATCCCATATAAAAGATGAAAAATAATTTTTTCATTATCTTTGGAAAAATATTTATTTTTTCCTTTTCTATTCTTCTAGAAATGTTTTTGAATTAAAAAGTTTTTTAGATGCTGACATTGGAGGATATAGAATGGATAGAAAAAATATATCAGAAACTTATCATATATTAGGATATTTTGTTAGTTTCTGGGTCTTATAAGAGACCACACTTAGTTGCACTTTCCACTATTGATGTTTAATATGTGGTAGTTGGAATTTTTTATACCCAAGTGTTGTTAATGAAAAGCATCTTCACTAACAGTGGATTGAGTTTTCCTAAAAATAAAATATTTTGTGATAATAAAAGTTTCATTTAATTCTTTAAAAACCAAGAAAATCACTCATACGATAAGAACATATATATATATAAGATACATTTTTATTCAGTATCACATAGTTAAATGAGATATTTTTTTACAATTCATCATAACTCAAGAATAACTTGCTGATATTTTTACAAAACCCCTTATATGTGATTGATTTTAAAAAAATTAAATAGAATCTAAGAATGATCAATGTAAAATAATTAATCATGTATACATTGTATTCACCCATAACCTTACATTAATATAATATTTTCACAGCTGGAGAACATATGTTTTTAGAAAACTTTTATTTTTACTAAAAACATTTATTTTTTTAAAATTGTTATTTTTTCTAAAACTTGTATTGTAAATATTTTCTCAGACTCAAAAATTTTATTAAATTTTCAGAGTTAAAATTACCAAATTTTTTTCTTAGTCTAAAAATGTTAAAAAAATTTGGACTAAAAAATTTAGTAAAAACATTTTCAGATTCAAAATTTCATTGTCAAATTTAATTTCAAAATATTCACAATCATATTTTTTAAAATAAATTTTCATTTTAAAATTTTCATATTCAGTCATATTCAATTTTATGTAGAAATTATATTAATTATATTTCTTAATTAAAATATCATAATCTATTTTTCATAATCAATACTATCAGAATTGTTTATAATAAACAAGAAAAATATGTTAATTATATTGATGCCCCATTTCACTCTAAATGGTGATCTTACATTATTTTAGTTTTTGAAAAACCTAAAAACTTTTTTTTATGATTTTTGTTTTATACTTTTAGTTTTATAAAATATTTTTTTGTTTCCATAATTTTTACCGGTTTTTATAATTGGAATGAACCTCACCCCAATAAAAATGTTAAAAACCTTGAGAGGTAAAAAACTATATTAAAAATTTATATAACTCAATCTTTTCCATATGATGAAAACTATTTTGAATATAAATCATGGATTATATTTTAATATTTGAATCATCACCCTAGAAACTATATAAAGGATGGTTACCCTATATCCTACATAAGTTATCTAGCATTTGTGCTCTAAAATTACTGCACCCTTCAAAGGTCCATATCCAATTGATTTTCATTATGACCGATCAATGATTTTATTTTCTATATATAATGGGGACCAATGAGGACTATGATAATTGGTTCACATTTAGAGAAAAATATCATGAAAGTTAATTAAATGGAAAATATGATTCAACTATAAATTAGATCATCTATTTTCATGGTTAAGAATCAGTATGTGTAGAAAATCCTTACATGTGTTTTTAATTATATTTCCATAATTTTCTTACTGAATTTTATGCCTATGTTCAGTTTATTAAGAAGAATGTAAAAGAAAAATTTTCTTTTACACTGAGTGGTAAGAGATATAAAATGTTTTATAATAAATTTGCAGATTTGAATGGTGTGTTATCTGAAGGAGAATTGTATTATTCTAATTAAAAACATACAAACAGTCTTGGGATGTTAAAAAAACAAATCTGAAGATTCTCTATTTTATGGAGCAAGAAAAATTAAGGTATCACTACTTACTCCGGACAACATATTAGTTTCTATGTGGATGAAAAATTTCTTGATTATGAGAAAAATAGAAAGAGATATGCTGAAGGTATCTAATGTATTATTTTAATATTTCTTGGTGAACATGAAGAAGATAAACATGGTAAAGATTATCTCTATCAGTATTGATAATATCAAGTCAACTTCCATTAAGTAAAAAAATATCATGCTTCCATATTTAATTGGTAAAATGGTTGTTATGTGTATGTAAGTGTTCAATATTACAAACACATAATTTTTGGGTAGAGAAAAAACTTCATTTATCAGTGAGGATATGGTGGCCATAATGAGATTTGTTTTGACACCAAGCCTAAGAATATTGTTAAGAATGTTTATGGTGTTGCATTAAAAGAAAAAACATAAAGGAAATCATTGGACAATAAGAAAAAGAAGAGGAAGATAGAGACTTCCCCATCTAATGATGTAGAATAAATAGAAGAATATTATATATGATGTTTTTGATTTGATGATGAAAAAGAAATTTGAAAAGAATATAGGGAATTTTAAAATAATACTTGACCCTGTTGAGGAAAAATAAATGAAAATATGGGCTAAAAAAACATTAAAATAAGATGATAAGAAAAGTAAAAAAAAGAAGAGATTGTAAGATGGTTTTTTTGAAAGTTTCTTTAAAGGCGTTGAATAAGAATCCATGCGTATTTTACTTCCCATATATCACAGTAATTGGATTATACTAGAAGGTTTTTTAGGTTTTAATGAAACTTATGTGGTCCCAACTGTTATTCCTTTGACAACATATAATGTAAATGAAAATGTTCTAATTGAAGAATCAGTTTGAGTTTCTCTATAAAAATAATCGGTATTAGTATCACTTGGAAATGAAGTTTTAAAGACATACAGGTAGTTTCAAGATAATATTTAAGTGGATTTTAATGAAGAATTTTAAGTAAAGGGGGATAAGAATATGGCACATAAGAATATGAAAAAATTTAGGAATAAATAGAAAATATGTTAGAAGACAAATAGGATGATAATTAAGAGAATAATGAGGAAGAAACTCAATTTGAAAAAGAATCATCAGAGCCTTCATCTTTATCAGGTTAACCCTTTGTGACCAGTAAATAAGAAAAATAAGGTAGTACCCTGGAGGAAGAATCTTCTTATCAATAGGAATTACAATCATCATCAAATAATAATGAATAATATCAAAATTAAAAGACCAATGATTTTGTAAAAGTCGACACCAAATATGGGGATAATGTTGAACTATAATATGACAAGAAATATTCTAAGGATGGTGAAAAGTAAGTTCCAAAGAAGGATTAGAGTAAATAAGAATAACTAGAAGTCAGAACAAATAGAACTAAATCTACTCATCCTAATCATAAACAATAAAATTTTGAAGGAACTATATCACATAATGTTTTTGACTATATTTGTCATTTTTTAGGAGGTTAGAATGATTTTTTCATTATTTTCCAAACCTTGAAGCTTAGTTCCAGCTGATCAAGGATACCCTTTATTAAAAATTAGAGTCAATAAAGTTTTTGACATAGTACATGATCAGAATTTAATTATAGTTAAAAGTGTTTAATGAAGGTTCTCAAACTCCCAAAATATCTTGCAATAAAATGGTTCAGTGTCCGAACTATCTTGATTCAGATATTATGATTTGTGATGAGTAGTTTGATGAAATATAGAAACTCATGGTAAAATTATAAGTTATTTAAACCAATTTTAAAAATATATGGATAATAGAGAAATTTTTTCTAAGGAGTTTGTGGATTAAACTGATTAATGTATTAAAGATATGAATTCTATGAAAAAAATATTCAACAAATTTTGTCATTGATGACCAAACTCTAATTTTTTCAAGATGAAGTAATTGTTTTGAGAGAAGAGAAAAAAGTGTTTTTTAAGAATTAAAAAATTTTGAAAGCTCATGATTCGTATCAAGAAGAAATATTTTTAATTATAAACAATGATCTCAAGTAGTTTAAGTATATGAAGGAATTTTTCAAGTTATTTGTGAGTAAATATTCATTTATTTATTTTGAACTCTCAGATGTATTTATTTTTGTAAAAATTTTAATTGTTTGTAGTGAATAAATTATCTTTTCATAAAAATTTGATTTCTATAAATGTTTTTGAATTTCAATTGGTTTTATTTTCTTTCATATTTTTTGTGGATGATTAATTAGTTCAATTAATTGTTTCATGTTTTTTCTTTCTCAAATATTTCAGGAAACATCATAATATTCGCCATTACTTTTGGAAAATCAAAAAGGGGGAGGGTAATATATTATGGGGGAGAATATTTCCTAAAGGGGGATATGTTTATTTAAGGAGGATAAATTTTTTTAATTGGGATAATATATTTCAATGTGAATATTATTTTATAAAAAAGGGAATACAATCCTTACGGGGATAAATTTTTACTAATGGGATAACTATTCGAATTCAATATTGTATTTATCATCATATTTAGTAGTGTTTAAAACTCCTGGGGAGTTATGTTTCAATGTATAACTTTTAATACTATATTCTTAACAAAAAAATGGGCTATAAGTTTCTCAATTTATTTTTAATTTAATTTTTTGGGTTTGTTCTTTCAAAAAGGGGGATATTCTTGAGTCAGAAGTTATACTTATTACTTTTCCATTCCTTTAGTTTTGGAAATAAAAAAACACATTCATAAAACATGTTTAAAAACATTTTATGTCCTAATATATTTATTATATACTTTTAGAAGAAATTATTTTTTTCGTCACGTATAAAAAGTTATGATGTTTTACAAAAATAAACATACTATTCTTCTTTACGATTATCATATTGAGTATGAATCTGATAATGGGATTTATCATTAATGAGACCTGGAGTAAGATATTTTTCTTGTCTATTATACTTATAAAATTCAAAACCATTAGACTGATAATGGTAATAATAAATTTTACCAACTCTCTTAATGATTATAATATTGGAAATAAATAAGGAAGTCCATCATACTGACTTAAGTTTATAATAGGAATACATATAGTTTTTTCTATAGTGATTAGTATCTTAAACATTTGAAATGGTATTAATCAATAAGACATTTGGAATTCAGTTATAGATGATCTATCAAGAACCAAATATATAAGGCCATTGAAAAAAAAACATAGAAGTATTATCATTGGGAGATTTTATATAAATATATAGTCATTTAATGATTTTGTAGCTTGTTAATTTCATTCTCTTCTCGATAATTCTCTGTGTGAACCACTCATTCTTAGGTAGTTTAATTATATAGTATGTTTTCATTTTAGAGAATCATTATATAGTTTTTTCCTTTATAAATTTATAAGTTAGGGTCATAGAATACCTTAATATTAAGGTTAAAAGAGGTAATTTTCTATTAATATATTAAATTTCATTTTTACTTTTACATAGCTATTATATTTCCTATTATTATATGTTTCAAATCTAATGCCCTTTTAAGAGAAAGTTACTAATCGTACTCAAATTTATATTATATTATATTTTATCATATTAAATCAGATTAAGATAAACATACTATGATAATTTGTATCCATTGTGATTATGATTTTTATTTTTATTTAATTATACTGTTTCAAGTTCTGATTTTATGACTCTAATTATCAGACTGAGTCTGAGTCTGATAAATTTTTTTAAATAGGATTTGTGTTTTCTTTAGTTTAATTCATTAAAATTGTGTTTTTCAAATAAAATTCACCCCGTATTGCATTTATATTCATCAAATATAATTATTACAATCATAAACATGACCTATTACTATCTCCTCCTCCCTAAAATGGAGAATGAAACTACTGATCTTGTGTAAGGAAAAATACAGCTTCACGAACTGATGTAATTTTCTTCATCACTGATTCTCAGAAAAATATAAAATGTATTATTTGATGTTTATATATGATGTTTTTGATATAATTATACTTATATAATTATAATATGATATAAACCTCAATACTTTTAATTTCGTAGGGAATATGATAACGTCACATAAGTGTACGGTGAACTACCTCCTCATAAAGTGATGTAATTATTTTTTCACATTTTATTTATGTTAATGATAATAAGGATTAATTTTATATTGACTTATTTTATTATTGAGATATTAGTAATTTTTAAAATAGGTATATTATATAATTTCCAACCTTACCATCCACTGAATAAATGAAAAGGGAAATCATGTGTATTTATGAATACCACCTCACAGAGCAATGCAATTCATTTTTATTACCACATCACATGGATGTTATGTATAAGGGTATTTAAGGAAATGAAATAATATTTATGATATAATTATCATCCTATAAATATAAAATGACAATTACTTTCTTTTTATCACAATATTCAAAAAATGAAAATGTTACTCATGCGTACATATGACCTACAATATCTCTGATTGTAATATAGTTCATTTTCCATAACCTTATTTCATGGTTGGGTATAAAAATTTAATTAATGTACAACAGTAATAAAAATTTTATTATTTAAATTCTGTATATTTTTAAACAAAATTAATTTTTATGTTATTCGACTTACTAAATTGATTTGGGATATTTGATCTGTTTATCATCAAAACAACCAACATAAAATTAATTTGTTATGTTATTCAATATGAAATTGTAAAAAATTTTATAAAATAAATAATAAACATGAATTTTTTTAATCAATTAAATATTTAAAATATGGTTTTTATTCAAGAACATAAGGAATGAACTTGACAATTATGGCTTAAGGTTAGGGGTTTCTTAACTCATTTTTCATTCATTGGGATATACATATACATAGTTGATTATATTATGAAAATTTTATGTGTGAAATGAAATTTTACTGATTTGTCTTTTATTTTCACTTTTATTTTTGTGGATATTTTTTTCACATAAACCACTCCATGGATTAGCTCTCACCTCAATGAAATGAAATTTTTAATAGTTTCATATTAAAACTTCCTTATTTGAGACACATGTTCTTTAATGCACCTAATTTATTTTAAATGGCGTATACACTTCCCATTTAATTATTATATATAGAAAAATTTATAATTAATTATATTTTATGTCAAATTTCATTTGCTTCATTCATGGGACTTATGATTCATGAGTTACCCAAGAAGAAATGATTTATTTTTCAATATCAAATTAATAGGGATTGTTAATGAATGAATTTACATTATAGGAAATTATTTGATCATTTAAAAATAAAAAAAAATAATTTTATCAACCTACAAATATTCATGAACCTTTAAAGTAATACAATCATTTTCATATCTCTGGCGGTTGTGAATATTGATAATTTATTTAATAGAAATCAACATTATTTCTATCTTCTCTCAAAAAATGTTTCTCTACTATGTCCATGTTTTCATTAAATTATATTCTTTTAAAAACGTTTTAATATTATTAGTTGTTTTTAAAGTAATTTTTACCTTTTTTACTTTTTAAAAAAGGATTTAAAAGGGATCTTCTTTCCATTTTCAAAACAATATTATTCTAGATTATTTACTTTAAATGTGAAAGGAATCGTTTTTTTTAATGTGTACAACATGAATGATATTTTTTATTTAATAGTGATTATATTCATGGAATATTGCTTAAACATTTTAGAGTTTTATTTTCAAATAAATGTATTTCAACAATATTTTTTGAATTTTTGTTTTTCGAAAGTTATTTTCAAGGTATAAAGGTTATTTTCATCATGAATGTTTTTATTATTTTTAAAAGTAGTTCTATTCATCAATGAAAACAACCTTTAATGTTATGGAATGCTTATAAATACTTAATATATGTATATTACATATATATATCTCTCACTTTCCCTTACTTTGATGGGGTAATACATGCCTTATGTTAATCTATAAAATAACATCATTATGAATTCTCTTTTTATTATGTCATGTGACAACATCATAGAACCAATTTATTTTCATTGGTAATTTGTATATTTATGAATTATTATTGATAAAAGTATTTTGTACACATATTCATGTAAATGAATAAATTATATGGGTGGGACAGAATTATATATCCATCCAATGCACTGAGAAATTTTTTAGTCTCATAAGATGTCCTATATAGGATTAGGGAGTTGACCCAATCTTTTATGGGACATTTTCAACCATGTGTTATTATCTCTAAAATTTGAAATTAATTAGGTTGATGTAACAACCCAAGTAAGTAATGAATAATATATATTTTTATCTATGTCTGTTAATGAATTAGATAGTGTTTTAGAGGCTTAAAATGAGAATAAATCCAATCTCAAGCATGGAATACACTAATATTTTTAAAAGATTGTTTTACTGCCTTTTGATGGAAACCCATTTTTAAATAATAATTTTGACAACATTATAAGCTCTATTTTTCAAAATAAACTTATTCATTATTATTGGAACATTGATATTTACTTTGGGTAAATTTTTGGTATTTTTCCGATAAGGTTCATTTTTTTAATGAATAGTGAAAAATGATGTATTTTAATTCAAAACCTCTTTTTAATATAGTTTATTTATATGATTATATTATCTTTTGAATTGGTTTTAAAGTTAAATTATAATATATATTTACCATTTAATCCAATATTGGTCATTGGAATTAATTTCACTTTGAAATTGGACTTAAACTAGTGTCAATCTTTTGATACTTATTGTTTCATAAAAACACTCTATTTTCTCTGACAGCGGGAATTAATTATTAAACTAATTATTGTAACTTATATGTTTTGAATTTTTTAAAATATAAATCAATTTTGAATTTGGAATATAAAATATATCTTAGGTTGAAGTTTTTGTATTTTTATGAATAACTTCAATTTTTGATGAATAGTGAAACCACTAAGTGGTACTTAAAAACTAATTTTTCATTTAAATGAAATTTTACCACCTCTGTGTTTTGAAATTCAAAAATCCGACATACATGGTTTTCATTAGGAAGTAAAATGTGGTTCAATGGGATTAAAATAATTTTTTGGTGAATAGTAACTTTTATGTTTTTAATCGTGATTAGAGGTAATTAGTGTAATTTAAGGTAAGAATAATGTTTTAATAATATGAAATGAACTTGACACATGTACTACCCTTATTGTATGTGTTATGGCCGACCAATACAACCCATGGGTCTATTTTTGGGACCCCATGGAGCCACATGGGTAATATAAAGACATTAATGCCTTTTATTTAAAGTAAAAGTAAAAATGACACAAAAATGAGTTGTTTTACTAAACCAATTTTTAAATTAGGTTATAAAAGTCATAATTCTGACTATAAATATTCATTAGAAATATAAAAATATTTACTACATCATGATAGTTTTTTTTATAATTTTTAGACATTAAAGAAAGTAAATTATTTATGACACCATGATGATGCAGCGATTACCTCGTTATTTAACGATTTAAATAAAATGATCATATAATGTAAAATCTAAGACCTACACTTGTCAAAAAAATATTGGATGGGTGTATTTAAAACCCTTATCACCTTATCATCTAAATTTATAATTGTGGGAACATTTTTATCTGAAAATCATTTTATAACAAAGTATCTTTTCTTAACTTTCCAAGAGTGCCCCTCCTCTCCTCTTATAAAAGGTCCCCACATCTACCTCCTTACCCACACCTCCAAAGACTTTGGCTCGAACGAACCCTACCCATTTTGTCTCCCCAAATCCCTCTCTAACTCTTAGAACCCTCACATTGGGTAGAGGAATTCCCAAGGAAGCCTTTGAGCTCAAATCAAAAAGAGTAACCCGATTTAAAGGTAGTGTCTTCTCTTGTGTTCTTATGTTTTTTTTTTGCTTCTCCAACCCCCTAAACACTTTTTATTCATTACTTTTGTAACAACGCCAGTATATTACATATACTAGGATGTTGTTATAAGAAGTATTAGAGCTACACTTACACACACCTACATCTAATGGTTAAAGAACATACTGTTTCTGTGGATGGCGAATTTCTGCCTCACGAAACGATGATTGTTCAATATTATTTTAACACCTTCAAAGGTGGAAATTATGATGACACTATATTTATATATTATATATAATATGTTTATGTTTTACTTAAGCTTCTGTATTTTTCTTTTATGGAATACATTTATGGTTTCCATTATGGGTAAACCCGATATCTTCATTTTAGGAAGTGCATACTACCGCCCCCTCAAAGTGATTTGATTCGTTAATGCAATATGTGGGACGTATAAAGGATGTAATTAATGGTATTATATATGATATTATTCTGTAATTATAATATAACTTTATATCATTATGATTCCATTCCATAAAATACGAAATAGAAATGAAAGTAGCATTCATGCGTACGTACGGCTTACCGTCTCCATGAACGGTGCATTTCATTTCTTACCTCTAAACGTTATGTAATATTATAAATTAATGTATATACTGGATATATATGATATATATGATATCTATATAATGATTAAAACTCTGGATATAATGGATACATGAACAACTTGTAATTATAAAGAGTTTAATTTTGACTCAAGTACCAATGATCGTTAAAATGACTGTTATTAACTTCAATAATTACATAGTGTTCATGAAATGGTAATAAGTGATATAAAAGGAATAATAAACTTGAAAAAGGTTCATAAGAAAGTTCAAATTAACTCACGTTTATTATTCAGAAGGTTAAATAAAGATCGAGTCAAGTCGGATTTGAGGTAAGGGACTTCGTCTCAATCTCCATTCATTGAGGCATATTTTGTTTTATACTCAACTTTCTTTTATACGGTGTATAAACCCCTTTGAAATTTATTTTTATTCAAAAGGAGTCATTTTTTTATACGAAACATTTTACTAAATGACAAAAGCAATGTTTTTATTTTTTTTGTCGTACGTATACAGCGACAACGACTTCTCCGCCACCGTGACCATTATTTGAGTTTCGGCTTCCTCTACAAGCCATGCCTTTTTTTAAAATGTAAAATAGATACCATGTTTTACTTTTCTTTTATTTTGGTATTGAATATGGTTTTCATAATGTTTTTTATATCAATATGTTGTAATGATATCTTGTGATTTATATGTGGAAATGTTATGTTTCCTTTATACATGTTTTATGTGATACGGTTATGTTATGGTTCTAGGGAATTGTTATGAATATGGGTGGTTCCGTGACAAACTAGGGTCTGTTGAGCCCGATATAGCTCTCCAATGCATTGGGTAACGTGAAGCAGTTAAACGTTGAGGTTTCTCCGAATAGATTTAGGGAATATACTGTGATGGGTATTCCAAACATAACCAAGAGGGTTACTCCCTACGTAAGAATGTTATGAATGCCTCAAGTTACCTTCATGTCATATGATTCCTATGTTTTATTCATGATTTGATGAGTTATGTTAACGTTCTTATGTTTTATGAGTAAAGTATGATTTCATTGATTCTTATGTACACATGTACTCATGTTTCCTTTCCATATTTCTATATCCCTTACTGAGATTTTTATGCTAGTCCCAAGATTTTGAAATGTTTTTTATAGGTCAAGGGAAAGGTACATGATGTGATGATAGTGTCAATGAGGTGTTAAGAAATAATCCATGTTTTACTTTAAATATGTTTTCGTTGATGGGAAAAATGAGTGCTATGTTTTATGTAACCACTTTGTTTAAATGTGGAATGTAATGCATGTTTTATGATCTAATTCTCTAAAACTCTAAACCTGAAAATATCCTCAACGTGTATTCTTGAAGTAACTCAAGATTAAGTAATGTTTAAGGCTGGGGCCTTATAGTTGGTATCAGAGGTCGGTTTGATAACATTAGGAGTTATAATTCTATTAAATGATTATCCAATTTTTTTTTTTGAAATGATATAGCATTTGAAGATTACCATGTTGCTCCATCTAAGACATGTTTGTTCAAAATGGTTTTCCATATAGGAAACAAGGAAGCACTACTAGGAAGGCATACATAAGGAAGTAACCTTCCGAATCAGCGTCCTGAGATGGTCAAAATTGGAACTGAACAATTTGTTGTAGTAATGGCACAGTTGACTCAAGTGATAAATGGTAGTGGTATCCATGCACGAGATCAGCCAGATCAACCACAGAGGAACATGTCAGTGGTGGAACATTTCATGAGGGAGCATCCCCCATCATTTAGAGGATCATCTGACCCTGTGCTAGCTGAAGTGTGGACTAAAGCACTGGAGAAGATTTTCGATGTCATGGGGTGTTCAGGCAATCAAAAGGTTAGTCTTGCTATTTACCATTTGGAGGGTGAAGCAGATTAGTGGTGGTTGATGGTTAAAAATATCAAGGACGCTGATGAGATTGATGCTCTCGACTAGGATGAATTCAAAGGTATGTTTCTTGAGAAGTATTTTCCTAAGGCTGTTCAACATAAGATGGAAAATAAATTCTTGGAATTGAGGAAAGAGAAAGACTCAGTGGATGCCTATGAAGAAAGGTTCACTCGATAGGAATGGTATGCTCAAAATTTTATCCGAGACCTTGATAGTAAAATCAATCATTTTTACTCAGGATTAAAGCCAAAATATCGAAGGGATTTAGCTTCTCGTGAGTTCAAAATTTATGAAAAGCTTGTTCGATGTGCTGAGAAGGTGGAAATGGAGTTTGCCGATGATCAAGTGTTCTATAACAACCAATAGAAGAAGAGACCGAGGTGGCAAAAGAAAGGGATGAATTATTCAAAAAATTATGATGGTAAGAAAACTAAGTTTATAGTTTGTGATAAATATGGTAAAAGTCATGCTAGGTAATGTCTTCTAAATTCTGGAAAGTGCTACCGATGTGGTAAGATGGGACATAAGGCTCGTGATTTCAGTAAAAAGGATCAAGGTGATGGTAAGTCCAAATTTGATTTACAGTTAGTGAAATTTTTTAAGTGCAATGAGATGGGTTACTATGAAAACGAGTGTCCGACGAAGAGCTTGAGTGATGGGAAGCAGTTAGACTACAAGTAGAAAGGGGTGGTGAAATCCTTTGCAACTACTTCAGCAGATGTTGGGCCATCAAATGAAGTTGTATCAAGTACTTTGTTTGTTTTTTCAGATTATTCCAGTGTGTTGTTTGATTCGGGGTCTACACATTCTTTCATCTCAGAAAAAATTTCTAGTAAAATGTGAATAACATCTCAAGAAATGACTCCTGAACTTGTGGTAAAAACACCTGGGGGAAATGTTGAGACAAAAAGAATTTATAATAATCTTCTTATCCTTATCCGTGGAAAGAACCTACTTGCGAACATTATTGTTTTACCTCTAGTAGATATTGATGTTATCTTGGGTATGGATTGGATCTCTATTTACCATGCTAAGATTGATTGTAGAGATAAAGAAGTTTCATTTCAGAAAGACTTTCATTTTGTGTACAAGAATTAACCCTTAATATTGATAACATATCAAGAGGCTGGGAAACTTGTAAAAGATGGAAATGAATGTTACCTTGCACATATTGTTGAAAACAAGGGAATTGTTCAGATTAATGATGTGCTAGTGGTAAATGAGTATCCTGATGTTTTTCCTGATGAGTTTCCTGGAATAATACCCGATCGGGAAGTTGATTTTACTGTAGACTTAGTTCCTGATGCTAAGACAATTTCAAAACCCCCTTATCGAATGGCTCAAATTGAACATTTAGAGTTGAAGGATCAATTGCAAGATTTATTAGAGAAAGGTTTCATTCGACCTAGCACATCACCATGGGGTGCTCCTGTTTTATTTGTTAAAAAGAAAGATGGTTCAATGAGACTTTGCATTGATTATAGAGCCTTGAATAACATCACTGTTAAGAACAAATATCATTTGCCTCATATCGATGATTTTTTTGATCAGCTTTAGGGAGCTCAGTATTTTTCAAAGATTGACCTGAGATCAGGGTACCATCAGCTGAAGGTAAAGGAAGAAGATGTTCTGAAGACTGCGTTTCGTACAAGATATGGCCATTATGAATTTGTACTAATGCCTTTTGGGCTAACCAATGCACCTGATGTATTCATGGACTTAATGAATAGAATTTTCCATGAGTTCTTGGATAAGTTTATAGTGTTTGTTTTCATTGATGATATTTTTGGTGTTTTTTAAAAGTAAAGAAGAGAATGAAAGACATTTAAGGGTTATTTTTTTAACCTTAAAAGAAAATAAATTGTATGGAAAATTCAGTAAGTGTGAGTTTTGGTTGCAAAAAATTTATTTCCTTGGTCACATTGTCTCTAAAGATGGGATAACTGTTGATCCTGCAAAACCAAAAGTTGTTGAAGAATGGCCAAGACTCACAAATGTAACTGAGATTCGTAGCTTCCATGGTTTGGCAGGCTATTGCCGAAGGTTTTTTAGAAATTTTTCACAGTTATCTAGTCCAATGACGAAGCTAACTCGGAAGGTTGTTAAGTTTATCTGGACAAAAGAATGTGATGATTGTTTTCAGGAACTGAAAAAAAGATTGGTGAATGATACAGTTTTGGCACTATCTTCCAGGAATGGTGAGTTTTTTATATACAATGATGCTTCATTGAAAGGACTTGGTTGTGTCCTAATGCAGAATGATCAGGTAATTGCTTATGCTTCACGATAGTTGAAAACTCATGAGGTAAATTACCCTACACATGATTTTGAATTAGCTTCTGTTGTTTTCGCTTTAAATGTATGGAGGAATCATTTTTATGGAGTAAAGTGTGAAATATATACCGATGACAAAAGATTAAAGTATATATATTCACTCAGAAAGAATTGAATATGAGACAGGGGAGATGGCTGGAATTAATCAAGCATTATGATTGTACAATTCATTACCATCCGGGAAAAGTAAATAAAGTGGCTGATGGTTTGAGTCGAAAAAGTAATGCTTCAATAACAATGTTGTGTTTGGAACATTATCATTTGGTTAAGGATTTGATGAACTTTGGCATAGAAGTTGTTGGTGCAGGATGGCCCTCTGTTTTGTTTTAGGTTCAGTGAAATCTTCTCTATCAGACAGAATCAAGCAAGCACAAAAGCAAGACAGTGACTTGCCGAAAAAGGTAGAGCTGGTTCAGAAAGGTAAGTTGCCTGATTTCAACATTGATAATGATTGTGTTTTGAGATATGGGAAGAGATTGTGTGTGCCTTGTGATTCACAGTTGAAGAATGAGTTGTTATGTGAAGCTCATAGTTCTCCGTTTTAAGTTCATCCTGGCAGTACTAAGATGTACAGAGATCTGTGGGAGTATTACTGGTGGGATGGAAGGAAAAGAGATATTGTCGATTTTACTGTGAAGTGTTTGACATGTCAACAGGTTAAAGAAGAGTGGCAGTTACCAAAAGGGATGCTTCATCTTTTACCAGCACTAGAGTGGAAATGGGAAAATATATCTGTGGACATTGTTGTGGGATTGCCGAATACATCTCAAGGTAATAATGCAATCTGGGTTATTGTTGATCGCTTGACTAAATCTGCTCATTTCCTTGCTATACGAGATACTTTTTCCCTAGATCAACTTTCCCGTTTGTATCTTAAAGAGATAGTCAGATTACATGGAGTTCCTCTCTCCATTGTATCTGACCGTGATCCCAGGATAAATTCTAACTATTGGAAAGGCCTTCAGAAGTTGTTGGGTGCTGAATTATATTTTAGTACAGCTTTTCATCCTCAGTAAGATGGGTAGTCTGAAAGAACAATTCAGACATTGGAGGATATGCTACATGCGTGTTCGATGGATTATCAGGGAAGTTGGGACCAACATCTTTCCATGGTTGAATTTTCATATAATAATAGTTTTCATTCCAGTATACAGATGGCACAATTTGAGGCGTTATATGGGAAGCGGTGTCGAACTCCATATTTCTGGGAAGAATTGGGTGAAAGGAAGCTGATGGGACCAGAATTGGTAGAAGAGTTGGCAGAAAAAGTTCAGCTGATACAGAAGCACATGAGAATAGCTCAGAGTAGGAAGAAGAGTTATGCGGATAATAGGAGGAAGGATCTCTCTTTTAACGTAGGTGATCGTGTTTTTCTCAAAGTATTACCATGGAAAAGCGTGATGCGATTTGGTAAGAAAGGAAAGATGAGTCCAAGGTTCATTAGACCATATGAAATTCTGGAGAGAGTTGGATCAGTTGCATACCTAGTGGCTTTACCTCCGAGTTTATCTCAGGTACACAATGTTTTTTATGTTTCAATGTTAAGGAAGTACATGCCAGATCCATCTCATTTTTTGAGTCCAGAGGTAGTTCAGCTTGAAGAGAACCTATCTTATGAGGAACAACCAGTCCAGATTCTGGACCACATGGAGCAAGTGTTATAGAATAAGGTGATTCATTAGGTACAGGTTTTGTGTAAAAACCACATTATTGAAGAGGCAACATAGGAATCTGAAAATGCAATGAGGGATAAATATCCCCACTTACTCGATAAGTAAATAAATTGCGGGGATGCAATTTTCTAAAGGGGGGAAGGATGTATCATCCCAAGTAAGTAATGAATAATTGATATTTTTATCTATGTCTGTTAATGAATTAGATAGTGTTTTAGAGTCTTAAAATGAGAATAAATCCAATATTAAGCGTGGAATACACTAATATTTTTAAAAGATTGTTTTACTGCCTTTTGATGGAAACCATTTTTAAATCAAACTTTTGAAAACTTTATAAGAACTATTTTTCAAAATAAACTTATTCTTTATGATTGTAACATTGAAATTTACTTTGGGTAAATTTTTGGTATTTTTCTGATAAGGTTCATTTTTTTAATAAATAGTGAAAAATGTTGTATTTTATTTCAAAACCTCTTTTTAATCTAATTTATTTATATGATTATATTATATTTTTAATTGGTTTTAATGTTAAATTAGAATATATTTTTACTATTTAATCCAATAGTGGATATTGTAATTAATTTGACTTTGAAATTGGAGTTAAACTAGTGTCAATCTTTTGATACATATTGTTTCATAAAAACATGCTATTTGCTCTGACAGCGTGAATTATTTATTAAATTAATTAATGTAACTTATATTTTTTGAATTTTGTAAAATAGACATCATTTTTTAATTTAGAATATCAAAAATAGCTTTGGGTGAAGTTTTGGTTTTTTCTGAAAAACGTCAATTTTTTATGAATAGTGAAACCACTAAGTGGTACATAAAAAACTGATTTTTTGTTTAAATGAAATTTTACCACCTCTATGTTTTGAATTTAAAAATTCCTATATACATGGTTTTCATTAAGAAGTAATGTTCGGTTCAATGGGATTAAAATAATTTTTTTGGTGAATTGCAACTTTTTAGTTTTTAATCACGATTAAAGGTAATTAGAGTAATTTATGGTAAGAATAATGTTTTAATAATATGAAATGGACTTGAAACATGTCCTACCCTTATTTTATGTTTCATGGCCGACCAATAAAACCCATGGGTCTATTTTTGGGACCCCATGGAGCCACTTCGGTAAGATAAAGACTTTAATTCATTTTATTTAAAGTAAAAGTAAAAATGACCCAAACATGAGTTTTTTTACTAAACCAATTTTTAAATTGGGTTATACAAGTCATAATTTTGACTATAAATATTAATTATAAATCTAAAAAGATTTCCTACATCATGATATTTTGTTTATAATTTTTAGACATTAAATAAATTAAATTATTTATGACACCATGATGATGCATCGATTACCTCGTTATTTAACGATTTAAATAAAATGAAAATATAATGTAAAATATAAGACCTACACTTGTCAAAAACCTATTGGATGGGTGTATTTATAACCCTTATCACCTTATCCTAGAAATTTATAATTGGGGTACCCTTTTTATCCGAAAATCATTTTATAACAAAGTATCTTATCTTAACTTTCCATGAGGGCCCCTCCTCTCCTCTTATAAAAGGCCCCCACCTCTACCTCCTTACCTACACTTCCAAAGCCTTTGGCTCGGCCAAACCCTGCCCATTTTGTCTATCCAAATCCCTCTATAACTCTTAGAAGCCTCACATTGGGCAGAAGTCTTCCCAAGGATTCATTTGAGCTCAAATCAAAAAGAGTTACCCGATTTAAAGGTAGTGTCTTCTCTTGTGTTCTTATGTTTTATTTTGCTTCTCCAACCCCTTAAACTATTTTAATTCATTTATTCTGTAAAGACACCAATATTTTCCATATAATAGGATGTTTTTATAAGAATTATTCGATCAAAACTTACACAAACCTACATCTAATGGTTAAAGAACATACTGTTTCCGTGGATGACGAATTTCTGCCTCACGAAACGATGATTATTCAATATTCATTTAACACCTTAAAAGGTGGACATTAATATGACACTATATTTATGTATGATATATAATATTTTTATGTTTTACATAAGCTTTTGTATTTTTCATTTATGGCATACATTTATGGTTTCCATTATGGGTAAACGTGATTTCTTCATTTTAGGAAGTGCGGACTACCGCCCCCTCAAAGTGATTTGATTCGTTAATGCCATATGTGGGATGTATAAAGGATGTAATTAATGGTATTATATGTGATATTATACTGTAATTATAATATACCTTTATATAATTATGATTCCATTCCATAAAATATGAAATAGCAATGAATGTAGCGTTTATGTGTACGTACGGCTTACCGTCACCATGAACGGTGCATTTAATTTCTTACCTCTAAACGTCATTTAATATTATAAATTCATGTATATACTGGATATATATGATATATATGATATCTAAATCATTATTGTAACTCTGGATATAATGGATACATGAACAACTTGTAATTAAAAAAATTTTATTTTTGACTCAAGTACCAATGATCGTTAAAACGACCATTATTAACTTAAATAATTACATAGTGTTCATGACATGGTAATAAGTGATATAAAAGGAATAATGAACTTGAAGAAGGTTATTAAGCAAGTACAAATTAACTCAATTTTATTATTCATGAGGTTAAAGAATGATCGAGTCAAGTCGGACCCGAGGTAAGGGACTTCGTCTCAATCTCCATTCATTGAGGCATATTTTGTTTTATACACAACTTTCTTTTATACGGTGTATAAACCCCTTTAACGTTTATACTTATTCAAAATGAATATTCTTTTATATGAAGCGTTTTACTAAATGAAAAAAGGATTTTTTTTTTGGTTTTTTTGTTGTACGTATGCGGTGACAATGACTTCTCCACCGCCGTGACTATTATTTGAGTTTTGGATTCCTCTACAAGCCATACCTTTTTTTAAAATGAAAAATAAATACCATGTTTTTCTTTTCTTTTCTTTTGGTATTGAAAATGGTTTTCATAATTTTTTTTATATCGATGTTATGTATTGCTTTCTTATGATTGAAATGTGGAAATGTTATGTTTCCTCTATACATGTTTTATGTGATACAGTTATGTTATGGTTCTTGGGCATTGTTATGAAGACGGGTGGTTCCGTGATAAACTAAGGGCGGGTGAGCCTGATATAGCTCTCTAATGCATTGGGTAATGTGAAGGAGTTAAACGTTGAGGTTTCTCTGAAGATATTTAGGTAATATACTGTGATGGGTATTCCAAACGTAACAAAGAGGGTTACTTCCTACGTAAGAATGTTATGAATGCCTCAAGTTACCTTCATGTCTTATGATTTCTATGTTTTAATCATGATTTGATGAGGTATGTTAACGTTCTTATGTTTTATGAGTAAAGTATAATTTCATTTATTCTTATGTACACATGTACTCATGTTTCCTTTCCATATTTTTATATCACTTACTGAGCTTTTTATGCTCATCCGAAGTTTTTGAAATGTTTTTCAAAGGTCAAGGGAAAGGTACATGATGTGATGATAGTGTCAATGATGTGTCAAGAAAGGATCCATGTTTTTCTTTAAATATATTTCCGTTTATGGGAAAAATTAGTACTATATTTTATGTAACCACTTTGTTTAAATGTGGAATGTAATGCATGTTTTATGATCTAATTCTCTAAAACTCTAAACCTGAAAAGATCCTCAACGTGTATTCTTGAAGTAACTCAAGATTAAGTAATGTTTAAGGTTGGGGCCTTATAGTTTAATTTATTTTTCATGTTTCTTCCACATATTTTATGTTACCATGATCTTATTATACTATGTTTTCTATGTTATAAAATCATGTGATTACTCATAAGACTTATATTTTATGAAATATTTTTATATATTTGAATCAAATGTTCTATTTCCTTATCACACGTATTCTATTATTGGGATTTTTTTTTATCACCACTTTATTTGTGTATTACCCAGGTTATCCCATTTATCATAGGATCATGAAAGTATTTAGGATCTCATAATGGAGAATAACATAATGTAATTTTATTTTTGGTGCACTCTGATGTATAATGAACCTAGTACACTGAATACCCTAGTCCTTACTATCTTGGGATATAGATAGTGGATGTTTATTTAAAGAAATATTGTTACAATATGTAAAAAAAGATTATTTTTCAATAGTGTTAACCCACTCATTGTTTGTTAGTCTTATAATTTCTTATAAGTTAAAGATGAGAATCTGAGGCCCTTGATAATTCTCTAGCCTCTCCCCAATCCTAACTTGAAGTATGATAATTTATGAATGGATTTAATCATTATATTAACCATTATATACATGGTAAAGAATTCCATTTTTGTGTTCATTGATCATTTTACCAAATATTTCCATTTCATCACAATCATCCACACCACCACAGTGGAAGAGCTGGGAATGTTTTATGTATAAGAGGTTGTGAGGATGCATAGTATTCCATCAAATATTATTTAAAATAGATAACCCAATTTAACCTATAAATTCTGGGAATATATCCAATAGGAAATTGGGTCATAATAAATTCTTATAATGACATAGCATCCCCAAACAGATGGCCTAACAATGCGGAAAAAACAGACTATTTAGTAAACTTTTTGTGCCCACGTGTTAGATTTTTTAGGTTTGTGGGATGAAAATTTGTGTTGGTAGAGTTTTCTTATAATTATATTTAATAATACAGAAATGATATAACTATATTAAAATCTCTATATGGTACATATTTTAAATCCCCATATGGTGAATAAATGAGTGTGAGTGTTCTTTTGATGGACCATACGTCGTTCTGAAAACAAATAAAATGATATAGATGGTTAGGAATCATTTTATGGTAGCCCAGATACAATACAATTAATATACCGATCATCGATGTTGTACCTTGGATTTATCATTAATTTTCCAGGTTTTTCTTAGAGTGGCACCGCATTTTCTCCATCAATCCCTTAATAAGTAAAGAAGTCTCGCTCTGATGTATGTCGGGCGTATTGAGTTCACTGAGAGGATTGGTATGATTCGATACCTAATTTAAATTTATTTCTCTGTTGAAATTGATTCATTGTATTTTCAATGTCATCCAATTAAATATTTATAACCAAGATCCCTCCCATGTATTGATTTGCAAAGATATTGAGCTAGAATCTAATTTATCAGGGACCGAGCATCCATTTCAAATTTTCAATTCCCATGTGAGGGTTCTTTAATGGAAATATATTCAAATATTTTGGTCCCTATAGAAACACATGAATTATGATAAGGATATGTGGGAATTAATGTATTTGGTAGAAGATAAATTCCCTCATTTACTATCTGATCATACTTTGGATTGACATTCCAGGGTATTTTAAATAAGGAAATGGTTGATTTAAACATGTTTTTACCTTTACAAGAGAAGTAAAGATAAAATGAAATATGATTTTTAGGTAATAAAACATAAGAACCATGGGAAATATTTACGTATAAAGACAGATTGGGGACCTATGATCCTTGTACTCTTGGTGGACGAACAGTAAATATATCTATTCCCATGAATGAGCTATAACCGTCACATAAAAAATTAGATAATTTTTTAAAAAAATACTTCTAGGGAGAATTTTCTAAATCCCTACTACATCATATAGTATACTTTTCCTATTCTTCCCACCAAGTTAAATTGGGTTCCCATGTGTTTTTACCTGTTTTTTAAGACACAAAAATCCTCTTTCAATAAATCCAAACTAACACATACAGAAAAAGCATTTCCAACCATTACCATTGGGGAAACAAATTTCAAAACAGTGAACATAAAAAAAAATTAACTTTGAAGTCACCCATTAATATACACAACATAATTTAGGGAATATTAAAATTTATAAGAAATAATATTTACATTATCAAATAGTGTCAAAACTTGAAACCACCAAAATATTCACTTGAAATCACCAAGATATGTTTGTGAACAATGATCCAATATGATATGTGATCCTATATAAGAAATAAAAACCCATAAAAACTAACCAAATTTTATATAGTTTAGACTTTAACATCTCAATATTTTTAGAAGTATCAGGTTGGAGGAAACTTGAGAAAAAATAGAAAAAAAGCCAGTAAAAAATTATAGGGTTCGCCTACATGGATGTTTCTTGAAAAAACCAAGGTAAAAAAGCCCCCAAAAATAGTTCCTAGAGGGTTTAAGAGGAGTGGTATGGTGTGTTTGGATATTAGAGGGTCGGTAATGGGGAAATTGGAGTGTAATGGGTTAAATAGTTCTAGGGGTACTTTCATAATTTCATGTATTTTAAAAATTGAGCAAATTGTACCATTTGGACACATAGTTTTACAAAATGTCTAGCAACCATGATTGTGCCCCTTTTACCACTAGTATGTCCAAAAAGTTCAGTTTTATATTTTTCAAAATAATCTTTTAATCATATGGTTGCATTGGTTCCACTACATTAACACACACACTTTTCTTAGGTTGGGGAACATTTTTCTCTAACTGTGTGCCAACCGTGACCTACTCAATGTTTCTCCAAGAACATAAAATTTTAAATTAAATGAACATGAAACCGTATCGATTAAAATAAATACTAGAAATAATATATATATATATATATATATATATATGAAAATAAAATTGTGTGTGTGACAATTCTACCCTCCATGTCACCTTTATTCATATTATAATTTCTATGCATGAAACATTTAGTAGGATACAATTGGGAAAGTGTGCTCACACCCTATATACACCTAATGGGTGTTTGTGGATATTGTTTTTCTAAAGCAGTTAAAATTAAGGCTTCATATGGTGGTGTTGGGTACTCTTTTTAGTGGTATTTTGGGTTAGGTGATGGAAGTTACATAACAGTTGGTTGGACATTTTTCACAATGGTATTAGAAGATTTTTGTTGATCCCCTTTTCTATTATTCATTTTTTTACGTGATTATGGTTTTAATACCAAAAAATGGTTATTATTATTTTATTAGAGCTATATTTATAATTTATTACTATATTTAATGATTTTGTTATCAGTTAATATGATGATAAAGTCATTCCCAAAGGAGTTACTTAATGCCTAAGAATTAGTGGTGGGACCATGGGAATTAGGAATGACCTTTAGGTCAACTATTTGGATGATTTAGGTGTCTTATTAGATGGATTTATAGAATTTTTGAAGAAAAAATATATTCCAAAGTGGAGTTTTAGGAACGTAATAAATGAGAATAATTTCATAATACAAAAAATATCTCAAAGAATGTCATTTTGTTGAAGAACTATTTCGTTGGAATCCATCATAGTTAGATTCAATATAACCTATAGTATTATAAAAATATACACCTTAGTAACATATTTTCTTAATCTTAATCTTATCTAAAACCAATTCTAATATTTAATTATTATCATTCATTATACATATTTTATTTAGTTATAGAATATTTCCATCATCGAATGTTGGTAATTTCAATGGTTTTCCATATGTTACATAATTGTATTGTAAAACCACATTAATTAAAAAAATAATTATTTATATATAATAAAAGTTTTTAAAATCATTTTATAAATTTTATATTCATCATCATGTTCATTCGATTGAAATTATGGGTATCATTCATGTGAATATAATCCTTGTCATGACTATTTTTAGAAATTTACTGATTGAAAAATACTTCATAATAGTTATCATTAAAAATTTTTCACTATAAAATCATATTTATGTAAAACATTAATCCTTAATGTCATATATATTCATAAAATATATTTTTAAAATAATCCATGTAATAAGGCAATGAAAAATGAAACCTGTCCTCCATGGGGGCAGTAGTCTGCACACACGCAAGGAACACATATTATTTTTTAAATAGTTAGGGGAAGGTAGAAAGTACTTTTTAAATTAACATAATAATAATAAAATATACTAAATATAACTTTGTAAATATGTTAGTATTTTTAGAAAACATTTTCTATTGTTAAAAGAATAATGGAGAAAATATAAATAAAAAAGGACTAATTTGGAATTTTTGCCATACTCATCATGACAACTCTTTATGCATTCTTATATTTTTATTTTTGTGGGACAAGAACCTCTATTACTTGGTAATTATTATTGTAGGATCATTTGGATTTATATTTGTTTTCAATATAATGGGTTTATGGTCTAATGAGAAGTGGGGTGTTGAAGAGATCATTTTATATGTGATAGGGGTGTCACTTTTGTTAATACACAAAACTTTATATCAATGTTGTGTCACATTCAATGGAAAGTGGTTCCAAAAAGGATAAGGAATAACTAATATCCTAATATTCCCCTGACAATTCATTTTATGGCATGTTTGTAACAGTTTTGTAGGTTTTTTATCCTTATTTTACTTTTTTATATAACTAACTTTTTAAATGGGAAGTCATTTTTCTCTTTTAAAACTTATTATTATTCCTAATTTTTTTTACCCTTATCATAAAATATGTATATGATCATTAAAAATATTAAAACCATTTTATAAGATTATATTTTTAAAATTTATTGAAATTTAGTCTCAAATACTAAGTGTGTAGTGTAGAAAAATAGTTTTTTTTGAAGAAATAGTATAGAAGTAGTAAAATTTTAATTATTGGTTTGAAAATTGAGTAAAATATTAAATATTATTAATTTTAATTATTAAATTCACAAATTATTATAAAAAATAATTCATAAATATTTAATTCAAGCCTATATCCTAATGATTTAATAAAAATTACAATATTTATAAAAATGGTAATTTGTACTATTCACATAAAAATTAATGTTTCTAGAAACAAAAATCTAAAATTCATACTATGCTAATACTTTTAAGAAAAATAAAAAAATGGACTTCATTTTTTTAAATAAAAAAATCTAAAATTTTTTAATTAAAATTTTATTTAGAATCATAATATAAAATAATTTTTATAGGAAATTGAATTTATAAAATAATAATTATTCTTGTTCTTATACCGTATCCATTGAAAATTAAATAAATTTAAATAAATAATTATTATTATCTATATAATTTATAATCTTTAACACATAACATATTTAGTTTAATGCAAAAATTCATTGTGTAGAAAAATAATATTTATAGTAAAATAGATTTTAAAGGATAATATGAATATATTATTAATAAATTTCTACTAATACCCATGGGATGATTATTAATTCTTTTCATTGAATATATTATCTATATAGTTAATTAAATCATTATTTAGTAGGGATATATTTCATTAAAATATTATTACAGAAATATTTTATAAACATATTTCTTTTGAATAATATTTTATATTAAATGGTCATAAGAAAAAAAATTAAAATAAAATTATATATTCAAACATCTTAATTTAATGAATCTGTTGGTGTTAAAATATTCCTTTAAATTTTATCATATCATTCATTAATAATTTTTTTAATAAATATTTTTTTTAATAAAATATTTTAATTAAATATTCTATCCTTGTTGTTTATTTATACATTATTTGTAAGATATAATATTTAAATTTGTTACTAATAATTCAAAACATCAGTTATATGTCAAATACACACAAACAGACACACACACACACATCCAATGACCATATTACCAATGACCATATTTCCAATGAACATATTTAAAATTGTTAAATTTGTTCTTATATATGGCATATATAATCTCATTCATTCCATTATCATATCTGAAGCCACAAAACTCGTTAATCATTGTGTTTTATCAGTTCATAACATTTTTTCTCATTATAGGATTAGTTCCATTTATGGTGATTCTCAATGGTGAAAATAATAATTGGGATCTCCTAGTTTTGAAGATATTATTAGTTTCCATTTAATATGATTTTTTAATTTTTACACATTTAATAGATATAATAAACTGTTATTTTTAATACATGGTTTCATGTACTATTATTATATAGTTTTATCTTAGTAAAATGCATCATGGTGTTTTTTTATTTTATTGTTTCATGTGAAATAATCTAAAAAATATAGTATTCATGTATAGAAAAATTACTAAAACAAGTGTGGCCTTACAAAGATCTTTTACAATTTTTTTATTAGGACTAGTGTATTCCTATAGATAGATCTTCTATTATAAAAGTATGGTGAACTTGAGTCAGAGGAATTGTATTGAAAAATAGATGTTCTTACAAGTGATAATCATTGGATGATTCCTTCCACCATAAATTGATAACCAATATTAACATGTGAAGGGAACATATGGGTTCTTGAAGATTGACCTGAGGTCAAGATATCAATGGATTTGAAACTAAGAGGGGTATATCTCAAAGATAGGATTTAGGTAATTTCATGAACATTTTATATTAAGAGTGATGAATTTTATTGTGATTAATTCCCGTCCTTTCTTCATCAAACTAAATTACTCAAATCTTAAAAAAATCCTGGACTAGTTAGAAGTGGAATTTATGGATTAAATAATCATCTGTTCTGGGTTAAAATATTATTATGTCAAGGATTTATGGATTTTTTGGACATAAATTTAGGGAATTTGTTATAAGGTATACTCTAAAAGATAATTTTTTTTATTTGGTAAGTTCATTAAATAGTTCATGGAATCATAAATGGTGTGATACTTGTTTATTCTAACAATATTGTGGATTTTATGGCTTGGGGGAAACCCATGAATGTGTTTTTGGATCACAACTTTAGGAGGATAACATTATAGTATTAAAGATGGTCAACTTTAGGACTATAGAACTTATTAACTCCCAATCATAAAAGGTTCATCATTTCATATGGACGAACTATTATTATAGATATTACAAATTTCAAAAGAAAAGGTTTAATTGTAATCTAATTCATTTTTTTGTTCAAAGAAGTTGATTATGTGTTGTTCTATGATTCCTCTGGGACCACACATGGATATGTGATAATGTAAAAGAATGTGGTGACTAATTATGGGTCCAAGTAGTCAAGTCATTATATGAGGAACTATATGATCCATGATTAAGATATTTCATTAGTAGTTGTATTTGGATTTATCGGAAAGATATGATACCTTTTGGGAAATGTGTTTTTTGACTAAAATGATTCGAAGTGTCTTTGGTACATTTTATTCAAGTGAAATATCTACATTTTGTAGTGGTAATTTATAGAATTCATATATCATTATGACTTTGGGATAGTTTATTCTTTATTAAGGGAAAATATAGCTATGATTCTTGTAGACCGATATGCAATGATCAGCTGGTGTAGGAGGCATATGAGTGTCCATATTTGATGCAATTGGGTTTTCATCACTGAGTAGGAGAGGCATGGAATGGAAAAAATATATTGTGAGGCCTTTCAGGACCGGATATTCTTAGGAGATTCACATGAGGTATTCTCTAATTTTAAGAAGCATGTAATCCTCTTCTTGGGGATAATAATGGATTTTGTTATGCAATGGGAGGAAGTGTTGAGATTGTTGGACATATACCATTAAATGGTTTATAATGGTGTAATGTTTATGTACTAGTATCGCAAGTACCATTTTTGGTATCTAATAATAATGAAAGTCATTGTGGATTTTATATCATGGTTCCACTTTTATGAATTGGTGAAGTATGGGAACTGTGTTCCAATAAGTTTGATCTAAGATCTTGAGGTTCTAGAGTGAAATTGGAATAATATTTTGATATATGTGTTGTTTTAAATTCACCACTCTCAAAATGGAAATGAATATATCTAGGTGATTATTAACATACTAACCACATTAGAAAATTTTCTCCTGACATGGGTAAAGAGTTTCAAGGGGGCATAGGACAACTATACACATATGAGACCATACAGTTTCACAGAGTTCCCTGGAAGGTCATTTCCGATCAAGTTATCTAATTCAAATCTTGGTTGTAAAAGTGATTATAGAAAACCTTCAAAATAATTTTATTCATGAGTAAAGCATTTCACCACTAGATATATGGACAGATATATAAGAACATTTAGGTTCCCATGGAAATATTATGGGTTCATGAACTAAATTGTTATATGGATAGAGGGAAATCAACTATCATTAATAGTTTTTTATTAAGAAATCAAAACAAAAAAAAATATTTTAATATATCCTTTTAAGGAAAATTATAAGTGATGTTGTAAAATTATTATTTTTATAGGGATATATTGAAGAGTCATGAAATATAAATCCAATGTCAGTATGATTTATTACGGGGAATATGAGGTGGTCTAGGAACAAATGAGTACATATCAGATTTGTTAGAAATCATAAACAAATAGGTGATAGAGGCCATTTAGAGTTTGACGAGGGATACTATAAGTTCCTCACTATCTCACCATTACATATATTGAGTATATTTTTTCAAGGACAAAATATATACTATTGATTCAGTTGGTTATTAAAGATCATATAGGGTGTAAGTGAGGTTACTTAACGCCTAGATTTACACACATCATTGTATATAGTACAACATTTATTCGACATGTTATAACTAAAGAGGTATTTACATGATAATTCTCACATTATTGACTAAAATGATCTAGATATCATGAATAACACCAATTTTTAGAGTACGTGATAGTGTTCAAGGAGTTATAGGGGAATACTAGTTTGGGGGTGATAGATATCAGGGGTGTGCATTATGTGGAATCTTAGGATACATTATGATTTTTCATGGGACTGTAAGAAACATATACAATCTCAATTCCCACATATATTTGAGTGAGTTATCCATTTTATTAAGGAAATATGTGAAGGTTGTTAGGACATAGCGACCCAGATTTTCCATCGAATCTTTGTAAAATATTTAATGAAGTGTTCATGAATATAATTTAAAATGTATAGTGACATTATCCTTAAAAAATATTTATTTTTATAAAATATATTATTTTTATACAACACACTTTTGTAAAATAGATGTATTGATCATATCTCATACACAAATCCCAAGATAGAAATTTTTTCATATCATTTTTACTTAGTAAAAAAGATTACCAAAGTTGGGTGTAATTTTGATCTTGGATAAGAGTCGTGGATTAAGATCATTTTGGACAATTAAAATTATAACTGGTTAAAAAATATTACAATATAAATCCCTCAATATGCTCCCTAATTAGATTTAGTTATAATCACCAATGCGAAACCATGGGAGATTGGATCTTGGAATTCTATAAGGGGGAGCTGATGCATCCATGGATTTATGTCCTCACTCTAAATCATTAGTAAATTTTCCATTGAAACTAGAAATTTTATTTTTCATACTATTTGTTTTCTTGTAATTTTGTTTTAATTAATTTTTTTCATTTATGTTTTTTTTCAAATATTGAAGTAATTTTCTCTAAATCTATTTTTTTATTTTTTGGTTTCTTAGTTTAATTGAAGAATAATTTTTTACGGTGGACAATTTTAGGGCCCAATTTCTTTTAGACACCCTCCCTTTCCAAACATGGGAACATGATATGAATATTCCTCCACTACTAGTTGGAACATATTTGTGGGGAAACATGAATTGTTTTCCAGGTATTATTTTATACTATACACAAATTCACCCACACTGCCTATAATCTCCATCTTCTCCCTCATAAATAAGAATTCCATAATTCACCATAGTGGTGGAAGATGGTTCAAATGATGTTTGATGTTGTAGATTAAAGGGATATTTGATTAATGGGGATATTGTAAATGGAAATAATAAATGGACTGTGTGGTGTGGATTACCATGATGGGGGTAATATCATGAAAAGGATAACCATACGGTGAAGTTTGGGGTCCATGTGATGTGACATCATTAGTAGGTGAAAATGTCAATGGGCACGATGGTGATGGAATAGCTAATAATGAAAATCATGGTATATAAGTAGTGGATTAGTGGCTAAAAATTCATTGAATAAAAAATATAATAACACAATTTTTTCTATTAAATAATATGTCAATTTTCTCATATTTCAATTCGTAGGGTTTCCATAGGGGATAAATATATCACCTGACATGTAGTTACTTAACACTTACCATGTTTTATTATATGTTACAAAACATAGCATATAGTATGGTAATTTTTTATTGACCCCCAAATATATATATATGTATATATATTATTTTATTTGAATATCACATACGTCCAATAAACTACACTGGAAAGGATTCTATGGTACATGACCAATATATCTATTAAGTCCCACACAACGTATCATATAATAGATCTTCTATATATGTTGAGATGTCATCACTTAATTTGCAGTAGTAAAAACTTTATAATTAATGATATACACATGTCATGTGAGGAATGATATCATTCCATGTATATTGAAATTAAATGATTGGGTGGTAGTTATACATGATAAATCGACTCTTCATTTTACACACATCATTTCAAGACAATGTACCTGTTATTCACTATTCCTTTTTAAGTGATATTATATTTTATTCCCCATGTTAAAAAATTAGAGAACTAAATAGTCTATTAAAAGTAATTTTATATGTAGATCATGTATGTTGGGTCCTCTCCAAATTTAGATTCGGATTATGAGGTGTTTAAGAATTTTAGAGTGTCATACATCCATAGAGACAATGAAAAGGTTTTTGTGAGATATTAACAGTAGAATAAGGGTTGTTAATCCCATAAATATATATAAATATTAGGTATTGTTCACCCATATAGAAAATAGAGGTAATGTACTCTCCTATTTAACAAGTTGTGATACTCTATCCCTAGAGTCAATATTCTTCCATGTGTCTGGGTTTAGTCCATTATTATGGAAATATAGTTCAGAACTCCTATATCGACATACTCATGATAGGGATAAATCTATTATACAAGTTATATTTTTTGTTTCACTATTATGAATCAAGGAATAATCCTCAATATTGATAAATAATATTATTGACCGATATATATACATTATTGAGGCGTGAGTCCTCCAATAATGTTATTGGGTGGTAGATTAAAAATTATAGAAACTACGATGTTTTGGTGTTATGGTTCTTCTTATTTTTTTCACGTATGGTTTACTATGATATATGAATTATATCTAGGATATAGTAATAAGACAAATATAGGAAATTGATTGTCTAATTCATAGATTATATCTAGATTTTCTATTTCTCCCCTTATCGTTTGTTTAAACTAACTTATTTTTTACTCCACTATATTTTATTTTTAGGGAGTCCTAATAAGTATTTATATACTCACCCCTGAAAAAAATTATTTCGCACTCCCGCTTTGTCTATGTTGATGATGCAATATTTATGGGTTACATTAATGGATGTTGATCTATTGAAGTCATTGTTTAGTTTTGATTTGTGGTTATTGTTTCAGTCAATGATTTTATCATGAGTTTTTACCCTAAAGATATTTTTTCTCTTTTCATAGCTACATCATAATTTGAGTTATTATGTTCTTGTATTAACCAATATTTTTATGTTTCATTTATTTTTCAATTGGTGAAATATTTTCTTTCCTTATATATTATCATATATCATGATTAACTATTTTATTATTGGTGGGTTTTTATTATATTTTTGTAATGAATGTGTATATATACTATAGGTTATTATTTGGCTAAGGCCTCTCATTTTTTATATGTATTCTTTGTGATAGTCATTATCCCATATCTTATTATAGGTGGATATAAGTAGCACACTAAGCCGAAATTCAATCATAACTGGAGATCTGATGGGTTG
Organism: Viscum album; assembly: GCA_963277665.1. Lineage (NCBI taxonomy): Eukaryota > Viridiplantae > Streptophyta > Magnoliopsida > Santalales > Viscaceae > Viscum > Viscum album. Next base: position 1,412,012,466 of record OY728125.1, on the reverse strand, counting down.
GGTATTTTCGGCCCCTATAGATCAAATTAAATTTTATCAATATATTATAATATATAAGAAACCATAAACCAAGATATTCAATATGTGAAAAAAAATCAGAAAAGTTATAAAATTAATGAAACTGTATTTGTACCTTTCACCTTTGATCACAATAATGTTTATCTTCATCATATGTGATGAATGGTGATCACCTCGGGTCAACCATAGGTCTACATGCCCCATGGCATGTCTATGTTTTGGAATGAATCACTTGACATGTGTGAAAATCCTCTCATCACCCATGATATTCTAGTATATAACTCAGGTAAATGGAAAGTTAGAAATAGATATTTTGATAATTAGTTAGAATCTTAGTAAGGAAAAGAACATTATGTATCTCATTGGGAGTAGTTTTTTTCATGTCCCTCAATATGTTTCCATGTTTTTCTTAATTTAGTAATTATTTTTGTAATGCACGAGAAAAAATAAATACACTATTATATTCGTTAAATTAATTCACGTAACTTATAGGAATTTTATCAAATAAAACATTCCATTATTTTGATATCCAATTGTAGGAGATATTATAATGTTAACCTTTAACATTTTAGCTACCATGATAATGTTGTGGAATGACATACGATATACCCATATCATTAGGAATGATATATAGAATAAATAAATTTACTACGAGGATATTGTATCATATGAAATCATATATTATTAAAAATGATATAAATATCATACATAATATGCATATAGGTTCAGTTCGTATATCCATCAATCACCCACTTTCACTAAAGCCTCATAGAATTAGCTTCATTTCACTTTATATTTTATAATATACAATAATGTATAAAAACATATTAAAACTTTTTTTGGGCATCTTTAAAAAAACTTTTGGAAAGTTATCATTAACTTCATCATGTGTCACATCATATTAAATACTTTATGAATACTTATCCAATTTTTATTTTTGAAAAACACTAAAATTATTTTAGAAATACCCTTTGAATTAAACTCAATTCACATTCATCCAACAATAATGTGTAACTTCATAGTACATTGTATGATATGAAATCATATATCATAAAAAATGATATGGATAACATAAATCATATGTATATTTGTCCACTTCATATCTCCATTAATCACTCACTTTCACTAAAGCCTCATAGAATTAGTTTCATTTCACTTTTTGTTGTATAATCTATAATAACGTATAAAAACATATCAAAAATTGTTTTAGGAAATATTTTAATTTTGTTGAAAGATATAATCAACTTCATCATGTATCAAATCATATTATATAATTTATGTATAATTATCCATTTTTTATTTTGAAAAAACACTAAAATTGTTTTAGAAAAACCCTTCAAATTTAACTCAATACCCATTCATTCAAACATAATGTGTAACCCCACATGAAATTATAGCATTGATAAAAAATATCAATTCTGAAATTTATAAATTTAATCAATGTGTAGCCTCTAAAAATGAATTAGGGATACTCAAGATACACATGGATCTAGCGTGGTACCAATCATACACATATATCCCTATAATTATTTCCACCAGAACCATCGTTCGTAATAATTATTTTTAATAATATCTCATTACATATGATAATGAGTGACCAAAAGACATTATATATGTCAATTTTATATATTTGACTCATATGTTGTTGACTCCTTGAGTATATATTGACTTGGTTAATGAATAAATAATATATTTGTCACCTTTGTGGATAAGCACATCACATTCCCCTCTTCTTAATAGATAATCACTTGATATATAATATCCAAGTACAAAATTGAGGAAACATATGTTACACTCGAAATAGAAGAGTAAAAATCCAATCATTGACAAGTCCCAATTAAATACTCTATTGGATATGTACCCAACAACCTATTGATTATATAAGACTGAAGGCATGAAAAACAAAGGTACCAAAGTATAAAGGTTCTCATTTAAATTATCTCTTAATCATTAGGTATTATAGACTTAAATATAAATCATACACCCATAGCATACCAAATATAGCGAATTTATGGTTGGTGTAAGATGGAAGGATGGGGGAGGGGGTGAATTTCCTTTAAAAATAAAAATAGCAAAAGATAATTGAAATCATAAAATAAGATTATAACCAGAATAGTAATGAGTTTTCATAGTTTAATATGATATATTAATTCAATTTAGGTAATCCTAATTAATTAAATTAGGTGATATCTTGATTTGGTTGTTTGTGAACAAAAAATATTATTATCGTAATCCAACTTTAATTAATTTAATGAATCAAGTATAAAAGAAACTTAACAAAATTACTTGATAAATATTATTTCATAATAATTATGATGATAAAATAAATGCATATCAATGTAAATTTATTTAATTATTGATAACATTAAAACCCATTGAAAAATAAATAGAAGATAAGATTTAACAAAGGAGTTTGGAAATAGCTTATTGTGAGACCCTACATCCCATCCCCTCAGGTTCAGAGGTTTTTGTATCTCTAAATTGATTTTAATGATGACAATGTTATTAAATTTTCTATTGTTTTCTTTCAGTTGTAGAAATATACCCTTCTACATTCTCAAGGATTGTAAGAACCCATTGATGATGAACAACTACATTTATCTATGATCATCTGTCCCACTTCATTTATTGTGGATTTAATAAGAAATACATTATATATGGATATGATAAGAAGATACATTTTTTAGTGAGAACACATTAAATATCCTATCCCTTATATCTCATGATGGATAGTACAATTTTAAAGGATATAAAGAGTGGTAATTATAGGAGAGAGCATATGAAGATGATAATAGAGATTATACCTTGAAAGAAGGATTTGATATTGACAAAGAGATCACTTGATTAGTCAAAGGGGAATTAAAATTAATTATTCAATTCACTAATGATTATAAAAGACACCAAGGGAAAATATTTTAAGGCTCAAATAGGTATAGGAAAATTCTAGAATATATATGGGGTCATAAAAGTCAAAGAAGACTAAAAAAATATATTTTTAACATAAAAAATTCTTCTCCAAAATATCTATCTTAAAATTATTAACTAGTAAACACCACTGATATAGCTGGTTATATACCTAGAGATGACATATTTAGGAAAACTCCACCGGTTGGCCAATAGTTGCAAGAATCATAGCAGTTATCTCTATAAAAATCTAATATTCCTATTTTTATACAATAAGCATGTCAATTCCATTATATTGGAATTTTGGAGGAATTACATGGAATAACCTAATATATTTTAATACCACAGAATGGAAAATGCCTCTGTCCTAGGTAGCTTTTATAGCTTGTTGAGAAAGTAATTCACTATGGCCTTCTATCTTCCATAAAAAACATTCTATTGATTCATGAACATCATCTTTTGTTACTTACATGACAATAAAAACTTCAAAAATAACATTAAAGAATATAATCTATTCATTTTTTATAATCAAATTCAATACAAGATATATGATCTTTGAAATTGAAATCAATTCAAATGAAATGATTATGTTCATAATTGTGTGTTTTTTATCATGGAAACATTATGAGGGTGATAGGTAGAAAAATATCCCCCTTTTTATGGTCACAAACACATTAAATAAAATGATATACCAAGTGTAAATGAAATGTAAATCATATATCAGTGTATTCCATATATTTCCAATATGATATAAAATATTATAAATAAATTACAAACACAACTAAACACTAAATATATCAACCTTTTAGAAATTTTAAAATGAAAAAAATTTGTTCTACACATTAAAATGATATATAAAAACATCACATAATATTTAAGATATTTTCTATAATTTCTCCCACTTTGTTACTTGAAAAAATTCTCCCCCTATGAGATCACAAAAAACCCAAGGGAAGGGAAAATAAGATTTGACCTTCAAATAAAAGAGAATTAATGTAATTAAAATGAAACATAAACATAAATAATATATAAATCCAATATTTAAAATTATTTGAAAAGTTATTTAAAAAAATTATTTTGAAATAAATATCAAGGCTGAATTTAAAGTTATTTTAAAATTAAATGATAAAATCAAAAGAGTTAAAATACCCAAATCCACTTTAAAGAATAATAATTTATAGTTGATATATAGAGAAAGATATTTAGAAATGATGTTCAACTAGGAAATAGTGTTTAAGACATGAAATTACCTACCCTATATTTATATTAGATCCATCAGAATTCCACCATATGTAATGAAGCAAGGATCCCCCTCAAATAGTGAATTTAAGGAGTAAATGGAAAATTCACCACAATAGTTAGTAATATTAATAATAATATCAATGATTTAAAAAGAAAAAATTTAAATATTGGGAAATTATTTCAATATAATAAATTTAAAAATATATTAATGTTTCAAGATAAAACATTTAAAGATATATCAATGATTTCGAGAGAAACAATTTAAAGATATATAAATGGTTTCAATAGAAAAAAATATATAGTAAATAAAAATAAATATTTAAATGTAAATATTTCATTCTCTATGGATGATTAACATTCATTGAAAATCCACTAATTAATATTTCAATAAATTCTAGTATAATTACCCTATAAAATATAAAATGTGTGTCTTTTTGTATCAAGATTTTGAGTTAACTAATGTTAGATTAAAGGGACATAGGCACCCATACTTATTTTGTAAAATATTTTATATTAGAGATGTGGGACGCAATATTAATATAATTTTTTCACCCACACCTTTTATTTTTTTAATCTAGATCATAAAAATATTCATAAATATTAGAAAAAAATTAAAAATCCCATTAATTTTTTTTCTGAAAAAAAATAAAAACACTATTTATGAAGTAATTTTAATAAAACATTAAGAGACCAAAATAATATTCAGATATTGATCACCAAGGATGAATTAGGTGAGATCACTTTTAATCTCTTTGATTTTAGATTCCAAATTCTCAATGATTGGTTGTTCTTGTAATTTAAAAACCATAATGTATTATTCATTAGAATAATGATCATTTTATTAAGAACTTGATTATATTTATTTTTGAGTTCATTGAATATAGTAAATTTTCTATATTAGTATTATTAAATATTATCTTTAGCACAGTTTATATCTTCATAATTTATATGTTTTTATGAGAAAGATGATTAATTTTTATAAGAATAATTAGGATAATTAACCAATTAATTTACATAGAGATAATTCTTAACAAATTTTTCACAAGGGTAACTTGAGGATATTTGAAATGTTGAATCATGTGAGTCTTCATTAGAATATTAGGTTGAAACGTTTAAATAATATTTACATTCTTTATATATTACCTTCATATTTTTTATACTTTTTATTATAGCATTATGTTTCCCTTCATATTGAATTTATATCATATTACATATGGTTTATTATTATTTGTATTAGTGGTTTATTTATTATTACACATAAGTTGGTTAATTATTTTTCAAAAAGTTAATTTTTAGCTTCACTTTTTGATGAATATATATCATCAATATCTTTTAATGTAATAGTATTATTTCTTTATTTAGGTTTAATGGCTTATTTAGCTTCTTTATGGATTATCTTTTCACTATTATTTCATATGTCATAAGAGATATGATAACCTCCTTAGGTTGCATATTTTATATGTCTTTCAATTCTATTATAGTCACCACCTTATGTAACCAAGAGTTTCTGAAGACCCAAAAAATATATTTCACTAATGATTTTGTATAAAAATAATTACTTAAAGGCCAGAATCAATTGAAATGTTAGTAAAACATGTAAACATATCATTAATAGATTCATTTAAATTCATAGACTTTATTTCTATGATTTTTATAAAAAACCCAATTTTTAATATTTAATTTATACCTTCATGTGTGACTTATAAGATTTTATTGATTTAATGGGTATTATTACCATAAGAAATATCATTGAATTTTGTTTTTCCAAGAACATAATGAATAGAATTTATGGATTTTCCATCAAGGTCAATTTAAGAAATATATTAGGGAGTACATTTTCCATATCTTTCTTTTATAATGAAATATTATTGCAGATTTATTTTCTATATAGGATAACCTATGCTACTAATAAAGATAGATATGTGATTTCTACAATAAGCGTAATCTGTTCCATTTGAAAAAGGGGAATTCCCAAGGACTGTTCTTGGTGTATAATCTAGAAATATGAAAAATATTTTATCCTCTTAATCAAACTTATAAACTAATTAATCTTTAGTTTAAAGACTAAATTGATACCAAATGTCGGTCGGACTATAAAAAAAGGGGAGTAAATTACCTTTGAAAATAATAATACTAAAGGAAGAGAAACCAACAAGTAAGATTAGAAAAAAAAACGTGATGAGTGTTGATAGATGATTATTAATGATTAATTTAATAAAATAGATCTTAATAAATCAAATTATAAAATATATTTATTTAATCAAGTAAACATATCATAATAATGTTATGGGTAAATGAATTTGATTAATTATTTAAATTAAGTATAAAAACTAAATATTTAAATTAATCCTTAACATTAATTATGTAAGAATGATGATAAATTAAATGTGTACTAATGTAATTTGGTAGAATCATTATGAATATAAAAATAGACTTGGAAATAAAAGTAGGAGTTAATATTTGATAAAGAAGTTATGAAATAACTTGATGTTATCCCCTATGTCTCCTCCCCTTAGGTTGAGAGATTTTTGTATTTCATCCATGGTTTAAACAGGGTTCATGTTTCAAAACCCTCCCTCGATTTTTGGTGGTTTTGGAAAGGAACCTATCTCCCAAACATTGTCTATAGTAATCACCCATTTTTAGTGATACCTCAATTTTGGGTTGTGCTCAGCATTCCCCTTTCTTTATTGATTGTTATACCAAGAAACCATGTGTCGAAGAACATCAAAATAGGGGAGATATTCTTGGTTTAAATATGTTACAAAGATACTCCCTTATCTCCCTATATGGAAAATACAATTTTATGGGAGGGATAAAGATATTAGAAGGTATCCTAATATGGAGAAACTTGAGATTGTCTCATGAAAGAAGGCGTTGAGATTGATAGAGATGATCACTTAAATTTTTAAGACTGTCATAACCCACCTTCACCAAGATGAGGGAAGGGGACAGTAGATTGCTAGAACCTTCCTTCTTTAAGATTAAAGAGGGATAATGACCCATGATACCTCCCTTAAATAGGTACCAGAGTGTCAACTAGCACCAATGGTATATAATGACATGAAAAATGGAAGTCATTACAATTTTAATTTAGTAGGATAGTGAGATAAGATAGAATTTCCCAAACAACACCAAAACTAGAAGTGAAAGTAAATCCAAACAATCCATTCCCATATTCATGTTACAATAATAAGTGGTACCAAAATACAAGAAAACTCCAAAGGAAAATACAAAAAGAGAAGAAAAATAGAAACTTTAATAGTCCCATCATCCAAACTAGTAGGGTCCAGCATGGTCCTCAAAGTCCTCCTAGAATCCTGATAGCAGATATATACGTATAGTGAGTATACATGTATACTCCATAGGGAAAACCAAAAGACCTCATGCACAAGTGGTGAGGCATTCTAATGACCTATGAAAAAGGAGATAACCAAAGCACCTAGCAAGGAAAATATCCACCCAAAGCTCACCAAGTACCACTCCCCAAATAGCACAAGTTAAGTAAAGTAATTGTAATAACACATTAATGCTTGGGTACCCCGAACCACATTCCCACTAGTTATTGAAGACATCCTATGTGTCAGACCTTTCCCTCTATTCTCACCGTAGTCCCACTACCATACCCCGCCCACAAAAAAAATGGTCTACCACAACCACACATCCCGCCCACACCCAAGGACACCAAGTCCAAAATAACTACTGCCACGCCTAATGAAACCTAGGCCAAAACAACTACTTCCTCTCTCGAAGACACCAATGCCTCATCCCAAAGACACTTAAGAAAGAACCATTCCACACACACCTAGAAAACCCACCACAACTACCCCGCACAAAGAGTCTTAGGCTATAATGGACCACAAGACATCACATCCTACCCTAAGAGTCTAGGGTTACTCGGGAAAGAGAGCAGAAAAGGATCTAATAACCAGCAACTCATAAGAGTTTTGGAAAATACACCCTCCCCCATGAAACAGGGGTGTGAGTCATGAAGTTATCAACATCAGTGGGGCAAAAATAAGAAACAAAAGAACTAAATTATACATATATATAAAAAATAACTCATCCAAACCTCGGGGTTCTAACACTAGCCCATACACAAACCCCCTTACTACTATTCATTCATAAAAAGCACAACAGCCACAACCAAGTCTCAAATCATTCCCAGAAAAAAATTCCCCATTGAACCCATTCTTGTAATCACATTCTGGTGGTTCTATTTAAATAAACATTCACTACCGGGAAACTAACTTTCATAGCAACAATCCAAGGAAGGAAAAACAATCAAGCATCACTTTAAGCGTGCACACCCATTTCTCTTGTATAGTCACAAACACAAAATGGATCTGTGAGATCCCATGAAGTATTGATACCAAGGCAAGCCCCAATATACCGTCCTCTCACAGCCTTAGATCCACAAACCAACAAATTTACCACAATAGTGGATCCCATCCCCATCCACGTCACCCCGCAGGCATCAAGCAGAACAACCACACATTTTACCAAGATAGAGCAAGAGAGTTTTTCAGATTCAAAAAAACCATTCATTAAGTTCCTTCCTTCAATTTTCTTAACCAGGGTGGTCAAAAAATTATTCTTGTTCACTAAACATCCATCTAATCAAATGACTTTACATGATTAACAAATTTCCAATTTACAGCCATTAAATCATCACAAAATTAACCAGAAAACAGAGGTTCATTTGTGCTTAATAAAGGACCACAAACGACAACAATTTTTACTAGACATAGGCACATACAATTCAGAATATATAATATTTTATAAAAGAGTACAATACCGTCATCAAACACAACCCATGATTCTTTAAATGTCTATTTATTATCTTTGTTAAGGTTTGGTTTCATCCTTCCCCATAGAAACGTTAACATACCCACCCCGCATTATACACAGTAAAGAGAGACAAATGAATAACCCTACCTGGATGATCAACGATCGAATTTTTTCTCCACATGCAATGGAAGGGGGAATCCAAATGCACCATGGAAAAAAATAGGCAAGCCAAGAAGAAGAAATAATTTCTATTCGATAAAAAGGTGAGATCCTGGAGTTACAGGATATGAATTTTGAACAACTTTAAAGTAGGATTATGGGTTCAACACATGGTATGATGGTTACACAAGATGGAATTAATTGTTATTTAATAATTATCATCATAGTGGTGACCATAATGGCTGTGAGTTAAAGGGTTCCCTTTAAATAGAGGAAAATGCATAACATGGGCGAAACTGGAATGTAAGGGAAAAGGGTGTGGAACTGAGGAAAATGCCACATGTTTTGGTAAGTCGATGGTCACCCTGCTCTTGGGGGATTTTTGATATAATTTATTGGATTTAAATGTATTAGAAAGGGGTATTAAAACACTATTATATCAAAAGATGCATTGCGGTAGTAGAACATGAAAAAGAAACAAAGGCGAAACACTGTTTGGTGAGACAGCATAAATGGTTCCACGGTCATGGTGCCACCCTCATGGTTCCACCCTCACAGTGCCAATGTCACGGTGCCACCATAACGATGTCACCCTCATGGTGCCACCGTCACGGTGTCACCCTCACGATGCCACCGTCATGGTGCTACCTTCATGTTGTCACCCTCACAGTGCCAGCGTCACAGTGCCACCCTCACGCTGCCACCCTCACAATGCCACTATCACAGTGCCACCCTTTCGCTGAGCGATGGTGACACTGATACTGCCACAGTGCCACCGTCAGGGTGTTGACATGACCAGCACCACCATCACGGTGCCACTATTTTGGTGAAACCATTTAATGGGACCTAGTTTTTCTTCAAAGTACTACACCAAGAGGGTCCAGGACATTACATAAGAGACCTCTAAAACTATTTTCACCCTCATGAATCGAAACAATACCTAAAGAGAAGAGTGGGGTACGAACAAACAACTTGAAAGATACCTCTCAGGATCAAGCCTCCTCGACATCTAGGAACCCCTCTCCCTCGAGTAACAACACAAACATATAAAGGTGTCATTGTCCAGACATGTGGATTAGGGAGTCCCATCCCCTATGTCAATATACCATCCACTTTGGGCAGTACTGACTCATCCACATGAGTTTAATCACATCCACATTAATGTGTATTGATTAGGGCTTGGGTCCTCCCCTCCCCACAGGAAGGACTCTTCACACACATTCAGAGAATAAGGAAAACAACAAATTTTATAGTAAACAAGGTCCAACACTACATCACAAACTAGTACTAAAAAAACATAACAAAACTCAACACAACTTGGGGTACTGGGTGCGCAATTGTACCACTCATTCCCAGGTAGTCTCTTTGCGGCCACCATGCCTCTATAACACACGAACCAAGAGAATGGTTCATCCATGAAGCACCTTATCCTCATGAACTTTGATCATCACCGGTCTCTCTAGAAATGTCATGTCGTCCTCTATATTAAGCCTTCCCCAGCTGAGGTTGTATGAATCATCGCGTAGATATAGAAGAAGCTTATACACATGGAAGAATCAAGCCGAACAACCACACATGTTACCAAGATAGAGTAAGGGAGGTTATTTGATTCAAACACACCATTAATTAAGTTCCTTCTTTCCATTTGGTTAACTGGGGTGATTACACAACGATCATTGTTCACTGGACATCCATTTAATAAACCAAGTTTATATGATTAACCAATTACCATGTTACTGCCATTCAACCATCATAAAATTAACTAGAAAGTAGAGGTTCATTAGTTCACATGGATGGACCACCAAGGACCATGATTTTAAGTGGACATAGGACCATACAATTCACAATATATAAGTATTGATAAAAGTGTAAAAAAAATTCATCAAACACACCCCATTATTCTTTAAAATTCTGTTTATTATCTTCATTAAGGTTTGGTTTCATCCATCCCCATAGAAACATTAATATACCCACACCACATGATACTCAGTAAAGAGAGAAGAAGGAAGAACCCTTCATGGGTGATCAATGATCGATGTTTTTCTCAACGCACCACGAACTGGGGATGAACAACTTACAGGGGAGAAACTTTAGGGACTACAAGGGTGAGTAGGAAAGGCTCAAGTACAAGCGCACCACTAGCCTCAGGAAGGGGGACTCCATGTGCACCAAGGAAAAAATAGAGATCAGCTAAGAAGAACAAAAATTACCATTCGATAATAAGATGAGATCTGGAGTTATGGGTTATGAAATTTGACTGTCTTTAAAGTCAGATTGTGGTCTTATCATGCGCTTAGGTAGTTACACGCGATGAAATTACTTGTTATCTAATAATTCTCATCGAAGAGGTGGCCATAATGGTTGTGCGTTAAAGGGTTACCATTAAACAGATGAAAAAGAGTAACACGGGAAGAACTGGAAAGTATGGGAAAATGGTGTGGCATTGAAGAAAACATCACATGTTTTGGTAAGACAGGGTTCTCCAGGATATGAGGGGATTTTTGATATCATTTAAAGTATTTTAATGGATTTGAAAGGGTAATTACAACACTCTTACGTAAAAAGATACATTACGGGAGAGGAACTGGAGAAATAAACAAAAGTGGGACACTATTTACTGAGACACTGTAAATGGTTCCATGGTCACAGTTCCGCCCCCACAGTTCCTCCCTCACGGTTCCACCTTCATGGTTTCACCCTCATGGTGCCACCATCATGGTGCCACCCTCATGGTGCCACAGTCACGCTGCCACCGTTTCGGTGAGAGACCATCATGGTGTGACTGCCACGGTGCCACCATCACGATGTCGATGTGACCAGTGCCACCGTCATGGTGCCACTGTTTTGGTGGAACCATTTGATGGGACCATGTTTTTAGCAAAGTAATGGACCATGATGTTCAATTCCATTACAAAGACACATTCCAATTAATTATTCAACCAATTTATGATCTTTCGAGACTCCAAGGTCCATTAATTATAGCATTCAATTGGTATGGGAACATTATCGGATTTATCTGGGGTAATTAAAGTCAATGGACACAATAAAAAATCATTTTTACCATAAATTATGATACTATGTATTCTTTATCTCAACTCCACTAGGTAGATATTATACACCATCAGGTAGTTTATGTTAAAATATGAGATGTGATTTTGTGTAAATATTCTATCGTACATCTTTTACTAGCCAGTGGATGGTTAGTTTTCTCTAAAAAAGATAATCGACTAGTTTTATGTTTCCAGTTGGTTGGTCCCCTTCAAACAACCAGGTATTAGACTTCCTAGGGATAAACCAATCTAGTTTGGTACCACTAGTTTGTTGAAGCCTCTGTATTGGGTAACTACTGATTCATGCGGATGTATGTATTTACAATATACTCCAGTATTATTTCAAAGCACGATCACCTAATTCAATAAAATCCCTTTATGATATCAATGTGACAATAAAAAATTTAGAAGAATTTTTAAGAATACAATTGATTCCTTTATTTGGATCACTAAATTTAACACAAGGTATCTCGTTATAAAAATAGAAATCAACTCCATTGAAATGATTATATACATAACTGAGTGTATTTTATCTAGAAAATATTATATGGTATAGAGTTAAAACATATATAATTTTCTGTTTGGTATATTTAATGGTTCATCTGGCGAATAAAACCCATTCTTTGATGCATGGGATAATTTCTAGATACAATAATTGTAACCATGGTAACCTTAAAATTTCATTATAACATATAAAACTTTATATAAAAATGGTTTTAGATAACTAAAAGTCATACTTTTAGAGGTCAATTTTCACTACAATTCATTATATATATTTATATATTCATATATGTGGACAACTTGAAATAATAATATAACAGTTATAAATTTTTCAAAAACATAATAAATATTATTTTAGAAAACATATCTAAGAAAACATAAAAATACCACAATGAAATTCATTTATAACATATCATGTATTATAAAATTCTAGATCAATGTTATATTTTCTACACCATTTCGTGTTTTAAGTCCCATTAAATATATTTGAAATTTTAGCAGATTTTATTATTACCATTGAAAAAAATAATCTCACTAAAATCTATAGTGAGTAAAATCTATGATGTAATCCAATTTGAATAATGGGAAGACATTGAAATAATATTTCTTGTGTTTAAAAACTTGAACATATTAAAACTACATAACTATATAACATCCAATGTTACGATTTTAATAAATTATGTGGTATACTTTGAACTTATTCAATGTTCTTCATCATCGTTGGAACACATTCCAATAAACACTTACCTTTAATGTAATATTTCACTATATGTTTTTACTGGTATAATCATTATTAACATTGAGCTTATCTATGTCCTAAAATACACCCACTAGACTCTTAAATACTATATTATCTTCATAATATTAGTTGAATATTCACAAACAGGTTTTATTTTAATACATAACTCTAATTTTCTTATGGTCAGAATATTGATCAAATAGAGTATTTTTTCCATATCATATATGTGTTTTTATATGTTTATGGTATTTTTTTAAAATAATATGTTATTCATTATAGTATTCTCTTGGTGTTGGGGGAATCTCAATTCCTCTTATTTTAACAAACATCATGATAAACACCTTTTTACTGGAGCAATCATTTCTGTCCTTATATTATTATAAATAAAATTATATAAGATGATATATCATAAAACAATGATCATATCATATTAATGATAAAAAATATTTATTAACAAACAAGTTATCTCATTATAAAAGAGAAATAAGATGACTATACAATTCTATTACTAGGATTCATCAGATATTTATGTATTCATTTTCATTTAATTCCATGATTTAGTACCCATTTGCTTCATCAAAACAATGTAAACTAAAATATATATAACGCCTATACCTGAAATAGATATTTTATATAGTTTTATAAATCCCTTCTTATATTTTGAAAAATTCCATCACATGGGAACATAATTATTACCTCCTTACTACTATTTGTTTTAGTGAAATTGATTGGGAATAATAAAATACTTTATTAGACTTTCTAATTAAATTTATTTATTCTATTTAACACATTTACTCATGTATTTTGTCAACACAACACAATAACCTATATATTATATGCTATGTTCATCTATCCCAAATACTGTGAGAATACTGAGTAAAATTTTATAAAAGTTATTCACATCATTGGAACATTTCCATCATTGTCAATAAAATGATTTCTATAAACTAAAACATCCTTAACAAAACCATGAGTGAATTATTTTATGCTTCTCACAAGCATCAAGATTCACTTGTTGAAAAAATTTGATAGTAATATAGCCATGATGACATTTTTCATACTAAATAAAATTTCTTTTATTAACTTTTCTTATGTTATAATTCATTTTATATTCTTGGTTAACGTTTAACCATTTTTAAGGATGATCTAAAAGAATAGTTTGATGATGATGATTATATGCATCAACAAAAGATTTTTTTGAGATAACTATTATGTTTTATAAGCATTTAATAGAGTCTTTTATTAAATTTTATTCCCCTAAAATAATGTCCCCTTTTCCCATCTTAACCATTAGAGGGAAACAATTCATATTTGATTTTTTATTGACTATAATTTCGAGTTTCTATCCCCACATAGTTATTTAATTTTTGAATCAACCCAATTATATCATAAATGGAAGTTTTATATTTTTGAAGTTGAAACATTTTTTGATCTATCATATGGATAAATTGAACTATATTCATTGTCCAACCTATTGTTATTTGGGTCTCAAAGTGATGTGTAACCTAATAAATTACCAAAAAATGACACATAATCCTACTGGGGTCACCCATTACTTTCTTTCCTTACATAATATGACATATGTGAACCCATGTTTAGCATGAACTTTCTGATCGGATGATCAAGGTTTTCAAAAGTGTTCATATTGGTTGGAATCTAACTCAATTTATTTAAAAGGTAATTTATTTTCACCATCATATCTTATGTATTCCCAGTACATGTATGCATTAATATAATGATTTATTTGGAATAATATTCCATTCAACAACCAAATACGTTCAAACCATATTCATGTGTTACTATTTACACCACTCATAAATTGTTTTAATAACCTAAATTAAAAGAGAATTATGTTTATACATACCCAAATGTATCCCATGAAGGAAGAAAACGGAAAATTTTCATTTAATGGTTTAGAATATTATTAAATTAAAAATCCCCATAAAAAAATTAGTGCTTCGTACTGTAATCCCTATTTTTTTAGAAAAATCAAAAGCCTCCAACATAGTGAGAAATATGACATATATTCTGTCTACCTAGAGATACATTACTCTAGAGAGATGTCAATCATCATCATCATCATCATTTATTTATTTTATAAAAAGAACAAAAAGTAACAAAAGGATAAAATCGAGAGGCCACAACTCCAAGGAACCTGGAAACAAGATAGAGAGATGTCAATTCAATCATAATTTTAACACATAATATGTACAAATTATAATTAACTACTAAATTTAAAGACATAATATAGTAAAATCCAAACTCAATGTATAATAAAACTAAATTAATTACCATATATAACATGTATATCATTATAATAAAGGATGAAAATATCTATAATCCATTCAAACACCATTAAATTATATCATACACCACCATTTAAAATATAAAAATTTCACCTCTAAATAAAAATACTGTAATATAAATATATATTCTGGAATTTTTAAATTTAGGAATGTGAAACAAATTATGAATGATTTATAAATTAAGTGAATTATAAGAATGTTATAATTTTTTCTAATATAAACTCTTCCACACAGTTTTTTATGTGAAATTTACTTCAAATATATGATATTAAATTAAATATAAAGATTATATATTAAAAATATATTTTAATAAAAATTTAAATTATCCAAATATATCTTATATAAAACATTGATAAAATCAATCATCAAAAAATATTTTGATGTGGTTTAAATAATATTAAAAATATATCCATTAATTCAAACTATTAAAAATAAAAATTATGAACCATATATAATTAATATAAACTCTAATATTTTATGCACATATTTTTTAATTTCTTAAAATATTATCAATTATACTAATAATATAGATATAAAAAATATTTATTTATCACATAATTCATTCCACATAAGTGGTAAAATTAATTTCAATATTAGCATTTAATATTTTTTGATATTTATCAATTAAATATTTCATAATAATTTAAGTAATTAATTATAAATATTTTATAAATAATAAATTCTTATACAACTTTATTGAATATTAAATATAAAAAATACCCTTTTATATGCTATATATTATTTATAAACCATTTATTTATATTTAAAATTGAAGACATAGAATTGTTTTTCCAATCTTAAACCCTATATTGGATTGAATCCTTGTGCATAGATAAATGATGTATAATAATACATGGATAAAATTTGCATATCCATGTATGAACCTATATACAAATAACTGTGTTCCAATATAGTATTAAACTTGATGTATATTTTTGATAAACTAAAGGTGTCTAGATTTCCTAAATAATATTAATATAACATTGCATGAGATTAAAAATGTTCATCTGAAAATCGATATAGGAACAATTATAATTAATGATACCTGTGAAAGGGAAAAAAACATATTTGTAATAACCTATACAAAAGTAGTTTCATATGGTATACCTATGTATGAAAAATTTGTGTTAATCTCATTATAGGCTTAACATGAGTTACGATTGGCATCACACTATATTAATAAAAAACTTCATAGGAATAACTCATCACGTTTGTTATATTAACCATATGATACATAGAATTAAATATTTCATTGCAAAGATATATAAATCTAGAACTTACAATATTGGGAACTTTGTTTCATTAACTCATCATGGAACTCCTCAACATAAAAATAACTTTTTGAGGTGTTTTCCTTGCACAACAAAAACAACGATTTATTAATACATGAATTATGTAACATATAACAATAATTCAGTTCGTATAATAATACTATGATAATAAAATTTCTTTATATAGTCATTTTTAATGTTATACATCAAATATTTTACGATGATAGAATGACTTGTTTTTTAAAAATCATATAAATTTTCAAATTATAACATGAATTAGTGAATCTAAAGTTTTGGTAAAACAATAATACCATAGTTAGGATTATATTGATCAAATTTATTTATTTAATATAGTATAATAAATATGAAACCATAAAATAGGATCTATCATGGGTGAAAAACCTGAAACCCTGAAAATTATAAAATAATAGGAAAATATGTGTTCATTTACCCATACATTATAGTGAAAATTGTATTGATTATATATACTTACTGAAGGTATCATAAGGGAGTATATAAAACTCTTTTTTCTATGAGGGTAGTAATTTTAATATTAGTCAGGCCATTCTTGAGTTTTCCGTGAATTTATACATGATTTTTATAATCCATGAGTAAATTTACACTCTTAATTATTTTATCTAATTAATTAATCTATACTCTGTGTGTTTAATCAAAGGAAACATTCACATATGATGATATCAATCTATTATAAATAATAAATAATTAATCATTAACATTTTAACTACCATAAGAAGGTAGTAAAATTCCATATTTTATCTATGTATCGTAATGAATTATATACCCAAATAGTATATATCATGATAATGATATCATATAATATTATATCTTATATCATTACAAACTGATATTGTCAAACAATATCTTATATACATATTATATAATATTACATTAATATTCAATAAATATCCTATAAATTACTCTGTAAAACTAATAGGTTTACTATCTATGGAGATTACATCTGACCAACTTATTTTTTATACATTTTTCAAAATCTCATATCAAAAATAATCTCACATAATACAATTATAGACACATAATAAATCATCATCTTTATCATTAAATAGAAAATTTAAACATAGGAAGTGGTGATAAAATATTCTTAGAAATGGTTTAATATAATATATATCAATACAAGGTCATAATTGATAAAAATATAGACATGTGGTTTATAATAATTGTATATAATAAAAAATTAAGAAATTTTATGTCATGTATAAATTCTAATACCATCATCACATAGTGGATAGTGTCCATTGGGGGATTGGGTTTTTGTATACTCCCATAACCATGTGGAAATCATTCCTTATAGGTTTGGGAACACTACATATTCCCATAAACAAAATGGATCGATTCAAACATGGATTTGGATTCACTACTAATTCTGATAAATATAGTTGATAGAGTCCCTTTGGTGTTTTATTTCACTCCTCATTCTCAATCATCTCATGATATATAAAAATTTACCCAATGTGTTGGAGGGTTATATAACATTGGGCCCACCCATCACATACATGATTGGGTTTACACTTTAGTCCTTACTATATCACGGGGTTTAAAATTTTAACCAATATATTTGAGGGATATATAATTCTAGTTTCACACATCACATAGTAAGAAATTATGCATTTTTTATCAAATTAAAATGATAACTTTCAAAATTCAAACATACCATAACTAAACCATGAGAATTAAACAGATTTCATAAGAATCTTAACAATGAATTGAAATGAATCATGTAATGAAAGAAAGTGGATTATTCCATTGAAAAATATCCCCATTAAAATATAACAAAAATTAAAGTATTTTTACATAGGTGAGAAAACACATTCTAATATCAATAGAAAATTTGTTTGAAAAAAAGAATAAATATCCTATATTTTTCAAAAACATTCATTCTAAAAGTAAGTAATTTATAAGAAAAACCATATCTGAAAAATAATTACAATTTAAAAAAAAATTACTATGAAAAATGTATGAAAAATGGAAAAGGAATATTTTTAATGAAAAACATTGAAAGTTAAAATTGAAATTCTTGTATAGAAATATTTAAAAAATATTTCATTCAAATGTCTGTAATGAAAGTAAAAGTCAGTAGGAAAGGATATTATTTAATAATAAAAATAAAGATAATAAAACATATAAAATAATTGAAATATATGGATATGAAGGAGAAGGATTCTTAAATAAAAAGAACAGATATCATCAAATCCTCTAAAAAACCTTTAGATTGAATTGTAAACTAAATACAATGTAAATAAATATAAAAAACCCAGAAATAAAAAGAGAAGATATTATATGAGATATTATATGGGAGAAAATTCCCCTAACTAAAATTTATTCATAAAAAATAACCATTTCAATGAGACATTATAAACAAATAATTTCCCCTAAAATTGTACTTGGACATACTTTATCTAACTCTATTGAAACCTTGAAAAATCACTTAGATATCTTATTGTACATGTGGGATTTTGGACAAATTCATGCATCCAAAGGTTCTAAAATAATGGAGTGGATTTTTAAAAAGATAATTTGGGTAGGTATTTAATATGAAACCATTATAAATTTTTAGTATGAAGTGGTTAGATGATGGGTCCTTTTATAGGTGATCCGGAGTGGCATTTCCCAAATACTCATTACATAGTGAATAAAGAATGTAATTTATCATGGAAAGTGGATTGAAAGGTGATAAATAATGGGGATAGGAAAAGGGTAGGCCAATAATCACCTCATATACTCTTTTATAGATAACATATTGTTATATTTTGGGTATTTAGTCCTTAGTTTAACACTTTTACCTCATTCTACCTTCTTCATTCTAAATCAATTTGTACCTCACTAACATAATCTTATGCATAAAAAGATAATTGACCTCTATACCAAATTTTTACATAATGATTAAAAATATAAAATCAATTTTATTTTATTAAATTAATAATAGTGATAAAAATTAATTTTAATAATGGAATTCAAAATGCATAAAAACAATTATAAGAAAAATAAAAATTTTATAATAAAAATTCATTTATTATTACTCTTTATGAAGTAATAATGACTAGATGACTGGAAATTTATTTTAATATTTATATATATATAAATTTATTTCTCTAAAAAAACTTACTAATATATATTATTTTAATTTATTAAATAAAAAATTCACAACATATACAAAACAATTGTTTATAAAATATGTTTTTTGATATTAATACTGATTAATCACATGAAATTAGTTATTTATCTTGTAAATATTAAAATTTATTAATATATTATTATAAAAATATCTATTTATACTCATAAACACGTAATCTTATTCATGAAAAACAATAAAAACATTAATAACAAACAATGAATAAAAATTAATTTTTTATTAGAATGCATTATATATGATTATGATCCTTTTATTTCAATAATGAATAGTTTATCATTTATGAATTAATTAATTTTTTAATTGTTTACTAATAATTACAAAAAATTAATATATCTATTGGATATAGGTTTATAAAATGACCCTACATCCCATGACCATATATCTAATGACTATAAGCCCAATTACCATATACATAATGGTCATATTATTGTCTTATATATAGCCTTACTTTTATCTCTAAAATAAATAATCATATTATATAATTTAATTATATATAATTTGATAATATTCTTAACAAATTTTATTCATTCTTTAGTTATCATTGGTAGTATAATAATTCTGTTAGATTGTTATTATGAAAACTTTATTACTATTGTATTTTTTTCATTCGATTAGTTATTTTATGAAATATGTTATGTTTTTATCACATAATAATTTATTTTACATTATATTATTTTAAAAAAATTAATTCATCATTTACTATTTGGTTAAATGTTTAATGTATCAGAAAGTATTAAAAACATAAGGCTTATTTAAAGTTTAATTCATACAATGATCATTTGGTGATACACATTATCCCTATTTTAAGTTCCCCATTAACTTTTTTAAACTAATGATTCCTCTAGAGATATTTAATTATGATATTGGTGGTGTTTCATGGTACAATATCTCTACAATCCTTGATTTCTACGTTTTGTTCCTCATAATAGAGATAATTTTTTAGTGGTATTACCTTTAAGTCTAGTAAATATGAAGGACCAGCTATATACTTAAAAAATAGTGATAAGTGGAACTTGTAATGCACTTAGGATAGGTTCTATGGATGTATAAGAATATAAACTACTATCCCAACATGATAAAGTATTTCAAAGGTACTAATATATCTAGGGTTCAACTTTCCTTTATTCATATTACTAATAACCCACTTCCATTGTGATATTTTTTTTATACATCACCTCTAACATCAATCTCCAAAATCTCACCAACACATTCCTTTTTATAGATTTACAAATTTTAAAATTTGAATGGAATTGTATTAATCTCCTCTCAAATTTATTGAGAGACATTAGGTATTAAATTTTTACACTCCCAAAAACAATCACATCCAATTGGATTTATACACCTCTTCCCATAAAAACCCGCATATATTTCCATTTGAATTATATAATGGAAGCTATTGTTATATGAGAACTCTACCATGTGATTTTGTTACACCCAAACTCATATAAAATCTAATATGAAGTATTATAGCATTTTTTAAAGGGATAAAATTTCCAAATCATATTGATAACTTGTTTGGCGAAGATAAGTAGTGTTGAAGCTCATCTCTATTTTGTATTCATGTTGAACACTCCTCTTGAACATCAAGGTAAACATCACATATAGACCAAATACAATTCAGAGTGGTGATCCAAATATAATTTTCACTCAATTTATACATATATTTTAATGTTAATTGTTCATGAAATGATCAATAATTTTAATAAAATGCACTAATTTCATAATTTTATCAACTATAACACAAATGAAATAATTTTCTTTAGATGAATTTGTATTTTTTATGTCGAAATCAATGGGTTATCTCTCCCATTTATATTGATTTTATAGTAATTGTTTCATCATCCCTTTAGACTTATCACTCTACCTCAAATTTACATCTTACTATGAATAAATATATATATCATTTAATCACCATTATCAAGTTGCCTCACTATAAATGACACTTTTTATCTTTATACATATTTTTTCTTTTAATATGGATAAATAATGACGAGATTTGTGCATAATCCAATAACAACATGAATTTTGGCACAGAAGTGAAACATTTATGTTTCTAAAATATTATAATTCTTATAATGCCAATGATAAAATCAAGAATATTAAACACCTTATTTTACTACTTTAAGTCCTCCTTGTAAACCACTTCAATCATACCATAGATGGATGGTATAAAATTCATTTATAAAAGATATGATTTCTCTCAATTCATTATGATTCTCATGTATATCCATTGAAAATCCATCATTGTTTGATTTATTTCAATCATTGTCATATATAAGGTATCATGGTACTTCCATATCAAAGCCTCAATTACCTTGTCTATCTTAGTCCGTTGGTAATGTATTGACCAGTAAAAATATTTGATTAACTCAAACAATATTTTTTCTCACATGTTCAATTCCATATATATTTATATATAATTTAATTCCTTACGGTAATAATATATATTTTAATTTTCATAACAGATACAATTCCTTCATATTATTAATTAAAAATTCCCCATTGTTGATCTTGATCTTGAAAAATGTAATGTTTCTCAAGTACCTTTAATTGATATGATACATAATCCACCATCCTGTAATTTTTAACAGGGAAACAACATACCTCATTCTTTTTTTTCACTATAATACAAAAAACCAATCTCCACACGAGGGAAGTGTGAGTAATACTATAGTGAATAATATTCTCTAATGTTAATTAAAATTTTCATTGTATTATTCCATATAAGGAGTATTCACCCATTATTAGTTAACTTTGTTAGTTTATTGGATAATATTAATATATTTCACAAAATTATTTGAAAACAACTAGAAAATCTATGGAAAATAGGGATTTATATTACAATGGTTATTATGGTTTATTATTAAATTATCTTTATCATTGAAGGACGGATATATGTAACTTCACTTTTTGTTACATGGCTCAAAAATGATACTTTATATATAAATAATTTAAACTTGTAAAATTAGATATATATTTTATCAATTATCAAGGTTTTTAAAAAATGCCTCAAATGATCTATATTTACCTACATTACAAGGAATATATGAGAATATTACCTATAAAGACTACCTCAAATTGATCAAGGTAATATCTATGGACTCTTTTCATAAGATATATAAAGGTATTAGGGGAATTGTTATGTTCATGTGGAATAATGATTCTAGTTTATGAATATTATAAGAAATTTTGTTGTGGGTTAATAACTTATTTTTACATTTAATTGATCTTATCTATATTAGAGGTTAATAATTAGGAATTATTGAGTCCCTCAAAGTGGATAAAATAAGGCATCCACTAGGGATATACAATACTGGTTATTTACTCTGATATTTTTATGTTCATGATAATAAATGTAGAGAAGCATTGATACATCATTATTTTTAGAAAAGAACATAGGAAAACCCCATGGTGAGTATTTAAGTCATATAAATCTTTTTCCCCATTCTCAAATATTTTCATCTTCAATTACCCTAATTTAATCTGGATCATTCTATAATTATTATTTAATATATTCATTATAATATCCTATTACCTTGATCGGGTAATTTTTTCCCTCTCTTTAAGTTCCCTTTTTGTTAAAAGTCTTTAGAGATGGGTTTTTGGATGTTCTACAGGATTTAGAGAAGTTAAATGCTATGTAACCATGGTACATATTTTGTAATGGTTTCTGGGTACAAGTAGTGAAAGGGGAGATCACACTAGGATGAGTTACACATTGTGATTGGGGATTACATGACATGACTGGATAAATAGTTAGTTTTTAATATGAGGAGATGGGTTTTCAGTGTACTTATCCATCATGGACTTCAAGATGTGACCAGGGGTTACATGTCGTGACTCTACCCATGCCCAATTTTAAATCACAAATTAGGATTCTTTGGTTCGTTCCCTTCTCTGGCTCTTCGTTTCTCTTGACCCAAGGCTCTTTCTATGTGACTTTTACAGGAGCCTTTTATCTTAGTTCAATTCATTCAGAATTTGTTCTCCATTGTGGTTTCAATGTGTCTCTATAGGGATGTGATCTTTCTGCTTCTTCATTTCAAGTGATCATATTAGTGCCCTAGATTTTCAGTACCAGATCCATTTATCTAAGTTTGATATTCTTTATTTTTCTCCTCTAGATGCATTGTGATATCTCATTCCAGATGCCCTTTCCTTCATTGGTCATGGTGGGGAGGGAATTCCTATTTGAGGATTTGGGTTTCCTCTCCTTCACTGACCCCTTATCTTCTAAATTGATTAATCATGATGTCGATTTGATTCTTGGGTGTTCATTTTTGTTACTGGGTCTCATCGATTTGGGATTCCATTATGGTCATGTGTGACCTGAGTTTTGTGGTAGGTGGTTCTGTCTCTAGATTTTGTTGACAAAACAATTTTTATTTCTTTATATGTTGTTTTTTATATTTAAATGTTTTTTTTTAATTTTTTTGTGTTTAAAAGGGGTTTTTTGTGGAAATAATGTTTTTCCTATGTTATTGTTAAATGGAGAGAAAATTAGTATTTTCAAGAATTGAAATTGAAATTTTGAAAAGGTTTTAAAATCATTGAAATGAATTGTGAAAAAGAGCACATGGTTTTCCTTTATTACTTAGGTGCATGGTTTTTTCTAAGAATATCATCCATTTTTTTATTATCAAGGAGGTTTATCTGGGTTATTTCCCCTATTTCATATTCCCTTTGTTTAAGGAGACTGGTATTGACATTTTGGGGAGTTTACTCATGGGGTATTCCTATACTTCCTAGGTCTCTGTTATAGGATCATACTATTTCCGTTGATTATTGTGGCATGTGTGGTTTTTATCCAATACCAGTAGTATTCCTTGGTGTTGTGATACACATGATTTTGTTTTTAATTGCTTGTATTTCTGAGTTAGCCTTGATATGCATGTTTATTATTGTGGAAAATGATATGGGAAACGTTCTCTGAAATTGATATACCTATTTTTGTTTAGAAATATGGAAAAAATGGAATTGTTTTCCATATATTCTACAAAACTACTTTACTTCTTACCATTCCTTGTTTTTATGTAAAATGAGGATACACGAATTGTTATACAGATACTAGTTATGGAACACCTAGGTGGGATCCTACTGATCATGTTAGCTTACACCATTCACACCTCTTTAGTGGTGTGTATAACTTCGTTTGTATTCTAGTGTGGGGAAAGTCATGGAGCCACAGTGAGGTGGTAGGGTTTATGTCATATGGTTGGGTAGATAGTGGTGATATTGCGGGAGTTCATCCATACCATTATTTGAAGTAATTGTGTGGTTTTTAGTCCTTTTTTGTTTGACTTGTCTTAGAGGCTTGGATACTTTTTCTGTTGATTGGTTCTAATATTTCCTTAAATTTGTAGAATATATAACCACTAGTCTTCCACTATTTTATTCTTGATTAATATATATAAATGAATTACGATTATTTAGGTTGGGAGAAATCGTTTCCACTATTTTGTTGTCTGATGCCTGGGTGCTTGTCAACATCCTGTGGGGATCAAGAACGTCCTTTGGGTATGTGATGGAATGGGTTGGGTGATAGGTTTGAGGGATGCTCAAGTCAATTTTTCACATTTTGGTATTAGAGGTGGTCTGTCCTCAAGATTCTATGTCTTTAGACATATTTTAGACAGAAGGTAGGATTGTCGGGAATAGATAGGTATGTTTTGATAATTTCTTAGAAATATCTTGTAGTTACAAGACTTATGTTTCCATGGGATGTTGGGATGTGTGTCTCTAGTATAGGTTTTTTTGTTTTAAAAAAATCTATTTTGATTATGTTTTTTGTAGTTTGAACTGTGATTTGTTCTATTATATGATAGTTCTTGTGTTCTAGTGTGTATCATTATGCCTATAAGACGTATTCCATAAGTTCCCCAAGAAGGTGTAGCTGATGATCCTCAAGGAATTACACCTAGATTTTGTAAATTCAGATAGAATATCATACATTTTGTCCTTCCTATTGATCAAGATGTGCCACAATATCATAACACAATGGTTGAGGTACAACTAGTTGTGGTAGGAGTGAAAGATCGATCATGGTAATTCTCGCATGAGAATATACAATCCTTTAAAAGAATGACTAAACATCAAAAAAGGAGGATTGGATGGACATGATCAATAAATTATTTTAATTTTTGTAGACACTTGAAAATATCAGGGGGAGTGTGCATCATTCAGACTCGAGGGATCTAGAAAGCATTAGTGTAATTATATGGTCCAAGTTGATAGGCACGTAGACTTTGATTGGATGGGTTTCTGAACATTATTATTTTTTTAATTTTTTCTAGAGTCATTGACGTTAGAGAAGTCTCTTGAGTTCCAATCATTATAGCAGGGAGAGCATTTAGTGTCGACGCACACCAACAGATTTACTGAACTTATTTGTTTTGATATGGATGTGGTAAATAATGACCAGTTGAAGGCATAGAAGTACCTGAATGGTTTGAGACTGCATATCATATCACATGTGTTTATACTGAAACTTTATACCTATGAAGATATGGTATAATGAACTATGGTGGTAAAAATGAATATGGAAGGAAAGGTTGAATTTTCTACATTTTCTCTTCCATCGGGTGGCAGCTGAGTTGTGAGAATGAGAAGAAGATAAAGTGGCAAGATCATCACAGAAGTGGTGGAGGTGGGTCTCAGTAGTGTGCCTCCTCTTCACCATACATCATAGCTGGACGTGTGCCTCTTACTTGCTATTAATGCAGCAAGGGAGGGCACACCATATGTTCTTGTATAATTTCCATGAAGATATAAAATAGTTTTGGACGTCCTGATGATATGGAACACTTTTCTCAGTATATGACTACACATCATCATGGTTTGGTTTCATCCGCTCCAAACACTACTGTGGTGTAGTCAGAAGCTTCAAGGACAACATGTCTCTTTCCATATGCCTCAGGAGTTAATAATTATCATGTAGTATATGAGTGTCTAGTGGAAGTTGATGTAGGTTCGATGATAGTGATAGGTACTATCCTTATTTCATCTTGAGTAGAAATTTATTTATTTTATACTCATGCCTCCCAATCATTTATATCGACATGTTTTTTATGTTCTTAAAATTTCAAAAGAACTTATTTCCTTCAAAATGGAGTTAACAACATCTCTTGTCAAGAGGAAAGAGTTGGGGTTTAAGTGTTCTTATTTATTGATGATAGACGATACAGAGTTGGTCAAGGATTTTCTAATTATTGATATGGATTTTTTTGAATTTATTATCAGTATGGATTGGATTTTAATTTATTTAGCATAATTTGATTGTTATCATCAGCACATTTCATTTCATATTACCAATTTGATCTCTCATGTGTTTTGGTGGGATTGGGACCTGAGGTTTATTCATACAGGGCCTTATCACATAGAGTTGAATAGTTTATTGTCTACTACTGTGTTTGACCCTGACAATGTCTCTCCTATTGTTGATTTTTCCATTGTTGTTTGCGACTTTCATGAAATTTTCCCAAAAAACAATTCCACCCTTCCTCTAGAGAGAGAGAGAGGTAGGGTTTACGATTGATCTGGTGCCAGGTACATAGTCAATATCAATACATTTTTATTTTATGGAACCAAAAGAGATGATAGATCCCAATATTTAGTTATATGAATGGTTGAAGAAATGTTTCATTCACTATAATGTTTTTCCTTAGGAAGCCCCAATTCTCTATTCCATGAAATTATATGGTTCAATTCATCAATATGTGGACTATTAGACGTTGAACCAAGTAACAGTTAAGAAAAAATATCCTATTCCTCATTTGAATGATTTTCTTTATCAGTTAATAGGGGAAAAGTGGTTTTCAATGATTTATCTTTGGTCATGTTATCATTATCTTATATTCCAAGAGTCTAATATACCCAAGACATCCTTCAAGATTATTTATGTAAATTATGAATATCTTGTGATTTTTTTCGGTATGACTAAAACTCCTATAGTTCTTATGGATCTGATGAATCAAATATTCTATCAATATCTTGACACTTTTATGGTGTTGTTAATGGATAATATTATGGTTTATTCAAAATCCGATAGTGACCTCGAGCTCCATTGGAGTCTGCTTCTGGAAATTTTGATAAGTCACCATTTGTATGGAAGGATTTCGAATTATAGATTATTGATTCAAGAAGTGAAGTTCTTAGGGAAAAAAATTCTGATCATGGATTATTAGTTGTTCCAGAGAAGGTAAAGGATGATTTTTCATGGAAAGAAACATGGGATGGATTTGAGATAAAAAGCATCCTTGGTCTTGCTGGATACTACTGAAGGTTTTCCAAGGACTTCTCTATACTGGCATCACCTTTGACTACCCTCAGTAAGAAAGTGTTGATATTCACCAGAGATTCAAAGTGTCAGACTATTTCTGATGAACTGAAAATCCTTCTAACATCGGCCCCTATTATGATATTACTTGATCCCAAAAAGGGATATGTGGTGTTTTGCAATGCTACAGGTGCTAGATTGTGATGAGTCATGACGCAAGATAACCATGTGGTATCTTATGACTCTCCTCAACATCAAACACATGAGAAGAATTACCCCAATCTTGATTTAGAGTTTTTTACATTCATGCATGCACTTAAGTGTTAGAAGCACTATATTTTTGGGGAATGTTTCATGGTATTCTCTAATTATAAGAGTACGAGTTATATATTTTCTCCAGATTTAAATATTAGATGGATATGATGGTAATAATACCTTTATACAATTGGCTTTGATATTGTCGACACCCCGGGAAAGGGAAAATTATTGCAGATTCTCATAGTAAGAAAGGGCTATCATAGGCTGTTCTGGAATCGAAGGAAGTGTGGAACCTTATGGGGATTTTCACACAATTTCACCTATGTTCTTAAGAGGATGTTTCAGGCATGTTTCTAGATAGTTTTGAATTATCATCATCTCTCATGGAGTATATCCTACATATTCAACAGTGGAATTATGATTTTAGAAGACTTGAGATAGCCTTTATATTGGGGAGACCATTTCGGGTTCGTCTCTTTCGTCAGATGGTATGCTTTAATTTAGGAAATGGATCATTGTCCCAACATATGTGAGGAGTAAAATGTTGTTTTATTTTCACAACACTTCATGGGACGTACATAGAGGAACTATGTAGATATATTATTATATGATATGAATATTTTGGTGGCCGGGTTTGAAGCAGGACATCAAAGAGTTTGTACCTCATTGTTACACCTACTAACAGATAATGTCTGATCACTTGAAACGCTTTAGTTTGCTTCTTCCTTTTCTAGTGCTAGTATAGAAATGGGATGAGGTATCCATGGATTTTGTTGTTGGATTTACATATACACCCCAATGGAAAAATGATATCTGGGTAGTTGTTGATCAGTTGATGAAGTATGATCATTCCTTTCTGATTAGAGACACCACTAAGGTTGAAGATATGAGTAAGATGTATAGGCAGGAGACTGTGAGTATTCATTGGAATATTTTTTTAATTGTTTCACTTTGGGATCCTAGGTTTACCTCAATGTTTTGGATGATTATTCAAGAGTAAATGGGAACATATAATGAGTTGATCACAACTTACCATCTAAAGAAAAAAGGTCATACAAAGCGTGTAATTCAAATCCTGAAGGATATTCTTCACACCTAAATCATTGATTTCAATGGTTTATAACATAGTCATTTAGGAATGATTTTGTTTGTTTATAAAAATACTTATCATTCTTCAATTATAATGGATCCATTTGATGTATTTTATGGTCACCCATTCAGATCACATCTTTTTTGAGAAGATGTGGGTGAAGAATATTTAGATGGACTAAGTTTGGCTTAAGAAATATTTGAGAAGATTCAAGATATACATCGAGGTCTAGTTATAGCCCAGAGTTTGTGGCAATCATATACATATCATAGGAATCATCCTTTTGATTTTTTTCATAGGTGAATGGGTCTTACTGAAAGTTTCTCTTCATTTGGGTTGTCGTCGACATGGAAAACAATGATTGTTGGATCCAAGATATGTTGGAAAATTTGAGATAACTAAATGGAAAGAATAGGTTTCTTATTAGTTAGAATTGCCGATTAATTTGAAAAACATTCATGATGTCTTCCACATATCTCAGATCATAAAGTATCACCGTGATCCTGGTCATGTACTGAGTTGGGAAGAAACTGAGTTGGAGCCAGATGCTTCTATTTTGGAGGAACCGGTTGAGATCGTTCAATCTCAGATGAAATTATTTCTTGGGGAGTTGATTTTGTTGATCAATGTTCTATGACAACATGGATCCAATTATTATGAGACATTGAAATGATAATCATATATGATGGTTCATCAACCTCATCTTTTTTAGGGATTACATCTTCCACATGTCTTTTCAAGGATGGAAAGTCTTTATAGTGGGGAATTTGTAACATCTCATTATATTGATCAAGTTATATTTTCACTCTCTCTATGTTTCCTTTGGGTTAAAAGTATATAGAGGTAATTTTCTAGATTTTCTACAGGCTGTAGAGAAGTTACATGTTGTGTAATTGTGATAATCACCATATAATGGTTGTTGGGTACAAGTCATGAAAGGGTAGACCGCTTTCTGAAGGGTTGCACATCTTGATCAGGGATTAAATGACGTGACTTTATTAAAGGTCATTTTATAATCCATGGTGATAGGGTTTTTTGCATACTTATATCGTGTGGACTTCATGATGTGACATGGGGTTACACATCATGACTCATCTCGCACCTAGTTTTAAATCATGCATTTATCTATTTTTGTTTAGTCCCTTCTATTACTCTTTATTTCTCCCTACCCAAGAATGTTTCTAGGTTATTTTCAGTGGTGCCTTTCCTCATCTGTCAATCTATTCAGTGTATGATCTCCATTTCAGTTTTGGTGTGTCTCTATGGGTACTTGATATATCCATCTCTTCATTGAAAGTGATCATGGTAGCACCCTTTCTTTGTGGTACAAGATCCATTGATCCAAGTCGGATATTCCTTCTTGTCCACCTCTAGATCCTTTGCGAGATGTCATTCCTAATTCACCTTCCTTCACTGTTCGTTGTTTGATAGACATTCATCTTTTTGGTATGTGGGTTTCCACTCTTCCGCAAACCCCTTGTCTCTAAAATTGAATCAATATTGATTTGGATTTGATTATAAGTTATTCATTGATGTTTTTGAATTTATTTGA
Organism: Viscum album; assembly: GCA_963277665.1. NCBI lineage: Eukaryota > Viridiplantae > Streptophyta > Magnoliopsida > Santalales > Viscaceae > Viscum > Viscum album. Next base: position 1,411,981,141 of record OY728125.1, on the reverse strand, counting down.
TCTTGGATTCCATTATTGGCATGTGAAAGAAAATTTTTGAGGTAGGTGGTTCCCTCTCTAGCATACGTTTATGAACCTAATTTTTTTCATTTTAATCTATTTTGTATATTGAAATTTTCATCGTTGTTTTTTTGTGTTGAAAATGGATTTTAGTGAAAAATGGGTTTTCCCTTATTATTAATAAATAGAGAGAAACTGGTTATTTTCAAGCATTGAAATGGAAATTATGAAATACTTTTCCAATAATTGAAATGATTTGTGAAAACGAGAACATGGGTTACCTTGGGTACTTAGGTGGAAGGTTTAGCTTAGGGACATCATCCACTGTTTTGTGATTTCCAATGAGTTTTTTCTGGGAACTATCCTTTATTTACATGGCTCGTTGTTCTAGGGGACCAATCTTGATATTTTTGGGGGTATAGTTATAGGGTATTACTCGACATCCTAGTACTATTCTCTAGGATCATATTTGTGTACTTTATTATTATGGTATGAGTAGTTTGTGGCATGAACCTATAGTATTCATTGGTGTTGTGATATCCATGATTTTATTTTGAATTTCTTGGATTTATTAGTTAGCCTTTATATGAATGTTTATGCTTATAAAAAATGATATGGAAAATGTGATATGAAATTTATATATCTGTTATTATTTAGAACTATAGAAAAAAGGAAATATTTACTATGTTTTCTATAAAAATTCTTTACTTCTTATCAGGACATGTTTTTACTAAAAATGATCACACATGAATTATTATACAGAGATTGATTATGGAACACCTATGAGGGACCCTACTGAGCCTATTATCTCACACCCTACGCACCTCTTTAGTGGTGCATAGACCTATGTTTGTCTTCCATTTCAGGGAAAAGCAAGGTGTCATGTTTAGGTGGTGAGGTTCGTGTTAGTTGGTTGGTTATTTGGTGGTGCGATGGTGGGAGTTTGTCTATACAATCATTTGGAGTAATTGTGTGGTTTTTAATCCTTTATTAGTTGATTTTTTTGGAGTTTTGGATACTTTTTCTATTTTCTATTTCCAATTTTTCCTTACAGTTATGGCATATATATTATCTCTTCTTCCATTATTTCATTCTTGCTATATATATATATTACATGTGGTTGTTTACGTTGGGAGAAGTCTTTCCCTCATTTGTTTTATTCGATGCTCAGGTTCTTCTTTCTTGCTAGTGGGGATTGGAAACTCCCTTCAGGTATGTAATAGAATGGGATGGGTTCCTGGTTTGAAGGAAACCCAGATCAGTTTTTCACTAGCATAACACAAGGTGAGAGTTATATGGAAAACACAACATTTATATCTATGGAAAGGCTGGTAAACTCCTTTTTGATAAAAAATAATAATATTCATTGAAAATTTTAATATTTTTTATATTTACTTTCTCTATAGTAATTTGAAAACAATAAACCTCATGATTGGTCATTATGACCCTTATAAGGGTATTAATTCATATAGAAATTTCAAATAAAACCTTTTACAAAAAATAAATAATAAGTTTACTTAGAATATGAAATGTGACATTACTATCCTAATAATTAGTATGGGATATATATATATAATCAATTATTTTTTTCTAAAATTCGTTAAAATTCCTCAAATGTGGGAATAATTAGATTTACAATATTATCATTACCAAAAAAACTTATTAGAGAGGAGTTATAGACTTAGGATGAAATCATTTTACAAATACGATCTATCTATAATAATTAATTAACTATCAATTTGGGATATTAAGTAATAATCTAAGGCAAATTTCAAAATTTAATGGATTTCAAAGAACTAATATTAAAAAAGTTATTTTCAATATTCAATTACCTATAACAACACCCATATCATGATTTTTCTCTAGTCCCATACTAAAACCAAAATGGTTATAATGAGTATTAAATAACAATAACATGAGAAAAAAATAATATGATAAGGTAAAAAAACTTAATATATCCTAAATTATGAAATCTTTTTTCAACCTATGACATTTTGGGTTTACACTACATCACTTTCTAAAATATATATATTTTTAGTTTATACCCTCTTATGTAACCTATTCCCAAAAAACAAGAAAACCCTACTTTTATACAATATATCCATCCATAACATGCATATAAATTTCATCATTTTCCATGAAAATTTATTACTTCTCATAGTAAATCATACCCTAGAAAATATTAGTTTAGTGTCATTATTAATTAGATATATAACTCACTAATTTTAAATAGATTCTTTAACATACCCCAAAAATAACATTCTCACATGAAACCATTCTAAAAACATGATACCTAATAATATTAATCAATACATAGGGACTAAAATAACAATATTAGGTGAGTCCAAATACTTAGAAAAGAGTGAATATTATATATATCAATCAAAGATCACAATTTCTCATTAGATGAACATGTGGGTATGTAAACATAATCAAGTTATAAGAAAATAATAAAATAAAATCATGAAATATAAAACACAAATCATTAATAATTAATCCCAACCATAATACATTTGGCATGAAATATGAAATGATGCATATGAATATGAAATATACATAAGCAAAGAAAATAATTTCTTTTCTCAAATATCACTACCCATACCATCATCACATTGTTGATAGATTCCCTTGGGTTTTTAGTTTCATTCCCCATTACCAAAATCATATAGATAGAGTCCTATTGGGACATGGGTTCACTCCCCATTCCTATAGACATAGTAGATATAGACTCTTAGGGTATTAGGTTCACTCACCATTATCAAAAAAATAGTGTACAAAATCAATTAATGGTTTGATTTCACTCCCTATTTCCAATCATGTCATAATATGTAGTGTTCTACCCAATACATTAGAGGACAATATAATTGTGTTCCCAATCATTACATAATGGATTGGGATAAATCCCTATACTTTTCATCTTATGAGATAGAAATATATAACCTATTATTTAGAGAGTCATATATTTTCGGGACCACTTATCACAAATAGAAAAACCATACACATGTGTATCACATGATCTAGATCACTTCCATAACACAGTTATAGAATAATTAATATATAACAATTATCTAGAGAAATAATGTGTCTGATTCCATTAACATTAATCTCAAATGAAATATATTCAACATTAAATGATATTAATATAGTTTTAAAAAACATTAAAAGAGCATAATAAAATTATATTTCCAAATAAAAAGATATATCCTTTAATTTTTTAACATTTATTTTAGAATGAAATAATTTATAAAAAGAATGTTTAGTAAAAATATTTAGAAAGAAATAAAATACCCGTAAATAATTATGGAAATTTTATAAGGAATATTTGAAAAGAAAATAATAAAAAATTTAGTGGAATCAATTTAGTGGTAATAGTTAATAACATTCATGTCATAGTTTTGTAAAAATATTTAACGTTAATAAAAAATGGGCTTAATAATTCAAAGATGTAAGAATAAGAAAATAAATAAATAATATTAAAATAATATACTTGGATGAGAAATATTCTTAACTCAAAATAATATATGCGTATAGCTCTACTTACATGAAACCTTTTAGTTGAATTGTGAACCAAGGTAAGTTAAAATGATAGAGATTATTATAAACACTTCAAATAAACTAAGGATAATAAAATAGATGGGTTTTGAGCGAGGAAAAATATAAAATTTACCCTAATATAAATTCATTAATATGATATCTATATTTATAAATGATATTGGAAGGAAACTTCTACATCGACCATCTTCTTGGATAGAAGTAATATAACTCCATTGCAGACCTTTAATATTATATTACAGAGCATCTTGAAATTTAGGGATTTGGGAAACGTTTTTGTGACCAAAGGTATGAAAATTTAGAGAATCCTATTAAGAATATTGTCTAGGTAAAAACTCAATAAAAAAATTAATCGAAAGGTGTGGGTATATTATGGGTCCTTTTACAGGCGACACTAATTGTAATTTTCTAAAACTACCCTTCCTTAATGAATAAGGATTATAATTTTGTGTGGAAACTATATCCAAAGTAGAATCATATTGGGGATTCGATCTGAGGATGTAAAACAAGACCACATATACTCATTTATAGATAGCATGTTTTGATAATTTAAGATTTTACCCCTTAGTTAAATATTTTTACCTAATTTAACCTTTATTGTGGAAATTGATTTTTTACCTTGGTAACTTATTTTTATGACTGAAAGTAAATTAACCTTAATGCATAATTTTTACATGTTGATCCCAAATATGAAATCAATTTTATTGGATTCAATTTCTAAAATTTATTAAAATAATTTTAATATAAGAATTCTTAACTCATAGAAAATAATTTTCATATAAAATAATTATGTAAAAATTGAAATTAATCTTATATCGAACCAAGTTTTATTCATTAGATTATTGTATTTTTTTTATTATTTACATAAATATTTAATTTCATTAAAATTTATCATTACTAGTGATCATTTTAATATATTTAATTAAAATTATAAATCATATAGAATTTTTTTTAAAATATAGATCTTCTTAACATTACGTTATTTTAATCACATCACAATTATTATTTATATTCAAGACACTAAATTTTATCAATAATATTACAGTAGAATCTATCGTTAAATATTATGAACACATATAAATAATATTTAATAATAATAATGATGATAATTATTGTTTTGTTTAATAAATATAATCAGATATTTTAATAATAAATAATTCTAAAAAATTATTATATTTTTATATAATTATAGATTATGCATTATGCATGAATTAAATTATTTGAAATGTTTTGATAATATTTGCACAATGTTATTGTATTTATTGGATATAGGTCTGTAAAAAAACCACATATCCATCACCATATATCCAGTGGCCATATATCCTAAAATAAAATATATAACATTCCTATTACAATAAAATATATTTCCTTGAATACATATATTAATTCATTCATCACATTAAATAGTTTTCTTATCATTATTTCTATCATATTTCAATCACATGGTAATATTTTTATATTAATCATTTTTGAGATGATCCTTATGGAATATTGGGATGATTGGATCTTCAATAATTTTTTTTATTTTTATCTACATATGTATTTATTAATTTAGAATTTCTAATATTTATGTTTCATATATTTTCTTCTAATTTTATTAAATTTCATGTTGTAATATTCTACCATAGTTAAATAAAGAATTTTCTATTTGATTTAGTATTGTGTTTATTATAAACTGTCAAACACACTATATTAATTTAAAGGGAAATATATATTAAAATAGTGGGGTCTTATAAAAATAATGTGACCAACATAAATTAAATTTATGATGGTTTAGGGAATATCTCCATAAATCTTCCACTTTCACTATATACACATAGACTTAGTGTTATTTTCCTTTATATTGCATCATAATAATTTTCTTACGAAACTTTACAAAAAACTTTTTTGGGGTATATTTTTTTTGGAAAGCTGTCTTAAACTTCATAATTAAAATCATATGTGAAACATTGGAAATATATTTCCAAAATTTGTTTCAGATAAACTTTAAAACACCTTTAGATAATCTCTCTCATTTAAACTCAATCCCTATTTAGTCAAACAAAAAATTTCACTCCACCAAATGGTTCTTTCATTGAACACATATATAAATTCCTGAATTCATAAACATTAGAAAAGGGAGGCGTAAACCAAATCATCAATACTAATCAAGCTATAAAGGAATCTGATATGATCACCATTAAATAAATTTATCTATGTACTCATTTATTTTAGATATATCATATGTTAGAATGTTTTTTTCATAAGATCTATTTTTCTAAAACATCAACTGACCAAGGGATATTGTATATGTCAATCCCATATACCCAACACAATTTTTTTATTCACCTAGTATTAACGGACTAGGTTTATTAATATATCTCATTCCATTCAACTTTATGGATGATCACCTTACATCCACTCGTTTAAATTTATAAGAACATATTATGAACTTTCTAGGTAAAACCATACACTTATTAAATCTATCATAATAGTTTTACCATATTTAATACCCATTATATGGGAGGACCAATTCTTTATTGGTTAACCTTTAATTGATGACTTGATCAACAACATACCCAACCACCCCTTGGTTAACTAGGTTGATGAATATATCTCGTTCCATTCACCATTATGGATTATCACCTTATATCCACTCATTTAAATTTATAAGAACATATCATTTAATTTCTAGGTACAATCATACACTTATTTAATCAATCATAATAGTTATCCCATATTTGATAGCCATTTTACGGGAGGAATAATTCTTTCCTGGTTATCCTCTAACTGATGACTTGATCAACAACATACCCAACCACCCCTTGGTTAACTGGGCCTCAAGGATATCGTTAAAATGGTGTCAAAGTATAATGGTTCTCATGAAAGTTATCTTAACAACATTAATTATTTTTTACACAAATATGAGTCATCAACACCTATTATACCAAAGAAAATTTCATCACACACTATTTGTTATAGATAGTGGGTCATCCATTGCATAATTCCCATTTTGTGCATCATTAGAATATTTGGTATCCTAAAAAATAATTTCACTTTATTACCTTAACATTTCATCATAATCATTAATAATATAAGACCAACATCGGTTTGGGCTTTCAAAGTCTTACTTTGAGAGGTCAATATTTAATATAATTTATCAAACGTATATAAATATATACATATATACAGCCAACATGGAAGACTTATAAAGTCAATGTACCTTTTAATATAACATATAACATATTATATTATTAAACATCATCAACAATTCTTAACAAAACCATACACAAGCCTATTCTAAACATATTGAATATGATAGACCGCCAGATCAACCTTATGTTTAATAAACCTTTATGGGTTTAGATAATCTCATTATGTCTCTATGTAATACCTAGAGAATATTTATGTGACTATCTAAAAAACCCATTCCATGAAATTATTTATTCAGTAACTTATACGAATTAGGCTGGTTATAATAATGGTGATACCTTGGAATCATAATTCTAATATTCAACTCCTTTAACACATTGAAACTCATTAACATCACAATATCCAATGGAAGTTTTTTAATAACTTATGTAGTCTATATAGAACAATTTTAATGTTCATCATCATCCACATAACCCCTTCCATCAAATTTTTTCTTTTAAAGTGATATTTCACTTTAAGTTTTTATTGGCATAATCTATATTAAACAAGAACATTTCTATGTATAAGCATACTCCCACAATCCTCTTAGAAACTACGTTCTCTTCAAAATATTATTCTTTGATTAATAAACATCATTATATTTATGAAATAAATATTATTTCTATTGAAAACGAATATTTATCCATTAAAGTATTATCTTCATTTTATATATGGCGTTCTATGCTTTCAGAGTAATTTAAAAAAAATTAATCTTTGAATTATTGCATTGGTGGGGGATGAATCTCAATTCCTTATATTTTAAAAAACATTTGGACAAGTTTATTTAATCTAAATAATATTTTTCTGTATATTATTCAAAACATGTTATAGAGGTAATTTAATCAGACACAGTCTATATTTAATTCAATATCTAATTTTTTTTATTAAAATATTTTCTAGCAATTAAATTATATCATCATATAATAGAAATAAATAATCAATACAAATACATTTATATGATACACATTAGAATGATAAATTCCTCTCTTATCAATTAAATAATTTACCCACACTTATATTTATCACTTGAATATAAGAAATAAGCTATATTAATAAATTCTATGATTTTCAACTCTTGATTGATCATAGTGTTTCTAAATTATTCTTTTGGTATCACGTTCCCTTCATAATTGAACAATTACTTTCTATATTACTAATCCCTAAAGTGGAAATTCCATTTTGTTTCAAAAATTCATTCTAGTATTTTAGAAATTTTCATTACATAAAAACATTTACCATTCTTCTTGATAACATTATATTTCAAAAACCTTCACTAGCTTCTATAAAAATACATTGTTGGTCTTTCTAACTATAAGATCCAGACCATTATGGAGGATTCTTATACTCATTTTAGGTACTCTTTTAACCTCTTTTGATCATATATTGTTTTTTTCTTCCTTTTATTTTCTTCTGGTAATTTTTTAGAAATTTGGAATCTCGTGGGGCTATGAATAATAAAGGGAAACCATGTGATTTACCATTGGAAACCATGTGACCATTGTTGGAGCCATATGAGGTGGCACATGGTTTGGGAAAACCGTGTGCCCTACCCAAGAAACCATGTTTACGGGAATTAAAATCATTGAAAATTATTGAACCCACAGTTTTTATCCCTAATCACACCAAATTATCCTAATATGATTTAAATCATTTTTTGAAGCTCTGTAGAGGGTTCCCAGTCTCTTAGAACCTATTTTTTTTAATAAAATATTTGGTTTAGGAATTTCCTTCTCTTCAGCAAGCGATTTTTCCACTTCTAAAAGTCCCATATCTCCCATATCCTTCCCCTCTAGAGAATGATATATTATCATTCTATGGAAATTGGTTTAGATCTTGGTTTTAAAGTGTCTTGTTTCATTGGATCCTGATCATAGATCATTTCCTATGTTGTGATTTTAATAATTCTACGTCAACTTGATGGTTTCGGTTATGCGATCATTAATCAACAATCTTGAGGTAGGTGGTATAATTGTTAATTACTATATTCATGATTATATTTTTGTGTATTGAATTGTATAATTATGTTTCCAAACTGAGAAATTTCATTCAAATTAAAATGGTTAATTAATTCAATGAAATTTGGAAACCCGTCACGGATCCCATGGGACCCATTGAAGATTAAGTGGTCGGAATTGATGACAACCCATTGGGTGTGCCAATATATTTGGAATTATGATTTTGGAATGTAAAATGGGGGAAAATGGGTTATTATAATTTAATTAAGTCTTTTTAATATAGATAATGGGAATTAAAGGGTTTATTAATATAACCATTAAGGGTTAATGAATTACGTGATTAAATGTTGATAATTGGATTAATGATGAATTATTCATGTAATTCCATGTTATCAAAGAATATTACCATTATTGTGATTGATAATTGAAATGGAGGACCATGAAGAGAATGATTGAATACAAGGTTAATGATGTTGATCATTGTTATGAATATGATATATGCGACATTGTAATAGTTTGATAATTGAGTTGTGGGTTTGAGAATAATGCTCCAAATGTGCATGGGGTGATGGATAAATTCTCTAGGAATCAGATGCAAGCATGTAAATAAAAAATTATGGGACATGGAATGTTTTTCAAAATACCAATGTGGTGTGGGATATAGTGTAATTCCCTAAATACCCAAGTGGTTCCATACTGATACTCTAGGTCCCCAATATATTGTTACTTGGGTTGATCCTCCAGGATACTGGATATGAAATTGTAAATAATTGGATATTAAAATACCAATATATAACAAATTGTGATAACCCTATTATTTATGGTTTAGAATCTGGAATGAGATGGTGCATGTATGATATGGTTTATTAAATATTATTAAAAGTTAAACCTATTTATTTTATCTTTGGATATTTATTCTTTATAAAACATCATACACTATTATAGACTGTATATTGTTTTATACACCATTGTTGGTGGCCTATTGAGTTGTAATCACATGATATATGGGATAAATAATTGGTACATGAATAGAATCCATATTTGCAGGACATGATCAGGGAAGTATTCCTATATTAGATGGCTAGGATTGATTTAGGATGAATCATTGATGAGGGAGGCAGACATGAGTTTAGGAATCTATTGGGAGTTTTCAATCTATCTTTATTTTTTCATTCTATTTAACACATGAAACATCTATTTAATGATATATATAATTATTTTGATTTTGGTCATTTCCCCTGTTTTGGATTCTTCTTGAGATATTGGATTATTATTGATTATGGTAATATCATAGATGTCATTTATTATTATTTGGATTTTTTGGATTTAATCTTTTTTTTTACACTTTGATAAAGGGTGTATAGTCTCTCTTAATTAAAAATTAGACCTTATATACTAATAAAAATCCTCTAACATATGGGGGATGTGTATGAGTTCTTGTATCATACCTGTTTGGGAAACTAGCATGTTTTACCCAGGTTAGGACATAAAAAAGAGGTATCAGAGCATTTTTTCCTTTATTTTTAGTTTCCTTATTATTTTATAAATGAATAACGAAGACCAAGATGATATGGTCCATGTTTATGATCTCATTCATGTGATTAGCTAACCCATGTGTGGGTGAAAACCCTAGTACCCAATGTTGGATTTTTATCTTTAGGTTTTATGTTATAGCTGAATGTTATTTCACCACAAGGGATGAACATACTATGTGATTTTATTAATTTATTGATATTTTTATTATATAATTCTATATAATAAGAGTTTATATACATGAAATATTAATGGAAATTATGATTTTGGTGACAAGAAACATTTTAGGCACACACAGAGAAGGATGTTATGATTTGATTTTGGAAAATGAAAATGATTTTCATTAATTTAGTAAAATGAAATTAAATGGTGTAAAATAAGAAATGGAAAACTGAAAATTATTTTAAATTTGTTAATATAAAATGGATAAAATTGGTGTCTAAAGAGAAAACATTGAAATATGAAATTGTGTTCTTGATATTAGTCGTGACCTAGGTGAGAGATGGTTGAGGATAATGATAGTGCCTTTGTTTTGAGGTGTGGTGATGTATGGTGGATGACATGTTATATATTTATTTGAAAATATTTTTAATGTGTTAATTGTGTGTTTTGTGTCCTAATATATCTGATTGGAATTATAGATACTTTCCTCTAGGAATGAATTTTTTTTAAAGGACGATAGGAGGATATGGAAGCAAATAGACCTCTAGTAGTGGAACCTGATGTCAAAATAGTTTAGTGTGAAGGGTTGGGAGAGTAGTTCCATTAAAAAATTTTTCACTTTTATAGTTTATTGAAAGATATATAGGTTGGGATGAGTGGAATATGTCTAATCTGACACGAGATTTCTAGTTGTAGCACCCTAAGACCATATCATCAAAGATGGTGGACCTAAGGAAGCTAAGTTATGGATTCAGTCTATCCAGACGATCCTTGAATAATTAGGGTCACATTTAGAGAAAAAATTAAAGTTGTATACTAACATGATACTGGGTCAAGTGAAGCATTGGTTGAATATTTTTCTTTGGTATGATAAACTGGAGATTATGGTATGGAAGGTCATCCAGGAGAATTTCTTGGATCACTTTTACATTGAGACATTGTGATGGGAGAGGGACAAAGAGTTTATGTGGATAAATTAGGTGGTCAGGTAAGTGAAAGACTATTATAGAAACTGAATTAATTTTTATAACCTTATTCCATCACTATCAAGGGATGAGGCTCCTGTAGAAACAGGCTTTTAGTAAAAACCTAATTGTGAAATTATATCCTAGGTTAATATCATTTAGTTAAATAAGTTTTATAAGGTTTTAAATTAGGATCTCATTTCCAAAGGTAACCTTAAAGGGGATTCTAGTGTATTTTAAGATGTTTCTGCGAGATGACTAGGATTTATGTCTTCCATGGGTAATAAGTGCTACTATGTGATCATTAACCAGATTGGTGGAAAGAATAGTGGTAAGTGGAAAAAATATGTTACGCAAGGAAATACATGAATTCTTTGATAATAGTGTGGTTAGAAGGGATACTCTAGTTATTAGTGTCCCTAACCACTTTTAGTGTTACAATAGTTTGGTTGGATGGGGAATCTATAGTAGTTATATTGGAAACCATGATAGATGGGTAGTGATGATGGAGCTAGACCAATCTAGAGTATGGGAATAGGTTCTTTAACACTATAAAAATCTATAAGTTGGAATTATACCAACCATGGTGGTTGAGGTGGAATAAATGGTACTTTAGATAAAGGGAGACCATATAATCCAAGTAGTGAGACTCATCAAACCTAGACATAATCATAGTCTGGTGGGACATGGGAGTTGAATGAAGTTTAACCAACACATGTGAAGAGAAAATCAAGACCATTGATAGTGAGAGGTACTATTTTGGATGATTCTCTGCTTGTTAGTTATTTATTTTCTACAAGATCTACACATTCTTTTATATTTTCTCAACTTGTGAAGGGTTTGAGTTTGAAGATGGATTTTGTGAGTGGGTTATGATGATAAACACACCATTGAGATTCTTTTTATGTGGAATATATATATGAAAAGGGTTTCCATCTAGATTCATGAGTATAATTTCATTTGGGATATTTAAATCCTTGAAATATCATGTTTTTGAATTTTTTTTTGTATGGTATGGATGAAATTGTACCTATCCCACATCATTTTTTATCACATAAGAGTAACCTTTATGCCACCTGGAGGTAAAAGTTATGTTCATCATGAAGAATGGGATATCCAGGAAGGTTGTGCTATGATAGTTCATCATCAATTGGGGGATCTCATCACCGATGATACATTTATTTTAATTTATGGAGAGAGTGTAAAAAATTGTGTCCTTCCACAAGTAGTGGATCCATACTATGATGTAATTTTTTTAGGATATCTCAGGGCTACCATCTGAGAAATTTGATGATTTTATGATTTAGCTCATGTCTGGAGCTAAACTAGTTTCCATTCCACCATACGGAATGGAACCAACATTTCTAAAATAGCTTAATACTCAAAAGTAAGAGTTTATGCATAAAGGATTTATCCATATGAGTACATTTGATACGGGTTCTCTGGTAATGTTTTCTAGGAAGATTGGTATGAAATTGAATTTATTTGTTGATTACCAAATGTTGAACTAGATGAAAGTGAAGAACTGGTATCCTATTTTGCATATCAAAAACCTATTAGACCAGTGTAGTGGAGCATGTGTATTCTCCAATATTGACTTGAGATCGGGGTAGAATCATTTGAGAGTTAAACCTTGTAATATACCACAGAATGCTTCCATAAGAAGGTATTTCTATAAAATTTATTCATGATGTCGTTCATGCTGAAAAATTCTCTAGCTGTGTTAATGGACTCGATGATCCAAATATTCCACCTATAATGGGATCTATTTTTGGTTTTTTGGATGAAATCATGGAGTAATCAAAGAATCATGATGATCATACCCAACATATTGACATCATCTTTAGTAAACTGAGAGAGCATCATCATTACACTAATCAATCTAAGTGTCAATTCGGGAATTAAAGGGTACACTTCTTGGGTCAAATCATCTCATTGTAAGGTGTGTGAGTAGACCTAGAGAATTTCTAGGTAGTTTTTTTGTAGGAAAAAAATATGAATGTATTTGATATTTGATATTATTTAGTATTTGAGGGATATTATATGACGTTTCTCCATGACAGACCCAATTTGGAAGCACCACTTTCAAGTTTGACAAAGAAGGGGATAATTCTTTAATGGTCTAGATCATGTGAGAATGTGTTCGATGAGTTGTAGATGAGGTTGAAAGCAACAAAAACATTGATCCAACCTGTGCCAGGTGAGGAGTATACTGTGTTTTTTATGCGTTTATCACCAGGCATGGAGTAGTGTTGATTCGAGGGATTGAGTTGTGGATTATGAGTTGTAAAAGTTGAGACAACATGAATGGATTTACCCTACAAGGGATATCAAGTGATTTTAGGTAGGTTATGACATAAAGTGTTGGTGTAATTACATGTTGGATGTAAATTTGATGGTGTATAATGATCAAAAAATAAAAAAGTACACAATTTCATAGTGATATTTGAATCTTCTTCATCAAAGATGGGTTGAATATATGCAGTCATATGATTTTGAGATAGCCTATTCATCAGGGAATGGAAATAGTTTTTCTAATTCTTTGAGTTGGAAGAAACTGAATAAGGTATTTTGGGGTTATTTTTCTGAGTGAAAGATGATAAAATTTCTAGATGGTATGTATATTGGGGTTTTGGAGGGCTAGGAATAGATGACCTAATATCCTTATTATTCACATTGACACATCTGAGCAGGATCAGGGATAGGAAGATTGTGGATCCATATTGTTTGTCCTTGAGGGAAGTCCTCAAATGTGGGGAGTTACCTTATGGTTGGACTATATATAAGGATGAGACCACATATGTCTATAATCATGTCATTGTTCCTAAATGTATACATGAGGAGATGATGTGAATGTTTTATGCCTTAAAGTGGGCGGTACACCCTGGTTTTACCAAAATGTTTCATGAGTTTCAGAGATAGTATTGGTGTTCATACATGAAATAAGAGATTAATGGTCATATAAAACAATTCTATATGTTTCAGAAGGTGAAGGTCGATCATCAATGACATGGTGGTTTGCTACAACTAATTATAACTTCCGAATAGAAGTGGGATGACATAACCACCGAATTGTTATGTAACATTTGATGATTCATTATAAGAATGATATAAATGGCTGATTTTTGATCAGTTAACCAAAGTAAAAAAAATTATTTTAGGTATGATATACTTTTACTATAGAAAAGTTGGGTGAGATGTATGTTTGAGATATAGTCAGTTTGAACATGGTTCCGTGGTATATATTTTTATATCATTATTCACGTTTTACATGCCACATTTGGAAAGGAATGTATATGGAGTTTAGTACCCAGGTAGTTCTGAGTATGAAATTCCACCCACATACATATGGGAAATCATATCTCCTTATCATGGTGTTGGAGGACATGCTTGAAGAATCCATCCTAAATTTTAGTTGATCATGGGAAAGGCACTTTGTGCTAGTTGTGTTCTCCAATAAAAATATTTATATGGTGACTATTAAGATTCCGCCATATGAGGAACTTTATGGTAGTCAATGAAGACCACCTATATATTGGATGGAGGTAGTTGAGTCATATTTTTTTGAATTGAATCTCATACAAGAGACATCGAAGCTAGATTACATGATTCATACATGTGTGGAACCCTTCTATTTTACAATGGGTGATAATTTATTACATTGAATTTCAATGATATTTGGTCACCCTAGGATTTGGAGGAAGGAAAATCTTGCACCCAGGGCCGTGGACCTGTTGATATTGCGGAGAGAATCAGATTTGTGGAATACCGATAGGGTCTTCCATTGAGGTATATTTCTATGCATGATGTTTTTCAAGTGTCGCAGCTTCAAAAGTATCACTTTTACCCATATCATATGATTTATTTTGATGATGTTATGCTTGAGGGTGATCTGTCCTTTGAGAAGCATTTATTCGTGTTGCTGATCATTGTGAGAAAACATTGTAGGGAAGGACTGCACCATTGGTTTGAGGGTTGTGGTAGCATTGTTGGGTTCATGGGGAAACATGGGAGAGGAAAGAACATACTAACAATTGATAGTCTAAAATTTTACCTGAGAGTCTTAATGATTATTGGGAATGAAAATTAAGGATGATCTATTAAAAGGATGGGTTATCAAAAGATCCATATCATTCTGGAGTTTTATCGTACTCAGGTTCATGTATTCTTTTATGTTTGTCAGGAAAATAATTTGGTTGGGTTTTTCTTGATTGTTGACTCAGGTAAATTTAGGGAAATTTTGATTTCCATTGGCCTGTTCATGATTGGTTTACATTTAGGGAAAATTGAGATGGTTTACCAAGGAAGATATACACTCTTTTTTGGATTCATAGGAGGTGGTGCACATTTTGACCAAAATGTGCGACATTCATCCCAAAACCATGCACCCATGGACATATGGGGGTTTCAGGGTTGGATCATATTTTTTCATAACGTGCACCAAACTTGGTAAAACTATGCACCACATAAGTAGTGGTGCAAAATTTTGGTGCACGTTTTGGAAAATTGTGTGCTCTGCCTAGGAAACCATGCACATAGGAATTAAAAGTGACTAAAATTATTTTAAAACCATATGAACCCCAAATTGTTTCCCTAATCACCCCTAATTATCCTAAAAAAATTTACATCTTTTTTAGTCTAAAGAATGGGTTCCAAGTCTCTTTTAACCCATTCTTCATTGAATTGATGATCCGGTTTAAGGATCGACACTCATTTGGTACATTATTTCTTCCTCATTTTAAATTCATATATCTCTCATATTTTTACCCTATGAATAGGGATGGATTTTAATCCATTAAAAATTGGTGTAGATCTATCATTTTATTGATCTTGTTTCATAAGATCTTGATACTTGGTTTCGATCCTAGATCTATTTTTCCATTGTGATTTTGACCATTCTACATCAAATTGAGGGTTATAATTTGGCGAGTGTTCATCAATGATCTTAAGGTAGGTGGTATAATTTTTAATTTCCATTTTCTTGATTATATAATTATTTATGTATCTTTTTAATTCTATTTCTACATTGTGCAATTTAATTAAAATTAAAAAGAAAAATGAATTCAATGAAATTGGGAACTCCTTCATAGATTCTATTAGAACCATTAGAGATCAAGATACCATATATAATAGAAATCAATGGGGTCTACCAATATATTTGAAATATTTATTTTGGAATTTATAAATGGGAATATTGGGTTATTTGAATTGAGTTGAATCATAGCATCTGATGATAAAGGGAATTAAAAGGTTGACTAGATTAACCTTTATGGGTTATTTAATTTTGTGATAAATGTTGAAAATTAGATTAATGATGAATTATTCATGTTAGTACTTCTGATTGGAGAAAAGAATAATTTTTTTTATTTTTAATAGAAGTGGTATAACGTGATGAAAATGATTGAATGGAAGGTTTGTGATATTGAACCTTTTTATGAATCAGATATGTGTGATTGATTAATAAATGAGGTGTTCACTAAGGACTAATTCTCGAAATACCCATGCGGTACTAGACAGATGATCTAGGACCCCAATGGAAGCATGTGAATAATAAATTCTGGGATAAGTACTGATTCTCTAAATACCCAAGACGTGGGGGATAGAGACTGATTATCTAAATACCCACAGGGTGACAGACTGATTCTCTTTTCCCACAAGATATTGGTACTTATATTAATGTTCCATGATAATGGGAATGAAATTGAAATTAATTGATTTATGAAATACCATGATATAATTAATTATGATAACCCTATTATTTATGGTTAAGACGTTATAATGATCCTAAATAGGTATTATGTGGTCGATTAATGAATATTAAAAGTGAAACCTATATATTTTATCTTTTGATCTCTATTATTTGTACAACTGTTTACACTATAATAGACTAGGTATTTAATTAGACACTACTGATGGCGGTGTACTAATTTGTAGTCATATATTACTTAGAATTCCTGATAGGTACCTGAATAGAATTATTGTTTTTAAGATAGAATAATAGGAAGATACCTCGATTAATTGGATGAATTGGGATTTGGGATGGAGTATGGATGAGTGAACTATACATGATGTCCGGACACACTTGGGAAGTGTTAGTGTGTCTTTATTTTTTGTTTTCATCAAATGATTGACACTTATATGTCATGACATATATAATTATCTGTATTTTGGTCATTTTCATTATTTTTGATCTATCATGAGATATTATATTATTATTTATTATGGAACTTTCATGGATTTTTTACTATCATTTGGAATATTGTTTTCTGATTTAAACTATTATTTGACCCTAAAAAAGAGGTTATAGTCTCTCCACATTACATATAAGGCTCTTTTTTCTAGTTAGCATCATCTCATATATGTGGAGGTTTTCTTGAGGTAATGTAGTGTACTAGCTCGGTGCACAAACATGTGGAACCCGGGTCGAGGAATCACACCAAATAAATTTTCTTCCTCTTTTTTAAACATTCCCATACTTGTATGTATCATATAGTGTTGAGACTCAAATTCCATTTATTAAAGGATAGCTTACTCTAGATATATTTAAATTCCATTTAATTCCAACACCTAATATGTAAAAATCATATCGAGTTCTTAATTCAAGATCGTAATTTAGAAAAAATCAAATTCAATGTATAAGAAAATTGAATAAAAAATCATACATTGCATTTAACTCTTTAAAACCATGTATGATGATATCTATAAATAATTTAAACACCATAAAAAATCATAAATGACATTTTATAAAATAATAATCATATCTAGGAATAAAAATATCAGAATAAAAATAAATAGATGAATTATCCATAAATTTAAACAAGAGAATATATTTATGAACTATTAATAAGTTATTCCATATAATTGGAAAAATGTATTTCAAAAATAAATTATATTATTTATGGATATTTTTTATTAACTATTTTGATAAATATTAAACCAATTAACTATAAATATTTTCAATTAATTAATATATGAATATCTTTATAAGATAATAAATTTATATAAATTATATTTTATATTATTTATAAACAATTTATAATCCATTTGTATAAATTATTATTTGAAATCATGAAAACCCAAAAAAAACCATTTTAAAAACCAATGTCGTATTAGAAACGTCTATCAAGCTAAATAATTTATGAAAATCCATTTGTAAAATAAAACTATCCATGTATCAACCTATGAGGAATAATTGAGTGATTTAAAAGGATTAAAAACAATATTAAAATATGATACAACTAAAGGTGTTCTTCTATATTATGTTAAATTAATACCACATTTTGTGAGATTAAATTGGTACATCAGAGAATAAATTTTTGATTAATCCACAATGTGCATTATCTTAATTTTGAAAAATGTGTGCATCGATGCCTATATAGGAACACCATTTTATGATATACCAATGAATGGATAATTTGTCCCAATAACCTGAAATTTTTAAGAAAAGTATTTATAATTATGTCATATTAATTGAGATTTCCATTGGAAGAACTAATATCCCATTTCATATTTACCAAGAATTTTGTTGAATCAACCACCATATCATATATACGTGGACACTGAATCATATTATATAGGATTTATTGTAACATTAACTCAATATGACGTGATGATATGTAGGATTAACTTCATGTGACTCATGTCTTACATGACATTAACACTTATTTATTTTGAAATAATGAACCAAGTTGTTAATGGTTTGTGAAAATCATGGAAAATTTGAATTTTCATATTCATAATTTGGAAATGGAGTTTTGATCAGGTTTTTGGTGGTTTATGAGGTGTTTTAGAGTTGGTGGTTTGATATAATATTATCTTAAGCAAGATTCATGGAGTTTATAGGTGGAGTTCTACATATATAAGAATTAATTCCATGAAACATAGGAATCACAACACAACTGTGTAGGTTAATCAATCAGAACCTATTAATTTGGGCAGTCATGCCACCCACCAAATAGGTCATTCCATAACCTGGCTGGTCGAGGTTTTTCTTCTAAGATAGTGGGTGGTCTATGTGTGACCCATGTGGGTACCCCCAAAACTATTATTGGCTAGGGGTTTCCCCCATGCTTGGGGGTGGTCATGTCATGACCCTCATGGTCATGTCACAACTGAGTTGTTGGCCCATTTTTTATGGGACACTAGGTAATTTCCTAGTTTCTCCAATTTAGAACCCCCTCAAACAACTTCAATTCTAATCACTCAGAAGATGGGGGAAGTTACCTCTTTATATATCCTCCCCCACCATTTCCTCACTTTCATATACATTTTCAGGGAGAGATATATCATATGGGTTAAAGGTAATATTAGTTTCCCCTCTCCTATTTTTTATTCAACATTTCCTTTTTCTACATTTTTATTCAAGTGGATAGGTTTATGAAGAGAAAATTACACCATAACATGGTGAAATTTACCCCGTTAATAGATTTTTTTATTTATTGAAAAGTTTGTCTCAAGAGGATTTATTAAATCCACCATTTATCATCTGACTCAAGGTATCCTTACCAATTGTTTTTATTAAGGTTTTTTTTATGAAATTTGGTTTAATAGACCATAAATATAATTTTATAAATTTGGGATTTTGTGTTTCTTGGGTCTAGGATCAAGCCTAGATAAGAATCAACCTTATTACTCATTGTTTAACCATCCTTTATTCCATCATTGTATTTTGATATTAAATATTTAGTTTATTATTTTTATGGTATTTATTGATGATATCAGTACCCACAGACTCAGATGAGATCAGTATGAGCTTGAGATATATTTATGGATCACTAAATCAGATAGGTGGACTTGACTTTATTAATCCTTTTCCCATTTGGTAAATCTAGGTTTTTGTTCATTAGTTATCATTTTTTTATGTATGTTACATTCTTTATGTGATCACTTCCATAGATTGTTATGGGATTTCATTGAACCAAGAATCAACAATATCCACATAGTTTCCTCCTCAATGGTTTTCTTGTGGCACTTTGGTTGAATGAGTTTCAGGGGACCTCATTATGGTTTTCTCACTGGAATAACATGAATTAAAAATATTGATATATTCCCTTTTCAAAACATTATTTTAATAAGGAATTTGATTCAAAGGAATTTAAATAGAAATGGATGTTTGATAAATGGGATGTAAATTTTATTTTAATAAGAATGTAGAATTTTCTAAAAAAACATTAGTGGTATTTTTCCCTTTGGAAGAGAATGAATAAAATGGAAATAATTCCGTTTTAAATGGTTTTAAAAAAAATATTTATCTTAGTTTTTAGTAAAAATTATTTAATGGTGTGGTTTGATAAGTTTTTTTTATTTGACCATATATAGGTAAAGCCCTATATTATCAGTATCATTTCCTTGATGTGATCCATGGTTCTAAAAACCAAGGGATAATATTATATGATCAATATGTGAATTAGTTTAATGATGTCATTTATTTATATCAAAGTTGAAATTGAGTTTTGATTTTATTGTTAATCCATTAATGGTTGGAGACTGGTAGAATGAATTGTATTCTATGGAACTATTGAAGGATTTGTTGATAAAGTATGGATTTACTGTTGTTATATTTAGTATAGATTGATTAATTCAGTGTTGGAAAAGTATTTTTTACTAGGATTTTTTGGGGAGTTTAGTCATTGTGGAAAAATAGTTTTTGAGATGTGTTTTCTTCATATTCCTAGTTCTAGAGTGACTAGTACTTTGGGGATAACCTAGTGAAATTGTGGTCTAGGATGCATTACCTATTTTTTATTTCATGTGTTTACATGTGATTATGAACAAACCAAATTATGGGTGGTGATGGATTCTATGGTATATCCTTATATTTACTGATATTTTATTCTCAGAACCCTACCATGAGTGACACAGTTGTGACCTGATATTAGAACATACCCTGAGTGATATGGTAGAGGTCCTGATACTGGAATTTCCTTGATTAATACGATTTTGAAAAAACCTCCTTTAAATGAGAAGGGGTGGTTTAGAGCATAATTTTCCACTCCTGTGAGTGATAATCGTTGGGCCAAGTCATTTTTTGTGTTATAACTTGTGATATAAAAGATGATAGGGATGTTAGATAGATATTATACCTTTTGTGAGAATATATGGTCTTGGTACTTTGTGAAAAACCTACCCTAATACCTTAAGTAGAATTAAGTGCTTGTTATAATACCATACACTGAATCCCCAGGTTTGGGTAAATGTTTTTCTCTAAAGTGACTCTCTTCCTATTGAAAATTCACAAATATTGTATAGACTTGTTTCATGGTTCCTTGGTTACCACATTATGACCTAACTTATATAGTTGGACATGTATCATGTGTTATATTCCATGGTTGGTGTGTTTCATTAGAATTGGTTGTATAACTTATATGTATTAAATTCACAACCACATGACCACAATAACACTCTGTGTTTTTGAGTCATTATGGCATACTTACTCCGTTGTTTGACTCAATCACAACCCATATACAATGAATTTATTTCAATGTATGTGAGTAGGCCATTGGGTTATCTACAAAACATAGTAATCACTTAGTGTTGGGTACTTGGTTTAGGTGTAGAAGGTTTTAAAGGATGAGGATTTAGTATATTGTATAATATGTATTGGGTAAGAGGTGGGTGTTTCTTATTTTTAATTATTGTTCAACATGTATACTATATAGTGATAATTGTTTTTGATATATAGTGATTCTATGTTTATCTTTTATTACTCTATTATATGTCAATGAATCATGTAGATTGTTTCAATTCATTGCATTATGGACTAAAAAGTCCCTATTATCACCAATTTATGTCTATAAATAATATGGGAATGTCAAATAAATGGATAATACTTATATAATTTTCAGAATATTCCCCCATGAACCTCATGATTTGTTTTGATGGAATACAATCCTCCAAAATATTTAAGGACATTACAATAATTCAAAAACCATTAGAATATGGGGATCTTTGATTGAGGTCTTATGAAGACCCCAAATCCTGTTTTTTTAGGAAAAATATTTTAGATAAATAAAAAAGGGTTTCAAATAATGTTTTGGAATGGGATAATGTTGAATAGTGTGGGAGCCGGTTGTTAGGACAAGGAGTTATAAGGAGTGCATTCCTGGCCAACATGACAACAATTGAAACCCAAGTTAACCAGGGTGGTATAGTTTTTTGAATCGTTATAGGGTGATTAAATGGTTTCACATGAGCAAGAATACCATGGTGGGATGTATTAGAATCATGATGATTCATAGGGCTCAATCGAGATCCAATGAGTTTTCTGAACATCATAATAGTGTCTTTCATAAGTCATAATACACATTTATATGTGTTTTTTGGAATTTCTAATCATTATGATGATTTAATAATTGAATGAAATTATAAAATAATCAATTTTTTCATGATTAAATTATATGGTGTGATTGGATTTCTTAGATTTGTTGGGTTTGCTTGATTGTGATTGTTTTCTTCCATAGAGTTTTTTTAAAATTTTAAATTTTGGGGAAACCTCTAGCAATGAAACAAAAAAATCATTTTGGAGAATGACGTGTGTGTTAAATGGTTTTAATATGATTATATTACTTGAAATAGCTCACAATGGTTGTGTTGTTTGAATGGTTTTTAATTCATTAGTTTTGAGAAAAATATCGGAAAAAGTTTTTGAAATTTGGATATGAAATTCTTTTTGAAACATTATTACATGGTAGAATTTGAAAATGTGATTGGTTTTTTGGAAATTGATCGGTTGGGTAGTGGATTTTTATATTTTTGTTATCGTGAAAACCATTTGGAAGGTTTTTTTCAAAATCATGTATGTATTATTTTGAGTAATGTGAATTCAATATTTTTTAAAATAAATGATTAGTACATGTGTAAACCATATTTTTTGATTTTTTATTTGATAATGGGGGGGACCAGGTTCTTGAATTTTGTGTTCATATAGTTTTTCAGGTTTTATGGGAATGTTCTATGTGAATTTATTATGTTTGAATCTCATCCATTTTTAAATTATGAAAAAATTTACACTACCACTGTATACTGTGTTTTTTTATTTTTGTGATGGAATAAGGATAATTTGGGTTATTTAATTGTTCATGTATTCAATGTGTCATGGATTCTTTGAGGGAGATATGTGTTTAGGGTCTAACGATGGATAATTGATATTGGAATCATGTATCCATTTTTTAGAGGTTTAAGGGTCTATAGATTGGACAAGTTGACTCGGGTTTTGGTATATGATTTCAATGGTGTGGGTGAACATTAGTTGGAATTGGATACTTTGAAATAAAGTATTATAGTGACAGACACTATAATTCTGGGGATAAACCAATTGGGGACACAATGGTGTTTGGTATTTATAGATGTAGTCGAGAATTTTAGTAGTGTTTGATTATCATTGATTACATTTCGAACTTAGGTTTGAGTAGAGTTTTTACATCCAATACCTGTATTCCATAGTAGATAGGAAATGGTTTATGGATATTGAGTGTTTTAATTTAGTGGATTGATGATAAAAATTCCCCTTAGTGGGGTTTTATCTTATTAGTCATATGAAAAAATCCTCTCACTTGTACAACCAATCCTGTTGTAAGACCGAATATTGGATGACCAAGATGACATTGATTTTCCAGGGGGCATGTAGATCCAATTTAAGAATGGTTCCTTGAAAAACAATATAATCAATATTAAAATTTAGTTTCAGATAGAGCCTCTTCATTGGCATTAGTATTGGTATTGAATATGAATATATTTGAGACTGATTTGTATTGGAAATGAATCGGTGCATGTAGAATGAGTATGGTAGATATTGTTGTTAGTTGAGAGCCTAATAGTTGAGTTATACTGAGTGTTGTGATCAAATATTATAGTATGAATTAATGTTATTTCATTGCACTTCAAAGAAATAAGGAATTTTGAGAGTGGGATGCGATGAATTTTTTATTAGTGTGGATGATAATTTTCATAAAATGGTAGCCAGATGATGACACAATAGTTTAATTTCAGAGGGATAGATGTGGTGATTTGGAGAATATGTCAATAGAATTTATGGATTATATATAGGAAACTAATTTAATTTATGTGATTAGTGTATTTTTTAGATATGGGAAATGATCAATCAGTGGGTAGATTTAATTTCAGCGAATTTTACATTTTATGGTTTGAGTTACATAGTGGTCACATATTGAGAACTGGGATATAGAACACGGTGGGTCTGTAGTTGATTAATGTTTGTGATAGGTTAGGAAATAATGATGGATGAATATTATGGATTCAGAAAAATGAGAAGCATTATACTAGAGGGTTAATAATATCCTATATAATTATGGGTTGAAAAAAATTAAGGTGGATTTTAAATGTCATATTATATTTGAGTATTGAGAGTTTAAAACTATTTTTAAAATGATTTAGGAGATTTTTTTGGGTTTAATGGGTTCTTTAAATAATACCCCAAGTTAGATATCAGGTGTTTCTAAGAGGAATTATATCTTAAGAAGAATTCACATTTTGACCCAAATGGGTCAAAATGTGATGATATTAGATGAATAATCAATTTCTTATAATGGGGAACCCATGATGTGACCAAGATAGGACACATCATTTCCCAAAAGGGCTACTCTGTGACTAGGTTGGGAGAGGGTTCACCCCTATTTTGATTGGTGGAAACTCCATAACACATATGGGTCACACCATGTTAGGGATTGGATCCTCTACATAGAAGTAGTCATGTCATGACACTCAATGTCACATCAGAAACATTTTGAAAGACTATTTTTTAAATCAATATTCTTAATTTCCAAGGGGATCCTATTTAAAACCCTCTTAGATACCATTGATTATAGTCACCTTGAAGAGTGAGGAGGATCACTCTTTTCTTATCCATCTCTCCCATTTTCCTACATTAAATATGAATTGTATGGGAGAGTTTCATTACATATATTCAAGGTATGTTTTTTTCCCATCACCTTATTTTTATTAACCCTTCATTTAATCAAAATTTTGGTTCATCTAGTTAAGGATAATTATAGATGATTTAACCAGATCTTAGAGAAATCACCCCACTCGAGGGGGATTTTGTGTATTTTTATATAATTTTTCATAATAGGATATATTCAATCCATTGTTCTTAATTTGAATCAATTTTTGTTTCTCGATGGATTTTATTTTTTATTTTTGTGACATGTTTTTATTTTAATATACACTCAGTTTTATAAATTATTTTATTGTGGATTTGGTCTAGGTGAATTCAAGATCGAAAAACATCAATTTCCTCATTGATTTCATTCCATGAGGTTTCCTTTTATGTTTTTCATTGGATATTCTACCATGTGATTTTGATTATAAATGATTTTATTATTAAATAAATGGAATTTATTAATGATGTATGAACTTTTGAACTCATATAAGGTTTCTATGAGCTAAGGATGGATTTCTGTATTACCTATTCTGGTAGGTGTCCTTGAATTTATAAAATATCTTACTTATTTTGTGATTTTATGTTTTTGTGTCATTATTATTATTATTATTATTATTGTTATTATTATCATCATGTTTCATTATTTATATGAACTCTCCCACATAATGGTACATAATGTTTTCAGAATGATAGTAAATATGGACTACATAGTATGTTAAAAGGTTTGACGGTATCCCTATTATATAATGACATTTGTGGCCCTGTTTTTTGTGTACATAGTAGTGATAGTTTGATTGAAATAATAAATAGTTTTCATTTTAAAAATTTTATTTGAAATACAGATTTGATTTAATGGAATTCAATAGAAAGTGGTGATTTGATAAATTTATTTGAAATTCAATTCACAAAACAAATTGAGGTTTTCTTAAGAATATTTTGATAAGGTTTTTTCCAAAGAAATTTTGGGAAAAATAAATAATTTGATTTTTTAAATGGATTTGAAAAGGATATTTGGATTGGTTTTTAAAGGAAATCCAAAATATCTTATTTTGAGATTATTTTTTATTTTAGGATATTTTGAAGAAAATTTATTTTTTTATGAGTATAATGGATTTATTGTTCTCCCTAGTTATTACTACTTATTGATGGTGTTGTTTCATTATTGTGTGAATTTTATTAATTATTTTGAATATGGTATTAATTCCTAGTCTGTTTTTGTGAATTTTAGTTGTTCCCTTAATTAGTAGGTATGTATTAAATGAAATGGGTATTATAGAACCATGATTCATTCAACAATGAGAGTATGAGTTTCCATCTTGGGTATATTTAGGATAGAGTAGTTTATTTAGGTTACTTTATGGAAAAAGTGTCAAGGAATTTATCTATAAGATTATTTAGTGAGGCTAGATTAGTGTTAAGAAGTGTTTGAGACTTGGCGCTAGGTATGGATTGACTAGTGATCTATTGGTGAGATGGTGAGTTTGTGGGATGGTCTAATAGCCTCTTTTTTCATTGCATGTGTATGAATATGTTTGGTGATTCAGTAAATTATGGGATGTGATAGTTCTTAAACCTTCAATGTACCTTAAATGGGATGGTGTTTCTGGAACACTACCTTGAGTGATATGGTAGTGCCTAAGATGTTTCATGATATCAGGCCTTACCATGAGTGATAAGGTAGAGATTGGGATAAAAAACCAACCATGACTGAGTTGGTGTTAGAATAACCTCAGTAAAGTAATATAGGATAGTTGAATATATTTTTCATCACATACCTTATATGAAAAGGGATTGTCTGAGATGTGTCTATGAAGCATTCCTTCAGTGATAATGGATTATTAGGATACTAGTTTTTTACCTATCTTTAGTCGGAATGTATAATCTTGGAAATTTATGTGCAACCAACTCATAAGTCTTGTTTAGTGATTTGAGAATTGTATGATTCCCAAACCCGAATACTTATATATATTTTTTGGTACATATAGTTTCAGAAGACTCTTAGTTCGAGATGACTATCTTCTTACTTTCACTTTTTGAAGAATGTATATGTTGTTTTTATGGTTGAATAGTTAGCATACGATAACCTAACCTATAAGAATTTATGGGAATTTTGTGCTAGGTTTCTAGTTGGGTTTATTCTATGATCCAAAATTTTACACCTTATATGCAATGATACACATCCCCTTGACCACAACAGAACTTCATTATGTTAATATATTATATATTCCAACTAGGTCATTGGATTCAACCCCACCAAGTAAATTTCATTGGTTTTTATGTACGTGGGTATAATTTCATGTTTTCACTCAAGAATAGGTGTCACATATATCTATATAACTATTCAGAGTCTAGTATATTTTTGACATTTCATATTTGGAAAGTTCAATTATGTACGTTGGGTTATTGGCCCATGTAGTTTATTTTTTGCTATTATTAAGCATGTGTCACAGCCAATGGGACATTATTTCATAATATGGTGATTCTACTTTTACCTATCACTACTATTTTATTTTTATATATAATTTAAAAGGTTTTATTTCTTTATTTTTGAGACTATAGGGGCCCTCCTGGATACCTTTTATGTTTTTAGGTATTTTTTCGATGTCAGTTATATAGATGTGTAATTCCAAATTTCTTGAATATTATATGCACAATCATCAGTCTTTGTATTTAGTTCTTAATCTCAAAGACACTATTTTATTCTATCTCCACTCTTCAACAATATATTGTGTATGAGTAGGTTCACCATAGAGCATGTGATGACTCCAAAATAGGTGTTGACTGGGAGAATTGGTTTAGGGAATTATATCTTATGTTCATTATAACCTTTCATCTATTCTCAGGAAACCTTCTTCGAATTCCTTCTCTTAGATTAGTGGTATTATAAGGCCCCAGCCTTAAACCTTACTTAATCTTGAGTTATTACAAGATTACACATTGAGGATCTTTTCAGGTTTAGAGTTTTAGAGAATTAGATCATGAAACTTGCATCAAATTCCACATTTAAACAAAGTGGTTACATAAAAGACAATATTCATTCTTCCCATCAACGGAAACATATTTAAAATAAAACATGGATTCTTTCTTGACATATCCTTGACACTATCACCACATCATGTACCTTTCCCTCGACCTGTGAAAAACATTTCAAAAACTTGGGATGAGCATAAAAAGCTCACTAAGGGTTATAAAAATATGGAAAGGAAACATGAGTTCATATATACATAAGGATGAAATCATACTTTACCCATAAAACATAGGCACTTTAACATACCTCATAAAATCATGAACAAATCATAGAAATCATAAGTCATAAAGGTAACTTGAGGCATTCATAACATTCTTACGTAGGGAGTAACCCTCTTGGTTACGTTTGGAATACCCATCACAGTATATTCCCTAAATCTCTTCGGAGAAACCTTAACATTTCACTCCTTCGCGTTACCCAATGCATTGGAGAGCTATATCGGGCTCACCTGCCCTTAGTTTATCACGGAACCACCCATCTTCATAATAATGCCCAAGAACCTCAACATAATCATATCACATAAAACATGCATAAAGGAAACATAACATTTCCACCTTTCAGTCACAAGATATCAATACAACACATTGATATAAAAACATTATGAAAACCATTTTCAATACCAAAATAAAAGAAAATTAAAACATGGTATTTATTTTTCTTTTAACAATAAGGTATGGCTTGTAGAGGAAGCTGAAACTCAAATAACGGTCACGATGGCGGAGAAGTCGTTGTTGCCGCATACATATGACAAAAACATTCCCTTTTGTCCTTTAGTAAACGCTTCCTCTAAAAAAGATTCCTTTTGAATAAACTTAAAAGTCAAGGGGGTTTATACACCGTATTAAAGAAAGTTGTGTATAAAATAAAATATGCCTCAATGAAAGGAGATTGAGACGAAGTCCCATACCAAGACGGTATCCTTGGTTTAAGGATAAATCAATTGAATAATTATGTGTGACAAACGAATACACCAAATATAAGTGGATATTAAGTGTAAAATAATCAAAGGTTATTCACACATATTCAAAAGATGGCATATTCAATAACAACATGTTGAACCCAAAGAAATCGAAATTGGGTTAAGAAGTTCTCTCGACAGCCTAACGGCGTCACATCAAAATGAGTTTATGAGAGATAAAAAGTGTATCTCATCACTTGGACATAAAATTTACTTCAATAAGGATATATGAGAACATATCCCAACAAAACAATATGTAAATTAAAAGACCCAACAAAAGATGTCTTTTAAAAAAGAGGAGGGTGAAAGGTTCCCTTACCGACTTGGGTATCTTTCAAAACATACACCCCATGAAAGAAGGACAATAAATCATTTATGTAAATACTCAAAAACGAAATTATATTAAACAAAGAGTATAATAATGGGCAGTACATACACCACTCAAAGGAAATTGTGTCAAATGTAGCATAAATCTCATGGGAATAAAAGTGAGATGAAAAATCCCTTACGAAAACTCGGCAGCCTAACGGCGCCACATAAAACTTACAAAAATGGATTGATGAGATCAAATAGGGTATCTCATCATATTAACATAAAGTTTATAGAAAGAGTAATATAAAAGAACATCCCCCAACATAACAAAGATGAGCTTAAGAGAAGTGACATAAAGGAGAGTACTTAAAAAGAAAGAGAGGAGTAAGATCCCTTACCTCGTGTCCGACTTGACTCGATCGTTCTTTAATCTCCTGAATAATAAACTTGAATTAATCTCTAATTGCTTAAGAACCTTTTTCAATTTCATTATTCCTTTTATACCATGTTATGAACATCATGTAATCATTTAAGTTAATAATGTTTATTTTGTCGGTATTTGGTTCTTATGTCAAAAATAGACTTCTTACACTTACATGTTGTTAATTTGGTCAAAGGTTCATTATATCCAGAATTATATTAGTGATTTGTATAACATATATATCATATATATTCATAATATACATGTATTTATAATATTACATCACATTTAGAGGTAAGATATGAAATGCACCGTTCATGGAGACGGTAAGCCGTACGTACGCATGAACGCTACTTCCATTTCTGTTTCGTATTTTTTGGAATGGAATCGTAATTATATAAGAGTTTATTATAATTCCAGTATAATAACATATATAATATCATTAACTTTATCCTTTACACATCCCACATATGGTATTAACGAATCAAATCACTTTCAGGGGGCGGTAGTCCGCACTTCCTAAAATGAAGATGTTGTGTTTACCCATAATGGAAACAATAATGGTATGCCATAAATGAAAAATACAGAAGCTTAAGGAAAGAATAAAAATATTATATATAATATATAAAAATAGTGACATCATAATGGCCACCTTTTAAGGTGTTAAATGAGTATTGAAGAATCATCGTTTCGGAAGTCAGAATTTCGTCATCCACGGAAACTGTATGTTCTTTAACCATTTGATGTAGATGTGTGATATTTTAGCTCGAATAAATTTTATAACAACATCCTAGTATATTTAATATACCGGTGTTGTTACAAAAGAAGTAAATAAAAAGAGTTTATGGGGTTGGAGAAGCAAAATAAAACAAATGAACATGAGAGAATGAATTACCTTTAAAAGTGTAACGCCTTTTGATTTAAGCCTAAAGGCTTCCTTTGAAAGGATTCTGCCCTAATGGAATCCTCTAGGATGAGGAGAGGGATTTGGAGAGAGTAAATGGGTAGGGGATGGCCGAGACAAAGTCTTGAGGAGTGTGTGAAATGAGGTAGAGGTGGGGGCCTTTTATAAGAGGAGAGAAGGGGCACTTTTGGAAATCATGAAACTATTATTTTATTTTCAAAAGTGTTTCGAATTTATAAGGTCCCACATTGATATAATTCGAAGATAAGATGATAAGTCTTAGAACTATTCCCATCCAATAGTTTTTGGACAGGTGTAGGTCTTAGATTTAATATTATCATTTCATTTTATTTAAACTGTTCATTAATGAGGTCATCGTTGCATCATCATGATGTCATAATTAAATTAATTTATTTAATGTCTAAAAATTATAAAAAAAATATCCTGATGTAGGAAATCTTTTTATATTTCCAAAGAGTATTTATAGACAAAATTATGATTAGTATAACCCCTTCTAAAAATTGTTTTAGTAAAACAATTTATGTTAGTGTCATTTTCACCTTTATTTTAAAAAAAGGCATTAAAGTCATTATCTCACCCAAGAGGCTCCATAGGGTCCCCTAAATCGACCCATGGGTTTTCTTGGTCGGCCATGACTCATCCAATAGGGGTAGGACAAGTGTCATGGTGTTTTCACATTTTTATAATATCATTTTTACCTTAAATTACACTAATTACCTCTAATCGCGATTAATGAAAAAAAGTTACTATTCACCAAAAAATTATTTTCATCCCATTGAACCACATTTTACATACTAATTACAACCATGTATGTCGGATTTTTAAAATTCAATACACATTAGTGGTAAACTTTCATTTAACTGAAAAATCAGTTTGCTTGATTACCACTTAGTGGTTTCACTATTCATCAAAAATTGGAGTTTTTCAGAAAATTACCAAAAATTCACCCAAAGCTATATTTGATATTCTGAATTCAAAAATCAAGTCTATTTTACAAAATTCAAAACATATAAGTCACATTAATTAATTTAATAATTAATTCCCGCTGTCAGAGCAAATAGCGTGTTTTTATAAAACAATAAGTATCAAAAGATTGGCACCAATTTAAGTCTAATTTCAATGTGAAATTGATTCCAATGACCACCATTGGATTAAATGGTAAAAATATATTCAGATTACAAATTAATACCAATTCAAAAGATAATATAATCATATAAATAAATTAGATTACAAAGAGGTTTTGAATGTAAAATACAAAATTTTACACTATTCATTAAAAAAATGAACATTATCAGAAAGATACCAAGAATTTACACAAAGTAAATTTTGATGTCCCGATTCTCAAGAAGCGTTTTATTTTGTCTAATAGAATGTATAAGAGTGAAAAAAACTATATTTAATGACGGTTCGCCATCAAAAGGAGATAAGTGAACCATTAGTGAAAACTAGGTCATATACGCCTAAAATTGAATTCTTTCTGTATTTTAAGCCTTTATCTTTTTTGGGATAAATGTAAAAACATTTAAAAACATATATAATCATATTTTAGTTATTTCTATCCATTCCCGCCAATACAACGTCTACATGTTAACTACCATTTAAAATAATATTATTTTATTATTAGAGTGCAACGTAAGATTCTCAAGAAACTCGTTGTTGCGTGTTGAGTACGCCATCGAGCATAGCGTCCCCTTTAAAGACATATTAATATTTTATTCACGAATACGGATAAATATGAAAATTTTATATTCTTTATTTACCTGGGGTGTTACATCCTTCCCCCCTTTTGGGAATTGCGTCCTCGCAATTTTTAAAATTGAGCTTGGAAACATCCTTGAAAGTCCCACATCAGTACAAGAGTCAGTAAAACAATCACTTTAAAAGAATGGAAGAGAAGTTCAAATGTCACCCGAGTTAACCCATATGTATAAAAACATGGACATGGACGAAAAAGCAAAGGGTCATGTTCTTGAGGGAGAGTGATAGTAAACATGTCTAAGAGAAAGTTAACCATGAGAAAATCACAAACTTGTGATGGGTTAAACGGTATTCGATTCCCCAGTAGGAAAAGTTAATAGACAACATTTTTGTTTTAAGTTACCTTTTATTGAGGAATTTATTAATAAGGAAATATAATCACTTATCATGTTGACTTTCAACTTTTACTAGATTCCTTAATCAAACTCATATATTTTTTCCCGAAAGACGAGTTTTTAGGGAGACTTGTTCGCATTAAGAGTACTATAATCAACTTATAGAGAATCAACCAATCCAACAAAGAGAACTATATACTTACCATGTCATTAGGCTTTAACCAAAACCAAAACCAAAAAGGTTAGTACAAGGTCAGATAATCCAGAAAAGGATAACCCTTTAAAAAAGAAAATCTATGCTTAATCTCCGAAATTTTTCCATCAAAACCCAAAGTTCAACGAGGACCATCCGATAAACAATTTGTCCATAAAATCCTTCAAAGTAAACCAAACTAATATTGAAACCCAAATATTTGAAGGTTTTAGTCACATAGTCTTCCAAGTTAAATTCTAACATTTATCTCCAAACAACATCAGTTGCTTCTAAAGTCTCGTATTGAAAATTAATTAACCTAATCACATATCCTCTATGATAGGTTAATCATTTTCATAAATAACCCAAAATCAACTTACTCCTAATTCATAAAATCATATAACTAAAAATAATCATTCAAACTAACCATGGACTTCACGTAGTCCAGTGGTAGGTGATAAATACCAGTCGCACTTTGGTTGTGGGTTCGATTCCCACAGCTTTGCCCGACGCGACGGGTTGTCACACGGTCTGTGTGTTGTCCTTTTTCCAAAACTATATAATTCTAAAATCATTCCCCAAAAAGGGATAAAATCATCAAAAATAACAATAACATAATTTAACCTCAATTTTATCTCATGCCTTTCACTTCAATCATAACATATAGTAACCCATAATTACCTCAAAAGTAAGGAACATATAAACCCAAATGGTTCTTTATAACTATGTCCACAAAAGAAAAGATAACTATTCCTTGAATAAAATTTTCCTATATTAAACATCAGGGTTACAGATAATATGAAAAGTCTCCTAATGTAACCCCATCATCAAAAGAGACTTAATACTCTTAAGAATTTCACCATAACTCTTGAAGCCCTTATATGTTGACATCTTACTCATTCAACATTCTTCATGATACATTAACCATTCATTTCCAACTTATTCCAAAATACTTATTTCCTAAAAACAAAATCATGAATCATATCCTAAGATTCTAAAATAGGAAAACAATAGTCATGAAATAATACATACCTTTGATTGGTCATTGTCAGTTTCTTCATCCTCAATCGGAATGGCATTAGGTATTGGTAAATGAACATTTGTACGCTCTTGGTGACCCCATTCACGAAACTTCTTCATAGGACATGTGTTTGAATAATGACCATGCACACCACATTTAAAACATTCAATTGATCCCTCAGAATGAACTTCCTTCCATTTCCTCGAGTCAATTGGATTCTTCCTTTTTCCATGGAAGGTTATTGCTTTATGACCTTCATTTCCACATCTATAGCATATTTCTGTCCCTTTGAAACATTTTCCTAGGTGTTTCTTTCCACATCTTTGACACATAGGTTTTTGAACACACTTACCTTTATGATTATTATCTATACTTCCGTAGGGATTTGTTTCTCGCATATATGATTCCTTAGAGAAATCACCAAGGTTTAGGTGGTCAATCATGACTCCAGATAGTTGGTTGAGGATAATCACAAGAGTTCTCATTGCAGCTCCCATATCATTCAGTTGCTTGCCCAAAAAACTGTCACAGTTTCCTTCACATCCATTGTTACTTTGGTGCCTGCTAGATCCAGCCATTCACTAAAAACAGAAATTTCAGTGTGAGTATATCAAAAAAACCATCATGTACTAATGTGGAAGGTAAACACTAAGATATACTTACTCATTCACTTTATCTAAAACTAGGACTCTTTATGAAATCCTAACCATTATGGTAATGTTACTTATGCTTAAAGAATACCCTAACCTCTAAAGTTATCTAAACCGACCTTTGATACCAACTATAAGGCCCCAGCCTTAAACCTTACTTAATCTTGAGTTATTACAATATTACACATTGAGGATATTTTCAGGTTTAGAGTTTTAGAGAATTAGATCATGAAACTTGCATCACATTCCACATTTAAACAAAGTGGTTACATAAAAAACAATATTCATTATTCCCATCAACGGAAACATATTTAAAATAAAACACGGATTCTTTCTTGACACATCCTTGACACTATAATCACATCATGTACCTTTCCCTTGACCTGTGAAAAACATTTCAAAAACATGGGATGAGCATAAAAAGCTCAGTAAGGGTTATAAAAATATGGAAAGGAAACATGAGTTCATATATACATAAGAATGAAATCATACTTTACCCATAAAACATAGGCACTTTAACATACATCATAAAATCATGAACAAATCATAGAAATCATAAGACATAAAGGTAACTTGAGGCATTCATAACATTCTTACGTAGGGAGTAACCCTCTTGGTTACGTTTGGAATACCCATCACAGTATATTCCCTAAATCTCTTCGGAGAAACCTTAACGTTTCACTCCTTCGCATTACCCAATGCTTTGGAGAGCTATATCGGGCTCACCCTCCCTTAGTTTATCACGGAACCACCCGTCTTCATAATAATTCCCAAGAACCTCAACATAATCATATCACATAAAACATTCATAAAGGAAACATAACATTTCCAGCTTTCAATAACAAGATATCAATACAACACATTGATATAAGAACATTATGAAAACCATTTTCAATACCAAAATAAAAGAAAATTAAAACATGGTATTTATTTTTCTTTTAAAAAGATGGTATGGCTTGTAGAGGAATCCGAAACTCAAATAACAGTCACGACGGCAGAGAAGTCGTTATCGTCGCATACGTATGACAAAAACATTCCCTTTTGTCTTCTAGTAAACGCTTCCTATAAAAAAGATTCCTTTTGAATAAACGTAAAAGTCAAGGGGGTTTATACACCGTATTAAAGAAAGTTGTGTATAAAATAAAATATGCCTCAATGAAAGGAGATTGAGACGAAGTCCCATACAAAGACGGTATCCTTGGTTTAAGGATAAATCAATTGAATAATTATGTGTGACAAACAAATACACCAAATATAAGTGGATATTAAGTGTAAAATAATCAAAGGTCATTCACACATATTCAAAAGATGGCATATTCAATAACAACATGTTGAACCCAAAGAAATCGAAATTGGGTTAAGAAGTTCCCTCGACAGCCTAACGGTGTCACATCAAAATGAGTTGATGAGAGATAAAAAGTGTATCTCATCACTTGGAAATAAAATTTACTTCAATAAGGATATATGAGAACATATCCCAACAAAACAATATGTAAATTAAAAGACCCAACAAAAGAATTCTTTTAAAAAATAGGAGGGTGAAAGGTTCCCTTACCGACTTGGGTATCTTTCAAAACATACACCCCATGAAAGAAGGACAATAAATCATTGATGTAAATACTCAAAAAATAAATTATATTACACAAAGAGTAGAATAATGGGAAGTACATACACCACTCAAAGGAAATTGTGTCAAATGTAGCATAAATCTCACGGGAATAAAAGTGAGATGAAAAATCCCTTACGAAAACTCAGCAGCCTAACGACGCCACATAAAACTTACAAAAATGGATTGATGAGATCAAATAGGTTATCTCATAATATTAACATAAAGTTTATATAAATATGAATATAAAAGAACATCCCCCAACATAACAAAGAGGAGCTTAAAAGAAGTGACATAAAGGAGTGTACTTAAAAAAAGAGAAGAGTAAGATCCCTTACCTCGGGTCTGACTTGACTCGATCGTTCCTTAATCTCATGTATAATAAACTTGAGTTAATCTCTACTTTCTTAAGAACCTTTTTCAAGTTCATTATTCCTTTTATGCCATGTTATGAACATCATGTAATCATTTAAGTTAATAATGTTCATTTTGTCAGTATTTGGTTCTTAAGTCAAAAATAGACTTCTTACACTTACATGTTGTTAATTTGGTCAAAGGTTCGTTATATCCAGAATGATATTAATGATTTAGATAACATATATATCATATATATTCATCATATACATTTATTTATAATATTACATCACATTTAGAGGTAAGAAATGAAATGCACCATTCATGGAGACGGTAAGCCGTACGTACGCATGAACGCTACTTCCATTTCTATTTTGTATTTTCTAGAATGGAATCATAATTATATAAGAGTATATTATAATTCCAGTATAATAACATATATAATATCATTAACTTTATCCTTTACACATCCCACATATGGTATTAACGAATCAAATCACTTTCAGGGGGCGGTAGTCCGCACTTCCTAAAATGAAGATATCGTGTTTACCCATAATGGAAACAATAATGGTATGCCATAAATGAAAAATACAGAAGATTAAGGAAAGAATAAACATATTATATATCATATATAAAAATAGTGACATCATAATTTCCACCTTTGAATGTGTTAAATGAGTATTGAACAATCATCGTTTCGGGAGGCAGAATTTCGTCATCCACGGAAACCGTATGTTCTTTAACCATTTGATGTAGTTGCGTGAGAGTGTATCTAGAATAAATCTTATAACAACATCCTAGTATATTTAATATACCGGTGTTGTTACAAAGGAAGTAAATAAAAAGAGTTTAGGGGGTTGGAGAAGAAAAATAAAACAAATGAACATAAGAAAATGAATTACCTTTAAAAGTGTAACTCCTTTTGATTTGAGCCTAAAGGCTTCCCTTGAAAGGATTCTGCCCAAAGGGAATCCTCTAGGATTAGGAGAGGGATGTGGAGAGAGTAAATGGGCAGGGGATGGCCGATCCAAAGGCTTGAGGAGTTTGTGAAATGAGGTAGAGGTGGGGGCCTTTTATAAGAGGAAAGAAGGGGCACTTTTGGAAATCATGAAACTATTATTTTATTTTCAAAAGTGTTTCGAATTTCTAAGGTCCAAAATTGATATAATTATAAGATAAGATGATAAGTCTTCGAAATATTCCCATAAAATAGTTTTTGGACAAGTGTAGGTCTTAGATTTTATATTATTGTTTCCTTTTATTTAAACTGTTCATTAATGAGGTCATCGTTGCATCATCATGATGTCATAATTAAATTAATTTATTTAATGTATAAAAATTATACAAAAAATATCCCTATGTAGGAAATCTTTTTATCTTTCCAAAGAGTATTTATAGACAAAATTATGATTAGTATAAACCCTTCTAAAAAGTGTTTTAGTAAAACAATTCATGTTAGTGTCATTTTCACCTTTATTTTAAAAAAAAGGCATTAATGTCATTATCTCACCCAAGAGGCTTCATAGGGTCCCCTAAATCGACCCATGGGTTGTCTTGGTCGGTCATGACTCATCCAATAGGCGTAGGAAAAGTTTCATGGTGTTTTCACATTTTTATAATATCATTTTTACCTTAAATTACACTAATTACCTCTAATCGTGATTAATGAAAAAAAGTTACTATTCACCAAAAAATTATTTTCATCCCATTGAACCACATTTTACATACTAATGAAAACCATGTATGTTGGATTTTCAAAATTCAATACACATTAGTGGTAAACTTTCATTTAACTGAAAAATCAGTTTGCTTGATTACCACTTAGTGGTTTCACTATTCATCAAAAATTGGAGTTTTTCAGAAAATTACCAAAAATTCACCCTAAGCTATACTTGATATTCCGAATTCAAAAATTAAGTATGTTTTACAAAATTCAAAAAATATAAGTCACATTAATTTATTTAATAATTATTTTCCGCTGTCAGAGAAAATAGCGTGTTTTTATAAAACAATAAGTATCAAAAGATTGGCACTAGTTTAAGTCTAATTTCAATGTGAAATTGATTCCAATGACCACCATTGGATTAAATGGTAAAAATATATTCAGATTACACATTAAGACCAATTAAAAAGATAATCTAATCATATAAATAAATAAGATTAAAAAGTGGTTTTGAATTTAAAATACAACATTTTACACTATTCATTAAAAAATGAACTTTATCAGAAAGATACCAAGAATTTACACAAAGTAAATTTTGATGTCCCGATTCTCAAGAAGAGTTTTATTTTGTTCAATAGAATGTATAAGAGTGAAAAGAACTGTATTTAATGGCGGTTCTCCATCAAAAGGAGATAAGTTAACCATTAGTGAAAACTAGGTCATATACGCCTAAAATTGAATTCTTTCTGTATTTTAAGCCTTTATCTTTTATGGGATAAATGTTAAAACATTTAAAAACATATATAATCATATTTTAGTTATTTCTATCCATTCCCACCAATACAACGGCTACATGTTAACTACCATTTAAAATAATATTATTTTATTATTAGAGTGCAACGTAAGATTCCCAAGATACTCGTTGTTGCGTGTTGGGTACGCCATCAAGCAGAGCGTCCCCTTTAAAGACATATTAATATTTTATTCACAAATACGGATAAATATGAAAATGTCATATTCTTTATTTACCTGGGGTGTTACAGGTATGGTCCCACTTTAATGGTACAATCTTATTAGTTGATTGAGTATCCAAATGTAAGACCATCTAACCTCAATGTTCATTCCCCCTATCCCCCTAATTCGAAAAACTTTCAATTTTATTCTCAGTTTTGAACCCCTATTTTTTGTGTCACTTGGTGATCTTGTATCTATCAATCCAAGTACTAAGTATCATTTATATTATAATATCAACAAAATTCTTTTATTTATTTATACCTCATGGTGTGTTTATCTAGTCTTCTAGCTTTATCAAGAGTAAACTCATACTTTTTGACATTATAGTTAATGTTTCGTCGGCTAGGTTTTCACTTATATTGAGCCACAGGTTTTTGAAGTCGCTTTCTATATCTACTTGAATTTTAGTTGGGATATATATGGGATCAAATTTACCATTATTATATTCTCTTTTGTATAATTGGGTTTTTTTTTCTATGTTTCCTCTATTACTTCCCTAATCACCCTACGGGGCTCTCCCTTCGATGGATTCTTTGTTATCTTATTTTTTCATCCATATATAGTTCTTGGTTATAAAGTTCTAATTTACTATTAGAAAATAAATTTTACACGATTCTCCAAAAATGTTTTCTCTAAATAAGATAAGATATTAAATTATGTAGAGACCTTCTATGGAGTGATGCTGGCGATGGTGATTTTGGGATTGTTTGTGAGGTGAGAATCCATGGTGACAATTGTTCTTCTCAAGATATGGATTACTTAAATGTTATTTTGATTCTATGGACATCCTAAGATAATGTACTTGATTATATATTACTAATGATACTTTTGTGTGGTTTAGGTCATTTCATCACCTAGTGTATGGTGAAGATTTTCACTTTCATGTTGGGTTGAAGATGTCAGATAGTGCTAGGTGATAAAATAATAGAAATGGGTAGGGATATATTAGTCTTTTAATTGTAGTGTTTAGAGGAAAAAATGTGAGGATCCATAGAAGAATTTAGTCACATCATGCTTCATGGATATTTCTACCCTAATCAATCAATCCCATGGAATCTAATGATTAAAGTTTCATGTT
Organism: Viscum album; assembly: GCA_963277665.1. Classification (NCBI taxonomy): domain Eukaryota; kingdom Viridiplantae; phylum Streptophyta; class Magnoliopsida; order Santalales; family Viscaceae; genus Viscum; species Viscum album. The sequence continues at coordinate 1,411,940,590 of OY728125.1, read as the reverse complement.
GATTTTGGATTTCATTTCATTTTTAATTTTGAGTTTGGTTATTTTTCCAATGTATCTTTTCATAGTATTATGCAAAAGTATATTTTGTATGGTTTATAGTCAAACAAATCCAAAAGGTTATTTTTCATTAAAATAAAAAATTGGTTTGGATATGAAACCATAAACTAGGATCTATCGTGAGTGTCATAATTGAAACCAGACAATGTATAAAATGAAGAAACTATATATGTAAAACAAATTATTGATCATAAAATAAAATTTCTTTATCATATGATCTTGATGAAGATCATTCTAGGTAATCTATAAACAACCCATCTCTATGTCATATCAATGGGTCAAAATTAATTTCTCAATTCACAAGAAAGACCCTATCATGTTCCTTGATATTCCTGCATCTCATTTTATTAAATGGTGCGGAAGCAAAAGGGCTTGGGAGAGCACACTGGAGGCTTGATAGAAAGATGAACACCATATATCTAGATGGAAGAGTTATTTTATATTTCTTATGGTATGTTCCCAATTTTCCAAGAATTTAATCATAAAATTTATTTAAGGTATATGTATAGTTATTTATTTCATACATTTATACTATGAATGAACCAATCCCCTATGTTTTTCATCAAATATAACATAAAAATTACATGATAATCAAGTGTAAGAGATAATTGAGTTTAACCCAATATAATTTCAACTACATTAACATGGTATTTAAAATACATTTTATATCTATATATGATAAGGAATGATACACCCAATAATCATGTTACTAGGAAGAATATTGTATCATATGATATTTCATATTCAAAAAAATTGTATGGGAAACATACATCAGATGTATAATGTTTTAGGGAATATAACATTCATGGATAAAATTATATTATTGTCAATTGAGTGAATAAATTAATAGAACCCATGAAAAAACATAAAAAACTAAAGTGCACGACTCAATCACATGATGATAGTTTAAAATCCAAGTGCCAAAAATTAGACTTATGGGCTATGATTTTCCCCATTTTAGTAGTGATGTGAAATATAATATAATCCTCCCAAAATTTCACATGAATTACCCAAGATTTTGATATACAACATTTGAAACAAGTCCCTCAGTGAATGTGGTTTTATAATAATCCAATTCATAAGACATAATGTGGCATTCATATGAAACTCAACAGATCAAATATATAGAAAATTCCAAAAATAAATAAAATCTTTGTGAGATAAGGAAAACAAATTTATACACAAACTAGTGCATTAAAAATAAAATCATCATGCCAAAATTGGTACATTTCTATGTGTATAATCTCAAAAAGTGTAAAATACAACCAACATGTCATCCATACAACTACCCAACGACATCAAAAGATGGATTACCCATTTCTCCGTACTCTGTTTGAAAGTAGATCCTATAATTTTAATATTTAAATTTACTATGATCATGTGTAAAATAGTCTAAAAACATCCTCATTAAATCACATATATTGTGTGAGTATGATAAATAAGTATGTAGTC